>OZ026495.1:3266401-3923901 GCA_964019985.1 Aurelia sp. 4 Dawson et al 2005
TAGTCGTTGTAGCATTAAAACATCTGATTAGAGAGTAACTGAGTACGAAGGACAAATCACTCCAAAAATCTCGTACAATCTCTTAAAATTCCTGAAAGTCTTCAAAAACCCAGAAATCTCTAAAAATCTTCACAAAATCTTAGAAATCCCAAAGAAAATCCTCAAAATCTTTTTAAAGATCTAGAAAACGGCAATTTTTTACTTCCAGAAATAATACAGATTCTCAAAAGCTCTTTTGAAAATTCTTTCACGATCTCACAATTCGTTTAGTCCCTCAAAAGTCTTGCCAAATCTTCAAAAATCCTCCAAAATCTTGAAAATCTTTGAAAATCCCAAGAATTTTTAAATTATCGAAAGTCTGAGCATATGAAAGACTGTTAGAAATCTCAAAAGTTCCATGAAAGTCCTGGAAGAATTCACAAAAAATCTTTGAAAAACGTGAGAGATTTTCAAAATCCCAAAAATCTCCTACACTGTTTTCGGAGTGATATGCCTTTCGATTGGGTACAGGTTTAGAAGCGGAAGAGTTTGCATCAAAATGCTAGAACGTGACTGGGAGACTTGCCTTCAGCCAAAATAAAGGTTGGAATTCCGAAATCCTCCTGGACATATTTTTGCAAAGCTTCCATTTTGGGGGCAAGCAACACTTCATTGTAAGAAGCGTTCCAAGCAAACTAAAAAGTGTTTGCACAAAGAAAATCAGGAGGCGCTGATTGATAGAAAACTGTTGCTGCGAAGTGTTAAGGTTCGTTTCCAATTCTATGATGAAGATGGGATAGAAGTAGGCATTTTAAGTTATTGAAAATGATGTCTACTCGACAAAATTCCTGGGATGCGAATCTATAAGAATAGTGTTACAAATGATCAAAACAGAAAGTCAAAGTGGAGGGCGTATCCTAAATACGTTACCTGGGAGCTTCGCCTCCCAGCTTCCTCAATTTTTCCTCTTCCCTCAAATCTTCCTCAAACTTTTCAGCTTCCCTCAAAGGCCCTCGAAGCCTCCTCAATTTTTTCTCTTTCCTTACATCTTCCTCAAATTTCCAGCTTCCCTCAAAGTTTCCCTCAACCGATATCCCGTCAGATGGTTTGCCCTGAGTATGCCACTGGAGATCAGTCTACATGGTTACTTTCTGTAAAGGATCTTTAAATTGAGCAATATCTTTTGCCTGAGTTTTGATATCTTTATATCTATCAGAGTTAGACCACACTTGCACTGTAGCGGCACAGTTTTGTTCCGCTATCAAGTCTTCACAGTTCAAGAACATTTACACCGCTCCAGCATGAAATTCTTCTCTAGGTAGAAGGAGCAAAAGCCTGGAAAGGGGGGGGGGGCAACTTGAGTTTCCAAGATACGGAGTTGCACAGTTCAAATCGTAAAAGTACCACCCTTAAATCCGGAAATTTTCCCGAAAGTATACCCATAAATCAAGAATTGCCGAAAAAGTTCGCCAACGAATTCAGTTTACAAGAAGCCATGCCCACAAATGCAGAAACCTTAAAAAACATCGTTGAAAGCACATCCATTAATCTGGACTCTATAAGAAAGAGATACTCTAAATCAAAAACTGGCACTCCCGTACCATGTAGAATTAGGTTAGCTCCAACTCCCTCCTCCAGGATAGCAAAAGTGCTACGGATTTGCAAGAAGAACATTAATGGGAGGATGATGAGCCATGTTACGTATCTGCCTCTCGTTTATACTACTCATACTAACATTCAACCATAGCAACTTTGTAGCGGATCCACGGTACAGCTCAAACGTGGTCTTTTTCAAATCAATGAGGTTTTACTCACCAGAGGTACAATGAAGTCCAGTTTGATAAGATTCACAATGTTTGCACTCATAACCATCGCATTCACAGCTATCTTTACAAAGAATCCTTTGTGGGCATGGGTTTCTGCTCCTGCACGTGTCTCCAATCTGAAAATGAAACAAGGTAAATAAATCAGATACAAAAAATAAGACAACAGATATAAGCAAAAACAATACAGCAAACAAGGTAAATAATTAGACGAAATTGGCTAAGGGTCTGTTAATATGAAGGAGAGGCAGCCCGCTTATGCTCCATTCACACTGCAAGTTAGACCAGCTTAAATTAAACCAGGTTTTCGAATAGGGCCTTCTGATTGGTCAATCCAACAAATCCAGTCATTTGATTGGTTGAAATTTAAGCTGGCTTAAATAAAGCTGGTTTAATTGTGTCGGTGGGAATGCAGTATAACCAAGCTGGCCTGGTAGGCGAGGGATGGAGGTAATGTAGATTATGGAGAAATTCCAGCCCACTATGGTGGGCAGAATTCTGTCCACCTTCTTTGACCAATAACAGTCGAGTATTTTGCTTGAAACAAAGTAATCTTTTGGCGAGGGATGCATAACTTCAAGTCAGGTGATAAAACCCCTTGATAAAAGCTCTTTTGAAGCTTGTAACTTCTTGCATATCATGGAACTTGTGGCATGAATGCAAAAACTAATTTTTGAAGAAGGAACTTCCCTGGAGCATTGTCATGTGACTTCACTTGAAATGCATAAAGAAGTAAACAAACCTTCGCAGATATTTTCAATTTACATTGAAACCGCATGGGGCATTAAGCCTTGAACAAAAGAAACAGTAGCGGACTTTCTCCTTAGGACAATCACTATTGTTATCGCCATTGTCTCACGGCCAGAACTCAAACCCCCCGTGATCACAAAAGCTTCCTAGAATTTAGACTACGTCATTAATTATTTTTGAGGCAGGGAATAATACAAGATTCTTCCGCTTTCGTTCTTCTCTCTTCTTCGCAGACGCTTCCCTTGTCTCCTGCGCATGGGTATATGTAGGTGGCAGCTTTTGTAAAATAAACACAGGAGAGACTTGGGCAAGTCCAATAGAAGGAATGAGTGTCTTAGATTAGCAGGAACAATTTAGTGTAAAGGAAGTTCCATTTTGTTCTGGACCCAAAATTGTGCTAAAACAGCATGTTGTCAGGCTATTTTCATAGGATATAGTTTAGTATGCAAAAGTTCCCCGTATGCGAAAGTGTACCTGCCTGAAACGCAAAGCGTTTCGTGACTTTCTTTATGTGACCTCAACGCTGCTAATGCATCTCATAGTTGTTAAGACAACCAGGTACCATGCGTTTGTGCACCCCTTGTAAATGTATAGGGGGTTTCGCATAGGCAGCTTTTACCATGCGTTTGTGTACCCGCACAATCTGCATAAGTGTACCGAAACGCATATTGCACCGGCACATTTTCAAAACGGTGAAAGCTGTCAAGGTGGCAAAATTTTAGCTAGTGGTCACATGATGACGGAACAATTTGAAAACGGTTGGAAATTTGTCAGTAAAACTCGTTGCGAGACTTTGATGCTAAAGAAATTCAACTACACTCTAAGAATCGATCAGTGTCACTCCAAAAGTGAGAAAAAAGTTCTGTTTTCATCATCTTCGAGTGATTACGCGATGCCGTTTCAAAATGTGCCGGTTAGAGTTCTGTTTTCAAAGTCTACCGTTGTCAAAATCTGCCGACAAAAAATGTGCCGTTTTCGTGTGAACGGGAGGCCCATCCATCGAGTTTTGCACCGTTTTCAAAATGCACCAGCCTCATGTTAACGCAGTCTAAGGCTTGTCTACACCCATTTCAAAGTAAATGATCAATCTCTTGATTGAATTTGTTGATTCATGCAATGAAAAACCTCTTCCTTGAACGATGATAGGACTGAAGCATCCCAAAAGTATGGTTTGACAGCATGAAATGGATGAAGCAACTCTTGGCCAAATCGAAACAAACAAACAAACAAACAAACAAACAAACAAACAAAGCCGCAAAAGGTCGTCCGAAACGTTGTGGATGCACAAGGGGTTGACGTGAAAGGAAAAGAGTGTTCATCACTCAAATCAATGAGATTAATCAATGTTCGCACAGTCACCTTCAGGTTTGCATTAAGCCACGCACCCTTTTGAAAAATTCTGCATTACACTCACCAAGGGATCATTGTAACTTGTAGTATAATAGTTCCAGCCAGCTCTGATATTCAATGTGACATCATTCTGTGAGTCCTCTGTGCTTTTGTCATTCAGTTCGCAAATCTGAGTCCCATTTACCTCATAATTGATTGACCTGCAGTCCGCATTTAGAAGGCAGTTTTCTTGACATTCTTGCAGGCTCACAAACATGAACGTCGTAAGGACGGATCCTTGTTGTGCAACATTTTCTCTGATGATACTGAAACGGGCTGTTTGCTTGCAAGGTAAGCGCAGAATGTAGCATTTTGTATTGGTCGACAAACTCACCAAGAAGTAAACGTTTCTACGGAATAGTCAAAATGTAATTTACAAATGAATGCTATTTTCAATATGAAAAGCACGAGTTCGGTTCAAGATTACCCTGGGTACCAGATTCTCTCTCTAGCCAGGGTAGGCTCAAGATCAGCAGCGTTGTAACTTGCAACAGAATAAGGTCGTTTGCATTTTGGGGTTAATTCCTTGATTCTTTGAAATTCAGAGAATGATACTTACAAATGGCTTCATGGCAATGTTATGGCATGTTTACATGGGAGTTTTCAGCACGGGCTGAAATTTTACTCGATGGAAAACTTCACCTCTCCTTTACGGTCGAATGCCTGTAAATGTAAGTTTGCCTTTACATGGAAAATCACCCCCCGGGGGGGGGGTGAGTTTCATCCTGAGCTGAAAATTCAGCTTGCCTTGAGCTTGCCGAGATGGATATGGATCGTTAATCCTTTACTTAGTATGCTAATCTCAATTGTGTTACTTGACACGCACCCATGTAGGGCAAATATTATTTCTGCCAGGGCTCAAAAGTCAATGACGCTGCCCTTTTGTTTACTCTTGGCACCAGACAGACATTCAGCCCGGCTGGAACGCTTCATGTAATAGCAAAATATTTGCACCTCGGCTAGCAGGGCTGAAGTTTCAGCCAGGCTGAAAACTCTCATGTAAATCGGCCCTTAGCGTTTATGGGCGTTGATTCAATTAATAAATTTTCAATGCTGAGAAGTCTTTCAAGCAACCCAGGAGATCAAGATGAGCACACATGGAGAAAAATTTGAGGGCTGCCGGATAAATTTCCACTGTCTTCCATGCCTATGTAGATCAATTTGACAAAGAGTGGGCAACTGTCTTGCTATGAGTTGATACAAAGTTCCTTCAAGCTAACAAAGAAGATGAGCGGAATCAAACAACACTTGACATCCAATGTGAGTGGAAATTTATTCAATGAATTAATTTTTGATGAGATATCTCATTCTATAAGAGGGTTTCTTGAAAACTGACAATGAATGGTGAAAAAGGCTACCCTAACCGTTGTTTAAAACTGAAAACGAATTGAAAATGAAAACTCCTTTTGCTATGGTATTATGACTTCCTTTTGTCAATGTGACAGTTTAGTAGACTTTAGACCTGGACTCCCTTGTTTCAATGTGCTCTTTGACTTGATGATGACGTTTCGGTCAACCGAGACTCACTCTAAAAAATCTGACCCTATATCTAGGCCCAAACTCTGAGTTCCCAAGAGTACCAATTGCAAATATGACAGAATTTTCGATTCGACTGAAGAACAGATAACATTCAGACGAGATTCAAGATTCGAAGCCGTGGCTCGAGATTAGGAACCGTGATTCGAGATTCGAGGCCGTGATTCCATCATAATTCGAATGATGAATGCAGAAAATAGGGCGAGCTGTATCACTGTTTCATTATGAGTCACGGTTGAGCAAGATTTACCGCAGGAATACGCGGGAATCATCGCCGTCAGTCTAATAGTTTATTTCTGACGTTTTGTTTTTCTGGTCAAATCTATTTTTAATGCTACACGGGGTGCGTCGAAAATATTTAAGACATTTGATGGGCTGTAGAATAAAAAATTGTGCCACCGATTGTCAAAACTGAAATACTAATCCATCAGTAAAAGGCCAACTTAGATATGAATGCTTTGTTTGATAAAATCACTCGTCGGTAACGACAATGCCACTTTCCATTCTGGTCCATGATTTACCAGCCTTTGAGATTCAAATTTAATTTCTGTAGCTTAAAATTGTCTTGAGTTTAAATTTCGGCGGCATGGAAATCATGGAACAAACTGAAACAAAGAGTTCTCGGTCCCATCACATACCCCTTACCATTTGGCTAATTTCTGGGTCTATAAGATGACTGACACTCGTCGTTCATTTCATTCATGTTCGTTTTTATTAAGTTCAATGTCATGGAGTCTCGTTTTCCTGTTCCCTTGTTGGTATGTAGCCTTTCATAATAGTCTATTTGTATTTTTAGATTAATATTCTTCATGTGAAGGCCCTGGGGTAGTCATGATTTTTTGCTCCCCTTGGTATCGTTTTGTGGTATTGTATGCGTTCGTAGTCGTAGGTATTTCATAAATTGTAAATGTTTATATTGAATTCATAAAAAAAGATGACTGACAGGTTAACATTTCAATTTTGAATGTAAGAGTTTTTTTGTTAATTCAAAGCCTATCAGCCTTCTACTTTTCTGACTTACCTGGCATATCCCCAGTTTTATAAGAGGATCGCTTTCAAAGCAGCCATTTGACGGCCGATGACTCTCCAAAGAATTGTTAAATATGAAATGTATTAAATTAGATATGAAATATGGAATGGAAAAAATTCCGGACTCATTGATCAATAGCTTACACTAAAAACTTGCTGATTCCATCCATCTCCAAGATCCCATAATCTTTCTATGAGTCCCCTTCTTTACTTTTCATCTCTCAGTTGCGTCAGCTTTGCGAACTTCAATGACGCTCTCCTTGTAGCTTTCCGTAATCACATGTCTTTCAAGTCAGATTCATAACAGAGAGTGACCTCCTTACTGGTAAACAAACCTTCGTAATGCACAATGAACGCCTTTGCGATTAATTGTTTGCAAAACACCCTTGCGATAAGCAGAAGAAGAAGCGGGTTTCTCCCAACGAAACATTAAAAAACTCGATAGGCACAAAGCAACATGACTGAGTGTTTGATTTTTAGGAGCATTATCAATTCAAATAACTGCGAATGAAAGTATTTCTACAAAAAGAAGCTCCTTATATGACCGTTTTTATAGGGTCATGTTGACATAGTAGAGGCCGAACTCCGCGTATGCACTTTTGGTTGCTGAGGAGATACGCCTCATGCGGCGAAACTCGAATTACTGGCGATGAGCGGCGGCGATGTTTTTTTTTGTGCTTTGAACTTAGTTTTACTTGTTTTACAACCACCTTTCACTGTTTCGTAATTCTGAAATTTTTCGGTAGTGAGCCAGCACTTAAGATGGCTCACTACCGAAAAATTTCAAAATTATGAAACAGTGAAAGGCGGTTGTATACCATGTAAAAATAAGTTCGAAACATAAAAAAGCAATAAGTTAGGGTGGCTCGCTTCCGATATAAATGTTAAACTCCTGCACACTGGGTGTCCTATCGCTCATTAGGGACCTTTAGCAGCCAGGACGGCAACGCCAGCTAGAACGTCATCTTGTATGATACAAACTGAGTATAGTTTCCCACGTTACCTTCACATCTTCTAAAATAAGATGAGACAAAGTCTTCTTCTTCATCTAAATGCTTCGGAACGCTCTGTTTTCCTGATAATTAACTTTTAAAATGACTGAGTTTCACTTGAAGATCCAGATCTGAAGAACAGCACGTTAGAAATAGGATTTCCAAGTTGTGCAATTGAAAAGGATAACTTCACAGACTCTCAAGGGAAGCAAATTCGATCGGAAAACAAAGAGTCTTTTCAAGCCGAAGTTCGGAAACAAAGGGCACATCTGCGTTGTCGTTGCAGTCGCCGTCCTAGTTGCTAAAGGTCCCTATTGACTGGCTCAGAAATTTCTTAACTCTGATTGGAAGTATTTTATCAGCAACCCAATAGTTGCTGTGAACGTACAGATACATTTTTTGCCGCGATATGACCATGATAATCGACGTTTTAGATTGATTTTGGCTGTTTGTTTTCAATTTATTTTTGAGTGGGCTTGTCAGGATTTCTAGCTACTGAAAGCTAATTTAGGCCCACTGTGCATGCCGCATCCAGGCACGGGACCCCTAGTTTAACGTCCCTTCCGAAGGACGGCGAGGTGAGTTGCGAGGTCAGGCCTCAGTGGTCACCCATCCGAAATCTGACCTCACTCGACCAAGCTTAACTTCAGTCACCTGACGAAGACTGTATAAGCCACTCGGCCACTCACCCCGTGTTTTATCTGAAGCTCTGAAAACTTGGTTGTCATTCATATTGCATCTGGTGAAAAGCCAATTGGAAAAATCCACCACGATATGACATTGATAATCAACGTTTTCAATCGATTTTGGCTGCTTCTATATTATAAATTTTCAAGGACGTTAAAAGAAAACGGCCCCAAATTGAAATTCAAATCAATTTTCTGGAACTAAAACTAGAAAACCTCTCATTATATCATGGGCAATAACACAGTTTCTGTAGCTTGGAAATTAAAGTTTTTACCTCGATATTACCATAGCTTTCTTCGATGTTTTCCCTTTAGGCCGAAGCCTAACCAGTGCTTAAAATCAAATTCAAATGGCTCCTGCATATCTGGACTGTTGGCTCCTACACAGCGTTCATCCTCTTTTCATGGAGGAAGTTTGAAACGAGTATGAAAGCCGTGTAGCAACTAACTGTTCAGACGCGCAGGAGCCATTTGAATTTGATTCCTAGCACTGGTTATCAGTTAGGCTTCAGCCAACGAGAAGCAACAAAGTAAGACAGTAATATCGAGGAAATAAACTGTAATTTCGTAGCTACAAACACGTTGCATTATTGCCATGAATATATCATGGAATTGAATCATCCATGAATCAATAAATATCGGCGCTGTGTACGATTCATTGCAGTCCATCAAAAATTGTGAAATTTGAAGCCCCGTTCACAACGCTCCGTTTTTATACAACAAGGGAGGGGAAGCGTCCGTTTTTGTCCGTACACGTTGATCCGCAAGCTTACAAATAAAGAGCCAGAGGTATCTGTTTTGTTGTATTCACGTTGTTCCAGCTTTGTGAAACTCATTGCGGTGCGTTTTTAAAACGCTCCCTTTTCTGCTGTTTTTGTGCGGATCAGTGTGAGCATTTTCACAAAAAAGCAGGCTATACTTTCCGTCACATACAAATATACAGAACAGTGTGAACGGGGCCTAAGGGACGAGGACTGATGGCTGAGGGACTAACTTTAATTTTCTGACCTGCTTTATTTATTCCCAAGTGCTCCCTGCAGCGTGTAATCAGGTGACGGGTTGTTTTTCCAAAGTACAAGGCATGGCAGCCAGGACACTTAAATTGGTAAACAACAGAGGAGCGAATGAGAGTTGGGAAGCGGTCTTTAAATGGAAAAAAAGACTGTATGCGTTTTGAAGATCGAAAAATAACCTGAAGCTGAATACCCGGATAACATTGCTTAATTAGTCTACAAATTCTGGTTTTCATCTGTAAACTATACCTGCCAAGATATGGTATGCAAAACAGTAGGGCCGTTTTGGCTTCTGCTGGGGCAGGGGCTCTACGTGCGAACCTTTTATCCAGGAAGGATTTAATAATACGATCTGTCAGCGCCCTAGGAAAACTGTTTTTAAATAAGATCTCCTTTATTCGAACAATTTCGTCGTGAAAGTTCTTATATGATGAACAAATATGAAAGGCACGATAAATCAAAACACTGATCAAGTTGTTTTTGTATTTGTCAGGAGCGAGGCTGGCAAAATCCGTGTAAAGGCCAGTGAATGTCTTTTTCCTGTATAAACTAGTCATAAAATTATTCCCCTCACGGGTAACGAGAACATCTAAAAAAGGTAAAGAGTTTTCCGACTCAATTTCAGCAGTGAAATTGATGTTAGGGTGCTGACAATTAATATACTCTAAGAACATAGCAACATGGTCCCTGTCCCTAAATAAACAATAAGTATCATCTACATATCTACGATACAGTACAGGCTTAAACTCAGAAGGGCAATTCGCTTTAGGAATGAAGTATAGGATTCGGCAGATACGGGATACGCATCTTTAAAGGCAAATGACGGAGATATAAAGTGACTTAAGTCAGAGGCCTGGGCAATCTAAATATAGTTATCTTCCATTATATTTGATGATCTCGAGAGATTATCAAAAACAATTGGACAAATGATGGCAGGCGCCCATCTTTTGTTCTATTTTTAAACCAGATGATATATATCCGTCAATTGTATTTAAGGTCCGATAAAGGGGAATAGCACCGACGAGGTATGCTTTGTCCAAGGAAACTTAGGTGACCCCCTTGCAGTGGGTGAAGGCTCATGCGCAATAGTGTTTTGGGCGCATGACCTTTCGCCAACTGCACGGGGGAACACATACTTTCCTCCGACAACGCGTATCTCACCTCCCTACCAAGAATAGAATACACCTTCTCAACAAACAGCCCCATCTTTCAAGTCTTTGAATAGATGAGATTTCAACTTAGATTGTGGTATGGAATTTGAGTAAATCTGACAAGTGGTTGCTAAAAATAATTTGTTTCATCTGTTTCACTATGAAAGAAACACAATTGTCGTTGTGACAGTGACAGTGTATCAATGCACCAGTGAATCTGACAAATGTCTGTGCTGCACATCACATTGTTTCGTTCTTAGAATGACTGAAAATTAATGTTTCATAAGTTTAACCATCAAAGAACTACAATTGTTGTTGTGACAGTGACAGTGTATCAATGCATCAGTGTATCTGACAACTGTCTGAGCTTCACATCACATTACAACCCATTTTTTCGTTCTTATAATGACTAAAAATATCTGTTCCATCACTTTACAATAACAGACATGGAAATGTCTTCTTGACTGTTTATCAATGTATCTGCAAATAACCAAAAATTTAGAACCTCATGCATGGCTCTATGATATCATTTTGAGGGGACACGCTGCTTATCACGTGTCACGTAACACTGGGTGAGTCGCACTGTATCCACCGTATCCACAGTATCCACTGTATCCACTGTATCCAACCGTATCCACTGTCTCCACTGTATCCACCGTATCCACTGTATCCACCGTATCAACTGTATCCACCGTATCCAGTGTATCCACCGTATCCACTGTATCCACCGTATCCAGTGTATCCACCGTTTCCACTGTATCCAGCGCATCCACCGTATCCACTTTATCCACCGTATCCAGTGTATCCACCGTTTCCACTGTATCCAGTGCATCCACCGTATCCACTGTATCCACCGTATCCAGTGTATCCACCGTTTCCACTGTATCCAGTGCATCCACCGTATCCACTGTATCCACCGTATCCAGTGTATCCACCGTATCCACCGTATCCATTGTATCCACTGTATCCACCGTATCCAGTGTATCCACCGTTTCCACTGTATCCACCGTATCCACCGTATCCACTGTATCCACCGTATCCACAGTATCCAGTGTATCCAGTATCCACCACCATATCCACTTTTCCAGTATCCACTTTTCCAGTATCTACTGTCTCCAGTATCCGCTGAATCTCCAGTTTCCACTGTATCCACTGTATGAAGTATATAGCACCATATCTACCTTACCCAGTATCCGTTGTATCAATGTATCCAGTATCTACTGTATTATATCCTTTAGACATCATTCGAGTGTGTATCCTTGCTAGAAAAGGGGTACCTTCGAGGTGCGGGGTATTCTAAAGTTAATCCTCTAAACTAAAAGAATTCCATGAATTCTTGAAAACTCTTCAGAATTCTTGTGCTGACAAACAACATCAATGTGTGCAAGGGTGTGCTGTACATAAGAGCCATTTTAAGAACCTTGCAGGCTGAAATTTCGAATAAAGCCATTTAATTAAAAACATATTCAGACTGTTCAAGAAAATTCAGACCTACAATCAGTTGCAAAATTGTTGAGCCCTTGAGAAAAAATAAGGTTTTTTGCCCCCCTTCCCCCAATTGCAATGTTGATTGGAAACAAACGTCACTTTCTGCTGGCAACTAACGATTTACGACTTTTTCGACTGATTTCAATATTGCAAAGGGGCAAGGGGGCACGGTGGCAAAAACCTCATTTTTTAGAATGGCTCGACAATTTTGCAACTGATTGTAGGTTTTTTGTGCGGCTTTCTACTGTACGTGTAGGTGTTATTATTGTTAGAAAGGAACATCAAGGAAATGTTGATCGTCGTTTTCACTAGTATCTCTAAGTATTTGAATGGGGGTACTCTACAGAGTATCTCTCATGTTCAATAGTAGTAGTGACTGATCAAAGCCTGGAAGACTTATCAGCAATAAAACAAGAACATTTTTAGTATTATTCTTTTGAAATTCAGGAAGCAGCATTTTTCAAGCGTCGTGTATTTTGTCCACTACCACAGAGCTATTCTGAAGAATGAAGCATCTGCTTAACTACTTTGTCTTCTGAACTACATTACGGTCGTTCTTCTTCTTTAGGAGAGTCGGAATCGGTGTATTCAGGACAGCCCCAGCCTTCTTGTGATTTCATTGGACATTTGAACAGCATGTTGAACTGATATGCGTCGGACTTACTTAAACCGAATGGTTGGCCAACCATACAGCCATATTTATGATTCTGGCACTTGATTTTCCATTTATCCTTTATACTCATTGCAGCATCAAATGGATATTGCATGATGCTGTTGAAGTCATACCCTACGCCAAACGTCTCCCCAGTGAAGCCACTTCCATGTTCTTCCTTACCAGTCCAGTACGAAGCATTTTGCTCTAGAATGGGTGCATTTGAAAAGATTAAAAGCAAAGTCTATTACAGAGAATGCACCAATTGTAACATAAAGATCCCACTTTAGCTATTCGTTACATTTGCTTGGCACCAAGTCTGCAACGCTAAAAATTGGATGTTTTGATGAGACTAATGACTGTACAGTGGAACTTCCATTATCGGATACTTGTATATTACGGACACCTCCGAACACTGGAAGCATAATTTTAGTCCCAAATGTTGCTTGAGAAAAGGACATCCAAAAACCGGACACTTCCCTACAGCGGACAATGACATTGGTCAAACTCGAGTTCGTAATGTGGAGGTCCCAAAAAATGGTTTAGTGTATAGCTTGGTTTCTATTTGAACGCTTTCTGCTGCTTGATTTAGTTTCACGCTGCGCGTTTGCCCCATAATGGTTGGGCTCACTTTAAGAAATCATGAAAGTACTTTAATGGTTTTTCTACGGGAAATTTGGAGGACTTAATTGTTTTTCCGATGTTATATGACAAATTGTAATCAACGTTCTTTTCAAATAAATGCAAAAAGCGTTTTTAAAAGTCTCCGTTTTGGCATTCTCATTAAGGATACGAGGACTGTCCCTTTGTCTAAGCCGTTTGTTTTCTTTGTGAAGTTCATAGCAAACCAACAGCCAGCAAACCTATTGTCGTGTGCGAGAATCTCTTGATTTCTTTTTAAATATTTGTTTGGGCTGTTGTTGGATTGTTCTTCCATTGTCTGCTCTATGAGGAGGAGAGGATCAGTTCGCTTGGCCCATCAATGCAATCATCGGTTGTAGATGTAAAGTAAAAGAACCATGCCAGAATGCAGGGTGTCCAGAAAGCCATGTGCACTTTTTGACCAGCTACTGTAAAGGAACCATGAATCTAATTTTTTCGCTTTTCGAATTTATGATTGGAAGAGATTTTAACTCAGAGTTTGGCACCAAGTTAGAGTAAATCTGACAAATAGTTGCTTATTTATAGAGCAAGAAATTCAAAATTAATGATTGCCTCTCTTAGCAATATTATTTGAATTTAGTAATAAATGGAACTTAGTTTTACATTTCTACCAGAAAATACATCTAGGAGCAATAAATGACCACAAAGGTCTCAAAAGGAAGACAGGCTGTCTACCACAGAAGGACAGGTTTTGTCTACCAGAGGGAGACAGGTTTTGTCTACCAGAGAGAGACAGGTTTTTTCTACCAGAGGGAGACAGGTTTTGTCTACCAGAGAGAGACAGTATTTGTCTACCAGAGAGAGACAGTATTTGTCTACCAGAGAGAGACAGGTTTTTTCTACCAGAGGGAGACAGGTTTTGTCTACCAGAGAGAGACAGTATTTGTCTACCAGAGAGAGACAGTATTTGTCTACCAGAGAGAGACAGTATTTGTCTACCAGAGAGAGACAGTATTTGTCTACCAGAGAGAGACAGGTTTTGTCTACTAGAGGGAGACAGGTTTTGTCTACCAGAGAGAGACAGTATTTGTCTTCCAGAGAGAGACAGGTTTTGTCTACCAGAGAGAGACAGTATCTGTCTACCAGAGAGAGACAGTATTTGTCTACCAGAGGGAGACAGGTTTTGTCTACCAGAAGGAGACAGGTTTTGTCTACCAGAGGGAGACAGGTTTTGTCTACCAGAGAGAGACAGTATTTGTCTACCAGAGAGAGAGACAGGTTTTGTCTACCAGAGAGAGACAGTATTTGTCTACCAGAGAGAGACAATATTTGTCTACCAGAGGGAGACAGGTTTTGTCTACCAGAGGGAGACAGGTTTTGTTTACCAGAGGGAGACAGGATTTGCCAACCAGAGGGAGACAGGATTTATCAACCAGAGGGATACAGGTTTGTCTAGGCAGGAAGTCTTCGGAAAGCAACATTGTTGATTTAAATCAATTTCATGACCTGGGATAAGAAAAAATGCCTTATGAACGCATTCCATGGCCTGCTGCTGCTGCAAACAATCATTTCTAGAAACTCTAGATATGTTGTTTCTAATTGGTTTCATAAAATCTAATACATGAATACTCGAGGCACTCATGAAAAGCTAGGGAACTAGGCTAAACTCATGTTAACACTTAACTTTGTTTTTCACATTGATAGAGAACTCCAAATCCTCTGGTTTGAGACAACCAGTAAATTTGACTTTCTTCTTCCATGAATCAGCAATGGCTCGCTAGATAAACTCGGCGCCAAACACTAAGTTGAAGCCTCATATGCTCATAGGTCTGAGCAACAGGAAAATTGGATTCGTGAGGCAAACATGTTTTTTGGAAAACCCTGTATGCTCTTGTTATTTTCGTTGATGCTTCTTTTGGTATTGTACAACAAATCAATCAATCGCTTTTACAATTTGACATTCGACCAGTTCAAAGTTGGTTAGCATTGCTCGTGAATTTTACCGGTAATTGGATTTTTGCGTGCACTTTTCAAAATTTCTCAAGGTAATGAATCTTTAATTCTATACCGTCACATGACGCGATTAAAGCTTCCTGATTGACTAGATTTGGCTCCAGCCTCACTTCGAATTAGAAAAATGACTGAAAGCGCTAGCCAAGGGTTGGATTGGTCGAGTCTCAACTTGTAAAAATGAGTGATTTATGTTGTTTGGAAAACAAGATAATTCAAGACAGGAAATCTTTAAAAAGAGGACAAAAACACATTCTTGCTTGATTCTCGACTCGAGTCCTCGAGACAAATCATGCTAATCCCTGAACTGCAATAAATCCACGCTATGCCTATTTTGATGCAAATACAGGTACAAAACTACTGCGTTGCTGAAGGGAAAGCATGCTGCCTTCAAGGGCGGCGCCACAGGGTGGACTGGGGTGGACATGTCCACCCCACTTTCCTCAGGTCGTTATTCATTTCTAAGTAAAAACGACATGAAAATCGTCAGGCATACCTTCTGGCCATCAGTTCTATCTCTTTTCCACCTCACTTTTTCTGGGCTGGCGCCGCCCCCTGGCTGCCTTTGGATTTAGCTCCACATCTTCTCAAGGCGAATAAGGCATTTCAAAGAAGTTACGTCAGGGCCTATCCCAAACAAGTTCATATTGAAATGTATTCAAACACATTATTTTCAAATTCAGCTGTCTTCGTTATTGTATTCGAAAGGCTCTGCTTAGTGCTTTCACGGCAGCCAGAGCAAGGTGAGCAAAAGCCTATAACAAACCGGCAAGGCTTTCTCCGTTTTCCTTCGAAAATTGAGTAGTGTCAATGAGGCCAACAGTTCCAGAAATAATCTATCTAACCTACCTCTTGTCAGCTTTGTCTTGTCAATTGTCACATATTCATCTCTGTCATCTCTGTTGTGTTCATGACGGAAACCAAGTGTATGCATGGTTTCATGAATGACAGATGCTTTGCTAATACAGTTTGCTGAGAGAAGGATTTCGTTTGGTCCGTCTGTCATCATCCCAAGGGGACTAGAACAGCTGAAAAACATGGCTTAATTTAAAAGTAATGTTTTACACATCCTTTTTATCATGAAAGCCTAACTATCAATACTCGTTTCGTCTGTTTTTCCTCTGACCCACAGCCCAATAACAAGGAACATGCCTCCAGTTCTTTGTTGGCTAAAGCATTCTCTATATCAATTCCAAGGCCGTACAAAGCGGGGTGCGGGCAAGGGGGCAGTTGCCTCCCGTAAATTTTCAAATTAAGGTTGTGCTCTATCTTAGAGTATCTATCACATTAATGTGGATGTTTAAGCTTACCAACGACTTAAAATGTCCTCAAAGAAGCCTTCTAAGTCAAAGATACATGTTGCAAAAGTGTCCTAGTTATTTCAATGCGATTAACATTGGTTCTTCATTTTCCAAACATGAACCCTTCACCTTCTTGTAAGTCATTTATCTTATAAGATGCTGAGTGGAATCTTTCAGACTTAGCGAAAACATTCTATCAAACTTGTCAAACAGCAAACTGCAAAATGCAAAAGACTTCCTTGGAAGAATCATGCAAGGAAAGGCTTCGAGAAAATAACTGATTACTCACCCACGGTTAGGATCCCAGTTTTGATAAAACAAGATATGATTTTCAATTTTTTCATGTGGCCACATTTCTCTAAAACGTACACATGTGTATCGTTCGATGGAGTACAGGGAATCCAGAATAAGTTGACGACTATCCTCTGTGATGTAAAGATTATAGCGTAAAAGAAAGCAGGGCGTTATTTCAAAAGGTGAATTGTAAAGATCTCTAGAAATCAGCTTACAGCCCCAAGGGGGCACTCGGCAAATGCACATACAGGGAAATAAGTTCGATATTTTTGGTTAGAATATTGCTAAAAGTGATCTTTTTGGGTCCAAATAAAACTGAAATTATGTTCATGATATTTTTTACATCAAAGATTGTTGAATTGATGTTTCTGGGTTCACTAGAGGCAATCCTGACTTCCATTTGCATTGTTCCGGGATGTTTTATGTTCAAATACAAGTTTCTAAATTTAAAATGAGCTAATAGTTTTGGGTCCCAGAGAAGCTGAAGTAATATTTTGGGGTTGCCTGAAAATTTCTTGGACTGATCCCCCGTATTCATATGTGCTGAGTGCTCCCTCCTGGGCTTACGGCAAACCCAATTTTAGGTGGAAAATTCGTTTATCTCTTGTCTTGACGCTTCTAAGTTTTGAATGCCAGTTGGCCCACGGCTCTAGACACTTTCCTCGAGGAAAATTGAAAACAAAGAAAATAATATATAATATACACCTTTCCAGGTCCCTAAAGGCCCGGGGTCCCATGGTAACTACCCTGGCTAACCCTCCTTCTCAACGGTCCAGAATCTATACTTTTTATGAGTACTGATTTTGTTACACACCCTTTTGCGATCATCTTTCTGAGCCTCCTTTCAGCTAATAACGAAATTATTAGGTCCATTTAACCCTGTTTAACATGGGGGGCGTTTTTCGCCTCCCAACTGAACAATTCAATGTAGCAGTTAGGCGACAAGCCCAAAGAGGCTGAGACTCATTGACTTTTCCTGAAAATTAATGCGCTACCAGATAATAAAATTTTCAATTAGCTCTAATTGGTCACGTGACCACAGAATGCCCATATTTGGAGGGTAGTTACAAAGAAAACACAAATTTGGCTGTAGCTCTAGAAATTTCCAACCAATTATCCCATAAATCATATCATTGAATTTCTCTCATCAAGACCTTTCATTTGATATATACTTTGTTTACATTATTGTTCATTTGTAGTTTTTCAGAACTATGACATCACACGTCAATATGACGTCATTGTTCTAATGGAAATTTAAAAATTTTGCGAAACAAGTTTTTTTGTATAAAATAGTGAATAGACAATTCAGATATGCAAAGAAAGATTAATTTAGATGGCTATTTCATCAAAGTTATGAGATGTGATTCAATGGTTATTGAATATCAAGTTTTCAGTGTATGTAACTTCAAGTTCCATAGCTGCACAATATTGTTTTCTAGCTATAAATTCTTATAATTTGTCAAAAATGTATTTAAAAAACTATCAAAATATAGGAGCTTAATGCTTTAAGAAGATAATTGACCACTTTAGACTTGAAAACATTGATAATTACAAGTTGTGTCAAAAAAGCTCAATTTTCTCATACCCACCTCCAGAAAGCCAGTTGCCAAGCAACGGGTCACATGACTAATCAAAAATTAATATTATCAATAGATTCTCCATTAGTAGGTGATAATTACTACCAAGTTTCATTGTCGTATCTTTTATAGTCTAAGAGATAATTAGGGGGGCCAAAAACGCCCCCAATGCCAAAATCACTAAAAAATGCCCCATGTGAAATGGGGTTAATGTTGTACTTATTGCATATAAATTACAATAAAGCTCTCACATCCAGAAAGTTTTGCAGAAATCTTTTTACCTTGGGGGCTATTTTCTTTGGTCCTAACGTCCAAATGATACCACGGTATAAAGTATTCGATAATGATCACGTAATTCTGATATACTACGTACCCAAACTGGGATCGATTCTAAAAGGAACTGCAACACCAGTTGGCCAGCGAAATTCCTTTTCAAAGTTTTCTGGGACAATTTCTCCTTTCTTGGCTCCTTTTGTTCCATCTCCGCTCTCCTTCTTCTCTTTCTTATTTTGCTTTTTTCCTAAAGTTGGTTAAATCAAGGTCAGTAAGAAATGTAGTGTGGCTTACAGGCTAAGGAATGCATCGAAACTCATAGTGGGGGTTGTGACTGGGCAGCAGAAGCCGCAAAACCGCCAAAATTTTCTGGAAAAGCCTTGCATTCAACTAAAAGAGTCACAACATCTTTCAACGTTTTGCACATCTCTCCTCGGTTCTATGTCGCAGACGACCTCCTCGTTATCGTTTTCGCAACCTAAAGAGCAGAAAAGTGATTCCAGTTCCTCAAATCTGCAGCTAAAATTGAAAAATTGAGGAATTTTGGCCAAATTATATCGTATTTGGACACTTATTCGTCGACTTTATCTTCAATTTTGTGATAATTTGACTTGTCATACAACCCTACAACCCTCACTTGTATATCAAATCAATCGCCACTCTGCAACTCCGGAATGACCCTGAGAAACAGAGCCAAAAAAATCAGAATGATATCGGATGCATAAAGAATTCGAACAAGATTTTGCAAGATTGTGCAAGATTATTTTGCAGCTTCGCTACAATGCCACTAGATATGAGTATAAGAAACCATTTTACAAGCAAATATAGGTGATCAGAGTTTTATCTCAAATTTAGATGTCGCGTGAACATGCCCGAAAATAAAGATAGTTCACGAGTTTAGCATTGTTATTTTTGCGTTATCGCAAATCTCACGTGATATCTAATTCGAGACAGACTTTGGAAAAAGTCGATAGAAAAGTTGTCAGCAAACTTTTGTACAGCTTACCATCCTTAGACTTGAGAGGCCTTTCCTTGTACCTTTCTGTTTCTTTCACAGGCTCTACAAAGAAGTTAGGAATCCCGTTGTACATTCCAGCAGGAATGCTCCTTTATGCAGTCCAAACAGGCAACAAAATCAAGGGAAAACGTGATCTTACATGGAAGATAACTTCGGTCTAAACATATGGCATTAACAACAGACTACATCGAGTAACATGATTCTTAATAAGAAATTGAATAAGATTACAGTTGGGAAAGTTCAAGTTTTTTCATTTTAAAATTCCAAAAAAATACAAATTTCATGTAATAATAACAACAACAAAATATGAATATAAATAACGATATAGAAAGTGATTTGTAGGAAATTTGTATGTTTGGAATTTCTTAAGGAGGAGCCCTCTCAATAGATAAACTAATCGAGGAGAGGGCACCCCCTTTGCTTTGCTAAAGATTAAATTAACAACTGTTGTGAAGTTTGATAAATGTAAGGATTAGAGATGTCTAGCTCTGATATTTTGTAGAAAATATATGATATTTGAGTTTACGACGGAAAATGAAAACTGAGGGAGATTTTCTGATGTCATCACTAATGCTGTTCCAGGATTTGGCACCTGCAAATCTAACAGATCTTAAACCATATTGTAATGTATTTTTGCGAGTCATAAAGATATCACCTCTAGAAGCCTGTCTTGTATCATAATGATGAACAGTTGTCAAGGTTTCAAAAAAATTGTGAAAAAAGGAAGGAGAAATTTTATTAACAGACTCATACACAAAAGTAAGCAGTTTTAATTCAAATAAATCATATAACTTTAGAATTTTTAGATCAGAAAAAATTGAAGTGGATGGAGATCTGAAGCTTTTGAAAGTAATGGCTCGGACAACTTTCTTTTGTAAAAGATATATAGGTTTAATATGGGTGTCATAAGTAAGGCCCCAAACAATAACTCCATATTGAAGAAATGAGGAAAATAAGGAGTTGTATAAAGAGATGAGAACAGTGGTTGGTAGAAGATGCCTCACTTTAAAGAATATAGCTACCACAAGTTCTAGATAGTTTTTTATTAAGTTCACTTAAATTATACTTCCAGCTTAGATTTTCATCTAAAAGGATACCAAGCAATTTGACATATTTAGCCTGTTTGACATATTGATTACCAATTTTTATGATCACCGTGTCATTCAAAGAATTCTGTGGGGAGTGAAAAATAACAAAGTTTGTTTTATCTACATTTAAAGCTAGTTTGTTAGCATCTAACCACTTCTTGACATGCTTGAGCTCTTTGTTCACCACTTTTTGAAGACTTATTAAGCTTTGTGATTCAAAGTAAATGTTTGTGTCATCAGCAAAAAGATAAAAGGATAACTTTGAAGATGAGTTAGGAAGATCATTGATGTAAATTAGGAACAAAAGTGGCCCAAGGACAGAGCCCTGCGGCACACCACAAGTAATATTCAAATGATTGGAACTGCAACCGTTTACTGACACATATTGACTTCTGTTACTAAGATAGGAGCGAAACCATGCTAAAGCTGTACCTCGGATGCCATGGTGTTCCAGTTTGTCAAGAAGGATCTGATGATTAACAGTATCAAAAGCTTTTTGTAGGTCAAGAAAGATTCCACACCCAAATTTTTGTTATCCAAAGAATTCTTGATTGATTCTGTCATGCTGATCAATGCATGATTAACAGAATGGCTAGCACGAAAACCAAACTGGAGATGATATAGCACTTTGTGTATCAAATATTTTTCAAATTTTTGATACACAAGTTGTCAAATTTTTCAACAAAAATCAAAATTTATGAATCTGCATTTTGGCAATGTCAGTCCTAGGCCCCGTTCACGCTGCTCCGATTTTGTGAGAGTGCTCACCCTGATCCACATAAACATGCCACTAGAAAGAGGTTATCGAAAACGCTATCAAAAAGTGGATATCAACAAGGACGGAAAACGAATGTGAAAGCACAAGAAACAGAATGTGCGATGTAAACGCACGAAGGCGGATATCTCTGGGTCCATATTTGTGCTATGAGGCGGATCAATTTCAACTGACAAAAAAGGATGCTTTCTCTCAAGTTTTGTACAAAAACGGAGTAATGTGAACGGGTAGGTTCATGCAACGAAAGGGGAACATAACAAAAATGGAACATTGTGAACAGAGACCCCAGAGCATCATCTCCCTCCTCATTTGTTTGATCAAATTTCACGAAAAGGTGCATAATGTATAGCTGCTAAAATTAAAAGAATTTCAATGGTCAAATATATATCCTTGCCGACATTCAGGAAAAATGTACTAGAAGTGGAAATTTGCCAACTTGCAAAAAAAAGTAGGGTTAAGATGCCAATCACAAGAAGATTGAAAAAATGCACTTACCTATCAAATTCTCGTATACATATTGAGATTGGTCTGTTCCAATACAGTAATCATCTAATTCCCTGCATTTACCACCTTTACTATTCTTACAATTTTCAGACTTCTTCACTGCTTTAAGCTTCATTAACTCTGTGTCTTTAAAGCCCATGCACTGCAAATCCTTTGTCACTGCAAATAGCTTGAATCCTTTGAAAAATGCTCGATTTTTGCAGTTGCATATCAACCTATCACAGAAGGAAAGAAAAAAGTTTTCAGTGTGCGCTGGGATCGCAGAAGTGTAAAAGACCTAATCGAGTCTGCGAACCCTCGTCACGACGCTCAAGTGGCGAAGAACTTCTGCCCGGGATCAAACCATTGTCACCTGACTATTATTCTATGATTGCAACGTCAGAAGATTGCACCAATGCGCCAGGTCACCGTCAATGAAAGTGCAGCAACAAGGCCAGATTATGCAATACAACAGCAAAAGGTGCTTAATTGACACGTCATTTCAAAGTGATTAGTGATTGCAAACAAAAAACTCTCTCAACCGATTAATGAAAACAAACATGACCACAAAAGTTGCCCCGAAACCGGTGGGGCGAACTCTCGCCTTGTGCAAGCGAAAGGTAGTTTTTGAGAGAAGTTGTGTACTTATACAGAAAGAAGAAAAGCAAATTTAAAGCACTGTCTCGTGGATTTGTTTTATTTGATTCTGAAGCCAAGCAGAAGGCATGAATATTCTCGAATATTTTGGATTTAAATGAAAAAGTTACCAGACAGCTACTGAATAAGAAATCTATGGATCTAAAATGCTTAAGACCTAAACTGGGAATTTAAAAGGATCTGGAAATGTAGCGATGTACACGTAGTCCCCATAATCATCGGGGCATTAGGCACTGTATCCAAGAGTTTCCAGAAATGGCTTGAACGCATCAGCCTCAGCCCTCAATAGGCTGTTTTGGCAGCAAGACGCGGACGTCTTTGAAAACATGGCTACTTTTTTATGTTTTTAGAGCATTCTAATTTTCCATGCTTTTCCATTCCAGAAAGCAGCTCACAAACAGACAAATTCCCTAAGAACTGTTTGCATTCTCGGATTGCCATCATCTGTGAACATGTTCATATTGCATTTTGCTTCCCTTCTCGAGGTCCTATCTTTTGCAGTGCGGCCTTCAAAGAATACGTTTCAGGTTGTCATTTTCAGAATAGGAAAGAAAATAAATCTCTTGAGACTTGCAAAAGCTCAGAAGTTGATTTCTCTTTGTAATTTACATCCTCGAGCAAAAGAATTATGTCAGTGTTTTTTTTCAACTTGGCAAACAAAAAGTGTCCATTCGAAAAATCTGAAAATCAGTTTCTTGTCCTAAAAAGATCAATTTTGACTTTAACGGACTATACCTTTGGACAAAGACGGGTTTAGTGAAACTTTAGAATATTACGTCATTGGGAGGAACGTATTTGGATTCTATATTCCAAAATACCTTAGTTTTCAAAATTTCAATTTTGGACTCCTCAAAATTGCTTGATAATTTTTGATCTTTGAAATACTATCTAAGTTACCTGAATTTTCAAAATCTGGTCCGAGGAGCACCAAAGAATGAACGATTCCGTTGAAAATCACAACGAAAGGCAAAGAGGTTTTAGTCAGTCGGTTTTCATTAGAATATAACCTTGAATTATTTAAAAAGATAATCATATTGCTGTAATACCGTGAAGAGTCCAAAAAGCATATATTGAAAACTATTGGAGCATGTAAGGATGCAAATTCCATGAGGCAAAAAGCTCATTTCTGCAGAAGTTTTGTTGATTTTATCATAAATAGTTAAAGAACTTTTTAACAGAGCTATGTTGTATATATAAGATGATAAAAATGCTTGTAAACTGAACTTACTCTCGAGTACCGAATAAACGGGGGGGGGGTGAGAATAATCAGGGGGGGTTGGAAATGGTTCGATATATCAATTATCGGGGGGGTTGGAATAATCGGGGGGGGGGGTGCTTGGAGAAAAGAAAATAGCCCTTTTCTTAGGTAAACACGTATCTGTTATGTATTTATATGTGAACAGTGATGTTACTGATACATATACTTTTGAACTCTGGTTCTGTTTAATGCACTTCTTGAGACTTTTTCTTGCGTTTATACAGAAATTATGTCAAATATCATTTCATTTTTCCAAAAATTAATAAAAGGGGGGGTTGGAATAAGAGCGGGGGGAGCTGGAAAATTTTTCAAAAATTAATAAGCGGGGGGACGATTATTCGGTACTGGAGAGTAAGTGACTTGAGGCTTAAGAATATGTTTGCGAGCGATTTTGGATGAAATATTCCAAAGGCCGCTTGTTTATTTTCCTCAAGCAAAAGTCCAGCTTACTGTTATTTTTTATTGGAATTACGGCATCCTTGATTGTTCTAAATGGAATAAATCAATGTTTTTCTGCTCTCATATGTCTTACTAAAACAAAATTTCTCACTCCTGTGACTTCCAATACAAATGAATCTCATGGGCTGCGTGGTTTTGGTACAGTTAAATATATCGCATTAAGTGGAATAAGTCTTCGTTATGTGCTCCAATCCAAAATTATTTTGCTTCAAGATGTGGGCAATCACTTCCGTCACAAGTGTACAAAACTTCATTTAAAGAGCACCAAAGGATGAAAAGTTATATCATATGGAATATTTCAATCATACCACCAGTGGAATATATCCATCCTTCGGGGTTCCTAACTTCAAAGCGGCATAGCTTACGATCAGAAACTGCTGTTGGAATCAGGAAAAAAAGGATGGAATATTTAATCTTTCATTAAGATGATGGAACTTGGGTTTTATATGGCAAGTACTTGCTTTGCCACTCAAATCGTGTCTATAAATTTGTTGAACTAAAGGACACTTTTTGCCAAGTTGAAAAAAAAACTCTCACTTATGCTGGCGTCTTCTTGACTCTCGTCTTTTTGCTAAAACGGCCTAATATCTACTTTGGAACACCGCCAAAGGCTTGCCTACTTGGAATTGCAAGTACTCTGCGTTGTGCGCTGAATATCTAAGGCTGCGGGTTGCAGCTTGATGTTCAGCATTATCGTGTTTATATCCTAATTGCGAGTAACCTTCTTTTCCTATAAGTTGAATGAAATGGTTAAATATCATGTTGAACGTAAGAGGGCTTAAACAGTCACCCTGAAGGACACCTTTAGTCACTGGGATAAATGGTGTTAGTCACTGGTGAGAACTCTCGGTATTTCAGGCTCTGAGTAAGAGCCAGATATCATGACAAAGTCAATTCCTACATGTGCAGTGTGACAGAAAAAATGATACACTACACACAAGAAACTTGCAGAAGCTAATGCTGGAGGTCTTCAAATGCATAACCTCTGGCAATCCCTTCAAACGTAAATCCATAAGTTATAATCTTAGAATAAAGTATCTCTTTCAACTTCCAGGTACGAGGACTTTGAGATACGGGAATGATTCATTCGCATTTAGAGGAAGAATACTTTGGATACACTCCCTGACACTATAAAATCTGCAAATAGCGTCAGTCAGTTTAAAAACAGTATTAAATATTGGACGGGATCCAACTGCAATTCTTTAACATGTAGATGAAAGAAATTGTAAATAGGTAAAACCAGTTGGCTTTATTAGTTTGTATAACTATTTTCTTGCTTTAGCCAACTATTTAGCCAACTATAAATATATGTACTATTATTGTTTCAGTGATGGGGGTCGTAGCTTTGTAGCTCTGAACCACATTGAAGAGAGCAGGGAACCCAACGAAAAATGTAGAGTTGCAAGAAGCTAGCAATTGAATTTATGTATTTCTATATAGGAAAGCTGGAAGCAGAGTACTAGTTTCCCAGTCTTCTAATCGGATCCGAACTCTAGTCTGCAGGGACCATACCAGCCACGAATTCATATGGGGGGCGGGGGGAGAATACTTACTCAGTCGTATTGCTTCCTTTCAATTGTTCTAACATCTGGCTATTGAGACGTTTTTTCTCGTCAGAAAAACAGCCCTGTTTGAAGAGTATCACCTGTCCGCATAAATGGTACATCATCGCCTTGGAGTTCTTCCCTTCAGCCTTTTGCTCATCTTCTGTGAAGCCACAAATTTCTGTTGCAAAATCAAACATATTCTGTGGTTTGCTTTGTGCTTCTGATTTCGAATCTGAAAAGACAAAACCTTTTCATAAATGGCATTAATTGATTTTTAGGTACTACCTTAACATACAAGAAGAGCAGATATTTCTATCTTGAAGTTTAGAATAACAGTAATAATGCTACAAACAAATTAAGTTCATCTCTGAATACCTGAACAATTTGTAATCCCTGCACTTCATGCAAACCCCCTCGAATGGACTCAATGTCACAAATATCATTTGGAAAATATTTTCAAAGTTTCAATTATGTCTCCCCAGCTCCCTTTCTCAAGTACCATATTTGTTCTCCCCACGAATGTATGGTATTTTACTTTTTCCATTTTGCACAATCAACCATTGACTTCGACTTAAAGTACATGGAGACGTACCCAAAAAGAGCCTAAGGAAGAAACAATTCAATCAAAATGAAATTCTGAGACTCCTGCTGGCATAGGATGGAGCGAGCATTCCTCCTTAACAGTTTACACAAGCATGTTGGTCAACTGAAAGTAGCAGATCAATGGGAATTTAGAAGCTAATAAGTTGATGTATAGCTAAAAATGTTAAATCATGACGACCTTATTGATAACAGCACCTTTGTTGCTGCAAAGGCAACCCTGTGTAAATAGTTATATCATTGATTGCATTACTATTGTTATTGCCTCATTCCTCAACTCCTTAGAAAGTAGCATATTTAAAGCATTTAAATGGGCTCTCTTGCTCCTTAGTGAATACCTTTAACAGTTAATCTTTGAAGCTATGCATCTGTCCATACACAACTCAGTACTACAATCAGGGCCGTAGGAAGCATCTCAAACTTGGGGGAGGCACGACACTTCGAGGACACTTTTTCCTTAAGGAAAAGGGGGCATTCTTTAAATTGAAAAGGGCACTTCTTTGTTTATTGCAAAATCTTGGGGGAGCACGTGCCCCCAGTGCCCTGTTGAATATCCCATGCTAAATAAAAGAGGAATGAAAAATAAAATACCTGCTTCATATCCAAATACTTTTCCAGTAACTTTCCATAGAACCAGAATTGTCACAACCTGTAGCACTGAAAACATTCTTCAACAATCTTGCTTCTCTGATATTCAGTCCTCAGTTTATTAGTCAATCCAAAATTGGCAATTTGTTATGTCTTTAATGCTTTTAGCAATATCGAGAAAGTCAATTGACAAATCAACAGGCTTTCGAGTAAACATTTGTTGATTGATCTGCCTGGCTTTTTGGTACCATTCAGAATAGCAGGTCAGGTAAATGAACAAGATAATTGGAAGGCTGTTCTTTTAAAATGACACAAAAATGCTTTGCCACCAATCTGGAATGTTCGTACTTCTATAAATCTCGTGGAAATGAGACAGCAACAGTTGCATTTGAGTCTGTCAATAAGCTCACGGCTGCTCAAATTTGTTTATCAGAAAATCTGCAAGCAATGTTATCCTCTGGTAGACTTGAATACATTCCTCTGGTACAGTAGAATGTCTTCCTCTGGTAGGTTGGGATCTCTTCCTCTGGTAGACTGGCATGTCTTCCTCTGGTAGACTGGCATGTCTTCCTCTGGTAGGTGCTGCTCATTCTGGTAGACTGGAATGTCTTTCTGTGGTACAGTAGAATCTCTTCCTCTGGTAAACTGGAATTCCTACTCTGGTAGATTAGAATGTACTCCTCTGGTAGAATACTTGTCTTCCTCTTGTAGAATAAATGTTTTCCTCTGGTAGACTATAATGTCTTCATTTGGTATACTTGAATGTCTTCCTCTGGCAAACTGGAATTTCTTCCTCTGGTAGACTAGAAAGTCTCTTTCTGATAGAGTGCTTGTCTTCCTCTGATAGACTGAACTGTTTTTTCCCTATCAAATCTTAAAAAGCTACAACTACTATAATTTAATTCAACTATGCCACTCATAGCGGAAAAAGACACAAGGTCATCGAATTTCCACTATGAATGGAACTTGCAATATGAATTGACTTTTTTACAAGGAACACGGATGCTATTTACAATGTGAATTAGTTTAGTTACAAGAAAACATAAATATGAAAAAGCAGTTACGACGTACAAATTCGAGACACAAATAAAGAAATATAAATGCAATGACAAGTGACTTTAAATAAGTATATTTTATCTAGAATCGTTTCATATTCTTGATAAAACGAATTGTTTCCTCCATAATCATTTTTTTCACACTCACATCTAAGTCAGGTTTCCGAAAAGGAGTAGGTCACAGAGACTGAGATGTCCTCCTCTGGTAGACTGGAATCTCTTCCTCTTGTAGACAAAAGTCTCACATTGTTAGAAATGATGTTTTCTTACATCAGCAATTCTGTGTTGAGTTCTTTCATCTACGAGATTGATTTTCTGTGATATCTGCATTTTTTTGATGACCTCCCACACCCACTCAAGCAATATTTCTTGATAAATGAATTCTTCCATCAAATTACATGTTGCTTGTAATACATGTTTTTGAGCATCACAGATTCTTTGATGAAATCTTACAGATTTACAATTAAATGGATTTCTTCCGACATTCACAATTGCTTATGGAATTCTCACCTCTATTGGTTTTCATCGACATCTGCAAATTTTTTATGACCTCCAGTACCCATTAAACCTTAATTCTTGATTAATGGACTCTTCCATCAAATTACCTGTTGCATATTATAGATGTTTTGGGGCATCAGACATTCGACTGGGACTCGACTCTACCAGAGGAAGTCAAGCATTTTATAAGAGGAAGACATTCAAATCTACCAGAGGAAGATATTTCAGCCAACAAGAAGAAGCCATTCCTGTCTACCAGAGGAAGACATTCTAGTCTGCCAGAAGAAGACTACTAGCATACTACCAGAAGCCAAATTGTCATCGATTATTCATCACTAATCTATTAATTAACAGGTTAGGCAAAATAGTACTCGATACAGTAAAACCCCGCAAACAAGAACATGTTTTTCTAAAAGACAGACTGGCTAGGTTCTTTTAAATGAGGTACTTACGACATTTACAGGGTTTGGTTCTTATCACAAGGACAGTTATGGCTATGATGAATATACAGCTACAGTATACAGTATGTGTGAAATATACTTACGGGTAGAATGACTGCATTTCAATATCAAGGTGTGGTATGTTTGTTGTTGATAAAGCAACTAGATAAAAGAATTTGCATGTTCCTGAAACTGTTAGAGGTGTCCAGTTGTCAATAACTTGTTTACACTGATTTGATGAAATTTCTTAATAATAATGTACCATCTCATAAGAACATTGAAGTAAATTAGCCTGTATTTGGTTCTTATATTTGGGTGTCTTTTCCCTCAAAATCAGTCTGCAGGTTCCTATTTTGCTTTGTTCTTGTTTGCGGGGTTTTACTGTATTTCAACACTAATCGATTACTAGGTTACGCCAAATGGCAATTGATTTTCCATCACTAATCTATGAATATGTTAGGCCAAGTGGCACTCAATTTTTCAGCACTGATCAATTGATAGCTTATGCAAAGCGTTAATCGATTTTTCAGCAATATATAATGAATAGGTTAGACCAAATGGCAATTGATTTTCCATCACTAATCGATAAATTTTGTTAGGCCAAGTGGCACTCGATTTTTCAGCACTGATCAATTGATAGCTTAGATCAATCGATTTTTCAGCAATATATAATGAATAGGTTAGACCAAATGGCAATTGATTTTCCATCACTAATCGATTAATTTTGTTAGGCCAGGTGGTAAGTGATTATTCGGCAATGATTTAAATTGATTAATAGTTTTAGCCAAATGGTGCTCGATTTTCAGCAGCACTAATCGACGAATAGGTCAAACCCAGTAAAATCCTGGTCAAAATAAGCTGGGACACCGGCAAATTTCGGTGTTTTCATGATGTTTTCTAAATATCGACGCACAAACTTACGTTTAGGAACTTCTAATCCCCCGTCCCCCCTAATTCAATGTTGAGATGGTCGAATGGCGTTTAATTCAAGCAACATTGGAACGGAGGGAGCGGGGGGCACCTAATCAAAGACTAAAGAAGTGCAATTTTGTGACTTGTCCCAAGCATTTTGACCAAGATTGCAGTAGTAATCGATTTTTCAGCATTAATCGATGAATAGGTTTATCCAAATAGTAATTAATCTTTTAATACTATAGAATTAATAGGTTAGGCCAAATGGCACTCAATTTATCAGCAATAATCGATTAATAGGTCAAGCCAAATGGTACTCGACTTTTCATCACTAATCGATTTTTATGTTAGGCCAAGTGGCATTTGATTATTCAGCACTAATTGATTAATAGATTTGGGAATATGGTAATGGATTATTCAGCACTAATCTATGGCATAACGGAATAACCAGACCCAGGACCAATTGGACCACACCCTAACGAATCTGACCCCTATGAATGCCCATTCCTTTCCGTGGTGAGTTTGTAATGGAGGTGCAAATGTTTCATTCCAAAATGACAAAATGACCCGTACGATCGTTGCTGAATAGAAATATCTAAACTCTGGAAACCACATTAACTGCAAGGATGCACAATCAGCAATTCATCATCTAATCAACAGACAAAATTCCAGTTGAAATGAACGAAGAGCATGCATCATCTGGTCTAGCAATGCCCTGTAACTTATTTCAGTTTATCAAGGACAAGGTTCACATTGACATTCAGAACAATACTCAGATAGCACACAATGCCAAAATTTAATACATAGCAAAACTACTACAACCAACCGTCTTAGCTTTCAAAATTTTAGAATGATGCAATTTTACACCTCTTGGAGCTTTCAAGAAACCAAGGAATATGCTCTAATGTGTAAAAAAAGCAATTGGCCCATTATCAATGTACCCCATCAGTTATCTGGGAACATAGAAATGAATGCGTATTCTGTCGGGGTCGGGTCCGTTAGGGTCCGGTCATACTGGTCCTGGGTCTGGTTTTTCCATTATGCCCTAATCTATTAGTAGGCTAGGTCCTGGGTCTGCTTTTTCCGTTATAACGGTTGACCATTGGCCCCTTCATTGACAATCGATTATAATCGATTAGTGCTGAAAAATCGATCACCATTTGGCATAAGCTATTAATAGATTAGTACTAAATGATAGATTACCATTTGGCCTAACTAGCCTATTAATCTATTAATCCATTAATTTATTGAAAAATTGATTACCATTTGCCCTAACCTCTTAATCTTTTAGTGCTGAGAAATCAACTACCACTTAGCTTGACCTATTAATCGATTATTGCTGATAAATCGAGTACTATTTGGCTAAATCTATTAATCAATTAGTGATGAAAACTCAATTAAAATTTGCCCTAACCTATCAATCTTACAGTGTTAAAAAATCGATTACAATTTGGCTAAGCCTAATCGACTGGTGCTGAAAAATTGAGTACCATTTGGCGTAACCTATTAATCGATTAGTGCTGAATAATCCATTACCATTTGGCCTAACATATTGATCAATCAGTGATGAAAATTCAATTACCATGGCTGGTAGGACCGGACCCTAACGGACCAGACCCCCGATGAATACCCATACATTTCCATGTTGCCAGATAACAGATCGGGTACATTCATAACGAGCCTCTTGCTCTTTGCACACATCAGAACATCGTGAGGTGTAAAAATGTATTACTGGTTTTGGTAGCATTGATTTGTATTGGATTTTTCAATTTCGTGTTACCAGAATCTTTGGCTGGACATCAATGTGAATTGCATTCTGAAGAAACCAAAGTAAACTACATGGCCTTGCTAGACTATAAGCCATGCGTGAATTTATGTTCCTTCAACTGCTTTTATTTGTCTGTTAGATAAGTTATATACCCTATTGTGCATTCTTGCATTTGATGACGTAGCCACAGGTTATTGTTATTTTCAGCGATGATTGTATTAGTCTTGTCTTCTTTTGGACTAAGATTTCTGCGCTGGCATTACAAACTCACGATGGAAAGGAATGTTTATTCAGGGGTCTGGTCCGTTAGGGTCCGGTCCTACTGGTCCTGGGACTGGTTATTCCGTTATGCCATGGTCAACCCGTTTGTTTGAAAAGGACACAGCGAAGTAAAATGCCTAGGGTTCCGTAGCAAGTTTTACAAACTCTGCCCTTCCTTGCTGGTGTACTTAGTAGATAGTTGACAAAGGATATCTAAGATACTTTAAGATATGCAAGGATTGCTTGCGTTCTTGAGAATATAATGTTTACAACAAAAAAGGAGAAAGCAAATATGACATGATTGCAGTGTTACATTTAAACTACATTTCATGATATCTATTTCGTTTCAAATGATGACATTCCTTGTTATGAATTAATGAAAATGATATTGTTTAGTTCAGCATCCCTTTTCCATGCATTGTATGTGACGAGACGAGGTCGAAATACGATGAAAATTCTTAAGCGGCAGCAACTTGCCGTTACAGTGAAAGCGGAAGATGTCGTCAATATACAAAATGGAATCGGATCTTCATTGGATATGTTTTCTTTGCATAAAGAAATCATTGAAGATTCTTATTCATTGTGGTTTCCAAGGAAAGGAATTCCTATTGTAATCCTTCATACGCTCCGCCCAACAACGGTAGCAATATTCCAATCGAATGGAAGCAAATAACAAGGCAGTATTCAAATATTCATCCAATCATGAAAATCTATTTTCAAATAGTCTTCGAATTTACATAGTATGCTTCTTCTGCTTTCACTGAAACTTGTGCTCAATCTTTAGCCTTTCGAATTCGATTATAAGTCCATGTGTTTATTCACTGCTATGCACATGAGTTCAATGCATGATGCGATTTCTGTTTCTTTGAAGCGCGTGTTTACGTGTACTGTACCTTATTATGTTCGTTGTAACATGTAATGATTCCGTGTGCTCTTACCTTGAGCCCACAGGGAAATCAGATTAACCCTATAGTGGTTGGGCTATTTGATAGTCCTATTTTGGTTGGGGGGGGGCAAAAAAGCCTTCCCTACCTAACTCTTGACTGGTAATAGGTAGAGTGACCAAATTTTGTGTGCTAATAGCCTCAGGCATGTACTTTCTGAAAATATAAAAATTAACCTAAGATTGGCCCTCATTTTTGCTCACGTCAGCATTTTCCTTTGTGTGGTCAAGAAAAGCGGCAAAATTGACTAAAATCAGGAAAATCGCGATAAAATTAAATTTGGAGCACATTTTCCACCCAAACATGATAATTGTGATAGAATGCATCAAATAACACTACACTACAAAAGAAATTTGCAGTGTAATATTCAACTTATGTTCCCTTTTTCGCGATAATTGAGATTTGAGAATTTGCGATTTTTCCAGGGTCAGTCCCAGAAAATTGTCTCCCGCCCCCTCATTTTCAAAATATTTCAATGAAACTTTTTGAGAAGTTGTACAATAAGTAGTTGCAAAAAGTCAAGAAGTTTCATGGCTATAAATATCTTCCTAGCAGAGTTATTAAACAAAATCTACTAGGGAGGGGGGCAAAAATTGCCCCCAACCAAAATAGGGTTAATGTTAACCTTTGCATTTACTTGTTATTTGGTAATTTCTTCCATTTTCTATGTAGTTCTGATATTGTCAAGTGCCACTCAAATACCATGGGCTTGGGGAAATGCATAGTGATCAAATACTCATGTACAGGGAATATTTTTTAAGCAAAGGCCCTGTCAGGGGTTACCCAGGGGATGGCGTTCGTAGGAATTGAACAGGACGTAAATAGCCCATGTTTTGAAATGTAAGTGTTGCATGGGCGTCTCTCATCTCATCACGCGCTGCTCTGCATTTGCTAAAAGCCAAAACAGCAACATTCGGAATCGAATCTGTATCATTTCTAGGCTTACTTCTTTGGCATGCATTGCCAAATAGTTTGAAACAATCAGAAAATCTTGCAACATTCAAAAGAAAACCAAGGAGCTGAAAAGGGCTGGATTACAACTGTCGACTTTGTAAGATATACATTGCAGATTTGGGAGAGTTGCTTTCAAGATTCTGTATTCGTACTTGAGATCATGTAAGTCGGTAAGTAGTTGGCTTTGTTTCGCTGTAGTGAGCCATCTTTCCTAACTTGCCAACTGTGAAAAAATCATTCACTACTATCACTATTATGCTCATAAGTTAAAAATATTCAGCAGTACTTACTACACACAACGATACCTGATTTCCAGGTATTTCCGAGTTCCTGTGCAAGGATCTCCAAATTTCGAGCTAGACGCAGCTACATAACATGATGACAGCTTCGAGCATTCTTCTTCGACTACATTGATCGATCCTTCTGCTTCACAGTAGAGAATACCTCTATTCCCAGCTGCACAATAGAGTAAGGATGCTCTTCCATAAAAAGAGCTAATGATCTCGATTGATTGGCCATTACATCGAATGATAGCAAAGTCATTTTCGCAAGCTCGTGTTTTGATCACTGTCCCTTCTGCATGAAAGAGAAAATCGTTCAAACAAAGAGTAAGAATGAAAGAGGGAGTTGAACCATGTTGGTAAGATGGAGAGAGGATAACGCTAATCCCATGTTTCTCTGATCACTGCACCGAATAACAGTTAGTCGTTGTAGCATTAAAACATCTGATTAGAGAGTAACTGAGTACGAAGGACAAATCACTCCAAAAATCTCGTACAATCTCTTAAAATTCCTGAAAGTCTTCAAAAACCCAGAAATCTCTAAAAATCTTCACAAAATCTTAGAAATCCCAAAGAAAATCCTCAAAATCTTTTTAAAGATCTAGAAAACGGCAATTTTTTACTTCCAGAAATAATACAGATTCTCAAAAGCTCTTTTGAAAATTCTTTCACGATCTCACAATTCGTTTAGTCCCTCAAAAGTCTTGCCAAATCTTCAAAAATCCTCCAAAATCTTGAAAATCTTTGAAAATCCCAAGAATTTTTAAATTATCGAAAGTCTGAGCATATGAAAGACTGTTAGAAATCTCAAAAGTTCCATGAAAGTCCTGGAAGAATTCACAAAAAATCTTTGAAAAACGTGAGAGATTTTCAAAATCCCAAAAATCTCCTACACTGTTTTCGGAGTGATATGCCTTTCGATTGGGTACAGGTTTAGAAGCGGAAGAGTTTGCATCAAAATGCTAGAACGTGACTGGGAGACTTGCCTTCAGCCAAAATAAAGGTTGGAATTCCGAAATCCTCCTGGACATATTTTTGCAAAGCTTCCATTTTGGGGGCAAGCAACACTTCATTGTAAGAAGCGTTCCAAGCAAACTAAAAAGTGTTTGCACAAAGAAAATCAGGAGGCGCTGATTGATAGAAAACTGTTGCTGCGAAGTGTTAAGGTTCGTTTCCAATTCTATGATGAAGATGGGATAGAAGTAGGCACTTTAAGTTATTGAAAATGATGTCTACTCGACAAAATTCCTGGGATGCGAATCTATAAGAATAGTGTTACAAATGATCAAAACAGAAAGTCAAAGTGGAGGGCGTATCCTAAATACGTTACCTGGGAGCTTCGCCTCCCAGCTTCCTCAATTTTTCCTCTTCCCTCAAATCTTCCTCAAACTTTTCAGCTTCCCTCAAAGGCCCTCGAAGCCTCCTCAATTTTTTCTCTTTCCTTACATCTTCCTCAAATTTCCAGCTTCCCTCAAAGTTTCCCTCAACCGATATCCCGTCAGATGGTTTGCCCTGAGTATGCCACTGGAGATCAGTCTACATGGTTACTTTCTGTAAAGGATCTTTAAATTGAGCAATATCTTTTGCCTGAGTTTTGATATCTTTATATCTATCAGAGTTAGACCACACTTGCACTGTAGCGGCACAGTTTTGTTCCGCTATCAAGTCTTCACAGTTCAAGAACATTTACACCGCTCCAGCATGAAATTCTTCTCTAGGTAGAAGGAGCAAAAGCCTGGAAAGGGGGGGGGGGCAACTTGAGTTTCCAAGATACGGAGTTGCACAGTTCAAATCGTAAAAGTACCACCCTTAAATCCGGAAATTTTCCCGAAAGTATACCCATAAATCAAGAATTGCCGAAAAAGTTCGCCAACGAATTCAGTTTACAAGAAGCCATGCCCACAAATGCAGAAACCTTAAAAAACATCGTTGAAAGCACATCCATTAATCTGGACTCTATAAGAAAGAGATACTCTAAATCAAAAACTGGCACTCCCGTACCATGTAGAATTAGGTTAGCTCCAACTCCCTCCTCCAGGATAGCAAAAGTGCTACGGATTTGCAAGAAGAACATTAATGGGAGGATGATGAGCCATGTTACGTATCTGCCTCTCGTTTATACTACTCATACTAACATTCAACCATAGCAACTTTGTAGCGGATCCACGGTACAGCTCAAACGTGGTCTTTTTCAAATCAATGAGGTTTTACTCACCAGAGGTACAATGAAGTCCAGTTTGATAAGATTCACAATGTTTGCACTCATAACCATCGCATTCACAGCTATCTTTACAAAGAATCCTTTGTGGGCATGGGTTTCTGCTCCTGCACGTGTCTCCAATCTGAAAATGAAACAAGGTAAATAAATCAGATACAAAAAATAAGACAACAGATATAAGCAAAAACAATACAGCAAACAAGGTAAATAATTAGACGAAATTGGCTAAGGGTCTGTTAATATGAAGGAGAGGCAGCCCGCTTATGCTCCATTCACACTGCAAGTTAGACCAGCTTAAATTAAACCAGGTTTTCGAATAGGGCCTTCTGATTGGTCAATCCAACAAATCCAGTCATTTGATTGGTTGAAATTTAAGCTGGCTTAAATAAAGCTGGTTTAATTGTGTCGGTGGGAATGCAGTATAACCAAGCTGGCCTGGTAGGCGAGGGATGGAGGTAATGTAGATTATGGAGAAATTCCAGCCCACTATGGTGGGCAGAATTCTGTCCACCTTCTTTGACCAATAACAGTCGAGTATTTTGCTTGAAACAAAGTAATCTTTTGGCGAGGGATGCATAACTTCAAGTCAGGTGATAAAACCCCTTGATAAAAGCTCTTTTGAAGCTTGTAACTTCTTGCATATCATGGAACTTGTGGCATGAATGCAAAAACTAATTTTTGAAGAAGGAACTTCCCTGGAGCATTGTCATGTGACTTCACTTGAAATGCATAAAGAAGTAAACAAACCTTCGCAGATATTTTCAATTTACATTGAAACCGCATGGGGCATTAAGCCTTGAACAAAAGAAACAGTAGCGGACTTTCTCCTTAGGACAATCACTATTGTTATCGCCATTGTCTCACGGCCAGAACTCAAACCCCCCGTGATCACAAAAGCTTCCTAGAATTTAGACTACGTCATTAATTATTTTTGAGGCAGGGAATAATACAAGATTCTTCCGCTTTCGTTCTTCTCTCTTCTTCGCAGACGCTTCCCTTGTCTCCTGCGCATGGGTATATGTAGGTGGCAGCTTTTGTAAAATAAACACAGGAGAGACTTGGGCAAGTCCAATAGAAGGAATGAGTGTCTTAGATTAGCAGGAACAATTTAGTGTAAAGGAAGTTCCATTTTGTTCTGGACCCAAAATTGTGCTAAAACAGCATGTTGTCAGGCTATTTTCATAGGATATAGTTTAGTATGCAAAAGTTCCCCGTATGCGAAAGTGTACCTGCCTGAAACGCAAAGCGTTTCGTGACTTTCTTTATGTGACCTCAACGCTGCTAATGCATCTCATAGTTGTTAAGACAACCAGGTACCATGCGTTTGTGCACCCCTTGTAAATGTATAGGGGGTTTCGCATAGGCAGCTTTTACCATGCGTTTGTGTACCCGCACAATCTGCATAAGTGTACCGAAACGCATATTGCACCGGCACATTTTCAAAACGGTGAAAGCTGTCAAGGTGGCAAAATTTTAGCTAGTGGTCACATGATGACGGAACAATTTGAAAACGGTTGGAAATTTGTCAGTAAAACTCGTTGCGAGACTTTGATGCTAAAGAAATTCAACTACACTCTAAGAATCGATCAGTGTCACTCCAAAAGTGAGAAAAAAGTTCTGTTTTCATCATCTTCGAGTGATTACGCGATGCCGTTTCAAAATGTGCCGGTTAGAGTTCTGTTTTCAAAGTCTACCGTTGTCAAAATCTGCCGACAAAAAATGTGCCGTTTTCGTGTGAACGGGAGGCCCATCCATCGAGTTTTGCACCGTTTTCAAAATGCACCAGCCTCATGTTAACGCAGTCTAAGGCTTGTCTACACCCATTTCAAAGTAAATGATCAATCTCTTGATTGAATTTGTTGATTCATGCAATGAAAAACCTCTTCCTTGAACGATGATAGGACTGAAGCATCCCAAAAGTATGGTTTGACAGCATGAAATGGATGAAGCAACTCTTGGCCAAATCGAAACAAACAAACAAACAAACAAACAAACAAACAAAGCCGCAAAAGGTCGTCCGAAACGTTGTGGATGCACAAGGGGTTGACGTGAAAGGAAAAGAGTGTTCATCACTCAAATCAATGAGATTAATCAATGTTCGCACAGTCACCTTCAGGTTTGCATTAAGCCACGCACCCTTTTGAAAAATTCTGCATTACACTCACCAAGGGATCATTGTAACTTGTAGTATAATAGTTCCAGCCAGCTCTGATATTCAATGTGACATCATTCTGTGAGTCCTCTGTGCTTTTGTCATTCAGTTCGCAAATCTGAGTCCCATTTACCTCATAATTGATTGACCTGCAGTCCGCATTTAGAAGGCAGTTTTCTTGACATTCTTGCAGGCTCACAAACATGAACGTCGTAAGGACGGATCCTTGTTGTGCAACATTTTCTCTGATGATACTGAAACGGGCTGTTTGCTTGCAAGGTAAGCGCAGAATGTAGCATTTTGTATTGGTCGACAAACTCACCAAGAAGTAAACGTTTCTACGGAATAGTCAAAATGTAATTTACAAATGAATGCTATTTTCAATATGAAAAGCACGAGTTCGGTTCAAGATTACCCTGGGTACCAGATTCTCTCTCTAGCCAGGGTAGGCTCAAGATTAGCAGCGTTGTAACTTGCAACAGAATAAGGTCGTTTGCATTTTGGGGTTAATTCCTTGATTCTTTGAAATTCAGAGAATGATACTTACAAATGGCTTCATGGCAATGTTATGGCATGTTTACATGGGAGTTTTCAGCACGGGCTGAAATTTTACTCGATGGAAAACTTCACCTCTCCTTTACGGTCGAATGCCTGTAAATGTAAGTTTGCCTTTACATGGAAAATCACCCCCCGGGGGGGGGTGAGTTTCATCCTGAGCTGAAAATTCAGCTTGCCTTGAGCTTGCCGAGATGGATATGGATCGTTAATCCTTTACTTAGTATGCTAATCTCAATTGTGTTACTTGACACGCACCCATGTAGGGCAAATATTATTTCTGCCAGGGCTCAAAAGTCAATGACGCTGCCCTTTTGTTTACTCTTGGCACCAGACAGACATTCAGCCCGGCTGGAACGCTTCATGTAATAGCAAAATATTTGCACCTCGGCTAGCAGGGCTGAAGTTTCAGCCAGGCTGAAAACTCTCATGTAAATCGGCCCTTAGCGTTTATGGGCGTTGATTCAATTAATAAATTTTCAATGCTGAGAAGTCTTTCAAGCAACCCAGGAGATCAAGATGAGCACACATGGAGAAAAATTTGAGGGCTGCCGGATAAATTTCCACTGTCTTCCATGCCTATGTAGATCAATTTGACAAAGAGTGGGCAACTGTCTTGCTATGAGTTGATACAAAGTTCCTTCAAGCTAACAAAGAAGATGAGCGGAATCAAACAACACTTGACATCCAATGTGAGTGGAAATTTATTCAATGAATTAATTTTTGATGAGATATCTCATTCTATAAGAGGGTTTCTTGAAAACTGACAATGAATGGTGAAAAAGGCTACCCTAACCGTTGTTTAAAACTGAAAACGAATTGAAAATGAAAACTCCTTTTGCTATGGTATTATGACTTCCTTTTGTCAATGTGACAGTTTAGTAGACTTTAGACCTGGACTCCCTTGTTTCAATGTGCTCTTTGACTTGATGATGACGTTTCGGTCAACCGAGACTCACTCTAAAAAATCTGACCCTATATCTAGGCCCAAACTCTGAGTTCCCAAGAGTACCAATTGCAAATATGACAGAATTTTCGATTCGACTGAAGAACAGATAACATTCAGACGAGATTCAAGATTCGAAGCCGTGGCTCGAGATTAGGAACCGTGATTCGAGATTCGAGGCCGTGATTCCATCATAATTCGAATGATGAATGCAGAAAATAGGGCGAGCTGTATCACTGTTTCATTATGAGTCACGGTTGAGCAAGATTTACCGCAGGAATACGCGGGAATCATCGCCGTCAGTCTAATAGTTTATTTCTGACGTTTTGTTTTTCTGGTCAAATCTATTTTTAATGCTACACGGGGTGCGTCGAAAATATTTAAGACATTTGATGGGCTGTAGAATAAAAAATTGTGCCACCGATTGTCAAAACTGAAATACTAATCCATCAGTAAAAGGCCAACTTAGATATGAATGCTTTGTTTGATAAAATCACTCGTCGGTAACGACAATGCCACTTTCCATTCTGGTCCATGATTTACCAGCCTTTGAGATTCAAATTTAATTTCTGTAGCTTAAAATTGTCTTGAGTTTAAATTTCGGCGGCATGGAAATCATGGAACAAACTGAAACAAAGAGTTCTCGGTCCCATCACATACCCCTTACCATTTGGCTAATTTCTGGGTCTATAAGATGACTGACACTCGTCGTTCATTTCATTCATGTTCGTTTTTATTAAGTTCAATGTCATGGAGTCTCGTTTTCCTGTTCCCTTGTTGGTATGTAGCCTTTCATAATAGTCTATTTGTATTTTTAGATTAATATTCTTCATGTGAAGGCCCTGGGGTAGTCATGATTTTTTGCTCCCCTTGGTATCGTTTTGTGGTATTGTATGCGTTCGTAGTCGTAGGTATTTCATAAATTGTAAATGTTTATATTGAATTCATAAAAAAAGATGACTGACAGGTTAACATTTCAATTTTGAATGTAAGAGTTTTTTTGTTAATTCAAAGCCTATCAGCCTTCTACTTTTCTGACTTACCTGGCATATCCCCAGTTTTATAAGAGGATCGCTTTCAAAGCAGCCATTTGACGGCCGATGACTCTCCAAAGAATTGTTAAATATGAAATGTATTAAATTAGATATGAAATATGGAATGGAAAAAATTCCGGACTCATTGATCAATAGCTTACACTAAAAACTTGCTGATTCCATCCATCTCCAAGATCCCATAATCTTCCTATGAGTCCCCTTCTTTACTTTTCATCTCTCAGTTGCGTCAGCTTTGCGAACTTCAATGACGCTCTCCTTGTAGCTTTCCGTAATCACATGTCTTTCAAGTCAGATTCATAACAGAGAGTGACCTCCTTACTGGTAAACAAACCTTCGTAATGCACAATGAACGCCTTTGCGATTAATTGTTTGCAAAACACCCTTGCGATAAGCAGAAGAAGAAGCGGGTTTCTCCCAACGAAACATTAAAAAACTCGATAGGCACAAAGCAACATGACTGAGTGTTTGATTTTTAGGAGCATTATCAATTCAAATAACTGCGAATGAAAGTATTTCTACAAAAAGAAGCTCCTTATATGACCGTTTTTATAGGGTCATGTTGACATAGTAGAGGCCGAACTCCGCGTATGCACTTTTGGTTGCTGAGGAGATACGCCTCATGCGGCGAAACTCGAATTACTGGCGATGAGCGGCGGCGATGTTTTTTTTTGTGCTTTGAACTTAGTTTTACTTGTTTTACAACCACCTTTCACTGTTTCGTAATTCTGAAATTTTTCGGTAGTGAGCCAGCACTTAAGATGGCTCACTACCGAAAAATTTCAAAATTATGAAACAGTGAAAGGCGGTTGTATACCATGTAAAAATAAGTTCGAAACATAAAAAAGCAATAAGTTAGGGTGGCTCGCTTCCGATATAAATGTTAAACTCCTGCACACTGGGTGTCCTATCGCTCATTAGGGACCTTTAGCAGCCAGGACGGCAACGCCAGCTAGAACGTCATCTTGTATGATACAAACTGAGTATAGTTTCCCACGTTACCTTCACATCTTCTAAAATAAGATGAGACAAAGTCTTCTTCTTCATCTAAATGCTTCGGAACGCTCTGTTTTCCTGATAATTAACTTTTAAAATGACTGAGTTTCACTTGAAGATCCAGATCTGAAGAACAGCACGTTAGAAATAGGATTTCCAAGTTGTGCAATTGAAAAGGATAACTTCACAGACTCTCAAGGGAAGCAAATTCGATCGGAAAACAAAGAGTCTTTTCAAGCCGAAGTTCGGAAACAAAGGGCACATCTGCGTTGTCGTTGCAGTCGCCGTCCTAGTTGCTAAAGGTCCCTATTGACTGGCTCAGAAATTTCTTAACTCTGATTGGAAGTATTTTATCAGCAACCCAATAGTTGCTGTGAACGTACAGATACATTTTTTGCCGCGATATGACCATGATAATCGACGTTTTAGATTGATTTTGGCTGTTTGTTTTCAATTTATTTTTGAGTGGGCTTGTCAGGATTTCTAGCTACTGAAAGCTAATTTAGGCCCACTGTGCATGCCGCATCCAGGCACGGGACCCCTAGTTTAACGTCCCTTCCGAAGGACGGCGAGGTGAGTTGCGAGGTCAGGCCTCAGTGGTCACCCATCCGAAATCTGACCTCACTCGACCAAGCTTAACTTCAGTCACCTGACGAAGACTGTATAAGCCACTCGGCCACTCACCCCGTGTTTTATCTGAAGCTCTGAAAACTTGGTTGTCATTCATATTGCATCTGGTGAAAAGCCAATTGGAAAAATCCACCACGATATGACATTGATAATCAACGTTTTCAATCGATTTTGGCTGCTTCTATATTATAAATTTTCAAGGACGTTAAAAGAAAACGGCCCCAAATTGAAATTCAAATCAATTTTCTGGAACTAAAACTAGAAAACCTCTCATTATATCATGGGCAATAACACAGTTTCTGTAGCTTGGAAATTAAAGTTTTTACCTCGATATTACCATAGCTTTCTTCGATGTTTTCCCTTTAGGCCGAAGCCTAACCAGTGCTTAAAATCAAATTCAAATGGCTCCTGCATATCTGGACTGTTGGCTCCTACACAGCGTTCATCCTCTTTTCATGGAGGAAGTTTGAAACGAGTATGAAAGCCGTGTAGCAACTAACTGTTCAGACGCGCAGGAGCCATTTGAATTTGATTCCTAGCACTGGTTATCAGTTAGGCTTCAGCCAACGAGAAGCAACAAAGTAAGACAGTAATATCGAGGAAATAAACTGTAATTTCGTAGCTACAAACACGTTGCATTATTGCCATGAATATATCATGGAATTGAATCATCCATGAATCAATAAATATCGGCGCTGTGTACGATTCATTGCAGTCCATCAAAAATTGTGAAATTTGAAGCCCCGTTCACAACGCTCCGTTTTTATACAACAAGGGAGGGGAAGCGTCCGTTTTTGTCCGTACACGTTGATCCGCAAGCTTACAAATAAAGAGCCAGAGGTATCTGTTTTGTTGTATTCACGTTGTTCCAGCTTTGTGAAACTCATTGCGGTGCGTTTTTAAAACGCTCCCTTTTCTGCTGTTTTTGTGCGGATCAGTGTGAGCATTTTCACAAAAAAGCAGGCTATACTTTCCGTCACATACAAATATACAGAACAGTGTGAACGGGGCCTAAGGGACGAGGACTGATGGCTGAGGGACTAACTTTAATTTTCTGACCTGCTTTATTTATTCCCAAGTGCTCCCTGCAGCGTGTAATCAGGTGACGGGTTGTTTTTCCAAAGTACAAGGCATGGCAGCCAGGACACTTAAATTGGTAAACAACAGAGGAGCGAATGAGAGTTGGGAAGCGGTCTTTAAATGGAAAAAAAGACTGTATGCGTTTTGAAGATCGAAAAATAACCTGAAGCTGAATACCCGGATAACATTGCTTAATTAGTCTACAAATTCTGGTTTTCATCTGTAAACTATACCTGCCAAGATATGGTATGCAAAACAGTAGGGCCGTTTTGGCTTCTGCTGGGGCAGGGGCTCTACGTGCGAACCTTTTATCCAGGAAGGATTTAATAATACGATCTGTCAGCGCCCTAGGAAAACTGTTTTTAAATAAGATCTCCTTTATTCGAACAATTTCGTCGTGAAAGTTCTTATATGATGAACAAATATGAAAGGCACGATAAATCAAAACACTGATCAAGTTGTTTTTGTATTTGTCAGGAGCGAGGCTGGCAAAATCCGTGTAAAGGCCAGTGAATGTCTTTTTCCTGTATAAACTAGTCATAAAATTATTCCCCTCACGGGTAACGAGAACATCTAAAAAAGGTAAAGAGTTTTCCGACTCAATTTCAGCAGTGAAATTGATGTTAGGGTGCTGACAATTAATATACTCTAAGAACATAGCAACATGGTCCCTGTCCCTAAATAAACAATAAGTATCATCTACATATCTACGATACAGTACAGGCTTAAACTCAGAAGGGCAATTCGCTTTAGGAATGAAGTATAGGATTCGGCAGATACGGGATACGCATCTTTAAAGGCAAATGACGGAGATATAAAGTGACTTAAGTCAGAGGCCTGGGCAATCTAAATATAGTTATCTTCCATTATATTTGATGATCTCGAGAGATTATCAAAAACAATTGGACAAATGATGGCAGGCGCCCATCTTTTGTTCTATTTTTAAACCAGATGATATATATCCGTCAATTGTATTTAAGGTCCGATAAAGGGGAATAGCACCGACGAGGTATGCTTTGTCCAAGGAAACTTAGGTGACCCCCTTGCAGTGGGTGAAGGCTCATGCGCAATAGTGTTTTGGGCGCATGACCTTTCGCCAACTGCACGGGGGAACACATACTTTCCTCCGACAACGCGTATCTCACCTCCCTACCAAGAATAGAATACACCTTCTCAACAAACAGCCCCATCTTTCAAGTCTTTGAATAGATGAGATTTCAACTTAGATTGTGGTATGGAATTTGAGTAAATCTGACAAGTGGTTGCTAAAAATAATTTGTTTCATCTGTTTCACTATGAAAGAAACACAATTGTCGTTGTGACAGTGACAGTGTATCAATGCACCAGTGAATCTGACAAATGTCTGTGCTGCACATCACATTGTTTCGTTCTTAGAATGACTGAAAATTAATGTTTCATAAGTTTAACCATCAAAGAACTACAATTGTTGTTGTGACAGTGACAGTGTATCAATGCATCAGTGTATCTGACAACTGTCTGAGCTTCACATCACATTACAACCCATTTTTTCGTTCTTATAATGACTAAAAATATCTGTTCCATCACTTTACAATAACAGACATGGAAATGTCTTCTTGACTGTTTATCAATGTATCTGCAAATAACCAAAAATTTAGAACCTCATGCATGGCTCTATGATATCATTTTGAGGGGACACGCTGCTTATCACGTGTCACGTAACACTGGGTGAGTCGCACTGTATCCACCGTATCCACAGTATCCACTGTATCCACTGTATCCAACCGTATCCACTGTCTCCACTGTATCCACCGTATCCACTGTATCCACCGTATCAACTGTATCCACCGTATCCAGTGTATCCACCGTATCCACTGTATCCACCGTATCCAGTGTATCCACCGTTTCCACTGTATCCAGCGCATCCACCGTATCCACTTTATCCACCGTATCCAGTGTATCCACCGTTTCCACTGTATCCAGTGCATCCACCGTATCCACTGTATCCACCGTATCCAGTGTATCCACCGTTTCCACTGTATCCAGTGCATCCACCGTATCCACTGTATCCACCGTATCCAGTGTATCCACCGTATCCACCGTATCCATTGTATCCACTGTATCCACCGTATCCAGTGTATCCACCGTTTCCACTGTATCCACCGTATCCACCGTATCCACTGTATCCACCGTATCCACAGTATCCAGTGTATCCAGTATCCACCACCATATCCACTTTTCCAGTATCCACTTTTCCAGTATCTACTGTCTCCAGTATCCGCTGAATCTCCAGTTTCCACTGTATCCACTGTATGAAGTATATAGCACCATATCTACCTTACCCAGTATCCGTTGTATCAATGTATCCAGTATCTACTGTATTATATCCTTTAGACATCATTCGAGTGTGTATCCTTGCTAGAAAAGGGGTACCTTCGAGGTGCGGGGTATTCTAAAGTTAATCCTCTAAACTAAAAGAATTCCATGAATTCTTGAAAACTCTTCAGAATTCTTGTGCTGACAAACAACATCAATGTGTGCAAGGGTGTGCTGTACATAAGAGCCATTTTAAGAACCTTGCAGGCTGAAATTTCGAATAAAGCCATTTAATTAAAAACATATTCAGACTGTTCAAGAAAATTCAGACCTACAATCAGTTGCAAAATTGTTGAGCCCTTGAGAAAAAATAAGGTTTTTTGCCCCCCTTCCCCCAATTGCAATGTTGATTGGAAACAAACGTCACTTTCTGCTGGCAACTAACGATTTACGACTTTTTCGACTGATTTCAATATTGCAAAGGGGCAAGGGGGCACGGTGGCAAAAACCTCATTTTTTAGAATGGCTCGACAATTTTGCAACTGATTGTAGGTTTTTTGTGCGGCTTTCTACTGTACGTGTAGGTGTTATTATTGTTAGAAAGGAACATCAAGGAAATGTTGATCGTCGTTTTCACTAGTATCTCTAAGTATTTGAATGGGGGTACTCTACAGAGTATCTCTCATGTTCAATAGTAGTAGTGACTGATCAAAGCCTGGAAGACTTATCAGCAATAAAACAAGAACATTTTTAGTATTATTCTTTTGAAATTCAGGAAGCAGCATTTTTCAAGCGTCGTGTATTTTGTCCACTACCACAGAGCTATTCTGAAGAATGAAGCATCTGCTTAACTACTTTGTCTTCTGAACTACATTACGGTCGTTCTTCTTCTTTAGGAGAGTCGGAATCGGTGTATTCAGGACAGCCCCAGCCTTCTTGTGATTTCATTGGACATTTGAACAGCATGTTGAACTGATATGCGTCGGACTTACTTAAACCGAATGGTTGGCCAACCATACAGCCATATTTATGATTCTGGCACTTGATTTTCCATTTATCCTTTATACTCATTGCAGCATCAAATGGATATTGCATGATGCTGTTGAAGTCATACCCTACGCCAAACGTCTCCCCAGTGAAGCCACTTCCATGTTCTTCCTTACCAGTCCAGTACGAAGCATTTTGCTCTAGAATGGGTGCATTTGAAAAGATTAAAAGCAAAGTCTATTACAGAGAATGCACCAATTGTAACATAAAGATCCCACTTTAGCTATTCGTTACATTTGCTTGGCACCAAGTCTGCAACGCTAAAAATTGGATGTTTTGATGAGACTAATGACTGTACAGTGGAACTTCCATTATCGGATACTTGTATATTACGGACACCTCCGAACACTGGAAGCATAATTTTAGTCCCAAATGTTGCTTGAGAAAAGGACATCCAAAAACCGGACACTTCCCTACAGCGGACAATGACATTGGTCAAACTCGAGTTCGTAATGTGGAGGTCCCAAAAAATGGTTTAGTGTATAGCTTGGTTTCTATTTGAACGCTTTCTGCTGCTTGATTTAGTTTCACGCTGCGCGTTTGCCCCATAATGGTTGGGCTCACTTTAAGAAATCATGAAAGTACTTTAATGGTTTTTCTACGGGAAATTTGGAGGACTTAATTGTTTTTCCGATGTTATATGACAAATTGTAATCAACGTTCTTTTCAAATAAATGCAAAAAGCGTTTTTAAAAGTCTCCGTTTTGGCATTCTCATTAAGGATACGAGGACTGTCCCTTTGTCTAAGCCGTTTGTTTTCTTTGTGAAGTTCATAGCAAACCAACAGCCAGCAAACCTATTGTCGTGTGCGAGAATCTCTTGATTTCTTTTTAAATATTTGTTTGGGCTGTTGTTGGATTGTTCTTCCATTGTCTGCTCTATGAGGAGGAGAGGATCAGTTCGCTTGGCCCATCAATGCAATCATCGGTTGTAGATGTAAAGTAAAAGAACCATGCCAGAATGCAGGGTGTCCAGAAAGCCATGTGCACTTTTTGACCAGCTACTGTAAAGGAACCATGAATCTAATTTTTTCGCTTTTCGAATTTATGATTGGAAGAGATTTTAACTCAGAGTTTGGCACCAAGTTAGAGTAAATCTGACAAATAGTTGCTTATTTATAGAGCAAGAAATTCAAAATTAATGATTGCCTCTCTTAGCAATATTATTTGAATTTAGTAATAAATGGAACTTAGTTTTACATTTCTACCAGAAAATACATCTAGGAGCAATAAATGACCACAAAGGTCTCAAAAGGAAGACAGGCTGTCTACCACAGAAGGACAGGTTTTGTCTACCAGAGGGAGACAGGTTTTGTCTACCAGAGAGAGACAGGTTTTTTCTACCAGAGGGAGACAGGTTTTGTCTACCAGAGAGAGACAGTATTTGTCTACCAGAGAGAGACAGTATTTGTCTACCAGAGAGAGACAGGTTTTTTCTACCAGAGGGAGACAGGTTTTGTCTACCAGAGAGAGACAGTATTTGTCTACCAGAGAGAGACAGTATTTGTCTACCAGAGAGAGACAGTATTTGTCTACCAGAGAGAGACAGTATTTGTCTACCAGAGAGAGACAGGTTTTGTCTACTAGAGGGAGACAGGTTTTGTCTACCAGAGAGAGACAGTATTTGTCTTCCAGAGAGAGACAGGTTTTGTCTACCAGAGAGAGACAGTATCTGTCTACCAGAGAGAGACAGTATTTGTCTACCAGAGGGAGACAGGTTTTGTCTACCAGAAGGAGACAGGTTTTGTCTACCAGAGGGAGACAGGTTTTGTCTACCAGAGAGAGACAGTATTTGTCTACCAGAGAGAGAGACAGGTTTTGTCTACCAGAGAGAGACAGTATTTGTCTACCAGAGAGAGACAATATTTGTCTACCAGAGGGAGACAGGTTTTGTCTACCAGAGGGAGACAGGTTTTGTTTACCAGAGGGAGACAGGATTTGCCAACCAGAGGGAGACAGGATTTATCAACCAGAGGGATACAGGTTTGTCTAGGCAGGAAGTCTTCGGAAAGCAACATTGTTGATTTAAATCAATTTCATGACCTGGGATAAGAAAAAATGCCTTATGAACGCATTCCATGGCCTGCTGCTGCTGCAAACAATCATTTCTAGAAACTCTAGATATGTTGTTTCTAATTGGTTTCATAAAATCTAATACATGAATACTCGAGGCACTCATGAAAAGCTAGGGAACTAGGCTAAACTCATGTTAACACTTAACTTTGTTTTTCACATTGATAGAGAACTCCAAATCCTCTGGTTTGAGACAACCAGTAAATTTGACTTTCTTCTTCCATGAATCAGCAATGGCTCGCTAGATAAACTCGGCGCCAAACACTAAGTTGAAGCCTCATATGCTCATAGGTCTGAGCAACAGGAAAATTGGATTCGTGAGGCAAACATGTTTTTTGGAAAACCCTGTATGCTCTTGTTATTTTCGTTGATGCTTCTTTTGGTATTGTACAACAAATCAATCAATCGCTTTTACAATTTGACATTCGACCAGTTCAAAGTTGGTTAGCATTGCTCGTGAATTTTACCGGTAATTGGATTTTTGCGTGCACTTTTCAAAATTTCTCAAGGTAATGAATCTTTAATTCTATACCGTCACATGACGCGATTAAAGCTTCCTGATTGACTAGATTTGGCTCCAGCCTCACTTCGAATTAGAAAAATGACTGAAAGCGCTAGCCAAGGGTTGGATTGGTCGAGTCTCAACTTGTAAAAATGAGTGATTTATGTTGTTTGGAAAACAAGATAATTCAAGACAGGAAATCTTTAAAAAGAGGACAAAAACACATTCTTGCTTGATTCTCGACTCGAGTCCTCGAGACAAATCATGCTAATCCCTGAACTGCAATAAATCCACGCTATGCCTATTTTGATGCAAATACAGGTACAAAACTACTGCGTTGCTGAAGGGAAAGCATGCTGCCTTCAAGGGCGGCGCCACAGGGTGGACTGGGGTGGACATGTCCACCCCACTTTCCTCAGGTCGTTATTCATTTCTAAGTAAAAACGACATGAAAATCGTCAGGCATACCTTCTGGCCATCAGTTCTATCTCTTTTCCACCTCACTTTTTCTGGGCTGGCGCCGCCCCCTGGCTGCCTTTGGATTTAGCTCCACATCTTCTCAAGGCGAATAAGGCATTTCAAAGAAGTTACGTCAGGGCCTATCCCAAACAAGTTCATATTGAAATGTATTCAAACACATTATTTTCAAATTCAGCTGTCTTCGTTATTGTATTCGAAAGGCTCTGCTTAGTGCTTTCACGGCAGCCAGAGCAAGGTGAGCAAAAGCCTATAACAAACCGGCAAGGCTTTCTCCGTTTTCCTTCGAAAATTGAGTAGTGTCAATGAGGCCAACAGTTCCAGAAATAATCTATCTAACCTACCTCTTGTCAGCTTTGTCTTGTCAATTGTCACATATTCATCTCTGTCATCTCTGTTGTGTTCATGACGGAAACCAAGTGTATGCATGGTTTCATGAATGACAGATGCTTTGCTAATACAGTTTGCTGAGAGAAGGATTTCGTTTGGTCCGTCTGTCATCATCCCAAGGGGACTAGAACAGCTGAAAAACATGGCTTAATTTAAAAGTAATGTTTTACACATCCTTTTTATCATGAAAGCCTAACTATCAATACTCGTTTCGTCTGTTTTTCCTCTGACCCACAGCCCAATAACAAGGAACATGCCTCCAGTTCTTTGTTGGCTAAAGCATTCTCTATATCAATTCCAAGGCCGTACAAAGCGGGGTGCGGGCAAGGGGGCAGTTGCCTCCCGTAAATTTTCAAATTAAGGTTGTGCTCTATCTTAGAGTATCTATCACATTAATGTGGATGTTTAAGCTTACCAACGACTTAAAATGTCCTCAAAGAAGCCTTCTAAGTCAAAGATACATGTTGCAAAAGTGTCCTAGTTATTTCAATGCGATTAACATTGGTTCTTCATTTTCCAAACATGAACCCTTCACCTTCTTGTAAGTCATTTATCTTATAAGATGCTGAGTGGAATCTTTCAGACTTAGCGAAAACATTCTATCAAACTTGTCAAACAGCAAACTGCAAAATGCAAAAGACTTCCTTGGAAGAATCATGCAAGGAAAGGCTTCGAGAAAATAACTGATTACTCACCCACGGTTAGGATCCCAGTTTTGATAAAACAAGATATGATTTTCAATTTTTTCATGTGGCCACATTTCTCTAAAACGTACACATGTGTATCGTTCGATGGAGTACAGGGAATCCAGAATAAGTTGACGACTATCCTCTGTGATGTAAAGATTATAGCGTAAAAGAAAGCAGGGCGTTATTTCAAAAGGTGAATTGTAAAGATCTCTAGAAATCAGCTTACAGCCCCAAGGGGGCACTCGGCAAATGCACATACAGGGAAATAAGTTCGATATTTTTGGTTAGAATATTGCTAAAAGTGATCTTTTTGGGTCCAAATAAAACTGAAATTATGTTCATGATATTTTTTACATCAAAGATTGTTGAATTGATGTTTCTGGGTTCACTAGAGGCAATCCTGACTTCCATTTGCATTGTTCCGGGATGTTTTATGTTCAAATACAAGTTTCTAAATTTAAAATGAGCTAATAGTTTTGGGTCCCAGAGAAGCTGAAGTAATATTTTGGGGTTGCCTGAAAATTTCTTGGACTGATCCCCCGTATTCATATGTGCTGAGTGCTCCCTCCTGGGCTTACGGCAAACCCAATTTTAGGTGAAAAATTCGTTTATCTCTTGTCTTGACGCTTCTAAGTTTTGAATGCCAGTTGGCCCACGGCTCTAGACACTTTCCTCGAGGAAAATTGAAAACAAAGAAAATAATATATAATATACACCTTTCCAGGTCCCTAAAGGCCCGGGGTCCCATGGTAACTACCCTGGCTAACCCTCCTTCTCAACGGTCCAGAATCTATACTTTTTATGAGTACTGATTTTGTTACACACCCTTTTGCGATCATCTTTCTGAGCCTCCTTTCAGCTAATAACGAAATTATTAGGTCCATTTAACCCTGTTTAACATGGGGGGCGTTTTTCGCCTCCCAACTGAACAATTCAATGTAGCAGTTAGGCGACAAGCCCAAAGAGGCTGAGACTCATTGACTTTTCCTGAAAATTAATGCGCTACCAGATAATAAAATTTTCAATTAGCTCTAATTGGTCACGTGACCACAGAATGCCCATATTTGGAGGGTAGTTACAAAGAAAACACAAATTTGGCTGTAGCTCTAGAAATTTCCAACCAATTATCCCATAAATCATATCATTGAATTTCTCTCATCAAGACCTTTCATTTGATATATACTTTGTTTACATTATTGTTCATTTGTAGTTTTTCAGAACTATGACATCACACGTCAATATGACGTCATTGTTCTAATGGAAATTTAAAAATTTTGCGAAACAAGTTTTTTTGTATAAAATAGTGAATAGACAATTCAGATATGCAAAGAAAGATTAATTTAGATGGCTATTTCATCAAAGTTATGAGATGTGATTCAATGGTTATTGAATATCAAGTTTTCAGTGTATGTAACTTCAAGTTCCATAGCTGCACAATATTGTTTTCTAGCTATAAATTCTTATAATTTGTCAAAAATGTATTTAAAAAACTATCAAAATATAGGAGCTTAATGCTTTAAGAAGATAATTGACCACTTTAGACTTGAAAACATTGATAATTACAAGTTGTGTCAAAAAAGCTCAATTTTCTCATACCCACCTCCAGAAAGCCAGTTGCCAAGCAACGGGTCACATGACTAATCAAAAATTAATATTATCAATAGATTCTCCATTAGTAGGTGATAATTACTACCAAGTTTCATTGTCGTATCTTTTATAGTCTAAGAGATAATTAGGGGGGCCAAAAACGCCCCCAATGCCAAAATCACTAAAAAATGCCCCATGTGAAATGGGGTTAATGTTGTACTTATTGCATATAAATTACAATAAAGCTCTCACATCCAGAAAGTTTTGCAGAAATCTTTTTACCTTGGGGGCTATTTTCTTTGGTCCTAACGTCCAAATGATACCACGGTATAAAGTATTCGATAATGATCACGTAATTCTGATATACTACGTACCCAAACTGGGATCGATTCTAAAAGGAACTGCAACACCAGTTGGCCAGCGAAATTCCTTTTCAAAGTTTTCTGGGACAATTTCTCCTTTCTTGGCTCCTTTTGTTCCATCTCCGCTCTCCTTCTTCTCTTTCTTATTTTGCTTTTTTCCTAAAGTTGGTTAAATCAAGGTCAGTAAGAAATGTAGTGTGGCTTACAGGCTAAGGAATGCATCGAAACTCATAGTGGGGGTTGTGACTGGGCAGCAGAAGCCGCAAAACCGCCAAAATTTTCTGGAAAAGCCTTGCATTCAACTAAAAGAGTCACAACATCTTTCAACGTTTTGCACATCTCTCCTCGGTTCTATGTCGCAGACGACCTCCTCGTTATCGTTTTCGCAACCTAAAGAGCAGAAAAGTGATTCCAGTTCCTCAAATCTGCAGCTAAAATTGAAAAATTGAGGAATTTTGGCCAAATTATATCGTATTTGGACACTTATTCGTCGACTTTATCTTCAATTTTGTGATAATTTGACTTGTCATACAACCCTACAACCCTCACTTGTATATCAAATCAATCGCCACTCTGCAACTCCGGAATGACCCTGAGAAACAGAGCCAAAAAAATCAGAATGATATCGGATGCATAAAGAATTCGAACAAGATTTTGCAAGATTGTGCAAGATTATTTTGCAGCTTCGCTACAATGCCACTAGATATGAGTATAAGAAACCATTTTACAAGCAAATATAGGTGATCAGAGTTTTATCTCAAATTTAGATGTCGCGTGAACATGCCCGAAAATAAAGATAGTTCACGAGTTTAGCATTGTTATTTTTGCGTTATCGCAAATCTCACGTGATATCTAATTCGAGACAGACTTTGGAAAAAGTCGATAGAAAAGTTGTCAGCAAACTTTTGTACAGCTTACCATCCTTAGACTTGAGAGGCCTTTCCTTGTACCTTTCTGTTTCTTTCACAGGCTCTACAAAGAAGTTAGGAATCCCGTTGTACATTCCAGCAGGAATGCTCCTTTATGCAGTCCAAACAGGCAACAAAATCAAGGGAAAACGTGATCTTACATGGAAGATAACTTCGGTCTAAACATATGGCATTAACAACAGACTACATCGAGTAACATGATTCTTAATAAGAAATTGAATAAGATTACAGTTGGGAAAGTTCAAGTTTTTTCATTTTAAAATTCCAAAAAAATACAAATTTCATGTAATAATAACAACAACAAAATATGAATATAAATAACGATATAGAAAGTGATTTGTAGGAAATTTGTATGTTTGGAATTTCTTAAGGAGGAGCCCTCTCAATAGATAAACTAATCGAGGAGAGGGCACCCCCTTTGCTTTGCTAAAGATTAAATTAACAACTGTTGTGAAGTTTGATAAATGTAAGGATTAGAGATGTCTAGCTCTGATATTTTGTAGAAAATATATGATATTTGAGTTTACGACGGAAAATGAAAACTGAGGGAGATTTTCTGATGTCATCACTAATGCTGTTCCAGGATTTGGCACCTGCAAATCTAACAGATCTTAAACCATATTGTAATGTATTTTTGCGAGTCATAAAGATATCACCTCTAGAAGCCTGTCTTGTATCATAATGATGAACAGTTGTCAAGGTTTCAAAAAAATTGTGAAAAAAGGAAGGAGAAATTTTATTAACAGACTCATACACAAAAGTAAGCAGTTTTAATTCAAATAAATCATATAACTTTAGAATTTTTAGATCAGAAAAAATTGAAGTGGATGGAGATCTGAAGCTTTTGAAAGTAATGGCTCGGACAACTTTCTTTTGTAAAAGATATATAGGTTTAATATGGGTGTCATAAGTAAGGCCCCAAACAATAACTCCATATTGAAGAAATGAGGAAAATAAGGAGTTGTATAAAGAGATGAGAACAGTGGTTGGTAGAAGATGCCTCACTTAAAAGAATATAGCTACCACAAGTTCTAGATAGTTTTTTATTAAGTTCACATAAAATAATACTTCCAGCTTAGATTTTCATCTAAAAGGATACCAAGCAATTTGACATATTTAGCCTGTTTGACATAATGATTACCAATTTTTATGATCACCGTGTCATTCAAAGAATTCTGTGGGGAGTGAAAAATAACAAAGTTTGTTTTATCTACATTTAAAGCTAGTTTGTTAGCATCTAACCACTTCTTGACATGCTTGAGCTCTTTGTTCACCACTTTTTGAAGACTTATTAAGCTTTGTGATTCAAAGTAAATGTTTGTGTCATCAGCAAAAAGATAAAAGGATAACTTTGAAGATGAGTTAGGAAGATCATTGATGTAAATTAGGAACAAAAGTGGCCCAAGGACAGAGCCCTGCGGCACACCACAAGTAATATTCAAATGATTGGAACTGCAACCGTTTACTGACACATATTGACTTCTGTTACTAAGATAGGAGCGAAACCATGCTAAAGCTGTACCTCGGATGCCATGGTGTTCCAGTTTGTCAAGAAGGATCTGATGATTAACAGTATCAAAAGCTTTTTGTAGGTCAAGAAAGATTCCACACCCAAATTTTTGTTATCCAAAGAATTCTTGATTGATTCTGTCATGCTGATCAATGCATGATTAACAGAATGGCTAGCACGAAAACCAAACTGGAGATGATATAGCACTTTGTGTATGAAATATTTTTCAAATTTTTGATACACAAGTTGTCAAATTTTTCAACAAAAATCAAAATTTATGAATCTGCATTTTGGCAATGTCAGTCCTAGGCCCCGTTCACGCTGCTCCGATTTTGTGAGAGTGCTCACCCTGATCCACATAAACATGCCACTAGAAAGAGGTTATCGAAAACGCTATCAAAAAGTGGATATCAACAAGGACGGAAAACGAATGTGAAAGCACAAGAAACAGAATGTGCGATGTAAACGCACGAAGGCGGATATCTCTGGGTCCATATTTGTGCTATGAGGCGGATCAATTTCAACTGACAAAAAAGGATGCTTTCTCTCAAGTTTTGTACAAAAACGGAGTAATGTGAACGGGTAGGTTCATGCAACGAAAGGGGAACATAACAAAAATGGAACATTGTGAACAGAGACCCCAGAGCATCATCTCCCTCCTCATTTGTTTGATCAAATTTCACGAAAAGGTGCATAATGTATAGCTGCTAAAATTAAAAGAATTTCAATGGTCAAATATATATCCTTGCCGACATTCAGGAAAAATGTACTAGAAGTGGAAATTTGCCAACTTGCAAAAAAAAGTAGGGTTAAGATGCCAATCACAAGAAGATTGAAAAAATGCACTTACCTATCAAATTCTCGTATACATATTGAGATTGGTCTGTTCCAATACAGTAATCATCTAATTCCCTGCATTTACCACCTTTACTATTCTTACAATTTTCAGACTTCTTCACTGCTTTAAGCTTCATTAACTCTGTGTCTTTAAAGCCCATGCACTGCAAATCCTTTGTCACTGCAAATAGCTTGAATCCTTTGAAAAATGCTCGATTTTTGCAGTTGCATATCAACCTATCACAGAAGGAAAGAAAAAAGTTTTCAGTGTGCGCTGGGATCGCAGAAGTGTAAAAGACCTAATCGAGTCTGCGAACCCTCGTCACGACGCTCAAGTGGCGAAGAACTTCTGCCCGGGATCAAACCATTGTCACCTGACTATTATTCTATGATTGCAACGTCAGAAGATTGCACCAATGCGCCAGGTCACCGTCAATGAAAGTGCAGCAACAAGGCCAGATTATGCAATACAACAGCAAAAGGTGCTTAATTGACACGTCATTTCAAAGTGATTAGTGATTGCAAACAAAAAACTCTCTCAACCGATTAATGAAAACAAACATGACCACAAAAGTTGCCCCGAAACCGGTGGGGCGAACTCTCGCCTTGTGCAAGCGAAAGGTAGTTTTTGAGAGAAGTTGTGTACTTATACAGAAAGAAGAAAAGCAAATTTAAAGCACTGTCTCGTGGATTTGTTTTATTTGATTCTGAAGCCAAGCAGAAGGCATGAATATTCTCGAATATTTTGGATTTAAATGAAAAAGTTACCAGACAGCTACTGAATAAGAAATCTATGGATCTAAAATGCTTAAGACCTAAACTGGGAATTTAAAAGGATCTGGAAATGTAGCGATGTACACGTAGTCCCCATAATCATCGGGGCATTAGGCACTGTATCCAAGAGTTTCCAGAAATGGCTTGAACGCATCAGCCTCAGCCCTCAATAGGCTGTTTTGGCAGCAAGACGCGGACGTCTTTGAAAACATGGCTACTTTTTTATGTTTTTAGAGCATTCTAATTTTCCATGCTTTTCCATTCCAGAAAGCAGCTCACAAACAGACAAATTCCCTAAGAACTGTTTGCATTCTCGGATTGCCATCATCTGTGAACATGTTCATATTGCATTTTGCTTCCCTTCTCGAGGTCCTATCTTTTGCAGTGCGGCCTTCAAAGAATACGTTTCAGGTTGTCATTTTCAGAATAGGAAAGAAAATAAATCTCTTGAGACTTGCAAAAGCTCAGAAGTTGATTTCTCTTTGTAATTTACATCCTCGAGCAAAAGAATTATGTCAGTGTTTTTTTTCAACTTGGCAAACAAAAAGTGTCCATTCGAAAAATCTGAAAATCAGTTTCTTGTCCTAAAAAGATCAATTTTGACTTTAACGGACTATACCTTTGGACAAAGACGGGTTTAGTGAAACTTTAGAATATTACGTCATTGGGAGGAACGTATTTGGATTCTATATTCCAAAATACCTTAGTTTTCAAAATTTCAATTTTGGACTCCTCAAAATTGCTTGATAATTTTTGATCTTTGAAATACTATCTAAGTTACCTGAATTTTCAAAATCTGGTCCGAGGAGCACCAAAGAATGAACGATTCCGTTGAAAATCACAACGAAAGGCAAAGAGGTTTTAGTCAGTCGGTTTTCATTAGAATATAACCTTGAATTATTTAAAAAGATAATCATATTGCTGTAATACCGTGAAGAGTCCAAAAAGCATATATTGAAAACTATTGGAGCATGTAAGGATGCAAATTCCATGAGGCAAAAAGCTCATTTCTGCAGAAGTTTTGTTGATTTTATCATAAATAGTTAAAGAACTTTTTAACAGAGCTATGTTGTATATATAAGATGATAAAAATGCTTGTAAACTGAACTTACTCTCGAGTACCGAATAAACGGGGGGGGGGGTGAGAATAATCAGGGGGGGTTGGAAATGGTTCGATATATCAATTATCGGGGGGGTTGGAATAATCGGGGGGGGGGGTGCTTGGAGAAAAGAAAATAGCCCTTTTCTTAGGTAAACACGTATCTGTTATGTATTTATATGTGAACAGTGCTGTTACTGATACATATACTTTTGAACTCTGGTTCTGTTTAATGCACTTCTTGAGACTTTTTCTTGCGTTTATACAGAAATTATGTCAAATATCATTTCATTTTTCCAAAAATTAATAAAAGGGGGGGTTGGAATAAGAGCGGGGGGAGCTGGAAAATTTTTCAAAAATTAATAAGCGGGGGGACGATTATTCGGTACTGGAGAGTAAGTGACTTGAGGCTTAAGAATATGTTTGCGAGCGATTTTGGATGAAATATTCCAAAGGCCGCTTGTTTATTTTCCTCAAGCAAAAGTCCAGCTTACTGTTATTTTTTATTGGAATTACGGCATCCTTGATTGTTCTAAATGGAATAAATCAATGTTTTTCTGCTCTCATATGTCTTACTAAAACAAAATTTCTCACTCCTGTGACTTCCAATACAAATGAATCTCATGGGCTGCGTGGTTTTGGTACAGTTAAATATATCGCATTAAGTGGAATAAGTCTTCGTTATGTGCTCCAATCCAAAATTATTTTGCTTCAAGATGTGGGCAATCACTTCCGTCACAAGTGTACAAAACTTCATTTAAAGAGCACCAAAGGATGAAAAGTTATATCATATGGAATATTTCAATCATACCACCAGTGGAATATATCCATCCTTCGGGGTTCCTAACTTCAAAGCGGCATAGCTTACGATCAGAAACTGCTGTTGGAATCAGGAAAAAAAGGATGGAATATTTAATCTTTCATTAAGATGATGGAACTTGGGTTTTATATGGCAAGTACTTGCTTTGCCACTCAAATCGTGTCTATAAATTTGTTGAACTAAAGGACACTTTTTGCCAAGTTGAAAAAAAAACTCTCACTTATGCTGGCGTCTTCTTGACTCTCGTCTTTTTGCTAAAACGGCCTAATATCTACTTTGGAACACCGCCAAAGGCTTGCCTACTTGGAATTGCAAGTACTCTGCGTTGTGCGCTGAATATCTAAGGCTGCGGGTTGCAGCTTGATGTTCAGCATTATCGTGTTTATATCCTAATTGCGAGTAACCTTCTTTTCCTATAAGTTGAATGAAATGGTTAAATATCATGTTGAACGTAAGAGGGCTTAAACAGTCACCCTGAAGGACACCTTTAGTCACTGGGATAAATGGTGTTAGTCACTGGTGAGAACTCTCGGTATTTCAGGCTCTGAGTAAGAGCCAGATATCATGACAAAGTCAATTCCTACATGTGCAGTGTGACAGAAAAAATGATACACTACACACAAGAAACTTGCAGAAGCTAATGCTGGAGGTCTTCAAATGCATAACCTCTGGCAATCCCTTCAAACGTAAATCCATAAGTTATAATCTTAGAATAAAGTATCTCTTTCAACTTCCAGGTACGAGGACTTTGAGATACGGGAATGATTCATTCGCATTTAGAGGAAGAATACTTTGGATACACTCCCTGACACTATAAAATCTGCAAATAGCGTCAGTCAGTTTAAAAACAGTATTAAATATTGGACGGGATCCAACTGCAATTCTTTAACATGTAGATGAAAGAAATTGTAAATAGGTAAAACCAGTTGGCTTTATTAGTTTGTATAACTATTTTCTTGCTTTAGCCAACTATTTAGCCAACTATAAATATATGTACTATTATTGTTTCAGTGATGGGGGTCGTAGCTTTGTAGCTCTGAACCACATTGAAGAGAGCAGGGAACCCAACGAAAAATGTAGAGTTGCAAGAAGCTAGCAATTGAATTTATGTATTTCTATATAGGAAAGCTGGAAGCAGAGTACTAGTTTCCCAGTCTTCTAATCGGATCCGAACTCTAGTCTGCAGGGACCATACCAGCCACGAATTCATATGGGGGGCGGGGGGAGAATACTTACTCAGTCGTATTGCTTCCTTTCAATTGTTCTAACATCTGGCTATTGAGACGTTTTTTCTCGTCAGAAAAACAGCCCTGTTTGAAGAGTATCACCTGTCCGCATAAATGGTACATCATCGCCTTGGAGTTCTTCCCTTCAGCCTTTTGCTCATCTTCTGTGAAGCCACAAATTTCTGTTGCAAAATCAAACATATTCTGTGGTTTGCTTTGTGCTTCTGATTTCGAATCTGAAAAGACAAAACCTTTTCATAAATGGCATTAATTGATTTTTAGGTACTACCTTAACATACAAGAAGAGCAGATATTTCTATCTTGAAGTTTAGAATAACAGTAATAATGCTACAAACAAATTAAGTTCATCTCTGAATACCTGAACAATTTGTAATCCCTGCACTTCATGCAAACCCCCTCGAATGGACTCAATGTCACAAATATCATTTGGAAAATATTTTCAAAGTTTCAATTATGTCTCCCCAGCTCCCTTTCTCAAGTACCATATTTGTTCTCCCCACGAATGTATGGTATTTTACTTTTTCCATTTTGCACAATCAACCATTGACTTCGACTTAAAGTACATGGAGACGTACCCAAAAAGAGCCTAAGGAAGAAACAATTCAATCAAAATGAAATTCTGAGACTCCTGCTGGCATAGGATGGAGCGAGCATTCCTCCTTAACAGTTTACACAAGCATGTTGGTCAACTGAAAGTAGCAGATCAATGGGAATTTAGAAGCTAATAAGTTGATGTATAGCTAAAAATGTTAAATCATGACGACCTTATTGATAACAGCACCTTTGTTGCTGCAAAGGCAACCCTGTGTAAATAGTTATATCATTGATTGCATTACTATTGTTATTGCCTCATTCCTCAACTCCTTAGAAAGTAGCATATTTAAAGCATTTAAATGGGCTCTCTTGCTCCTTAGTGAATACCTTTAACAGTTAATCTTTGAAGCTATGCATCTGTCCATACACAACTCAGTACTACAATCAGGGCCGTAGGAAGCATCTCAAACTTGGGGGAGGCACGACACTTCGAGGACACTTTTTCCTTAAGGAAAAGGGGGCATTCTTTAAATTGAAAAGGGCACTTCTTTGTTTATTGCAAAATCTTGGGGGAGCACGTGCCCCCAGTGCCCTGTTGAATATCCCATGCTAAATAAAAGAGGAATGAAAAATAAAATACCTGCTTCATATCCAAATACTTTTCCAGTAACTTTCCATAGAACCAGAATTGTCACAACCTGTAGCACTGAAAACATTCTTCAACAATCTTGCTTCTCTGATATTCAGTCCTCAGTTTATTAGTCAATCCAAAATTGGCAATTTGTTATGTCTTTAATGCTTTTAGCAATATCGAGAAAGTCAATTGACAAATCAACAGGCTTTCGAGTAAACATTTGTTGATTGATCTGCCTGGCTTTTTGGTACCATTCAGAATAGCAGGTCAGGTAAATGAACAAGATAATTGGAAGGCTGTTCTTTTAAAATGACACAAAAATGCTTTGCCACCAATCTGGAATGTTCGTACTTCTATAAATCTCGTGGAAATGAGACAGCAACAGTTGCATTTGAGTCTGTCAATAAGCTCACGGCTGCTCAAATTTGTTTATCAGAAAATCTGCAAGCAATGTTATCCTCTGGTAGACTTGAATACATTCCTCTGGTACAGTAGAATGTCTTCCTCTGGTAGGTTGGGATCTCTTCCTCTGGTAGACTGGCATGTCTTCCTCTGGTAGACTGGCATGTCTTCCTCTGGTAGGTGCTGCTCATTCTGGTAGACTGGAATGTCTTTCTGTGGTACAGTAGAATCTCTTCCTCTGGTAAACTGGAATTCCTACTCTGGTAGATTAGAATGTACTCCTCTGGTAGAATACTTGTCTTCCTCTTGTAGAATAAATGTTTTCCTCTGGTAGACTATAATGTCTTCATTTGGTATACTTGAATGTCTTCCTCTGGCAAACTGGAATTTCTTCCTCTGGTAGACTAGAAAGTCTCTTTCTGATAGAGTGCTTGTCTTCCTCTGATAGACTGAACTGTTTTTTCCCTATCAAATCTTAAAAAGCTACAACTACTATAATTTAATTCAACTATGCCACTCATAGCGGAAAAAGACACAAGGTCATCGAATTTCCACTATGAATGGAACTTGCAATATGAATTGACTTTTTTACAAGGAACACGGATGCTATTTACAATGTGAATTAGTTTAGTTACAAGAAAACATAAATATGAAAAAGCAGTTACGACGTACAAATTCGAGACACAAATAAAGAAATATAAATGCAATGACAAGTGACTTTAAATAAGTATATTTTATCTAGAATCGTTTCATATTCTTGATAAAACGAATTGTTTCCTCCATAATCATTTTTTTCACACTCACATCTAAGTCAGGTTTCCGAAAAGGAGTAGGTCACAGAGACTGAGATGTCCTCCTCTGGTAGACTGGAATCTCTTCCTCTTGTAGACAAAAGTCTCACATTGTTAGAAATGATGTTTTCTTACATCAGCAATTCTGTGTTGAGTTCTTTCATCTACGAGATTGATTTTCTGTGATATCTGCATTTTTTTGATGACCTCCCACACCCACTCAAGCAATATTTCTTGATAAATGAATTCTTCCATCAAATTACATGTTGCTTGTAATACATGTTTTTGAGCATCACAGATTCTTTGATGAAATCTTACAGATTTACAATTAAATGGATTTCTTCCGACATTCACAATTGCTTATGGAATTCTCACCTCTATTGGTTTTCATCGACATCTGCAAATTTTTTATGACCTCCAGTACCCATTAAACCTTAATTCTTGATTAATGGACTCTTCCATCAAATTACCTGTTGCATATTATAGATGTTTTGGGGCATCAGACATTCGACTGGGACTCGACTCTACCAGAGGAAGTCAAGCATTTTATAAGAGGAAGACATTCAAATCTACCAGAGGAAGATATTTCAGCCAACAAGAAGAAGCCATTCCTGTCTACCAGAGGAAGACATTCTAGTCTGCCAGAAGAAGACTACTAGCATACTACCAGAAGCCAAATTGTCATCGATTATTCATCACTAATCTATTAATTAACAGGTTAGGCAAAATAGTACTCGATACAGTAAAACCCCGCAAACAAGAACATGTTTTTCTAAAAGACAGACTGGCTAGGTTCTTTTAAATGAGGTACTTACGACATTTACAGGGTTTGGTTCTTATCACAAGGACAGTTATGGCTATGATGAATATACAGCTACAGTATACAGTATGTGTGAAATATACTTACGGGTAGAATGACTGCATTTCAATATCAAGGTGTGGTATGTTTGTTGTTGATAAAGCAACTAGATAAAAGAATTTGCATGTTCCTGAAACTGTTAGAGGTGTCCAGTTGTCAATAACTTGTTTACACTGATTTGATGAAATTTCTTAATAATAATGTACCATCTCATAAGAACATTGAAGTAAATTAGTCTGTATTTGGTTCTTATATTTGGGTGTCTTTTCCCTCAAAATCAGTCTGCAGGTTCCTATTTTGCTTTGTTCTTGTTTGCGGGGTTTTACTGTATTTCAACACTAATCGATTACTAGGTTACGCCAAATGGCAATTGATTTTCCATCACTAATCTATGAATATGTTAGGCCAAGTGGCACTCAATTTTTCAGCACTGATCAATTGATAGCTTATGCAAAGCGTTAATCGATTTTTCAGCAATATATAATGAATAGGTTAGACCAAATGGCAATTGATTTTCCATCACTAATCGATAAATTTTGTTAGGCCAAGTGGCACTCGATTTTTCAGCACTGATCAATTGATAGCTTAGATCAATCGATTTTTCAGCAATATATAATGAATAGGTTAGACCAAATGGCAATTGATTTTCCATCACTAATCGATTAATTTTGTTAGGCCAGGTGGTAAGTGATTATTCGGCAATGATTTAAATTGATTAATAGTTTTAGCCAAATGGTGCTCGATTTTCAGCAGCACTAATCGACGAATAGGTCAAACCCAGTAAAATCCTGGTCAAAATAAGCTGGGACACCGGCAAATTTCGGTGTTTTCATGATGTTTTCTAAATATCGACGCACAAACTTACGTTTAGGAACTTCTAATCCCCCGTCCCCCCTAATTCAATGTTGAGATGGTCGAATGGCGTTTAATTCAAGCAACATTGGAACGGAGGGAGCGGGGGGCACCTAATCAAAGACTAAAGAAGTGCAATTTTGTGACTTGTCCCAAGCATTTTGACCAAGATTGCAGTAGTAATCGATTTTTCAGCATTAATCGATGAATAGGTTTATCCAAATAGTAATTAATCTTTTAATACTATAGAATTAATAGGTTAGGCCAAATGGCACTCAATTTATCAGCAATAATCGATTAATAGGTCAAGCCAAATGGTACTCGACTTTTCATCACTAATCGATTTTTATGTTAGGCCAAGTGGCATTTGATTATTCAGCACTAATTGATTAATAGATTTGGGAATATGGTAATGGATTATTCAGCACTAATCTATGGCATAACGGAATAACCAGACCCAGGACCAATTGGACCACACCCTAACGAATCTGACCCCTATGAATGCCCATTCCTTTCCGTGGTGAGTTTGTAATGGAGGTGCAAATGTTTCATTCCAAAATGACAAAATGACCCGTACGATCGTTGCTGAATAGAAATATCTAAACTCTGGAAACCACATTAACTGCAAGGATGCACAATCAGCAATTCATCATCTAATCAACAGACAAAATTCCAGTTGAAATGAACGAAGAGCATGCATCATCTGGTCTAGCAATGCCCTGTAACTTATTTCAGTTTATCAAGGACAAGGTTCACATTGACATTCAGAACAATACTCAGATAGCACACAATGCCAAAACTTAATACATAGCAAAACTACTACAACCAACCGTCTTAGCTTTCAAAATTTTAGAATGATGCAATTTTACACCTCTTGGAGCTTTCAAGAAACCAAGGAATATGCTCTAATGTGTAAAAAAAGCAATTGGCCCATTATCAATGTACCCCATCAGTTATCTGGGAACATAGAAATGAATGCGTATTCTGTCGGGGTCGGGTCCGTTAGGGTCCGGTCATACTGGTCCTGGGTCTGGTTTTTCCATTATGCCCTAATCTATTAGTAGGCTAGGTCCTGGGTCTGCTTTTTCCGTTATAACGGTTGACCATTGGCCCCTTCATTGACAATCGATTATAATCGATTAGTGCTGAAAAATCGATCACCATTTGGCATAAGCTATTAATAGATTAGTACTAAATGATAGATTACCATTTGGCCTAACTAGCCTATTAATCTATTAATCCATTAATTTATTGAAAAATTGATTACCATTTGCCCTAACCTCTTAATCTTTTAGTGCTGAGAAATCAACTACCACTTAGCTTGACCTATTAATCGATTATTGCTGATAAATCGAGTACTATTTGGCTAAATCTATTAATCAATTAGTGATGAAAACTCAATTAAAATTTGCCCTAACCTATCAATCTTACAGTGTTAAAAAATCGATTACAATTTGGCTAAGCCTAATCGACTGGTGCTGAAAAATTGAGTACCATTTGGCGTAACCTATTAATCGATTAGTGCTGAATAATCCATTACCATTTGGCCTAACATATTGATCAATCAGTGATGAAAATTCAATTACCATGGCTGGTAGGACCGGACCCTAACGGACCAGACCCCCGATGAATACCCATACATTTCCATGTTGCCAGATAACAGATCGGGTACATTCATAACGAGCCTCTTGCTCTTTGCACACATCAGAACATCGTGAGGTGTAAAAATGTATTACTGGTTTTGGTAGCATTGATTTGTATTGGATTTTTCAATTTCGTGTTACCAGAATCTTTGGCTGGACATCAATGTGAATTGCATTCTGAAGAAACCAAAGTAAACTACATGGCCTTGCTAGACTATAAGCCATGCGTGAATTTATGTTCCTTCAACTGCTTTTATTTGTCTGTTAGATAAGTTATATACCCTATTGTGCATTCTTGCATTTGATGACGTAGCCACAGGTTATTGTTATTTTCAGCGATGATTGTATTAGTCTTGTCTTCTTTTGGACTAAGATTTCTGCGCTGGCATTACAAACTCACGATGGAAAGGAATGTTTATTCAGGGGTCTGGTCCGTTAGGGTCCGGTCCTACTGGTCCTGGGTCTGGTTATTCCGTTATGCCATGGTCAACCCGTTTGTTTGAAAAGGACACAGCGAAGTAAAATGCCTAGGGTTCCGTAGCAAGTTTTACAAACTCTGCCCTTCCTTGCTGGTGTACTTAGTAGATAGTTGACAAAGGATATCTAAGATACTTTAAGATATGCAAGGATTGCTTGCGTTCTTGAGAATTTAATGTTTACAACAAAAAAGGAGAAAGCAAATATGACATGATTGCAGTGTTACATTTAAACTACATTTCATGATATCTATTTCGTTTCAAATGATGACATTCCTTGTTATGAATTAATGAAAATGATATTGTTTAGTTCAGCATCCCTTTTCCATGCATTGTATGTGACGAGACGAGGTCGAAATACGATGAAAATTCTTAAGCGGCAGCAACTTGCCGTTACAGTGAAAGCGGAAGATGTCGTCAATATACAAAATGGAATCGGATCTTCATTGGATATGTTTTCTTTGCATAAAGAAATCATTGAAGATTCTTATTCATTGTGGTTTCCAAGGAAAGGAATTCCTATTGTAATCCTTCATACGCTCCGCCCAACAACGGTAGCAATATTCCAATCGAATGGAAGCAAATAACAAGGCAGTATTCAAATATTCATCCAATCATGAAAATCTATTTTCAAATAGTCTTCGAATTTACATAGTATGCTTCTTCTGCTTTCACTGAAACTTGTGCTCAATCTTTAGCCTTTCGAATTCGATTATAAGTCCATGTGTTTATTCACTGCTATGCACATGAGTTCAATGCATGATGCGATTTCTGTTTCTTTGAAGCGCGTGTTTACGTGTACTGTACCTTATTATGTTCGTTGTAACATGTAATGATTCCGTGTGCTCTTACCTTGAGCCCACAGGGAAATCAGATTAACCCTATAGTGGTTGGGCTATTTGATAGTCCTATTTTGGTTGGGGGGGGGGCAAAAAAGCCTTCCCTACCTAACTCTTGACTGGTAATAGGTAGAGTGACCAAATTTTGTGTGCTAATAGCCTCAGGCATGTACTTTCTGAAAATATAAAAATTAACCTAAGATTGGCCCTCATTTTTGCTCACGTCAGCATTTTCCTTTGTGTGGTCAAGAAAAGCGGCAAAATTGACTAAAATCAGGAAAATCGCGATAAAATTAAATTTGGAGCACATTTTCCACCCAAACATGATAATTGTGATAGAATGCATCAAATAACACTACACTACAAAAGAAATTTGCAGTGTAATATTCAACTTATGTTCCCTTTTTCGCGATAATTGAGATTTGAGAATTTGCGATTTTTCCAGGGTCAGTCCCAGAAAATTGTCTCCCGCCCCCTCATTTTCAAAATATTTCAATGAAACTTTTTGAGAAGTTGTACAATAAGTAGTTGCAAAAAGTCAAGAAGTTTCATGGCTATAAATATCTTCCTAGCAGAGTTATTAAACAAAATCTACTAGGGAGGGGGGCAAAAATTGCCCCCAACCAAAATAGGGTTAATGTTAACCTTTGCATTTACTTGTTATTTGGTAATTTCTTCCATTTTCTATGTAGTTCTGATATTGTCAAGTGCCACTCAAATACCATGGGCTTGGGGAAATGCATAGTGATCAAATACTCATGTACAGGGAATATTTTTTAAGCAAAGGCCCTGTCAGGGGTTACCCAGGGGATGGCGTTCGTAGGAATTGAACAGGACGTAAATAGCCCATGTTTTGAAATGTAAGTGTTGCATGGGCGTCTCTCATCTCATCACGCGCTGCTCTGCATTTGCTAAAAGCCAAAACAGCAACATTCGGAATCGAATCTGTATCATTTCTAGGCTTACTTCTTTGGCATGCATTGCCAAATAGTTTGAAACAATCAGAAAATCTTGCAACATTCAAAAGAAAACCAAGGAGCTGAAAAGGGCTGGATTACAACTGTCGACTTTGTAAGATATACATTGCAGATTTGGGAGAGTTGCTTTCAAGATTCTGTATTCGTACTTGAGATCATGTAAGTCGGTAAGTAGTTGGCTTTGTTTCGCTGTAGTGAGCCATCTTTCCTAACTTGCCAACTGTGAAAAAATCATTCACTACTATCACTATTATGCTCATAAGTTAAAAATATTCAGCAGTACTTACTACACACAACGATACCTGATTTCCAGGTATTTCCGAGTTCCTGTGCAAGGATCTCCAAATTTCGAGCTAGACGCAGCTACATAACATGATGACAGCTTCGAGCATTCTTCTTCGACTACATTGATCGATCCTTCTGCTTCACAGTAGAGAATACCTCTATTCCCAGCTGCACAATAGAGTAAGGATGCTCTTCCATAAAAAGAGCTAATGATCTCGATTGATTGGCCATTACATCGAATGATAGCAAAGTCATTTTCGCAAGCTCGTGTTTTGATCACTGTCCCTTCTGCATGAAAGAGAAAATCGTTCAAACAAAGAGTAAGAATGAAAGAGGGAGTTGAACCATGTTGGTAAGATGGAGAGAGGATAACGCTAATCCCATGTTTCTCTGATCACTGCACCGAATAACAGTTAGTCGTTGTAGCATTAAAACATCTGATTAGAGAGTAACTGAGTACGAAGGACAAATCACTCCAAAAATCTCGTACAATCTCTTAAAATTCCTGAAAGTCTTCAAAAACCCAGAAATCTCTAAAAATCTTCACAAAATCTTAGAAATCCCAAAGAAAATCCTCAAAATCTTTTTAAAGATCTAGAAAACGGCAATTTTTTACTTCCAGAAATAATACAGATTCTCAAAAGCTCTTTTGAAAATTCTTTCACGATCTCACAATTCGTTTAGTCCCTCAAAAGTCTTGCCAAATCTTCAAAAATCCTCCAAAATCTTGAAAATCTTTGAAAATCCCAAGAATTTTTAAATTATCGAAAGTCTGAGCATATGAAAGACTGTTAGAAATCTCAAAAGTTCCATGAAAGTCCTGGAAGAATTCACAAAAAATCTTTGAAAAACGTGAGAGATTTTCAAAATCCCAAAAATCTCCTACACTGTTTTCGGAGTGATATGCCTTTCGATTGGGTACAGGTTTAGAAGCGGAAGAGTTTGCATCAAAATGCTAGAACGTGACTGGGAGACTTGCCTTCAGCCAAAATAAAGGTTGGAATTCCGAAATCCTCCTGGACATATTTTTGCAAAGCTTCCATTTTGGGGGCAAGCAACACTTCATTGTAAGAAGCGTTCCAAGCAAACTAAAAAGTGTTTGCACAAAGAAAATCAGGAGGCGCTGATTGATAGAAAACTGTTGCTGCGAAGTGTTAAGGTTCGTTTCCAATTCTATGATGAAGATGGGATAGAAGTAGGCATTTTAAGTTATTGAAAATGATGTCTACTCGACAAAATTCCTGGGATGCGAATCTATAAGAATAGTGTTACAAATGATCAAAACAGAAAGTCAAAGTGGAGGGCGTATCCTAAATACGTTACCTGGGAGCTTCGCCTCCCAGCTTCCTCAATTTTTCCTCTTCCCTCAAATCTTCCTCAAACTTTTCAGCTTCCCTCAAAGGCCCTCGAAGCCTCCTCAATTTTTTCTCTTTCCTTACATCTTCCTCAAATTTCCAGCTTCCCTCAAAGTTTCCCTCAACCGATATCCCGTCAGATGGTTTGCCCTGAGTATGCCACTGGAGATCAGTCTACATGGTTACTTTCTGTAAAGGATCTTTAAATTGAGCAATATCTTTTGCCTGAGTTTTGATATCTTTATATCTATCAGAGTTAGACCACACTTGCACTGTAGCGGCACAGTTTTGTTCCGCTATCAAGTCTTCACAGTTCAAGAACATTTACACCGCTCCAGCATGAAATTCTTCTCTAGGTAGAAGGAGCAAAAGCCTGGAAAGGGGGGGGGGCAACTTGAGTTTCCAAGATACGGAGTTGCACAGTTCAAATCGTAAAAGTACCACCCTTAAATCCGGAAATTTTCCCGAAAGTATACCCATAAATCAAGAATTGCCGAAAAAGTTCGCCAACGAATTCAGTTTACAAGAAGCCATGCCCACAAATGCAGAAACCTTAAAAAACATCGTTGAAAGCACATCCATTAATCTGGACTCTATAAGAAAGAGATACTCTAAATCAAAAACTGGCACTCCCGTACCATGTAGAATTAGGTTAGCTCCAACTCCCTCCTCCAGGATAGCAAAAGTGCTACGGATTTGCAAGGAGAACATTAATGGGAGGATGATGAGCCATGTTACGTATCTGCCTCTCGTTTATACTACTCATACTAACATTCAACCATAGCAACTTTGTAGCGGATCCACGGTACAGCTCAAACGTGGTCTTTTTCAAATCAATGAGGTTTTACTCACCAGAGGTACAATGAAGTCCAGTTTGATAAGATTCACAATGTTTGCACTCATAACCATCGCATTCACAGCTATCTTTACAAAGAATCCTTTGTGGGCATGGGTTTCTGCTCCTGCACGTGTCTCCAATCTGAAAATGAAACAAGGTAAATAAATCAGATACAAAAAATAAGACAACAGATATAAGCAAAAACAATACAGCAAACAAGGTAAATAATTAGACGAAATTGGCTAAGGGTCTGTTAATATGAAGGAGAGGCAGCCCGCTTATGCTCCATTCACACTGCAAGTTAGACCAGCTTAAATTAAACCAGGTTTTCGAATAGGGCCTTCTGATTGGTCAATCCAACAAATCCAGTCATTTGATTGGTTGAAATTTAAGCTGGCTTAAATAAAGCTGGTTTAATTGTGTCGGTGGGAATGCAGTATAACCAAGCTGGCCTGGTAGGCGAGGGATGGAGGTAATGTAGATTATGGAGAAATTCCAGCCCACTATGGTGGGCAGAATTCTGTCCACCTTCTTTGACCAATAACAGTCGAGTATTTTGCTTGAAACAAAGTAATCTTTTGGCGAGGGATGCATAACTTCAAGTCAGGTGATAAAACCCCTTGATAAAAGCTCTTTTGAAGCTTGTAACTTCTTGCATATCATGGAACTTGTGGCATGAATGCAAAAACTAATTTTTGAAGAAGGAACTTCCCTGGAGCATTGTCATGTGACTTCACTTGAAATGCATAAAGAAGTAAACAAACCTTCGCAGATATTTTCAATTTACATTGAAACCGCATGGGGCATTAAGCCTTGAACAAAAGAAACAGTAGCGGACTTTCTCCTTAGGACAATCACTATTGTTATCGCCATTGTCTCACGGCCAGAACTCAAACCCCCCGTGATCACAAAAGCTTCCTAGAATTTAGACTACGTCATTAATTATTTTTGAGGCAGGGAATAATACAAGATTCTTCCGCTTTCGTTCTTCTCTCTTCTTCGCAGACGCTTCCCTTGTCTCCTGCGCATGGGTATATGTAGGTGGCAGCTTTTGTAAAATAAACACAGGAGAGACTTGGGCAAGTCCAATAGAAGGAATGAGTGTCTTAGATTAGCAGGAACAATTTAGTGTAAAGGAAGTTCCATTTTGTTCTGGACCCAAAATTGTGCTAAAACAGCATGTTGTCAGGCTATTTTCATAGGATATAGTTTAGTATGCAAAAGTTCCCCGTATGCGAAAGTGTACCTGCCTGAAACGCAAAGCGTTTCGTGACTTTCTTTATGTGACCTCAACGCTGCTAATGCATCTCATAGTTGTTAAGACAACCAGGTACCATGCGTTTGTGCACCCCTTGTAAATGTATAGGGGGTTTCGCATAGGCAGCTTTTACCATGCGTTTGTGTACCCGCACAATCTGCATAAGTGTACCGAAACGCATATTGCACCGGCACATTTTCAAAACGGTGAAAGCTGTCAAGGTGGCAAAATTTTAGCTAGTGGTCACATGATGACGGAACAATTTGAAAACGGTTGGAAATTTGTCAGTAAAACTCGTTGCGAGACTTTGATGCTAAAGAAATTCAACTACACTCTAAGAATCGATCAGTGTCACTCCAAAAGTGAGAAAAAAGTTCTGTTTTCATCATCTTCGAGTGATTACGCGATGCCGTTTCAAAATGTGCCGGTTAGAGTTCTGTTTTCAAAGTCTACCGTTGTCAAAATCTGCCGACAAAAAATGTGCCGTTTTCGTGTGAACGGGAGGCCCATCCATCGAGTTTTGCACCGTTTTCAAAATGCACCAGCCTCATGTTAACGCAGTCTAAGGCTTGTCTACACCCATTTCAAAGTAAATGATCAATCTCTTGATTGAATTTGTTGATTCATGCAATGAAAAACCTCTTCCTTGAACGATGATAGGACTGAAGCATCCCAAAAGTATGGTTTGACAGCATGAAATGGATGAAGCAACTCTTGGCCAAATCGAAACAAACAAACAAACAAACAAACAAACAAACAAACAAAGCCGCAAAAGGTCGTCCGAAACGTTGTGGATGCACAAGGGGTTGACGTGAAAGGAAAAGAGTGTTCATCACTCAAATCAATGAGATTAATCAATGTTCGCACAGTCACCTTCAGGTTTGCATTAAGCCACGCACCCTTTTGAAAAATTCTGCATTACACTCACCAAGGGATCATTGTAACTTGTAGTATAATAGTTCCAGCCAGCTCTGATATTCAATGTGACATCATTCTGTGAGTCCTCTGTGCTTTTGTCATTCAGTTCGCAAATCTGAGTCCCATTTACCTCATAATTGATTGACCTGCAGTCCGCATTTAGAAGGCAGTTTTCTTGACATTCTTGCAGGCTCACAAACATGAACGTCGTAAGGACGGATCCTTGTTGTGCAACATTTTCTCTGATGATACTGAAACGGGCTGTTTGCTTGCAAGGTAAGCGCAGAATGTAGCATTTTGTATTGGTCGACAAACTCACCAAGAAGTAAACGTTTCTACGGAATAGTCAAAATGTAATTTACAAATGAATGCTATTTTCAATATGAAAAGCACGAGTTCGGTTCAAGATTACCCTGGGTACCAGATTCTCTCTCTAGCCAGGGTAGGCTCAAGATCAGCAGCGTTGTAACTTGCAACAGAATAAGGTCGTTTGCATTTTGGGGTTAATTCCTTGATTCTTTGAAATTCAGAGAATGATACTTACAAATGGCTTCATGGCAATGTTATGGCATGTTTACATGGGAGTTTTCAGCACGGGCTGAAATTTTACTCGATGGAAAACTTCACCTCTCCTTTACGGTCGAATGCCTGTAAATGTAAGTTTGCCTTTACATGGAAAATCACCCCCCGGGGGGGGGGTGAGTTTCATCCTGAGCTGAAAATTCAGCTTGCCTTGAGCTTGCCGAGATGGATATGGATCGTTAATCCTTTACTTAGTATGCTAATCTCAATTGTGTTACTTGACACGCACCCATGTAGGGCAAATATTATTTCTGCCAGGGCTCAAAAGTCAATGACGCTGCCCTTTTGTTTACTCTTGGCACCAGACAGACATTCAGCCCGGCTGGAACGCTTCATGTAATAGCAAAATATTTGCACCTCGGCTAGCAGGGCTGAAGTTTCAGCCAGGCTGAAAACTCTCATGTAAATCGGCCCTTAGCGTTTATGGGCGTTGATTCAATTAATAAATTTTCAATGCTGAGAAGTCTTTCAAGCAACCCAGGAGATCAAGATGAGCACACATGGAGAAAAATTTGAGGGCTGCCGGATAAATTTCCACTGTCTTCCATGCCTATGTAGATCAATTTGACAAAGAGTGGGCAACTGTCTTGCTATGAGTTGATACAAAGTTCCTTCAAGCTAACAAAGAAGATGAGCGGAATCAAACAACACTTGACATCCAATGTGAGTGGAAATTTATTCAATGAATTAATTTTTGATGAGATATCTCATTCTATAAGAGGGTTTCTTGAAAACTGACAATGAATGGTGAAAAAGGCTACCCTAACCGTTGTTTAAAACTGAAAACGAATTGAAAATGAAAACTCCTTTTGCTATGGTATTATGACTTCCTTTTGTCAATGTGACAGTTTAGTAGACTTTAGACCTGGACTCCCTTGTTTCAATGTGCTCTTTGACTTGATGATGACGTTTCGGTCAACCGAGACTCACTCTAAAAAATCTGACCCTATATCTAGGCCCAAACTCTGAGTTCCCAAGAGTACCAATTGCAAATATGACAGAATTTTCGATTCGACTGAAGAACAGATAACATTCAGACGAGATTCAAGATTCGAAGCCGTGGCTCGAGATTAGGAACCGTGATTCGAGATTCGAGGCCGTGATTCCATCATAATTCGAATGATGAATGCAGAAAATAGGGCGAGCTGTATCACTGTTTCATTATGAGTCACGGTTGAGCAAGATTTACCGCAGGAATACGCGGGAATCATCGCCGTCAGTCTAATAGTTTATTTCTGACGTTTTGTTTTTCTGGTCAAATCTATTTTTAATGCTACACGGGGTGCGTCGAAAATATTTAAGACATTTGATGGGCTGTAGAATAAAAAATTGTGCCACCGATTGTCAAAACTGAAATACTAATCCATCAGTAAAAGGCCAACTTAGATATGAATGCTTTGTTTGATAAAATCACTCGTCGGTAACGACAATGCCACTTTCCATTCTGGTCCATGATTTACCAGCCTTTGAGATTCAAATTTAATTTCTGTAGCTTAAAATTGTCTTGAGTTTAAATTTCGGCGGCATGGAAATCATGGAACAAACTGAAACAAAGAGTTCTCGGTCCCATCACATACCCCTTACCATTTGGCTAATTTCTGGGTCTATAAGATGACTGACACTCGTCGTTCATTTCATTCATGTTCGTTTTTATTAAGTTCAATGTCATGGAGTCTCGTTTTCCTGTTCCCTTGTTGGTATGTAGCCTTTCATAATAGTCTATTTGTATTTTTAGATTAATATTCTTCATGTGAAGGCCCTGGGGTAGTCATGATTTTTTGCTCCCCTTGGTATCGTTTTGTGGTATTGTATGCGTTCGTAGTCGTAGGTATTTCATAAATTGTAAATGTTTATATTGAATTCATAAAAAAAGATGACTGACAGGTTAACATTTCAATTTTGAATGTAAGAGTTTTTTTGTTAATTCAAAGCCTATCAGCCTTCTACTTTTCTGACTTACCTGGCATATCCCCAGTTTTATAAGAGGATCGCTTTCAAAGCAGCCATTTGACGGCCGATGACTCTCCAAAGAATTGTTAAATATGAAATGTATTAAATTAGATATGAAATATGGAATGGAAAAAATTCCGGACTCATTGATCAATAGCTTACACTAAAAACTTGCTGATTCCATCCATCTCCAAGATCCCATAATCTTCCTATGAGTCCCCTTCTTTACTTTTCATCTCTCAGTTGCGTCAGCTTTGCGAACTTCAATGACGCTCTCCTTGTAGCTTTCCGTAATCACATGTCTTTCAAGTCAGATTCATAACAGAGAGTGACCTCCTTACTGGTAAACAAACCTTCGTAATGCACAATGAACGCCTTTGCGATTAATTGTTTGCAAAACACCCTTGCGATAAGCAGAAGAAGAAGCGGGTTTCTCCCAACGAAACATTAAAAAACTCGATAGGCACAAAGCAACATGACTGAGTGTTTGATTTTTAGGAGCATTATCAATTCAAATAACTGCGAATGAAAGTATTTCTACAAAAAGAAGCTCCTTATATGACCGTTTTTATAGGGTCATGTTGACATAGTAGAGGCCGAACTCCGCGTATGCACTTTTGGTTGCTGAGGAGATACGCCTCATGCGGCGAAACTCGAATTACTGGCGATGAGCGGCGGCGATGTTTTTTTTTGTGCTTTGAACTTAGTTTTACTTGTTTTACAACCACCTTTCACTGTTTCGTAATTCTGAAATTTTTCGGTAGTGAGCCAGCACTTAAGATGGCTCACTACCGAAAAATTTCAAAATTATGAAACAGTGAAAGGCGGTTGTATACCATGTAAAAATAAGTTCGAAACATAAAAAAGCAATAAGTTAGGGTGGCTCGCTTCCGATATAAATGTTAAACTCCTGCACACTGGGTGTCCTATCGCTCATTAGGGACCTTTAGCAGCCAGGACGGCAACGCCAGCTAGAACGTCATCTTGTATGATACAAACTGAGTATAGTTTCCCACGTTACCTTCACATCTTCTAAAATAAGATGAGACAAAGTCTTCTTCTTCATCTAAATGCTTCGGAACGCTCTGTTTTCCTGATAATTAACTTTTAAAATGACTGAGTTTCACTTGAAGATCCAGATCTGAAGAACAGCACGTTAGAAATAGGATTTCCAAGTTGTGCAATTGAAAAGGATAACTTCACAGACTCTCAAGGGAAGCAAATTCGATCGGAAAACAAAGAGTCTTTTCAAGCCGAAGTTCGGAAACAAAGGGCACATCTGCGTTGTCGTTGCAGTCGCCGTCCTAGTTGCTAAAGGTCCCTATTGACTGGCTCAGAAATTTCTTAACTCTGATTGGAAGTATTTTATCAGCAATCCAATAGTTGCTGTGAACGTACAGATACATTTTTTGCCGCGATATGACCATGATAATCGACGTTTTAGATTGATTTTGGCTGTTTGTTTTCAATTTATTTTTGAGTGGGCTTGTCAGGATTTCTAGCTACTGAAAGCTAATTTAGGCCCACTGTGCATGCCGCATCCAGGCACGGGACCCCTAGTTTAACGTCCCTTCCGAAGGACGGCGAGGTGAGTTGCGAGGTCAGGCCTCAGTGGTCACCCATCCGAAATCTGACCTCACTCGACCAAGCTTAACTTCAGTCACCTGACGAAGACTGTATAAGCCACTCGGCCACTCACCCCGTGTTTTATCTGAAGCTCTGAAAACTTGGTTGTCATTCATATTGCATCTGGTGAAAAGCCAATTGGAAAAATCCACCACGATATGACATTGATAATCAACGTTTTCAATCGATTTTGGCTGCTTCTATATTATAAATTTTCAAGGACGTTAAAAGAAAACGGCCCCAAATTGAAATTCAAATCAATTTTCTGGAACTAAAACTAGAAAACCTCTCATTATATCATGGGCAATAACACAGTTTCTGTAGCTTGGAAATTAAAGTTTTTACCTCGATATTACCATAGCTTTCTTCGATGTTTTCCCTTTAGGCCGAAGCCTAACCAGTGCTTAAAATCAAATTCAAATGGCTCCTGCATATCTGGACTGTTGGCTCCTACACAGCGTTCATCCTCTTTTCATGGAGGAAGTTTGAAACGAGTATGAAAGCCGTGTAGCAACTAACTGTTCAGACGCGCAGGAGCCATTTGAATTTGATTCCTAGCACTGGTTATCAGTTAGGCTTCAGCCAACGAGAAGCAACAAAGTAAGACAGTAATATCGAGGAAATAAACTGTAATTTCGTAGCTACAAACACGTTGCATTATTGCCATGAATATATCATGGAATTGAATCATCCATGAATCAATAAATATCGGCGCTGTGTACGATTCATTGCAGTCCATCAAAAATTGTGAAATTTGAAGCCCCGTTCACAACGCTCCGTTTTTATACAACAAGGGAGGGGAAGCGTCCGTTTTTGTCCGTACACGTTGATCCGCAAGCTTACAAATAAAGAGCCAGAGGTATCTGTTTTGTTGTATTCACGTTGTTCCAGCTTTGTGAAACTCATTGCGGTGCGTTTTTAAAACGCTCCCTTTTCTGCTGTTTTTGTGCGGATCAGTGTGAGCATTTTCACAAAAAAGCAGGCTATACTTTCCGTCACATACAAATATACAGAACAGTGTGAACGGGGCCTTAGCGGAGGTAGTTTCTCCAAAAAAATGAGAATCATACGCCTTCAGCTCCTCATTGGGGTCTTAAGCGAAGTGGCTGAAGAATCCAGCAAGAATAAACATTTATCTTTTATAATACCTTTGTCATCTATTCATCATACGATGATAGATTATCATATCAAGATCACCAAGGAATCATTCAAATTATAATTTTATCATTTAGGTCCAGTCCCAATTCGGGCAATCGATTCCAATTCATTTCTGTAAATGAAATATAGAAGAAATAAGGATCAGGTTAAAAGAAGATAAAGCTTCGTCTGTTCTTATCAATCGAGAATGAACGTTCGTTTGTGATGCTGTATTAGCTTCTCTACTGACAAACTGACCGATTGACAGACTAGCCAACAGGCTGGCAAACTAACCAAGTCATATTATTGGCTGGCTTGCTGGCTGGCAGCAGTGCTAGAACAACGGAGTAAGGACCCGCAAAATAGAAGCCACTTTCTGAGAGATCTCAGGCTGATTTTTTTGAGAAATGATATATCTTCATAGAGGAACTGCTGCATTTGCCATTTTATTCATTTTTGAGTCAAAAGGTGAGTAATTCTACCAAAAAGATCCCCACTTCTATATGTTCGCCTTTGGCTCATTGATTAATATTTTAGATCTGGATATCAGGGCCCGTTTACATTGCTCCTGTTTTGTATGAAAACGGAGCAGAACTTATCCGGTTTGACCGGGTTTGACCAAGCGTCCACGTCCTCTGTGAAAGCGGAGCTTTTCGAAAGTGCCAATAAAAATGCATAAATTCGAAAATGGTGCGCTTTGAAGACGATCTTCCTTCCTTCAATGTGAACGCCAATAAATCCTCGCAATTGAAAACGCTTCGCTTTCCTTTGTTAATAGGCTGTTGATTATAATGGCATTCAAACTCGCGATTGGTGCCTTTTTGACAGCAACTATCAAACGGTTTTGCTTTGAAACGGGGATCAAGGACACCGTAATCTTGGAGTATTTTGAACACCTATTGTTGTCATAACGTAGCTATTCATTTAGGCTCTGCTTATATGGAGGAAATAGCCTCGACTACCCGAGGCTATTTCTTAGTGAGGCTATTTTCAGCCTCTATTTACATAGGAGAAAAATAGCCTCGCCTTGCTGGGGGCTATTTTAATTTGCACCAAATTTGACAATATGACAATGGTAATGAAGGTCTGCGCTTGCGCAATATCTGCAATTTTGTGTCAGTGAAGTTAGGCTATTCTTGTTAGTGTTTAAATGAGAAAAAATAGCCTCACTAAGCCGATATATCGGCTCGCTCTGGTGAGATATCGGTAGTCAAAAATAGCCTCACCAGGGTCATACTATTTGCAATACTCATATAAAGGCAAAATAAGAATTACATTAGTTTGTATAGGATGCCAATATCTTGGCTTGGAAATTACATTAATTTCCAAAATTTTCGGACGTTTAATTTTCGGACATTTAATTTTCGAACAAAAATTTTCGGACGAAATCATTATCGATTTCGGACCATTTCGGACAAAATTTCGAATATTTTCAAACAGGTGAATAAAATTTCGGACACATACGACTTGATAATGAGTAAGCAAATCATAAACTAGATGTAGCAAAATTTCTTCACTCTATGTCTCAAAACGGAAACCAGCATAGTAATCAAGTGTAAAATAGAAGCATTATAGGGATAATCATGAATTGAAGTTGGGGCAAAAAAGACTTGTCCGTCAAGTAACAACAATAACATCAAAAATGATGAGGGTAACAAAACAACAATAATAGAAGTCAAATATACGTCTTTTATTGGGAACTTTGAATTCGAGCTAGTGCTGAGAGTTTCCTAAATGATCAAAATTTCAGCACTCCAGGATTTCAAATCAGTTTCGTAAGATCCGTCACAGTCTTCAAGTTCACTAAAAATTATTACATTTTTCTTTCATTGAGACATTGCCTGTCCTTCACTGAGATTTCCAAGGTTCCTCCATTAGAACTATAGTAATCTTGTAGCAGAATTTCATTTCTTATCAAAAGAAATTTTTGTCATTGTGATCTGCCAGACAATTAAATTTTCGGACCACTAAAAAATTCAGACACTTAACTTTTTGGAAAATTAAAATTTCGGACCACTAAAAAATTCGGACACTTAAATTTTCGGACAATTATTTTTTCGGACTACTCATTTGTCCGAAAATTAGAACGTCCGAAAATTTCGGAAATTAATGTAACCGGGTAGCCGAGGCTATTTTCTCCATATAAACAGAGCCTTAAAGATGGGACAATGTGAACGGGCAACCTTTTCATCGACAAGAACGGATAGAAACAAAAACTGAGCAGTTGGAACGTGGCCTCAAGAAACATATTTTGCAAATCACAGCCTACCAAACGTGTCAACTTTTTTGCCTATTGCCTGGTAATTGTTGCGATAACGAGGGCTGAAGTAAGAAGTCTAGTTCATACTAACCAGCTGCAGTAATATGTGACATGCAGGTATTTCCTCACTCCTCTGCACGGGTCACCATAGAATGAATTGTTCGCATAAAGTGTGCATTTATCCTTATTATCACAATGTGTCTGTGTTTTCGACATTGCTCCTCCGTTATTGCAGTGCGTGTCACCGTAAAATCCTCCTAGGCAGTCGATCTGGTTCTCCCTACCATAAACTGCTGATAAGATTGTGATTTGTTGTCCAAAGGAACATGAAATGTCCTTGCTTTGATGCTCACATACAGTAACATCGTGCAGTGCCCTGTTGGGAAACGTTTCTTTATTCTAAAGGGTCTATTAAGCCCTCTTTTATTATACCCCCTCTAAAATAAGCCTCTCCCTATCAGTCAAAAATAGATAAGACCCCTCTCTATTAAGCCCCCCCCAAACATACATCAAATGCCAGAGTTTACCTAAGGTTTTAAATTCAATTAGCAGAACAACTTTTCATATTGATTTTTTTAGTTTGTTTGGAGTCATTTCAAATCTGTGTACACGTACGTTTTCATAAGAAACTAAGGTCTGGGCCTGGTAGGTATCTTCCTTAAAATTTTGGGCCACTTTGCTGCCAAAGTTTCTGAGGGGATTCTTACATTTTTATGCCAAAAGTGTAGAGTTCATTTAGCTTTGTTGAACGGGCTCTCAAATTACTTTGCAAGGTCTCAAAAGAAGTAAATAACATCATTCGCACTAAAAGTAATGTCCAATCATTTTGCTATTTCTGTAAAATGAGACGATACAGTCTAGGAAAACTAAAATTGCAAATTAGAAAAGTTTCTCAGCTTTTCAATTCAGATTGGGTTGTTTCATAACTCTCGAAAATTGAGCTCCCTTTTCTGCTTCAACTGTTTCTTATAGAAAATACGTGTATTTGACTTGCAAATTGCTTGTTGATTCAGCAAAGCATGGTATGAAATGACTAAAAGGTTTTATTAACATCCTGGACCTTTGACTTAAGTGCCCCTATCCAGTGAAAGCCTCTTCTCTTTTCCCGTTTTTTGTTTTGAAACTTTTTCTTCTCCAAAGGCGCACTACACACAGGCATCGAAGGAAGTTAGATCTGAATGACCAATAACGAAACGGTTAGGCCTATTTACGACATAAGTTGAAACAAAACAAAGAGGAAGACCAAGATCAAGGCAAGTTGATAAATATCTAATCAAATTATGCGAGTCTTAATACCTAATACCGATTTTCTTGCAGAGTTCCAGAGGCAAAGACAACATCTAAAGGGGTAGAATGTTTGTTTTTCAAGGGCAGCTCTTTCTGGAATACCCTTGATGATAGCATACGACAAGAACCGACAAAATCACACTTTAAGAAAGCAAAATAAAACAGTAGGCCGGATAACATTGCACCTGCAGAATATGCCGTTAACGAAACTGGATATGGTAGTAGTTTTTATCTAGATTTTTAGCTTTTTCTATGTCGGTTGGTTTAAAGTAGTATTTATCAATACTATTCTATACGCACGGTTGATCTCCCCAACTTTTGCAATCGTATTTCACTTCCAAATATTTCTTGACACCCCAGCACGGATCTCCAAATTGGAAGCTATTGACAGGGTATGTGCATTGCTGTTTATGATGGCATCTTTTTTTGACAAGGGTAAACGTAGTAGTGGATTTGCAGTTTGTTGTCGAGTCATGAGAACCACGACAGTAAGCAGAGGATGTTCTTCCGTAGTTAGCACCTTGGACATCTATGTAGTATCCAAAATTGCATTTCAAGTCAAGCGTTCGCCCATCACATACTCTCACCGTGATCGTTGAACTAACTGTAAGTAGAAAGAAAAGAAGGCAGTAAACCTATCTTTTATCTCGGTAGTCGGCCACTCATTCGACGCTACAATAGGAAGATCCTGCTTACGGAAAATGTTATTCTCAAGGCATCTATTGTAAAGAATAGAAAAATTTCTGTCCTTCTAGAAGGTTTATTTCATTCACAACGCAAAAAGGCGCAAGAAAGATCTTAACTCTTCACAGCGCTATTGAGTTTCACCGCATTTTATAGGAAGGAATGAAGCTGACGTTAAGATTGGCTTGGACGAAGTAACTAAACAAGCTGCAGACAATATTGGACGCATGCCTGAAACAATCAGGTTTACAAATTTGTTGAGGATTTGGGCGACTTTAATGACTGATTCAACCAGGGAACGCCGAAGGCAGCTCCCTGGATTCAACCAAGCAGGAAGTAATCGAACAATCTCTTAATTCATGCCCCATTCACACTTGCAAGTAAAACCAGTTTAAACTAAACCAGGTTATCGAATGGAGCCTTCTGATTGAACAATCCAGCAAATCGAAGGCATCTGATTGGTTGAAATTTAACCTGCTTTAGATAAGCTTGTTTAACTGTTGTCAGTGTGAATGCGGTATTAGTTAGACAATCAGCCAACCATTAATGGACTTAAAAGGGCTGTACCAGCTAAAATCCCAAAAGACCACGACTTTCTTTCTCCAATGCTGACAAATAGCAGAAGTTACATTGCAAATAAGGATACCTTCTACAAGTCTGAACTGCGTGGAATTAGCCACTGCGCAGTCAGATTTTCATATCAACGAAATGATTGTGGAGACGTTCAGCTGGATTTTGAGGAACATGTTTCAAGTGTATTTAGTCCAAGCAAAGTAGCCAACTGCGGGAACAATATATTTTACGGCTCGTACTGTTTGTAATCTAAAATCTTGCACAGCTCTTAACATCTGGATTACGAAATTGTTTCTTAATCTTCGTTTGAAAAATTTACCTGTGGGTGATGCAAAGATGAGGATTGCAGTCAACACAAGGAGCATTTTGAATCGTTGGTGGATTTCAGGCTGAAAATCAATAGAATTCTGAAATCATATCTCCCTTTCTCAAAAAAGGATCCTTCTAAACTGTTGCTATTTGAAAGTTCAAAAGTTAAAGACTATGTTCACACAATGCCGACACATTTTGAAAACGGTAAAAATGTGACGGATAGGCCTCCCGTTCACACGAAAACGGCACATTTTTTGCCGGCAGATTTCGAAAACGGTAGACTTTGAAAACGGAACCCTAAACCGGCATAAATTTGAAACAGCATCATGTGAACACTCGACAATGATGTAAACGGAACATTTTTCGACGCTTTTGGATCGAGACTGGTCGATTAGGGTATATGTACTTTTCTTTGGCATCAAAGTCCTGCAACGACCTTTTACCATCAAATTTCCTACCGTTTTCAAATTGTACCGGTATCGTGTGAACGCTAGCTGAAATTTTGCTACCATCACTTTTGTCACCGTTTTCCAAATGTGCCGGCATCGTATGAACGCAATCTAAGACTTGTGTTAAACTGTATTACATTAACGACATCGTTTATCCTACAAACTCATAAATCTACAAGCATATCGAAACGCTTTACTGATTTGACTTAGGTAGACACGGGTATCTGCGCACAGCCTATAGGGTACTTTGAAAGTAATTTGAATGGTGGTTGCCCACCAAAAAATGACCACCCCGCTCCAGAATTTTTCTCTTCAATCGATAGCCGACTCCAGACAAAATCGGTGAAAAGTATACTCCAAAGCATACAAATTGAAACGAGGAACAACTCGCTCGCACAAAATACCCGCTTTGATGACTTTCGACAACCGGTTATTGCCTTCTTTTGTTGTGGGGCGCTTGGAAAAAGCGGCGAAACGGCACCCTAAGAAAGGCACATTCTTGTTGGACAAACATACCCGTTGAGTCTGCAGACAAGCTAAATTTGTCCTTTACTAGGTGACAACGCAACAAAATCACTTCGAGTGCTGCGATGAAGAAGACTCAAATGAAAGTAATGTCATCATACTCACCATAAGGATCGATTGAGTTAACCGCCTTTCTGGAGGTTTTTCTTTTCCTCTTTGTTGTTTTTATAGCTCCCGTTGTTTACGAGCAAAATTATGTGTTGATTTAGCTTTGAAGATGCCATTCAACTTTTGCCAAAAATATGTCTGTTTGTTTGTGGAACCATTTGGGGAGGGTTCTTCGCTTAAGTGCGTAATGGGTTGTTTATCACATATGACTTTAGACCAACAAGGAAAAAGTTTGTAACACACCAAATGCTTTTTGACTGACGCCGGGATTCAAAGGAATTAGCGACTGCAAACAAAGGAAATTCTCCCAACAAGAAGTGAAAACAAACATAGCTGCGATAGTTGCCCTGAGACCAATAGGGCCAACTGTCGCCTTGTGCACGAGATAGGAGGTTACTCGGTGATCTTCAAAAACGACCAAGATCAAACAGCGAGGTACTTGAGTATAGTGAAAAATAGCTTTATCAACGGGAAAAGCATCCATTCATAGTAAAAGTATCGGGTTATAAAACGCGTTTCAGTGTTAATAGGTCTGAAGTACTTTCGTAGATGTAATGACCCTTCAACTGACATTCTGCAAAATATTGAACCAGCTGGGAGAGGCACTTGAACGCAAATGGTCAACTTCCCGTAGTAGTTTGCTTCTATAATTCATTAGAAACAATTTATATAAATGTAACACGAAAGAGTGTGGCACATACTGATTTGCGTTGTTGGCTTCTTATCAACGATAAAAATGAGCAAATTTAGTACCGGGTGAATTAAGAAAGTTAACAGGTATGGCTAGCTGTGAAATGAATATTATGAGACAGATATTCAAATTGCAATGTTAACTTCTGTCAATGGTAACCTACATGTGAAAACTGTGTGGGATGAGATCATTAATTTTTTAGATACTTTTATGTACGGAAATAACGAAAATGCTGGTATGGAGTTTCTATTGGAACGAGAATTCCACGGTCAGTTCTGGTCCATGATTTACCCGCCATATAAATTTAAACTCAATACAATCATCAGTTTCACGAATAGACTGTTGATTTCAATGGCAAGTAAATGATGGACCAGCATCTTCCTAATTTCTCGGTCTAATAGATGAATGATATTACCAAACAATTTTTTCACATCATAATGCCTCATTCACACTGCAAGTTAAACCAGCTTAAACTAAACCAGATTCTGAATACGGTCTTCTGATTGGTCAATCCAACAAATCCAGTCATTTGATTGGTTGAAATTTAAACTGGTTTTGACCAAGCTGGTTCAACTGTGCCAGTGTGAATGCAGTATAAAATTAACATGTGACTGATAGACTAAAGTATCAATTTTCAACTTCAGCCACGCACTTTTTATCCAACAGCCCTCCAAACGTGTTTCCTTTTATGCATCACGTGGTATTGTACCACGGGGAAACCAGTAATCTCCTTCCTGATCATTGCTTTTTGATCGTTTGGACGCTACGAAGTATCTGTGGCACTGCGGTGGCGCAATAGTACATGCGTGGCTTCTTAGCATTTAACCATGCATGTCGAATTCCACCACCGCAGTGCCACAGAAGCTATGCAGCGTCTAAATGATAAAGAGCAATAAACTGAAAGAACACTGGTTTCCCTGTGATTGAGAATTCTGAGCCTGTCTGTATGATGGGATAACGGTTTTGGGAAAAGTTGGGGCGACAATATCATTCTTCGGAAGTGGCCTGGTGAAACCAGAAAATTAACTTTATCAACAATTCCTCCTTTCATTAAAATCAAAAATCAATACACCAAGATATCATGTTACGTCACGTTGCTAATAAATGCAACATTATAAAATGAAGATTAGCATATGAAAAGGGCGTCGTGTTTCAATTAAAAATAAAAATCATGTGCATCTTGTATGTAATACTTTATTATTTAATAAATCTTCTACAGCCATGGGTGGCTAGACACCGCAGTTACGTTCCAACATATATGCTGCTGCGGAGGCAAATTTATGCATTTCAGCGGAGAAGGTCTTGACGTACCGTAAAAGTTATATTAACCCCCGGGGGTGGGGGTTATTTAATTTCGGATATTCCAGCGGGGGAAGGCTTCGAAAAGAAAGGGGTCTTATTAGAAAGGGGAGCTTTATTCACAAAATTAAATGACAAGGAAGCATATGAAAGATTTTCTGTTAATTTGCTCCATAATGTATAGTCTCAGCATACGATTTTGCGACTCAAATACGTAAATTTGACACCCTTTCGGTCCTAAACCATATAAGAATTAACATGCAAGCTTGTTTAGCAAAATAAATGGAAAATCTCTAGTAATTCTTGGAATTTGATATAAAGGAGGGGGCTTATTTGAAATTTTGGCTCAGAGGGGAGGGGCTTATTAGAGAGGGGGCCTTAATAGAACTTTTACGGTAGTCAGTTCTGTTTTAGCCTAATAGATCAGGCTCACCAAAATCGGTTCTGTTTCAATACATATGCTGCTAAGGAAGAAAATCTATATATTTATGCAAAAGGGTTATTGGATCTTTTCGCTTGCTCCTCCAAAGAAGTAAATAATCTTTTCCTCCGCATAAGCAGATCTGCGGCGCCCACCACCCATATTACTACGACCAAAGGCTGGTCGGAACGAAAAATCAGTTATCCACTCTACTAACATCTATTTCTAAACTACTTCCTGTTCATTATCCTGAGCATAGTTTCTTCAAAGGACCTAATGTACCGGGTGAATAAAAAAGTAAATACCATTGGTGGGCTCTGGGCTGTGGATGAAAAGCACGTGACCGATATTCCAAACTAAACTGTCAATCAATCACTCATAGGCAAAGCTAAATGTTAAAATTTGGCTGGTAAAATAACTCATGTTTTAGACCAAAGAAAACATGAAATGTTTATAAGTGGTTTGCATGAGAACGGGAATTACTTGCCAAGGGAAATATTAACAAAATACAATAGACATTTAAGCTATTCTTCAAAAGAGCCCGGATGGAGTGTTATTTCTATACATTTTTATTCATTCTCATTGGCGATTTTGTAAAGAAAGCCCCCTTTGAAAACCTGCAAAAACGAGTGAAAACAGCAGATAATGACATTTAAATGCAATGATAAATTTTGTCCTCTTGGGAGAATGGGATACCCCTCACCAAGTTATTCATACTAGGAGAAAGACCTTTTCATCCCCCCCCCCCACCAAGAGGATGGCACGTGCTAAAGCATGCTCAAGTCATCGCTGTGAGGTAGACATATCATAGAAACTTACCCATAAGTTTAGGACGTTTTTAAATTTTCTCCCAAGGGATTATTTTTGGAAAATCCCTTGCAAAATCTGAATGGAGTGACCGATTTCAACCAGGAAAAATTCTAAAAATAATCGAACATTTTAGCTATTCAACCAGCTAATGCAAGATATCATTGATTATGCACTCAGGGAGCAGTAGCCTTTCAAACGCTTGACCTTTTTTGATTCACTCGGTACACTGGTAAATCTGGTAGATAAAGGAGGGGAATAGGAGCATGCAGTACTCAGCATATTGGTAATCTGCTTGTTGATTTTCTTGGATTACTTGAATTGTTTATTTGTATTAAGAAATGGGGTTCACAGATCAGGAACAAAGGGATGTATTAGTGCCCTACTTTGACCTCAAAGAGCGCCAATTCCTCGGCTTTGTCTAATGTTTAAATGCAGAATCCAGAAAAATTCACCGCTCCACGGCTGTGAGGCTGTGAGTCAGAGGAAGGCTTTTTTTGTTGATGTCATTTGAGGGAGGTAGCCCCCCTCCCCCTCCAAGACTAAAAAAGAACCTTTTGAGAACTTTAACCCCTTTGATCGACACATGTTTTCAACGTGTCTTGTGGGATCCGATTATTCTGCTTTGAAAATGCTTGCAGTTGAATCAAAAAAGTTACTTCATCGTTTAATTTCGACTCGACAACTTGAATCCGTTGGTAAACAACGACATAACGGAAAAGCAAGACCCATGACCACGAACAGGACCCTAACGGATCGAACCTTTAAAGAATACCAATTCATTTCCTTGTTCCCAGATAAGAGATGGGGTACATTTATAATCTCACGTGGCAGCTCAGTTGTGACTGGACTTGCTACAAGTCTCTCTCGCTGCAAAGACGGGAGAAGGAATAAAAGCGAGAGAGACTTGTAATACTTGGCAGCTTTCGTCGTTGACTGGACAGGATTCTGTCCAGTCGGCATCCTTTGACAAAAACCAATATCCAATCATATGCTTAGAAAGGACAATGATACAACAGAGCGAGGCTCTGCGATGTTTCTTGACAATGGCAGACTCGAGCTTCGATGAAACAGTTGACAACAACCCCGTGATTTTTGAAAATGGAAGCAAGGCTCGACTGCTCATGAATATTAATGAGCATGCCAAGTATTACAAGTCTCTCTCGCTTTTTTCCTTCTCCTGTTTTTTCCGCGAGAGAGACTTGTAGCAAGTCCAAGTTGTGACGGACTTCAGTTACAGGAAAGAGTGTCGAAAATTTCCTCTTTGGCACAAGGGACACTTGTTTTCGTTCAGGAAGTAGGGAAAACGTACGGTTTGTGCAGATAATCTCCGGGATCAAATTTTATCCCCTAGAATCAGAAAATGACTGCTTGTCTACGAAACGGCTAAAACGCACCGCGGGCCTGCAAAGCGGTATATTAACTTATGATCTGATATCTATAAATCATTCTGCCAAAAACACAAATTCTAACAGAAATGATAAATCTAATTTATCTTTTAAAGTAACAGCTAAATAGCAAAGCTAAATCAGACTTAAATTATCTTCCTATTTCTAAGACGCTAATTCTAATCTATGTGCGAATTGTAAATCTTTACATATGAATCTCGAGTTAAGTCAACCTGTTTCTGAGGGCCAGACTCCTTTTGGGTCATTGGAACGAGGTTGGAGTAATAGCGCTACAAAAATTTTTTAAAAGAAACTATGACTTTGGGCCAGTACAGAAAGTTTCTTAAAATCATGAGATTTTGGGTTCTCGAAGTTTCTAACAAATTTCTTGAAGGTTTCATGTTCCGTCATGAACATTTCAAAACAATGTTTTTGAAGCTTTTACATTAGACAATTTAGATATTTCTCAAGTACCTTCTGAGTAATATGCTACGAGACACAAATGCAAGTAACGTAAAACTATGTTACGTATTTCGTTAGTCAAAATGAATAGTTTCGTAAGCTCCATTTTCCAATTACTGAAGCTTCTTAATGTTCTGGCGATCTGACAGTTGAGCTTCTCATAAGCAGTTTCTTATAAAAAGACGTGTTTAGACAATACAAACTTCAATTTCGAGTTATCCGCCATGCTGCATGATTGCTGATGACGTTATCTTGTTTGCAAAAAGGAATCAATAGTTGGGAGTTTGTTTACATTGATATGATGAATTTCTTAGTTAAGTGTACCATCTCATAAGAACATTGAAGTAAATCAGTCTGTTTTTGGTTCTTATCTCTAGGCGTCTTTTTCCACAAAATCAGTCTGCAGGTTCTTATATTGCTGTGTTTTCGCTTGTGGCGTTTTGCTGTACTAACCACGGAATGAAAACGGCACTTTTTGCGCGTAAGTGTGAATCTTCAAAATCCTTAAAAAGAACTGCATAAAATTGGCTGCTATATTTACTTTCGGACAAACGGCTCAAAAGAAACTTTACGATATTTACTGTAAATCTACCGTGAGAATTTTCATTTTCAAAATCCTCCACAATGGCAGTAAAGCCAGTGCACAGGCTAAGGAGTCACCTTTAACAGGTATACCAAAGTCATTTGGCTAACGATATCAGTTAAAAAAAGATTGAATGGAATTTCGGTTCATGCATTCTGAGCATGAACGGGAGTTCATTCTCAGAAGATTTTCACAGGATGACAGCCAATTGTATGAATGCTGCATGGGTAGGAATCGTTTGTTAAAGAAAGTAATCTTTAGGCCTTCTAATACTACATACTAAAACGAAAAACAAAAACAAATCAATACCCCTGCGATCCTCAGTTTTAATTCTAATATAAAATTTAACTATATATATACCCATGAACAAAATATCCAAAATCATGATTTTAATGTTCAATCAAGTACTCTTTATACAATAAATCACGATTGCATATATGGGATGGGGGAGGGGGCAATGTCTGCAATAAACGCAGAAATATGACTCCCAAGCTAGTTGGCAGTGGTGGACACCAAGGGGTATGAGAGCACGAGAAACCCATAATGCTGGGGAACAATTATCTTTGCTCGAAAAACAATTGGCAGAAACAATGGATTTAGCTGCAAAAAGGCTTTCGCTCCCCAGTATTAAATAGAGTGTCCACCACCCGTCATTTGCACCATTTCTCCCTAGAAATATACATTCTACCAAAAGTATATTCTACCCTAGAAATATACATTCTGCAAAATGAATCCTCATCCCTTGAAAGGCATAGTGGACGGCCCCTCTCCAAACTTGGGATGATTTACAAATGTCCGTCGTATTCGGACAAAGATCTGTAAGAACCTAAACATTATCTTCGCAAACAATGGGCATTTTTACAGGGCAGCCCTCAGCCTCCCCAATTGTTTTTTCCCGAACGCGCAAGTCACCCTTCAGTGCTTCTCGCTTCGAAATATCTATTGGTTACTAATAATTAGAATAATAGAGAATCATACCCAAAATAATTACTTTTCATCTTTTTTCTGCATAAACATCTGTCTCTTGTCTCTTGTTAAATGATTTACAGCTGTTGGAAGTAGTTGATATGCTGAAATGAAAGAAATATTCTTAGATCTTACGTCATAGAAAGAACAAATTTGAAAGCAGCACTGTGGGAATTCAAATCTTCAGCTCCTAGTAGAAGTTCCCCGGCGATCCAATAATTAGCCCCATTCGAAAAATCGCCAAATTCGGTTTTGACCCCTATCACAAAATGTCCTTTTTTATCACTTTTGCTAACGCTCAAAATGTAAAGGCGATTACATGATTATTTTCATTACTCAAAGTGAATAAAATAACATTTTGAAAACCCTGTCTTGAGCTTGTACTCAGGAATTTGATATCAATTATGTACATTCAAACTGAGTAACATATACTTTTCCATGCAATGCTGAAAAATATCACGTAAAGTGTTCTCTTACCGTCAACATGACAGTTCCGAGCAACAGTGCCTTTTCAATTACTCCAAGCTCACGTGGAACTGCGAAGAAGAAAAACATACCAAAATGATGTCATAATATTGAAACTATCGAAAAAAACTGGCTTAAAGTGCTTTGAAAAATGTGCCAGCCGCCGTATAATCCAGAGCACCAAAGCATATACCATATTTCGACCATAGATGGTTGTATGTATATAGATGGTTGTAGTCCAGCCAAGGGTGCATTATGGCAAATCTATTCTAAGCTACGGTGTACTTAATAGCAACTTTGGTGTCTATGCAAGGTCAATTTTTCGTAATTTGTGTCTAGAAACCAAAAATTTTGAGATTTTCATGCAGAGAACATGAAATTTTGGCATTATTTTGTCCGAAACAATAAATCATGGCGCTGGTAATCTAGAAATTAGTTTAGCCAAGAGTATCATTTTCGAAAATATACTCTAATCGACGGTTACCATTTTGAAAATGTGGGCGGCACACTCCTATCAGATATTTAGACAAGAAGACCCGTCTCGTATCCAACAATATGGCTTTAAGCAACAGCTCACCCACCCCATCCTAAAATCCGAAACTGCTGATCGAAGGAAGCTGATTTTAATGGCCCGAAAACATTGCATTGGAAGGCGAAGTATGATCATATTGATATCTTACATGTCATGATCGTCTTGTCATCGTCAGCTGTAACCAGACAACTGAATATTCCATCGCATGTTCCCTGCCATTCATGACCTATATCTCCAATGTACTGGTTCCATTTTAAAGAGTAAATCTAAACAAAGAGAGTTGCATGTAGTTATAGATTGAAATCGTTAAAGAACTCGAGCTTGCAGTCCAAAACATTTCCCTCGTTACTTCATTTTACCTAATAAAATGGCAAAGGAATGAAACTATTGAGAGGTAATTTCTCCTCCTTATATGTTTTCTGCCAATCAAAGGCAAAGTTAGATGCAAAAATATTCTTTGGTAAAATCACTCCTCTCTGCGACCCAAAACTTAGAAAAAATCTGTAACGGGCTTGTACGGACATAAGCGCTAGGACAACCAGTGTTCAGCTCTTTGAAATTGATATCGGTAGCGAGCCATCTTAACTAATTGTTCTTTTTTGTTTTGAACTTATTTTGACTTGGCATGCTTACTGCTTTGCAGTTTTTAAATTATCAGTAGAGAGCCACGTTAAGCGTAGGTCCACCTTTACGATTAAGTTAGATCTGCACTTGACTCTCTACTGAAAATTTCAAAATTACGAAACAATGAGTATACCACGTCAAAATAAGCTCAAAACACAAAAAACAATTAGTTAAGGTGGCTCGGAACTGATATAAGTTCCAAACAGCTACACACTTAGACTTATGCTGATGAGTCCCTTGTATCCATGCGGTAAACCTTGCTCAAGAGGGACTCATATTGAAACAGTGACAAACTTGGCCCTATTTTCTTCAGTCATCAATGGAATTATGATGAAATCACGACTTCGAATTTCAATCCCGTGGGAGTGCTTTCAATTCTTCCATCGAATCGAGACTTCTATCACATTTACACCGTTACAATAGTAATTCACAAATCTCGCAATCTGATTGGTACAGTAAGAATGGCAAAATTTGGGCCAAATTGGGCCAGGTTTTTCAGAGTAATATTATGAGTCTCTGTTGACTAAAGCGCCATTATCAAGTCAAAGAGTACAAGGAAAAAAGAGACTCATTGTCATGAGTCCACTACGCACTAGGTGTCCTATCGTTTATGGTATGGAAACGAGAATGTCACGTTCCATTTTGGCCCATTATTTACTTGCTACTGAAATAAAAATTCTATTTATGACTGAAGATTATCTTGAGGGGAATTGCAAAATTTCAATGCCAAGTAAATCAATAACCAGAATGAAACATGGAATTTTCGTTCCTATACAGCACATCCCCGTGTATAAGAACCTACTTTTTCAAGAGCCAGGCTGAAATTGGTTCTTATTTCAAAGATACTAAGACTAGTTTCAAGGTATCAAGGTTCTTATTTGAAGGGAGCCTCATTTAGTCCCCTTGAGAGCCTCACAAAGATTTTCTTCAGCACTATCATTTGCTTTGGAAGCGTTATTAGGGAACTAATAAGTAATTGGGGAGGAGAATAAAACTATCAAAGCCAACTGGGACCAAAATGACCTTAATAACAACAATCAAATATCAACTTTGCAACCCCTGCAATAAGAACCTATGTTTCATCAAGCTGAAACAGGTTCTTAATGCTAAGGTACATAATTTAGGAAAAACAGCCTCTAGGTTCTTATTTTGGAAGGTTCTTACATGTGGGGATCTACTGTACAACTTCCTTGTCAAAATTTGTCTAATTTTTGGGACTTGAAGATGACTGATTCATCAAACAAACTTTTCTCATCTAAGTTAGCTTTTAATTGATGGATTGGATTAGAATTTTAGTTTATAACATTGATCATATACTACTTATTCCACAGTCCACCAAACATGTAAACTTTTTTTACACTCAATTGGTATAAAGATAAGTCTGCGAAACATAAAAAATAAAAAGGCCTAGTAAGAAATACAACGGTTTAAAAAAGATCCAACGAATTCTCTAGAATCTGAAAATCCTTTTCGAAAATACCGAGATTTGACGAAAAGAACGGACTCTACCCAAAACAGTACTCATGCAAAAGCTTATGCCCTTCGAGCGTCTGATTATTCTGGGTCCGTAAGTCAAACAGCCCTTCACTTATTACTAAGAACAAAGCGTTAACATCTAAGTTAAAACTTTGGTGATTGTAGGCCATGACATGATAGAAGCCTTTCTGTTCCCAAAAGACAAAGGGTTCGGCATAATTCAGAGACATTCCGCCTCAAAGCTTTTGTGTTTAATTGCTCTCGAGTACCGAATAATCGTCCCCCGCTTAGTAATTTTTGAAAAATCTTCAAACCCCCCGCTTTTATTCAAACCCCTCCCTTTCATTAATTTTTGGAAAAGTGAAGTGATGGTAAACATAATTTCTGCATAAACACAAGAACAAGTCTCAAGAAGTGCATTGAACAGTACCAGAGTTCGTTGGTATATGTATCAGTAACATCACTGTTCACATAAACAAATAAAAAGATACGTGTTTAACTACGAAAACGACTATTTTGAATTTCTTCAAACACCCCCCAATTGTTCCGACCCCCCAATGACTGTTATACTGAACCATTTACACCCCCACCTAATTATTCTGACCCCCTCCGTTTATTCGGTACTCCAGAGTGGACAATTTGGTAGGCTTAGAATTCCGATCAAAAAGCACCCATACTTCACACCGATATTGCTCGCATCCAGCTGCAACTCACCCTGAATGTCGTACTTGCACAGCATTCAAACTTGCATGTAGGACCTTCAACTCTCATTAGTTGGCGACCCTCAGAGTCCCTGATGTCGTAGTACAATGATGGCGGTAAGCAGCTCCCACATGTGTCCCTTGGCCTGCAATCAAAGAAATAGGCCCTAAATACTGGGTGAGTCAAAAAAAACGCCCGGCGTTTGAAAGGCCAATGCTCCCTGAGTATATAAGTAATGATAACTTGTTATACCTGATTGAATAGCTAACATGTTCAATTATTTATAGAAATTTTTCTGACTAAAATCGGTCACTCCGTTCAGATTCTGTAAGCGATTTTCTAAAATGAATCTCTTTGAGAAACCTTAAAAAACATGCTAAAATCAAAAGCAAAGCTCCCTGATGTGTTGACCTCAGAGAGATGACTTTCAGCACGCTTTAGCACGTGCTTTCCTTTTGATGGGTTGAAAAGCCTTCCTCCCAGTGAGAATAACACATTGTGGGGGATTTCATTCTCCCATGAGGATAAAATACATGAACACATCCAAGAGTCATTATTGCTAGGAAGGGGAACAAAGGGAAGTTTTGCTTGATGTCTTCACTCGTTCTGGCAGGTTTTCGAAAGGGGCTCTCTGCTGAAAATCTCCTAATTCGACTGGAAGGAATGGCCGATTAAAGCCGGGTAAATTCCTGAACCTAATTGGACGTATCGGAAATGAAATGTAACAGTTTTTAATACTATTGCTTTGATATTCAGAGAGCTGGGTTTTTTCAAACGCCGGGCGTTTTTATTGACTCACCCGGTAGAATTCCATCACTTAACCGCACTGAAATGTTTAATTACAAATTTTAGGACGAGCAAAGGTACAGAAGATTATCAATCTATGTAAGACAAGCCAAGTTGACTAGCAAAGTGGAACAATATGCGACTACACATTACGTGTTTGAGAATTCATGTCATGGAACATCTCATCCAGGAAAAATTAATCATGGGAGAGATATCCTATGCATATCTACTGCCATGGGATTGAAAATCTTTTGCATTTGTTTGAAAATCTGCCTTTTTAACTATTCAGAGATGTGAAACATCCATGTGTATTGTGCTGTGTGAGAAGATTCCTTGTGGTTCGATGAAATCTATTAGGTCCCTTTTCAGTCATTTAGCAATCATGAACATTTTTCAAGTTGAACCTACCCACACTTCCAGTGCATGGCCGAAGGCAAGAAAAATCACAAAAATACTTCGCTTCTTCAACCTTCAACTAGAACTCGAATCATTTAAATCCGTGAAGATTTTCGTTTTCGAATTTTCTTGTTTTCGAATCCGTGAATTTTCGAAAGCAGGAACATTTTTCTGGCTCTCCCGTTGGAGGTAGAGTATCAATAAAATGGTACATATCTTGTTTAGTTTTCTTTCGTCATTCTGTTAACAGTAAGAACATTTATGTAAAAGGTATGCTTTTCTGTAAAAAACCGCATTTTTACACGTAAAATAGATTCACAATAGTGTTTCTAAACTGTCGACCAGAATAGCACCAAATGGGTATGCTTACGCATGCTCAACGTATCCAAGAATTCTGCCAGTCGATGATCGAACAATCATGCCGGGTCGGCATGACGGACATAAAACTGGCCAATTGCAATTCGCTGGATGTTCTAGCCACATCACCGTTGTACCATCAGAATCTGTTAGTCTCAAATCACATTTCCTTTGATTGCAGCAGAATACAGATTTCAGAATCCTTTTATCTGAATCTACGGAAGAAATATTTATTTCATTTTCCTAATATTCTGACATTCGTGACAGAACAAGAAGCTTAAAGGAACTGAGTCCATATAAGAAATTGAGCGTTAACGCTGTCCTGAATTTTTGCTGACAAACCGCTGACGGTCCTTTGTTATCGCACAATAGTGCTAAAGTCATTAGTGGAGACCAAAGACTCCTATGACAACTTTTGTTTCATGATTGAAAAGAACTTGATATTGGTCGTGAGAGCGCTATTTATATGGACTCAATGCCTTTAATGTACAAAAGGAAATAACCGAAAAAGCACCATTTAGTCCCCATTCTCTATTCTATCAAGCTATCCTCTCTGGTAAGTCCACTTGAAATAAGCCCCCATTCTATATTAAGTCCCCCAAAAATAATCAAATTCCAGAAATTATATACCAAAGACTTTTCAAACATGAGTACCTTTTGGGACACCAGTAGCACGAAAGGCTGTATTTGACTAAAATGTCCCAAGCCCTTTAGGAGGAGGGGGGGGGGCGAAACAATATCTTACCTTCTTCTTTAGCTGTGAGAAGTGGGCTTTCCAATGACTTTTCCGTTGTACAGACGTTGTAAATATTTGGAGTGTGCCATGCTATAAAGAGAAAAAAACATTTCTTTAATTGAAAGAGAGAAAAAAACAATTTTCTTGGATACGGAATCTCATTTTAGCAGAGCTAAGAGAAAGCTTTCTAAACAAAGACATGCCACATGGTATGATGATAACGTTTGTTTCAAAGACTCTTAGCCTGCATGGAGACTGCGAACCAATACACTTATGCGAGTTGCGCTTGAGAAAAACTACACGAACACAAGCTGAGCAATGGCGGCGGTAAATGTTTGTGGTTTTCGCATCATCCTTCCTTGACAAAGGACATGAAGAACAGACCGCTCTCCTGCCCTGTTGGCCTCCAAGGCTCTCATCACCGAGTCCCGGCTGGCAGGCTGCAGTCTCGCTTTGGTGAAGGGTAACAGGGACTCAATGTAAAACCAGTCTAGATAGTTATCATTTAGACTTATGACGATGAGTCCCTGGTATCCCTGCAGTAAACCTTGCTCAAGAGGGATTCATAATGAAACAGTGAAAGCTTGGCCCTATTTCTTCAATCCTCAATGGAATTGTGATGGAATCACGGCTTCGAATCTCAGTCCCGTGTGATTGTTTTCAATTCTTCAATCGAATCGAAAATTTCTATCACATTTACACCGTAACAATAGTAATTCACAAATCTCGCAATCTGAGTGGTACTTTAGGAACCGCGAACTTTGGGCCTAAATAGGGCCAGCTTTTTCAGAGTATTATTTTGGTTCTCTCTTGACTGAAGCGCCATCAAGTCAAAGAGCACAGGGAAACAAGAGATTCATCGTCATAAGTCTAGTTATCATTCTGTGCTGTGCAAGAATGCTTAAAAATCTAATTAAAAGAGAGATGGCGTAAATCTAAACAATTCATAATAGGTAGTTTTGGCATTGTGGTGGACAGAAGATTAGGGGAGGCTGGTACAGGGTCATAAATTTTGACAGCTTATTAAACAACGATTGCAGTTGCTGAAAATTTGTCATGCTTCCTGGACATTCTCAATTTTTAACGCTGATATAAAATGACGGTTTTTCGAGAGTCAACCTGCAAGTAACAAATCTGCCGCTATACGAAATCTCATTCCAATTTAAAGAAACCATCTAACAAACTAAACTCTGAGAAAACAATAAATGAAATGTCTGAAGGAGCGCTTTCAAACGTTATGAAATGAGAATAGAATTAACCTTTGACTTCTATATCTTGAAAATAAATATGATGAAAGAGACTAAACGGTTTACCACAGAAATAAAAGATTTAGAGAAAAAGTGTCGGCGCGCTTGTGGGATCCAAACAGCAAATTTAGTTATCAAACATAGAATCATTTCGCAGCATAACTGTACATGCAGTTCGTTTTCGTTATGAGCCAAAGCAACGGATTGAATTCTGTTTACTGCGGAGACAAACCACTGCAGAAACAGCCAGCGTCATTGTTTTAAGAACAGCTGCCCCCACTTAATAAGGCCTGATTTTGTATACATTAGCATCAGTTGCTTTAGTCCATACCTCAATTCAAAGCGATTAGCGAACGCAGACAAAAGAGATCCTCTCAACCAGTAATTCAAAACAAGCATAGCATCAAAGTTGCCTTAAAGCCAGTACGGCAAACTCTCGCTTGGTGCGGCCCAAGGGACGAAAGAAAAAGTAGGTACTTATAACAAAAGAAGAAGGGAAAATCTAAGGTTATGTCTAGCGGATTTTGCTTCTTTGATTCAGGAGCTGAAGAGTAACTGTTTGCAATTGATCAATGAATATGCAGGAGTTGTAATGCCCTCTGCTCAGCTCCTGAATCACGTAAACAAAATCTGCCAGAGAAAGCTTAAGATTTACCCGTATTGATTCTCCTTAAGTACATAACTTCTCTTCAAGACTATCCTTAGCCCGCACCTAGCGAGAATTTGCCACTCTAGTTTCAGGGCAACTTTGCCGCTATGTTTCTTTTGAAATTCTGGTTGAAAGAATTTGTCTTGTCTGAAATCGCTTATCGCTTTGAATTGAGGTGTGAATCAAAGCAAAGGAAGTTATTGTATTACAAACTCTGCAATTGTTACCCCAGTCAGCAGCTGCTTACAACGACCAAAATGAGGAACTAGCAACAAACCATGACCGAAACGCCTCTCTTTCACTTAGATTAAGTTACAAGAAGTCCGCGAAATCCCTTTTGTGAGCGTCAACGAACCATCTCTAAGCGAAGTCATTTACGCATTATCTAAAATAAGCTCCGTCCGGTGACAGAAACATTAGAAACATTGCTACTCTATTCAATCTCCAGGGAGGAACAAACACTGACCTGGAGAGGAACAAAGTTCAGAGCTAAAGCACAGGATTTAACCGCATGATGAAGAATCGTGTGGTCTGAACATTTATGAGCAACATAACCTTTTGCTTTAGCTACAGTAACATCAAAACATTTTGGATGGAACCAGGGGCCGCACTTCCTTGTTGGGACATATAGGGATTTGTGCTCCAAACATTTCTAATATGACCTAATCCTGAATTGAGGTGTGTATCAAAGCTCCTGTGCATCTTGGCAGGTTTTGAGACCCAATCCCAGAACATAGATGTGGCTTCCAGCCAGTGTTTACACTAAAAACAAGAGGGAAATTGCTAATTATCCCAAATCCAAGCATTCCCGGAATTTCTAACAACAAGTAGAACCCAATCCAAGAATTTTCCTGACGAAAGTACAACTCATTACCAGAACATTTGTGCCAGAAACCACCCAAAACTGGTGCACATCCCCACGTAACTGGATAGGGCAGTACCTCCCTTGGGCTGAAACTATATGATTTTTACAGCATATTAATGAAATCGCTCCCTGATGCAGTTTAGATTTCCATTAGATGAAGCTAATATTAACCAAAGAGTGGTACTAAATGCCTTAAAGGGGGTTGGTGGCAGGAATTTAATGAACGATTTTCTCCAAAGCTGTTGGGGACCAGTCATCAATAATGCCGGGTAGGGGGCTGGAAGATATTCAGAGGGGCCACCAAAAATTCTGGGCTGTGAAAGGGGGGCCACTAAAAATCTCAAGTCTGATAAGGGGGGCCATGAAAACTACAACGCTAATCTGAGCTATCTGAAATGAAAACTTCTTCCTTCTATGATCTTTGCAAAGCCTTGCATTTCTCCTCACAGTATCAGTGATGAATATTTTCATGAATCTTAGGGAACCACTTTTTTCTCTTGAGAGAATTCCTGTGTTCTTTTTGTGTCACTTGTTATCAGAAAATATGATATTTTGCTTAGAAATTTGTCATCAAATTTGATACAGAGGGGCCACTAAGGAGGGGTTATGAAAAATTTTCATTATCAATGAAAATATCTTCTGGCCCCCTACCCGGCATTAATAATGACTGATCCCTTATTATTTGAAACATTTGGGTCTGGTTCCAATCTGTTCACCATAAAACCATCTGAGTATATGAGTTCTGACAATGTGAAGGCAACAAATTGTAAGTTTAGAAATAGTTTTGATAAATCTCTATCAGTTAATTCTATGTTGCCATGGAGGAGGCATGTGACTTATCGTTACCTCCTATAAGAACATGAGCTGTATTAAACTTTATTTCCAAGGAACTGCATTTTCCACTCCAGCAGAAAATGCTTGTGAGCATATATATTGCTTAAAGTTGAAAACAAAGTTATGGCTGAGTGACCTGTTATTGTGTAAAATTCCGCTTGCTCACAAAACGATGTTGTGTGGAAAAAGGTTTAACTGCACAAACAGCTATCAAACTAAGGGGATACATGGCGGTCTCGGTCTGCTGCCTGGCTTGTGGATAGATGGGGGTCTCGGTCTGCTGCCTGGTTTTCAGAAATCATACCTCTTCTTACTACCAAAACCTGCTTACAGACTCACTTTTATATCACCCATTTTAAACTATTTTGTGAATTTCAGCCAAACCCATCTATTTGTAAAGAAAAACCTGGTCAAAAAGGACCCCAATTTGGAGGATTTGTGGCTCAAAAGCTCTTGCCATATTGGGGAGCACATACAGGGGCGGCGATAGTCCTGAAAAAGTGAGGTGGACAAGACGTAGAATTATTTGCCAGAAGGTATACCTAATGCTTTTAATATCATTTCTGCTTAAGAATGAATACGGACCTAAGGAAAGTGGGTGGACATGTCCACCCCAGTCCATGGTGCCACCCCATGGTGCCACCCTTGACCACATATGCCTACCATTAACATGTTATGTACCCTCCCCCCAGCCATCAACAGCCCTAGTGAGGAGAAGGACATTTTGGACTACTAAACCTTGCAAGTGTGCTCTAAAACCATTCATTATGTCAAACTTTGGTTTGCCCGTTCTTAAGACTGTTTGCATAGAAAAGTACAGAGGTCTTGACATTGATGCAGTTTCAATTAAATGTTCTTGACACACCTTAAGTATGATGAAGTTATTTTCATATTCAAAAGGAATACAATGGTGTAAAGTTAAAAAAGTGCTGATTTTGCACAGAATGGACTTCCCTTTAGGTATCCTATATGCAAGGGCCTGGACCAGGCATTGTCTATTGTTTCATATACACTCCTATGCTGTATATACATACAAAATATCTGATACAGTAACGTCAGAGCTTTTATCACTGTTGCACACGTTCAAAAATTCTAAAAAGCTTGTTGCACCCAATGTGAGGGACACTTCACTTCAAATGAGTGTTATGAGATTTTTTAAAACAGCTCCCTGCAACAAGTCCTAAATTCAGCAGCACTTGATATTTTGTTCCTTGGGCCTTAAATTCTTTATTTATCATTTCAAAAAGCTTATCAGTCCAAACATTTCCTTATCCCAGATAGTTCAATGAATACACTTTGCACAGTTTCTTTTGCTCTGTCCCTGGATGGAGGATCAAAGCACAAGTCCCTAACACATCCCAATCCACCTTTTCAAGATAAGAGGTGCAAAAGCGGAAGTCTTTTGTTGTTTGATTTGTTGTATTTTTGAGGCTAAAATCTTGTTCTGCGTACAAAGTTTAGCATAGAAGCAAGTTTTTACTCTAACATCTGTCTTCGTTTAGAAATTACGGCGATTTTAAAGAGTTTAATGTCATAAGGGCTTTGTCCAAACATCTGATTTCACGGTATAAAAGTAAAAATTTGCTGCTATGCTAAACATTGCACGCAGAACAAGATTTTAGCCTCAAAAATGCGAAATCTCAAACAACAAAACACTTCCGTTTTTGCACCTCTTATCATGAAAAGGTGGATTTGCCCCCTGAAATGTGATTCCATCACAATCATTTATCTTGATGATTGATCCTTGCATGAATCATAATCACCCAATGAGGCGCAATCCTATTGTGATAAGTCCAGAGTTCATAGGTCATCTTGCTACAAATATTTTGACACAAAATGCTTTTCAATAGTTTGCCTTTGTTTTTGAAAGAAAACTGTTATGTTTATCCTTTGGGACATTAGACTTTGTGGGATGACAACGGGGAGATTACATCTGATATGAGGATGCAATTCAAGTTTGTTTTCTGCGACCAGTCCGCCGTGCGTTGTACTGTCAAAATATTTCAAACATGACAAACAAAGTAAAATGTGAGCATAGTAAACATAAACAACACAATCCTGGTCTATCGGGAGATCACGTTAGACTAGCTAACTTTGTATGGCCTACTGTACGCATTGTGGAAAAGATTAGCGAACATGTTAGCTAACACTGTCTGCCCTACAATGAATACGGTACGGAAGATTGGCTATAATTTCTGACTCTTGTATACAAAAGTCAAAGTTAGCTAATTTAGCCAAAGCAGTTTCTCCGCCTTGAAACAACACATATTCCGCTCGGAACTTTCCATATGGTTCTGACCGGTCATTAGTATGCAATTAAACCGACATTACCTTCATTGTCGACCACTTTTCTTTGTATGATAAACTTTTCTGTGCTTTCTAAGAGTTGAACGCATTTCCCTTTGCTGTCTGAATTCTCTGAAGTAAAGGATGAAACACTTTGAGGCTGGTGCGATACAACGGGTTCTTTCTCCGCCATCTTCCAGCACAATTTTTGTCAACTGATTTGTCTTGACAAACACTAGCCAAATGTCATCATCCTCAAGACATGGAAGGTCATCGTGTGCTTTTGGTGTCATCATAGTCACTGCAGTAGTATGGTGTCATCCACATTTCGCATGTGACAAACTTTTGGACCGGACAACCATACCACTGAAAGTTTCTTAATTTGAAATTGATGTTTCCATTATTGTGCAGCTTTTCATTAAAAATTTGCTTATTAGAAAATAGCATTGAGAAGACCCAAACACTAAGTGTCTCTGGTAATGATAATAGAACCAGAGGATGTAAGAAAATTCCATACTTCGAAAAGTTAAATTCAGACATGTTTTGCCATCTATCCAACTATGGTCGTGGAACCTTTATTTTCTAGTTTTAAAAGCAGCGAGCATGTTATATTTCGAACATAAATAAACACTGTTTACTCCCATCCTGATATTGTAATTATGTCCAAAATTGCTTGAGACCACATGATAATTCAAACATTAAAGTGTAAGAAACTTCTGGTACAAAGAGGCGAGCATTTTCATTAAAGGAACTTTTAGTACCATCGCTTGATCCAAGTTTTGTATGAAAATGAGCGTAATATCAAAATTTTCTTTATCAGCTTCTTATTATGTAAGTTCATGAATTCTGCCGCTATTTCAAACACTGCTATGCTACAAGCGCGGCTACAAGCGTTCCGGCAGCGTGAAGGAAAAGTTTTTCAGAGAGTCATTTCTCTCCCATTTTACTTACGGGAAACCTTGTACACCTTTGGGCCTTTGGCAAAAATCCTTTTGTATTCAAGAAAAATCTATCAAAATTCGTAAAAGTCCTTTGGTTTTATTCATCTACACATTTTCGAATGAATGAAATGCACCTCCGTGTTTTGTCATGATTCAGATTTGAAAAGTAAGAGCTGATTTTATTCAAGATAAGGGTTCAACAACACATGCAACAGATTTATCATTTTATCCATAGTTAACTATGTTTTATCCCATTTTATCGTTTAACTTAGCATTCTAAGTTCTCCAAACTCTCTTCTCGGTTTAATAGAGTTTTTAAATTGTCGGCAATCACTAGCCCTATCTAAAAGTTCATGTAACCCAATTTATTATATAAGAAATATGCATTTGAGCAGAAAAAATGACTTCTGAGAATTCATTGATAAATATATGGATCTACCAATGTTACTCTGGTCTTGAAAGTTTCTTTAACCTTGCTATGTGCTTCACAGCTATGACACGGATTTAGCTATAATTAGCCATGACATTCAATACCGGCATCTATTTGTGAATTTTGAAAGGTGCCGCAAATGTGTTGGGGAAAATACTGAGGTGCGAGGTGCAATATTTCATGTTGGCTGGTGGCATTTTATCTTAAGTCCCAAACCTACGCTCCTTTCGTGAACAACTCCAACAACTCCAAAAATATGATTATTCCTTGTTCGAATACAACGGAACTTTTTGAAAGAACGCCGACAAAGTGAAAGGGCAGTTCTACACTTTTTTCTGCAGAACTCCCTTGCGATAACACCTTCGAATCGCCTCGAGACCAACCATTGTCCTATATTCCCAGCCGTGCACAAAACTAACAAGCATTTGATTCGGTGATTTGGACAATACAAAGAATAGGAAATCTCAATGACTGATAATCCTCTGACTTTCTACGGCCGAAGAAAGTCAAGACAGACGGTACCGCCGAGAGGGGGTAGCCAGGGCAACTGCCCCGGGGCCCGGGCCCCGCCAGGGGCCCGTAGAAAGAGGCATTTTGCTTTTCCATTGTATGTTGCAATGATATCATCGAGCTGGGCCCCGCAAGGGGCCCGTAAAATCGAACATTCTCCGTTAGTTCAGTTTAGCTTCATTTGAGAAAATTCAACAACATACAAAAATTTTACAATATGACAAATCACAGAAGATGACAAAATTACTAAAAGATTACATAGAACACCAGAAATTAGAATGAAGAAGAATTTCCTTAAAGGAGGAGCTCTCAGTGGATAAACTAATCGAGCAACCTCGTTCCCAGGGCCTTTTGTCATACTGGAAAGGAGACGAAAAAGCCCTTTTCGTCCCCGTCCCAATATGACAAAAGTCCCTGGGGACGAGGTTGACTAATCGAGGAGAGAGCACCCTCTTCGTTAAAAACCTTTCATTCAAATAGAAATATCTTAAACATTTTGAGATTGATTCATGCAAAAACAGCTAAAATTCTAAACTTGATATTTCGAAGAGAACAGGTGTAATTTTAGTTGATGACGAAACTCATCACGGATTTTTGATTGATTTTTCTTTAAAGCAAACGGATTTTTGCCAAAGCAGTACGAGAGCTTTGGGAGTGAAATTTCCCTCTTCAAAACCAACATAAAGGATTCTTCTTCAAAAATTTGTCATCGCACTTTGATCTATAAGATAACTGTCACAAAATTGTCTACGTTTCTTTATAACCAATGGCGAGCATGATGTTGGGAGATGCATTATACGATATCATACGTTTGTGCTTATTTTAACTTTATCATCTTACTTCTATTCTTATTTTTCAATAGCGGCCCAAGCTGCTAGATAAGCAAATGCTTTAAATGGGTCGTGTAGGATACCACTAAATTTTTATAGATTTAATCTGCATTGTAACAACTTGTATTTTGCGAATGAAATTTAGTTGAAAATTGAATCATTATGTGTCACTGTAAAGCAAGGGGCCTGCATCCACTAGTTGCAAGGGGCCCGGCCTCGCTCTCGGTGGCCCTGTGGTTAGGGTTAGGGTTAGAACTGAAGTTGGAAAAGATTATGAAGGATACATTGAGTTATTTTAATGCTAATATACCATTTCGTTCGTTATATATTGATTTATTTACGCGTTGCAGCAGGTTGATATAGCCTCAAAGGCCCCTCAAGGGCCCTTATGCCACTCAAATGTAGCATAATTTGATAAAGGAAACCTTGAGGTCACGTCAATCTACCGCCACAGCCACAAGCGAAAATTGAAATGGCATCAATACCATCGGTACCAATGCCAAAAGGTTAGCTAGCTGTAGATAATAAAAAGATATCAGAGTTTAATAGCACCTGAATTGTCTGCATATTTATCACAATGTTGATATGACAATATTAATGGTGTAATATAATCAATGAAGAACCTGATATGCACCTTCAAAATTCACGGAAAGGGACGGGAATGGAGGTTTAGTGAGCTGTAAATAATAAAAAAACATGGGAATTTAATAGTCCATAAAATCATATGAGCTTTTTCTTGATTGCAATTAAAAGCACTTCAAATCCCGTCTATTAGCATTATTTTGATCAGATTTTATATGCAAACAAGCCTAAAAAGTGTTTTGGCTTAATAGCACCTGCATTGTCATTAATATGCCGATTGAGGCCATAATAAAAACATAATAGATTTTTATTGATTGCAGCCAAATACACTTTAAATCCCGTCTATTGGCATCATTTTGATGAGATTTTAAAAGGAAACAAGTATAAAAAGTGTTTTAGCTTATTACCATTACACAAAGTAGCACCTGCATTGTAATTAAAATGCCGACAATTGAGGTGATCAAAGAGCCTTTTATTCATTGCAGCCAAATGCACTTCAAATCCCGTCTATTGGCATCCTTTTAATGACATTTTATATGTAAACAAGCGTGAAAAAGTGTTTTTGCTTATCAGCATTACACCAAGTTTAATAGAACCTGCAGTGTCATTAATATGTCGACAATTAAAGTGATAATAAAAACATAAAAACTTGTTAGCGATTCCAGCCAAATAAACTTCCAAATCCCGTCTATTGGCATCATTTTGATCCGATTTTATATGCAAATATCCATAAAAGTGTTGTTGCTTATTAGCATCACACCAAGTTTAATATCACCAGCATTGTCATTAATATGCCAACAATTTAGTTAATAATAACAACATAAGAGATTTTATTGATTGCAGACAAATACACTTAAGATCCAGTCTATTGCCATCTTTTCGATGAAATTTATATCCAAGAACCCGTAAAAGAGTGTTTTGGCTTATTAGCAATACACAAAGTTTAATATCACCAGCATTATCATTAATATGCCGACAACTGAGGTGATAATTAAAACATAAGAGCCTTTTATTGATTCTGGCCAAATACACTTCAAATCCCTTCTATTGGCATCATATCTTACATGGAAAAATGCTTAAAAAGTGTTTTGACTTATTGGCATTGCATCAAGTTTAATATCACCTGCATTGTCATTTATATGCCGACAATTGAGGTGATAATAAAAACATAAGAGCTTTTTATTGACTGCAGCCAAATACACTACAAGTCCCGTTAATTGGCATCATTTTGATCGGATATTCTATGGAAACAAGCTTATAAAGTGTTTTGGCTTATTAGCATTACATCAAGTTTAATAGCACCTGAATTGTAATTAATATGCCGACAGTTGAGGTGATAATAAAAACATAAGAGCTCTTTATTGATTGCAACCAAATACACTTCAAATCCCTTCTATTGGAATCATATTTTAAATGGAAAAATGCTTAAATTGTTTTTTAGCTGATTAGCATTGCATCAAGTTTAATATCACCTACTTTGTCATTAATATGCCGACAATTGAGGTGATAACAAAAACATGAGAGCTTTCTATTGATTGCATCCAAATACACTACAAATCCCGTCTATTGGCATCATTTTGATGAGATTTTAGATGCAAATAAGTTGAAAAAGTGTTTCTGCTTATTAGCATTACATCAAGTTTAATATCACCTGCATTGTCATTAATATGCCGACAATTGAGGTGATAATAAAAACATAATACCTTTTTATTGATTATATCCAAATACACTACAAATCCCGTCTATTGGCATCATTTTGATTGGATTTCATATGGAAACAAGACTAAAAGTGTTTTGGCTTATTGGCATTTCATCAAGTTTAATATCAAATGGATTGTCATTAATAAGCCGACAATTGAGGTGATAAGAAAAACATAAGAGCTTTTTATTGATTGCATCCAAATACACTACAAATCCCGTCACACGGCATCATTTTGATCCGATTTTACATACAAATAAGTTAAAACGTGTTTTGGCTTATTAGCATTACATCAAGTTTAATATCACCTACTTTGTCATTAATATGCCGACAATTGAGGTGATAACAAAAACATAAGAGCTTTTTATTGCTTGCAGCCAAATACACTTCAGATCCCTTCTATTGGCATCATATTTTATATGGAAACATGCTCAAAATGTGTTGTGGCTTATTAGCATTACATCAAGTTTAATATCACCTGGATTGTCATTAATATGCCGACAATTGAGGTGATAATAAAAAAATAAGAGCTTTTTATTGATTTCAGCAAAATACTCTTCAAATCCCTTCCACTGGCATCATTTTGATCGGACTTTATATGGAAACAAGTATAAAATGTGTTTTGGCTTATTAGCATTACATCAAGTTTAATATCACCTGCTTTGTCATTAATATACCGACAATTGAGGTAATAATAAACACATAAGACCTTTTTATTGATTGCATCCAAGGACACTACAAATCCCGTCTATTGGCATCATTTTGATCCGATTTTATATGCAAATAAGCTTAAAAAGTGTTTTTGCTTATTGGCATTACATTAAGTTTAATATGACCTGCATTGTCATTAATATACCGACAATTGAGGTGATAATAAAAATATAAGAGCTTTTTATTGATATCAGCCAAATACACTTCAAATACTTTCCGTTTGCATCATTTTGATCGGATTTTATATGCAAATAAGCTTAAAAAGTATTTTGGCTTATTGGCATTACATCAAGTTTAATATCACCTGCATTGTCATTAATATGCCGACAATTGAGGTGATAATAAAAACATAGGAGCTTTTTATTGATTGCAGTCAAATACACTACAAATCCCGTCTATTGGCAACATTTTGATCGGATTTTATATGGATACAAGCCTAAAAAGTGTTTTGACTTATTAGCATTAAATCTGGTTTAATAGCACCTGAATTGTCATTAATATGCAGACAATTGAGGTGATAATAAAAACATAAGAGCTTTTTATTGATTGCATCCAAATACACTACAAATCCCGTCTATTGGCAACATTTTGATCGGATTTTATATGGATACAAGCCTAAAAAGTGTTTTGACTTATTAGCATTAAATCTGGTTTAATAGCACCTGAATTGTCATTAATATGCAGACAATTGAGGTGATAATAAAAACATAAGAGCTTTTTATTGATTGCAGCCAAATACACTTAAAATCCCTTCTATTGGCATAATATTTACATGGGAAAATGCTTAAAATGTGTTTTGGCTTATTAGCATTACATCAAGTTTAATATCACCTGCTTTGTCATTAATATGCCGACAATTGAGGTGATAATAAAAAAATAAGAGCTTTTTATTGATTTCAGCAAAATACTCTTCAAATCCCTTCCACTGGCATCATTTTGATCGGACTTTATATGGAAACAAGTATAAAATGTGTTTTGGCTTATTAGCATTACATCAAGTTTAATATCACCTGCTTTGTCATTAATATACCGACAATTGAGGTAATAATAAACACATAAGACCTTTTTATTGATTGCATCCAAGGACACTACAAATCCCGTCTATTGGCATCATTTTGATCCGATTTTATATGCAAATAAGCTTAAAAAGTGTTTTTGCTTATTGGCATTACATTAAGTTTAATATGACCTGCATTGTCATTAATATGCCGACAATTGAAGTGATAATAAAAACACAAGAGCTTTTTATTTATTGCATCCAAATACACTGCAAATCCCGTCTATTGGCATTATTTTGATCGGATTTTATATGCAAATAAGTTGAAAAAGTGTTTTGGCTTATTAGCATTACAACAAGTTTAATATCACCTGCATTGTCATTAATATGCCGACAATTGAGGTGATAATAAAAACATAAGAGCTTTTTATTGATTGCATCCAAATACACTACAAATCCCGTCTATTGGCATCATTTTGATCGGATTTTATATGGAAACAGACGTAAAAAGTTCTTTAGCTTATTGGCAATACATCAGGTTTTAATATCACCTGCATTGTCATTAATATGCCGACAATTGAGGTGATAATAAAAACATAGGAGCTTTTTATTGATAGCATCCAAATACACTACAAATCCCGTCTATTGGCAACATTTTGATCGGATTTTATATGGATACAAGCCTAAAAAGTGTTTTGACTTATTAGCATTAAATCTGGTTTAATAGCACCTGAATTGTCATTAATATGCAGACAATTGAGGTGATAATAAAAACATAAGAGCTTTTTATTGATTGCAGCCAAATACACTTAAAATCCCTTCTATTGGCATAATATTTACATGGGAAAATGCTTAAAATGTGTTTTGGCTTATTAGCATTACATCAAGTTTAATATCACCTGCTTTGTCATTAATATGCCGACAATTGAGGTGATAATAAAAACATAAGAGCTTTTTATTGATTGCATCCAAATACACTACAAATCCCGTCTATTGGCAACATTTTGATCGGATTTTATATGGATACAAGCCTAAAAAGTGTTTTGACTTATTAGCATTAAATCTGGTTTAATAGCACCTGAATTGTCATTAATATGCAGACAATTGAGGTGATAATAAAAACATAAGAGCTTTTTATTGATTTTAGCCAAATACACTTCAAATCTTTTCTATTGGCATAATATTTACATGGGAAAATGCTTAAAATGTGTTTTGGCTTATTAGCATTACAGCAAGTTTAATATCATCTGCTTTGTCATTAATATGCCGACAATTGAAGTGATAATAAAAACACAAGAGCTTTTTATTTATTGCATCCAAATACACTGCAAATCCCGTCTATTGGCATTATTTTGATCGGATTTTATATGCAAATAAGTTGAAAAAGTGTTTTGGCTTATTAGCATTACAACAAGTTTAATATCACCTGCATTGTCATTAATATGCCGACAATTGAGGTGATAATAAAAACATAAGAGCTTTTTATTGATTGCATCCAAATACACTACAAATCCCGTCTATTGGCATCATTTTGATCGGATTTTATATGGAAACAGACGTAAAAAGTTCTTTAGCTTATTGGCAATACATCAGGTTTTAATATCACCTGCATTGTCATTAATATGCCGACAATTGAGGTGATAATAAAAACATAGGAGCTTTTTATTGATAGCATCCAAATACACTACAAATCCCGTCTATTGGCATCATTTTAATCGGATTTTATATGGAAACAGACGTAAAAAGTTCTTTAGCTTATTGGCAATACATCAGGTTTTAATATCACCTGCATTGTCATTAATATGCCGACAATTGAGGTGATAATAAAAACATAGGAGCTTTTTATTGATAGCATCTAAATACACTACAAATCCCGTCTATTGGCATCATTTTAATGGGATTTTATATGGAAACAAGCTTAAAAAGTGTTTTGCCTTATTGGCGTTTCATCAAGTTTAATATCACCTGGATTGTCATTAATATGCCGACAATTGAGGTGATAATAAAAACATAGGAGCTTTTTATTGATTGCATCCAAATACACTACAAAGCCCGTCTGTTGGCATCATTTTAATGGGATTTTATATGGAAACAAGCTTCAAAAGTGTTTTGCCTTATTGGCATTTCATCAAGTTTAATATCACCTGGATTCTAATTAATATGCCGACAATTGAGATGATAATAAAGATATAAGACTTTTATTTATTTCAGCCAAATACACTTCAAATACTTTCCATTTGCATCATTTTGATCGGATTTTATATGCAAATAAGCTTAACCCTAATCCATATATGGGCTTTTTTCGAGCTACCATTTATGGGGGGGGGTTCTTTCCACCCCCCTCTGTAAACTGTCTTAGCCTGGTTAGAATTCAATGCAACTTGGCACCGTTATAGATCAGGTAATTTCTAGCATGTAGCGTAATTTGGGTGTGGCTACCACGCCTTATGACGTCATAGTGACGTCATGAAGTTTAAAATCAATGCAAATCAGGTTTCTAAGTTACATTTGAATTCAAAGAAGGTTTGCTATGAAAATTTGGTAGTTTTTGGTTCAACTTAGCCACAAATTTGATATGAAGATATCATTTCATTGAAATTAATGAATTTGGAGTGATATTTTGGCAGAAATTAGCCAATCTGAATGACGTCATTAATGCATTGAATTTGTTCAATGTAGAAATAGACAAAAAGAAGCTGCAAAGTGGTAATACTCCATCACAAACGTATCATTTGAGTGCTTTCAATCGAAAAATTTCGAAAATATTCAAAAAGCTTGCTAATTAGCCGAAAATGGCGGCCAAAATGACGTCATCATCAAAAAATGCTGACATCATCAAATTCCAGAATTCCTGTATCAAATTAAAGCTCTTCGTTTACTGATTCATTTGGTGTATAATACTTCATAATTTGATCAAATCTTTCCATTCAAATCATCAAAAACAATGATTTTCTGCTACCTGCTTCCAAATATGGGCATGTCACGTGACCTGTGAGCTCTATTGTTTAAAAATTTTTTGATCAAAATGTGGCGAACAGATAATTAGTAAAAGTCAGAGGGGTTTGGGGGACATAGGTGATGTCTCTTAAACACACGGCAAGAAGAACCTCGAGGGGGGGTGGAAAACACCCCCCATGCGGATTAGGGTTAAAAAGTATTTTGGCTTATTGGCAGTACATCAAGTTTAATATCACCTGCATTGTCATTAATATGCGGACAATTGAGGTGATAATAAAAACATAACAGCTTTTTATTGACTTAAGCCAAATACACTGCAAATCCCTTCTATTGGCATCATATTTTACATGGAAAAATGCTTAAAATGTGTTTTGGCTTATCATCATTACATCAAGTTTAATATCACCTGCTTTGTCATTAATATGCCGACAATTGAGGTGATATTAAAAACATAAGAGCTTTTTATTGATTCCATCCAAATAGACTACAAATCCCGTCTATTGGCATCATTTTGATGTTACTTTATATGGAAACAAGCTTAAAAAGTTTTTTGGCTTATTGGCATTTCATCAAGTTTAATATCACCTGCATTGTCATTAATATGCCGACAATTGAGGTGATAATAAAAACATAAGAGCTTTTTATTGATTGCATACAAATACACTTCAAATACTTTCCGTTTGAATCACTTTGATCGGATTTTATATGCAAATAAGCTTAAAACGTGTTTTGCCTTATTGGCATTACATCAAGTTTAATATCACTTGCATTGTCATTAATATGCCGACAATTGAGGTGATAATAAAAACATAAGAGCTTTTTAATGATTGCAGCCAAATACACTTGAAATTCCGTCTATTGGCATCATATTTTACATGGAAAAATGCTTAGAATGTGTTTTGGCTTATCAACATTACATCAAGTTTAATATCACCTGCATTGTAATTAATATATCGACAGTTGAGTTGATAATAAAGACATAAAACTTTTTTATTGATTTCAGCCAAATACACTTCAAATCCTGTCTATTGCCATCATTTTGAACGGATTTTATATGCAAATAAGCTTAAGAAGTATTTTGGCTTAATGGCATTACATCAAGTTTAATATCACATGCATTGTCATTAATATCCCGACAATTGAGGTGATGATAAAAACATAAGAGCTTTTTATTGATTGCAGCCAAGTACACCTCAAATCCCGTCTATTGGCATCATTATGATCTTATTTTATATGGAAACAAGCTTAAAAAGTGCTTTGGTTTAATGGCATTACATCAAGTTTAATAGCACCTGAATTGTCATTAATATGCAGACAATTGAGGTGACAATAAAAACATAAGAGGTTTTTATTGACTGCAGCCAAATACACTTCAAATCCCTTCTATTTCATCATTTTGATCCGATTTTATATGGAAACAAGCTTAAAAAGTGTTTTTGCTTATTAGCATTTCATCAAGTTTAATATCACCTGGATTGTCATTAATATGACGACAATTGAGGTGATAATAAAGACATAAGAGCCTTTTATTGATTTCAGCCAAATACACTTCAAATCCTTTCCGTTGGCATCATTTTGATCGGATTTTATATGCAAATAAGCTTAAAAAGTATTTTGCCTTATTGGCATTTCATCAAGTTTAATATCACCTGCATTGTCATTAATATGCCGACAATTGAGGTGATAATAAAAACATAAGAGGTTTTTATTGACTTTAGCCAAATACACTTCAAATCCCTTCTATTTCATCATTTTGATCCGATTTTATATGGAAACAAGCTTAAAAAGTGTTTTTGCTTATTGGCATTACATCAAGTTTAATATCACCTGCATTGTCATTAATATGCCGACAATTGAGGTGATAATAAAAACATAAGAGCTTTTTATTGATTGAAGCCAAATACACAGCAAATCCCTTCTATTGGCATCATATTTTACATGGAAAAATGCTTAAAATGTGTTTTGGCTTATCATCATTACATCAAGTTTAATATCACCTGCTTTGTCATTAATATGCCGACAATTGAGGTGATATTAAAAACATAAGAGCTTTTTATTGATTCCATCCAAATAGACTACAAATCCCGTCTATTGGCATCATTTTGATGGGATTTTATATGGAAACAAGCTTAAAAAGTCTTTTGGCTTATTGGCATTTCATCAAGTTTAATATCACCTACTTTGTCATTAATATGCCGATAATTGAGGTGATAATAAAAACATAAGAGCTTTCTATTGATTGCATCTAGATGTACTACAAATCCCGTTTATTGGCACCATTTTGATGGGATTTTATATGGAAACAAGCTTAAAAAGTCTTTTGGCTTATTGGCATTTCATCAAGTTTAATATCACCTGGATTGTCATTAATATGACGACAATTGAGGTGATAATAAAGTCATAAGAGCCTTGTATTGATTTCAGCCAAATACACTTCAAATCCTTTCCGTTGGCATCATTTTGATTGGAATTTATATGCAAATAAGCTTAAAAAGTGTTTTGCCTTATTGGCGTTTCATCAAGTTTAATATCACCTGGATTGTCATTAATATGGCGACAATTGAGGTGATAATAAAGATATAAGACCTTTTTATTGATTTCAGCCAAATACACTTCAAATACTTTCCGTTTGCATCATTTTGATCGGATTTTATATGCAAATGAGCTTAAGAAGTATTTTGGCTTATTGGCATTACATCAAGTTTAATATCACCTGCATTGTCATTAATATGCCGACAATTGAGGTGATAATAAAAACATAAGAGCTTTATATTGATTGCAGCCAAATACACTGCAAATCCCTTCTATTGGCATCATATTTTACATGGAAAAATGCTTAAAATGTGTTTTCGCTTATCATCATTACATCAAGTTTAATATCACCTGCTTTGTCATTAATATGCCGACAATTGAGGTGATAACAAAAACATAAGAGCTTTTTATTGATTGCATCCAAATACACTACGAATCCCGTCAATCGGAATCATTTTGATCCGATTTTATATGCAAATAAGCTTAAAAAGTGTTTTTGCTTATTGGCATTACACCAAGTTTAATGTCACATGCATTGTCATTAATATCCCGACAATTGAGGTGATGATAAAAACATAAGAGCTTTTTATTGATTGCAGCCAAGTACACCTCAAATCCCGTCTATTGGCATCATTATGATCTTATTTTATATGGAAACAAGCTTCAAAAGTGCTTTGGCTTAATGGCATTACATCAAGTTTAATAGCACCTGAATTGTCATTAATATGCAGACAATTGAGGTGATAATAAAGACATAAGAGCCTTTTATTGATTTCAGCCAAATACACTTCAAATCCTTTCCGTTGGCATCATTTTGATTGGAATTTATATGCAAATAAGCTTAAAAAGTATTTTGCCTATTTGGCGTTTCATCAAGTTTAATATCACCTGGATTGTCATTAATATGCCGACAATTGAGGTGATAATAAAGATATAAGACCTTTTTATTGATTTTAGCCAAATAAACTTCAAATACTTTCCGTTTGCATCATTTTGATCGGATTTTATATGCAAATGAGCTTAAGAAGTATTTTGGCTTATTGGCATTACATCAAGTTTAATATCACCTGCATTGTCATTAATATGCCGACAATTGAGGTGATAATAAAAACAAAAGAGCTTTTTATTGATTGCTGCCAAATACACTGCAAATCCCTTCTATTGGCATCATATTTTACATGGAAAAATGCTTAAAATGTGATTTGGCTTATCATCATTACATCAAGTTTAATATCACCTGCTTTGTCATTAATATGCCGACAATTGAGGTGATATTAAAAACATAAGAGCTTTTTATTGATTCCATCCAAATAGACTACAAATCCCGTCTATTGGCATCATTTTGATGGGATTTTATATGGAAACAAGCTTAAAAAGTCTTTTGGCTTATTGGCATTTCATCAAGTTTAATATCACCTATTTTGTCATTAATATGCCGATTATTGAGGTGATAATAAAACATAAGAGCTTTCTATTGATTGTATCCAGATGTACTACAAATCCCGTTTATTGGCATCATTTTGATGAGATTTTATATAGAAACAAGCTTAAAAAGTCTTTTTGCTTATTAGCATTTCATCAAGTTTAATATCACCTGGATTGTCATTAATATGACGACAATTGAGGTGATAATAAAGACATAAGAGCCGTTTATTGATTTCATCCAAATATACTTCAAATCCTTTCCGTTGGCATCATTTTGATCGGATTTTATATGCAAATAAGCTTAAAAAGTATTTTGCCTTATTGGCATTTCATCAAGTTTAATATCACCTGGATTGTCATTAATATGCCGACAATTGAGGTGATAATAAAAACATAAGATCTTTTTATTGATTGCAGCCAAATACACTGCAAATCCCTTCTATTGGCATCATAATTTACATGTAAAAATGCTTAAAATGTGTTTTTGCTTATCATCATTACATCAAGTTTAATATCACCTGCTTTGTCATTAATATGCCGACAATTGAGGTGATATTAAAAACATAAGAGCTTTTTATTGATTCCATCCAAATAGACTACAAATCCCGTCTATTGGCATCATTTTGATGGGATTTTATATGGAAACGAGCTTAAAAAGTTTTTTGGCTTATTGGTTTTCATAAAGTTTAATATCACCTACTTTGTCATTAATATGCCGATAATTGAGGTGATAATAAAAATATTAGAGCTTTCTATTGATTGCATCCAGATGTACTACAAATCCCGTTTATTGGCATCATTTTGATGGGATTTTATATGGAAACAAGCTTAAAAAGTCTTTTGGCTTATTGGCATTTCATCAAGTTTAATATCACCTGGATTGTCATTAATATGACGACAATTGAGGTGATAAAAAAGACATAAGAGCCTTTTATTGATTGCAGCCAAATACACTTGAAATTCCGTCTATTGGCATCATATTTTACATGGAAAAATGCTTAAAATGTGTTTTGGCTTATCAACATTACATCAAGTTTAATATCACCTGCATTGTAATTAATATAGTGACAGTTGAGGTGATATTAAAAACATAAGAGCTTTCTATTGATTCCATCCAAATAGACTACAAATCCCGTCTATTGGCATCATTTTGATGGGATTTTATATGGAAACAAGCTTAAAAAGTCTTTTGGCTTATTGGCATTTCATCAAGTTTAATATCACCTGCATTGTCATTAATATGCCGACAATTGAGGTGATAATAAAAACATAAGAGCTTTTTATTGATTGCATACAAATACACTTCAAATACTTTCCGTTTGCATCATTTTGATCGGATTTTATATGCAAATAAGCTTAAAACGTGTTTTGGCTTATTGGTATTACATCAAGTTTAATATCACCTGCATTGTCATTAATATGCCGACTATTGAGGTGATAATAAAAACATAATACCTTTTTATTGATTGCAGCCAAATACACTTGAAATTCCGTCTATTGGCATCATATTTTACATGGAAAAATGCTTAAAATGTGTTTTGGCTTATCAACATTACATCAAGTTTAATATCACCTGCATTGTAATTAATATATCGACAGTTGAGGTGATAATAAAGACATAAAAGTTTTTTATTGATTTCAGCCAAATACACTTCAAATCCCGTCCATTTGCATCATTTGGAAAGGATTTTATATGCAAATAAGCTTAAGAGGTATTTTGGCTTAATGGCATTACATCAAGGCATTGAGGTGATAATAAAAACATCAGAGCTTTTTATTGATTTTAGCCAAATACAATTCAAATCCCGTCCATTGCCATCATTTTGAACGGATTTTATATGCAAATAAGCTTAAGAAGTATTTTGGCTTAATGGCATTACATCAAGTTTAATATCACATGCATTGTCATTAATATCCCGACAATTGAGGTGATGATAAAAACATAAGAGCTTTTTTTTGATTGCAGCCAAGTACACCTCAAATCCCGTCTATTGGCATCATTATGATCTTATTTTATATGGAAACAAGCTTAAAAAGTGCTTTGGCTTAATGGCATTACATCAAGTTTAATAGCACCTGAATTGTCATTAATATGGAGACAATTGAGGTGACAATAAAAACATAAGATGTTTTTATTGACTGCAGCCAAATACACTTCAAATCCCTTCTATTTCATCATTTTGATCCGATTTTACATGGAAACAAGCTTAAAAAGTGTTTTTGCTTATTGGCATTTCATCAAGTTTAATATCACCTGGATTGTCATTAATATGACGACAATTGAGGTGATAATAAAGACATAAGAGCCTTTTATTTATTTCAGCCAAATACACTTCAAATCCTTTCCGTTGGAATCATTTTGATCGGATTTTATATGCAAATAAGCTTAAAAACTATTTTGCCTTATTGGCATTTCATCAAGTTTAATATCACCTGCATTGTCATTAATATGCCGACAATTGAGGTGATAATAAAAACATAAGAGGTTTTTATTGACTGCAGCCAAATACACTTCAAATCCCTTCTATTTCATCATTTTGATCCGATTTTATATGGAAACAAGCTTAAAAAGTGTTTCTGCTTATTGGCATTTCATCAAGTTTAATATCACCTGGATTGTCATTAATATGACGACAATTGAGGTGATAAAAAAGACATAAGAGCCTTTTATTGATTTCAGCCAAATACACTTCAAATCCTTTCCGTTGGCATCATTTCGATCGGATTTTATATGCAAATAAGCTTAAAAAGTATTTTGCCTTATTTGCATTTCATCAAGTTTAATATCACTTGAATTGTCATTAATATGCCGACAATTGAGGTGATAATAAAAATATAAGAGGCTTTTATTGACTGCAGCCAAATACACTTCAAATCCCTTCTATTTCATCATTTTGATCCGATTTTATATGGAAACAAGCTTAAAAAGTGTTTTTGCTTATTGGCAGTACATCAAGTTTAATATCACCTGCATTGTCATTAATATGCCGACAATTGAGGTGATAATAAAAACATAATAGCTTTTTATTGATTGAAGCCAAATACACTGCAAATCCCTTCTATTGGCATCATATTTTACATGGAAAAATGCTTAAAATGTGATTTGGCTTATCATCATTACATCAAGTTTAATATCACCTGCTTTGTCATTAATATGCCGACAATTGAGGTGATATTAAAAACATAAGAGCTTTTTATTGATTCCATCCAAAAAGACTACAAATCCCGTTTATTGGCACCATTTTGATGGGATTTTATATGGAAATAAGCTTAAAAAGTCTTTTGGCTTATTGGCATTTCATCAAGTTTAATATAGCCTGCCTTGTCATTAATATGCCGACAATTGAGGTGATAATAAAAACATAAGAGGTTTTCATTGACTGCAGCCAAATACACTTCAAATCCCTTCTATTTCATCATTTTGATCCGATTTTATATGGAAACAAGCTTAAAAAGTGTTTTTGCTTATTGGCATTTCATCAAGTTTAATATCACCTTGATTGTCATTAATATGACGACAATTGAGGTGATAAAAAAGACATAAGAGCCTTTTATTGATTTCAGCCAAATACACTTGAAATCCTTTCCGTTGTCATCATTTTGATCGGATTTTATATGCAAATAAGCGTAAAAAGTATTTTGGCTTATTGGCAGTACATCAAGTTTAATATCACCTGCATTGTCATTAATATGCCGACAATTGAGGTGATAATAAAAACATAAGAGCTTTTTATTGATTGAAGCCAAATACACTGCAAATCCCTTCTATTGGCATCATATTTTACATGGAAAAATGCTTAAAATGTGTTTTGGCTTATCATCATTACATCACGTTTAATATCACCTGCTTTGTCATTAATATGCCGACAATTGAGATGATAATAAAGATATAACACCTTTTTATTGATTTCAGCCAAATACACTTCAAATACGTTCCGTTTGCATCATTTTGATCGGATTTTATATGCAAATAAGCTTAAAAAGTATTTTGGCTTATTGGCATTACATCAAGTTTAATATCACCTCCATTGTCATTAATATGCAGACAATTGAGGTGATAATAAAAACATAAGAGCTTTTTATTGATTTTAGCCAAATACACTTCAAATCCCTTCTGTTGGCATAATATTTACATGGGAAAATGCTTAAAATGTGTTTTGGCTTATTAGCATTACATCAAGTTTAATATCACCTGCTTTGTCATTAATATGCCGACAATTGAGGTGATAATAAAAACATAAGAGCTTTTTATTGATTGCATCCAAATACACTGCAAATCCCGTCTATTTGCATTATTTTGATCGGATTTTATATGCAAATAAGTTGAAAAAGTGTTTTGGCTTATTAGCATTACAACAAGTTTAATATCACCTGCATTGTCATTAATATGCCGACAATTGAGGTGATAATAAAAACATAAGAGCGTTTTATTGATTGCATCCAAATACACTACAGATCCCGTCTATTGGCATCATTTTGATCGGATTTTATATGGAAACAGACGTAAAAAGTTCTTTAGCTTATTGGCAATACATCAGGTTTTAATATCACCTGCATTGTCATTAATATGCCGACAATTGAGGTGATAATAAACATATAGGAGCTTTTTATTAATTGCATCCAAATACACTACAAATCCCGTCTATTGGCATCATTTTAATGGGATTTTATATGGAAACAAGCTTAAAAAGTGTTTTGCCTTATTGGCATTTCATCAAGTTTAATATCACCTGGATTGTCATTAATATGCCGACAATTGAGGTGATAATAAAGATATAAGACCTTTTTATTGATTTCAGCTAAATACACTTCAAATACGTTCCGTTTGCATCATTTTGATCGGATTTTATATGCAAATAAGCTTAAAAAGTATTTTGGCTTATTGGCATTACATCAAGTTTAATATCACCTGCATTGTCATTAATATGCCGACAATTGAGGTGATAATAAAAACATAAGAGCTTTTTATTGATTGCATCCAAATACACTACAAATCCCGTCTATTGCAATCATTTTGATCGGATTTTATATGGAAACAGGCGTAAAAGTTCTTTGGCTTATTTGCAATACATCAGGTTTTAATATCACCTGCATTGTCATTAATATGCCGACAATTGAGGTGATAATAAAAACATAAGAGCTTTTTATTGATTGCATCCAAATACACTACAAAGCCCGTCTATTGGCATCATTTTAATGGGATTTTATATGAAAACAAGCTTAAAAAGTGTTTTGCCTTATTGGCATTTCATCAAGTTTAATATCACCTGGATTGTAATTAATATGCCGACAATTGAGGTGATAATAAAGATATAAGACCTTTTTATTGATTTCAGCCAAATACACTTCAATTACTTTCCGTTTGCATCATTTTGATCGGATTTTATATGCAAATAAGCTTAAAAAGTATTTTGGCTTATTGGCATTACATCAAGTTTAATATCACCTGCATTGTCATTAATATGCCGATAATTGAGGTGATAATAAAAACATAAGAACTTTTTATTGATTGAAGCCAAATACACTGCAAATCCCTTCTATTGGCATCATATTTTACATGGAAAAATGCTTAAAATTTGTTTTGGCTTATCATCATTACATCAAGTTTAATATCACCTGCTTTGTCATTAATATGCCGACAATTGAGGTGATATTAAAAACATAAGAGCTTTTTATTGATTCCATCCAAATAGACTACAAATCCCGTCTATTGGCATCATTTTAATGGGATTTTATATGGAAACAAGCTTAAATGTCTTTTGGCTTATTGGCATTTCATCAAGTTTAATATCACCTACTTTGTCATTAATAAGCCGATAATTGAGGTAATAATAAAAACATAAGAGCTTTCTATTGATTGCATCCAGATGTACTACAAATTCCGTTTATTGGCACCATTTTGATGGGATTTTATATGGAAACAAGCTTAAAAAGTCTTTTGGCTTATTGGCATTTCATCAAGTTTAATATCACCTGCATTGTCATTAATATGATGACAATTGAGGTGATAATAAAGACATAAAAGCCTTTTATTGATTTCAGCCAAAAACACTTCAAATCCTTTCCGTTGGCATCATTTTGATCGGATTTTATATGCAAATAAGCTTAAAAAATTATTTTGCCTTATTGGCATTTCATCAAGTTTAATATCACCTGCATTGTCATTAATATGCCGACAATTGAGGTGATAATAAAAACATAAGAGGTTTTATTGACTGCAGTTAAATACACTTCAAATCCCTTCTATTTCATCATTTTGATCCGATTTTATATGGAAATAAGCTTAAAAAGTGTTTTTGCTTATTGGCATTTCATCAAGTTTAATATCACCTGGATTGTCTTTAATATGACGACAATTGAGGTGATAAAAAAGACATAAGAGCCTTTTATTGATTTCAGCCAAATACACTTCAAATCCTTTCCGTTGGCATCATTTTGATCGGATTTTATATGCAAATAAGCTTAAAAAGTATTTTGCCTTATTGGCATTTCATCAAGTTTAATATCACTTGAATTGTCATTAATTTGCCGACAATTGAGGTGATAATAAAAACATCAGAGGTTTTTATTGACTGCAGCCAAATACACTTCAAATCCCTTCTATTTCATCATTTTGATCCGATTTTATATGGAAACAAGCTTAAAAAGTGTTTTTGCTTATTGGCAGTACATCAAGTTTAATATCACCTGCATTGTCATTAATATGCCGACAATTGAGGTGATAATAAAAACATAAGAGCTTTTTATTGATTGCAGCCAAATACACTGCAAATCCCTTCTATTGGCATCATATTTTACATGGAAAAATGCTTAAAATGTGTTTTCGCTTATCATCATTACATCAAGTTTAATATCACCTGCTTTGTCATTAATATGCCGACAATTGAGGTGATATTAAAAACATAAGAGCTTTTTATTGATTCCATCCAAAAAGACTACAAATCCCGTCTATTGGCATCATTTTGATGGGATTTTATATGGAAACAAGCTTAAAAAGTCTTTTGGCTTATTGGCATTTCATCAAGTTTAATATCACCTACTTTGTCATTAATATGCCGATAATTGAGGTGATAATAAAAACATAAGAGCTTTCTATTGATTGCATCCAGATGTACTACAAATCCCGTTTATTGGCACCATTTTTATGGGATTTTATATGGAAACAAGCCTAAAAAGTCTTTTGGCTTATTGGCATTTCATCAAGTTTAATATCACCTGGATTGTCATTAATATGACGACAATTGAGGTGATAATAAAGACATAAGAGCCTTGTATTGATTTCAGCCAAATACACTTCAAATCCTTTCTGTTGGCATCATTTTGATTAGAATTTATATGCATATAAGCTTAAAAAGTATTTTGCCTTATTGGCGTTTCATCAAGTTTAATATCACCTGGATTGTCATTAATATGCCGACAATTGAGGTGATAATAAAGATATAAGACCTTTTTATTGATTTCAGCCAAATACACTTCAAATACTTTCCGTTTGCATCATTTTTGATCGGATTTTATTTGCAAATGAGCTTAAGAAGTATTTTGGCTTATTGGCATTACATCAAGTTAAATATCACCTGCATTGTCATTAATATGCCGACAATTGAGGTGATAATAAAAACATAAGAGCTTTTTATTGATTGCAGCCAAATACACTGCAAATCTCTTCTATTGGCATCATATTTTACATGGAAAAATGCTTAAAATGTGTTTTCGCTTATCATCATTACATCAAGTTTAATATCACCTGCTTTGTCATTAATATTCCGACAATTGAGGTGATAATAAAAACATAAGAGCTTTTTATTGATTCGATCCAAATACACTACAAATCCCGTCAATCGGCATCATTTTGATCCGATTTTATATGCAAATAAGCTTAAAAAGTGTTTTTGCTTATTGGCATTACACCAAGTTTAATGTCACATGCATTGTCATTAATATCCCGACAATTGAGGTGATGATAAAAACATAAGAGCTTTTTATTGATTGCAGCCAAGTACACCTCAAATCCCGTCTATTGGCATCATTATGATCTTATTTTATATGGAAACAAGCTTAAAAAGTGCTTTGGCTTAATGGCATTACATCAAGTTTAATTGCACCTGAATTGTCATTAATATGCAGACAATTGAGGTGATAATAAAGACATAAGAGCCTTTTATTGATTTCAGCCAATACACTTCAAATCCTTTCCGTTGGCATCATTTTGATTGGAATTTATATGCAAATAAGCTTAAAAAGTATTTTGCCTTATTGGCGTTTCATCAAGTTTAATATCACCTGGATTGTCATTAATATGCCGACAATTGAGGTGATAATAAAGATATAAGACCTTTTTATTGATTTTAGCCAAATACACTTCAAATACTTTCCGTTTGCATCATTTTGATCGGATTTTATTTGCAAATGAGCTTAAGAAGTATTTTGGCTTATTGGCATTACATCAAGTTTAATATCACCTGCATTGTCATTAATATGCCGACAATTGAGGTGATAATAAAAACAAAAGAGCTTTTTATTGATTGCAGCCAATTACACTGCAAATCCCTTCTATTGGCATCATATTTTACATGGAAAAATGCTTAAAATGTGTTTTCGCTTATCATCATTACATCAAGTTTAATATCACCTGCTTTGTCATTAATATTCCGACAATTGAGGTGATAATAAAAACATAAGAGCTTTTTATTGATTCGATCCAAATACACTACAAATCCCGTCAATCGGCATCATTTTGATCCGATTTTATATGCAAATAAGCTTAAAAAGTGTTTTTGCTTATTGGCATTACACCAAGTTTAATGTCACATGCATTGTCATTAATATCCCGACAATTGAGGTGATGATAAAAACATAAGAGCTTTTTATTGATTGCAGCCAAGTACACCTCAAATCCCGTCTATTGGCATCATTATGATCTTATTTTATATGGAAACAAGCTTAAAAAGTGCTTTGGCTTAATGGCATTACATCAAGTTTAATTGCACCTGAATTGTCATTAATATGCAGACAATTGAGGTGATAATAAAGACATAAGAGCCTTTTATTGATTTCAGCCAATACACTTCAAATCCTTTCCGTTGGCATCATTTTGATTGGAATTTATATGCAAATAAGCTTAAAAAGTATTTTGCCTTATTGGCGTTTCATCAAGTTTAATATCACCTGGATTGTCATTAATATGCCGACAATTGAGGTGATAATAAAGATATAAGACCTTTTTATTGATTTTAGCCAAATACACTTCAAATACTTTCCGTTTGCATCATTTTGATCGGATTTTATTTGCAAATGAGCTTAAGAAGTATTTTGGCTTATTGGCATTACATCAAGTTTAATATGACCTGCATTGTCATTAATATGCCGACAATTGAGGTGATAATAAAAACAAAAGAGCTTTTTATTGATTGCAGCCAATTACACTGCAAATCCCTTCTATTGGCATCATATTTTACATGGAAAAATGCTTAAAATGTGTTTTCGCTTATCATCATTACATCAAGTTTAATATCACCTGCTTTGTCATTAATATGCCGACAATTGAGGTGATATTAAAAACATAAGAGCTTTTAATTGATTCCATCCAAATAGACTACAAATTCCGTCTATTGGCATCATTTTGATGGGATTTTATATGGAAACAAGCTTAAAAAGTCTTTTGGCTTATTGGCATTTCATCAAGTTTAATATCACCTACTTTGTCATTAATATGCCGATTATTGGGGTGATAATAAAACATAAGAGCTTTCTATTGATTGCATCCAGATGTACTACAAATCCCGTTTATTGGCATCATTTTGATGAGATTTTATATAGAAACAAGCTTTAAAAGTCTTTTGGCTTATTAGCATTTCATCAAGTTTAATATCACCTGGATTGTCATTAATATGACGACAATTGAGGTGATAATAAAGACATAAGAGCCTTGTATTGATTTCAGCCAAATACACTTCAAATCCTTTCTGTTGGCATCATTTTGATTAGAATTTATATGCATATAAGCTTAAAAAGTATTTTGCCTTATTGGCGTTTCATCAAGTTTAATATCACCTGGATTGTCATTAATATGCCGACAATTGAGGTGATAATAAAAACATAAGAGCTTTTTATTGATTGCAGCCAAATACACTGCAAATCCCTTCTATTGGCATCATATTTTACATGGAAAAATGCTTAAAATGTGTTTTCGCTTATCATCATTACATCAAGTTTAATATCACCTGCTTTGTCATTAATATGCCGACAATTGAGGTGATATCAAAAACATAAGAGCTTTTTATTGATTCCATCCAAATAGACTACAAATCCCGTCTATTGGCATCATTTTGATGGGATTTTATATGGAAACGAGCTTAAAAAGTTTTTTGGCTTATTGGCATTTCATCAAGTTTAATATCACCTACTTTGTCATTAATATGCCGATAATTGAGGTGATAATAAAAATATTAGAGCTCTCTATTGATTGCATCCAGATGTACTACAAATCCCGCTTATTGGCATCATTTTGATGGGATTTTATATGGAAACAAGCTTAAAAAGTCTTTTGGCTTATTGGCATTTCATCAAGTTTAATATCACCTGCATTGTCATTAATATGCCGACAATTGAGGTGATAATAAAGACATAAGAGCTTTTTATTGATTCCATCCAAATAGACTACAAATCCCGTCTATTGGCATCATTTTGATGGGATTTTATATGGAAACAAGCTTAAAAAGTTTTTTGGCTTATTGGCATTTCATCAAGTTTAATATCACCTACTTTGTCATTAATATGCCGATAATTGAGGTGATAATAAAAATATTAGAGCTCTCTATTGATTGCATCCAGATGTACTACAAATCCCGTTTATTGGCATCATTTTGATGGGATTTTATATGGAAACAAGCTTAAAAAGTCTTTTGGCTTATTGGCATTTCATCAAGTTTAATATCACCTGGATTCTCATTAATATGACGACAATTGAGGTGATAATAAAGACATAAGAGCCTTTTATTGATTTCAGCCAAATACACTTCAAATCTTTTCCGTTGGCATCATTTTGATCGGATTTTATATGCAAGTAAGCTTAAAAAGTATTTTGCCTAATTGGCATTTCATAAAGTTTAATATCACCTGGATTGTTATTAATATGCCAACAATTGAGGTGATAATAAAGATATAAGACCTTTTTATTGATTTCAGCCAAATACACTTCAAATACTTTCCGTTTGCATCATTTTGATCGGATTTTATATGCAAATAAGCTTAAAAAGTATTTTGGCTTATTGGCATTACATCAAGTTTAATATCACCTGCATTGTCATTAATATGCCGACAATTGAAGTGATAATAAAAACATAAGAGCTTTTTATTGATTGCAGCCAAATACACTGCAAATCCCTTCTATTGGCATCATATTTTACATGGAAAAATGCTTAAAATGTGTTTTGGTTTATCATCATTACATCAAGTTTAATATCACCTGCTTTGTCAATAATATGCCGACAATTGAGGTGATATTAAAAATATAAGAGCTTTATATTGATTCCATCCAAATAGACTACAAATCCCGTCTATTGGCATCATTTTGATGGGATTTTATATGGAAACAAGCTTAAAAAGTTTTTTGGCTTATCATCATTACATCAAGTTTAATATCACCTGCTTTGTCATTAATATGCCGACAATTGAGGTGATATTAAAAATATAAGAGCTTTCTATTGATTCCATCCAAATAGACTACAAATCCCGTCTATTGGCATCATTTTGATGGGATTTTATATGGAAACAAGCTTAAAAAGTCTTTTGGCTTATCATCATTACATCAAGTTTAATATCACCTGCTTTGTCATTAATATGCCGACAATTGAGGTGATAATAAAAATATAAGAGCTTTCTATTGATTCCATCCAAATAGACTACAAATCCCGTCTATTGGCATCCTTTTGATGGGATTTTATATGGAAACAAGCTTAAAAAGTCTTTTGGCTTATTGGCATTTCATCAAGTTTAATATCACCTACTTTGTCATTAATATGCCGATAATTGAGGTGATAATAAAAACATAAGAGCTTTCTATTGATTGCATCCAGATGTACTACAAATCCCGTTTATTAGCACCATTTTAATGGGATTTTACATGGAAACAAGCTTAAAAAGTCTTTTGGCTTATTGGCATTTCATCAAGTTTAATATCACCTGGATTGTCATTAATATGACGACAATTGGGGTGATAATAAAGACATAAGAGCCTTGTATTGATTTCAGCCAAATACACTTCAAATCCTTTCCGTTGGCATCATTTTGATTGGAATTTATATGCAAATAAGCTTAAAAAGTATTTTGCCTTATTGGCGTTTCATCAAGTTTAATATCACCTGCATTGTCATTAATATGCCGACAATTGAGGTCATAATAAAGATATAAGACCTTTTTATTGATTGCAGCCAAATACACTTCAAATACTTTCCGTTTGCATCATTTTGATCGGATTTTATATGCAAGTAAGCTTAAAAAGTATTTTGCCTAATTGGCATTTCATAAAGTTTAATATCACCTGGATTGTTATTAATATGCCAACAATTGAGGTGATAATAAAGATATAAGACCTTTTTATTGATTTCAGCCAAATACACTTCAAATACTTTCCGTTTGCATCATTTTGATCGGATTTTATATGCAAATAAGGTTAAAAAGTATTTTGGCTTATTGGCATTACATCAAGTTTAATATCACCTGCATTGTCATTAATATGCCGACAATTGAAGTGATAATAAAAACATAAGAGCTTTTTATTGATTGCAGCCAAATACACTGCAAATCCCTTCTATTGGCATCATATTTTACATGGAAAAATGCTTAAAATGTGTTTTGGTTTATCATCATTACATCAAGTTTAATATCACCTGCTTTGTCATTAATATGCCGACAATTGAGGTGATGTTAAAAATATAAGAGCTTTTTATTGATTCCATCCAAATAGACTACAAATCCCGTCTATTGGCATCATTTTGATGGGATTTTATATGGAAACAAGCTTAAAAAGTCTTTTGGCTTATCATCATTACATCAAGTTTAATTTCACCTGCTTTGTCATTAATATGCCGACAATTGAGGTGATATTAAAAATATAAGAGCTTTCTATTGATTCCATCCAAATAGACTACAAATCCCGTCAATCGGCATCATTTTGATCCGATTTTATATGCAAATAAGCTTAAAAAGTGTTTTTGCTTATTGGCATTACATCAAGTTTAATATCACCTGCATTGTCATTAATATGCCGACAATTGAGGTGATAATAAAGATATAAGACCTTTTTATTGATTTCAGCCAAATACACTTCAAATTCCTTCTATTGGCATCATTTTGATCGGATTTTATATGGATACAAGCCTAAAAAGTGTTTTGACTTATTAGCATTAAATCTGGTTTAATAGCACCTGAATTGTCATTAATATGCAGACAATAGAGGTGATAATAAAAACATAAGAGCTTTTTATTGATTGCAGCCAAATACACTTCAAATCCCTTCTATTTCATCATTTTGATCCGATTTTATATGGAAACAAGCTTAAAAAGTGTTTTTGCTTATTGGCATTACATCAAGTTTAATATCACCTGCATTGTCATTAATATGCCGACAATTGAGGTGATAATAAAAACATAATAGCTTTTTATTGATTGCAGCCAAATACACTGCAAATCCCTTCTATTGGCATCATATTTTACATGGAAAAATGCTTAAAATGTGTTTTGGCTTATCATCATTACATCAAGTTTAATATCACCTGCTTTGTCATTAAAATGCCGACAATTGAGGTGATATTAAAAACATAAGAGCTTTCTATTGATTCCATCCAAATAGACTACAAATCCCGTCTATTGGCATCATTTTGATGGGATTTTATATGGAAACAAGCTTAAAACGTGTTTTGGCTTATTGGCATTACATCAAGTTTAATATCACATGCATTGTCATTAATATGCCGACAATTGAGGTGATAATAAAAACATAAGAGCTTTTTATTGATTGCAGCCAAATACACTGCAAATCCCTTCTAATGGCATCATATTTTACATGGAAAAATGCTTAAAATGTGTTTTGGCTTATCAACATTACATCAAGTTTAATATCACCTGCATTGTAATTAATATATCGACAGTTGAGGTGATAATAAAGACATAAAAGTTTTTTATTGATTTCAGCCAAATACACGTCAAATCCCGTCCATTGGCATCATTTTGAAAGGATTTTATATGCAAATAAGCTTAAGAGGTATTTTGGCTTAATGGCATTACATCAAGGCATTGAGGTGATAATAAAAACATCAGACCTTTTTATTGATTTCAGCCAAATACACTTCAAATACTTTCCGTTTGCATCATTTTGATCGGATTTTATATGCAAATGAGCTTAAGAAGTATTTTGGCTTATTGGCATTACATCAAGTTTAATATCACCTGCATTGTCATTAATATGCCGACAATTGAGGTGATAATAAAAACCTAAGAGCTTTTTATTGATTGCAGCCAAATACACTGCAAATCCCTTCTATTGCCATCATATTTTACATGGAAAAATGCTTAAAATGTGTTTTCGCTTATCAGCATTACATCAAGTTTAATATTACCTGCTTTGTCATTAATATGCCGACAATTGAGGTGATAATTAAAACATAAGAGCTTTTTATTGATTGCATCCAAATACACTACAAATCCCGTCAATTGGCATCATTTTGATCCGATTTTATATGCAAATAAGCTTAAAAAGTGTTTTTGCTTATTGGCATTACACCAAGTTTAATATGACCTGCATTGTCATTAATATACCGACAATTGAGGTGATAATAAAAATATAAGAGCTTTTTATTGATATCAGCCAAATACACTTCAAATACTTTCCGTTTGCATCATTTTGATCGGATTTTATATGCAAATAAGCTTAAAAAGTATTTTGGCTTATTGGCATTACATCAAGTTTAATATCACCTGCATTGTCATTAATATGCAGACAATTGAGGTGATAATAAAAACATAAGAGCTTTTTATTGATTGCATCCAAATACACTACAAATCCCGTCAATCGGCATCATTTTGATCCGATTTTATATGCAAATAAGCTTAAAAAGTGTTTTTGCTTATTGGCATTACACCAAGATTAATGTCACCTGTATTGTCTTTAGTATGCCGACAATTGAGGTGACAATAAAAATATAAGACCTTTTTATTGATTGAATCCAAATACAACTCAAATCCTGGCTATTGGCATCATTTTGATCGGATTTTATATGGAAACAAGCTTAAAATGTTTATTGGCTTATTGGCATTACATCAAGTTTAATATGACCTGCATTGTCATTAATATGCCGACAATTGAGGTAATAATAAAAACATAAGAGCTTTTTATTGATTGCATCCAAATACACTACAAATCCGTTTATTGGCACCATTTTGATGGGATTTTATATGGGAACAAGCTTAAAATGTCTTTTGGCTTATTGGCATTTCAGCAAGTTTAATGTCACCTGTATTGTCATTAATATGCCGACAATAGAGGTGATAATAAAAACATAATAGCTTTTTATTGATTGCAGCCAAATACACTTCAAATCCCGTCTATTGGCATCATTTTGATCGGATTTTATATGGATACAAGCCTAAAAAGTGTTTTGGCTTATTAGCATTACATCAAGTTTAACATCACCTGCATTGTCATTAATATGCCGACAATTGAGGTGATAATAAAAACATAACAGCTTTTTATTGATTGCAGTCAAATACACTTCAAATCCCGTTTATTGGCATCATATTTTACATGGAAAAATGCTTAAAATGTGTTTTGTCTTATTAGCATTACATCAAGTTTAATATCACCTGCTTTGTCATTAATATGCCGACAATTGAGGTGATAATAAAAACATAAGAGCTTTTTATTGATTGCAGCCAAATACACTTGAAATTCCGTCTATTGGCCTCATATTTTACATGGAAAAATGCTTAAAATGTGTTTTGGCTTATCAACATTACATCAAGTTTAATATCACCTGCATTGTAATTAATATATCGACAGTTGAGGTGATAATAAAGACATAAAAGTTTTTTATTGATTTCAGCCAAATACACTTCAAATCCCGTCCATTGGTATTATTTTGAAAGGATTTTATATGCAAATAAGCTTAAGAGGTATTTTGGCTTAATGGCATTACATCAAGGCATTGAGGTGATGATAAAAACATCAGAGCTTTTTATTGATATCAGCCAAATACAATTCAAATCCCGTCCATTGCCATCATTTTGAACGGATTTTATATGCAAATAAGCTTAAGAAGTATTTTGGCTTAATGGCATTACATCAAGTTTAATATCACATGCATTGTCATTAATATCCCGACAATTGAGGTGATGATAAAAACATAAGAGCTTTTTATTGATTGCAGCCAAGTACACCTCAAATCCCGTCTATTGGCATCATTATGATCTTATTTTATATGGAAACAAGCTTAAAAAGTGCTTTGGCTTAATGGCATTACATCAAGTTTAATAGCACCTGAATTGTCATTAATATGCAGACAATTGAGGTGACAATAAAAACATAAGAGGTTTTTATTGACTGCAGCCAAATACACATCAAATCCCTTCTATTTCATCATTTTGATCCGATTTTATATGGAAACAAGCTTAAAAAGTGTTTTTGCTTATTGGCATTTCATCAAGTTTAATATCACCTGGATTGTCATTAATATGACGACATTTGAGGTGATAAAAAAGACATAAGAGCCTTTTATTGATTTCAGCCAAATACACTTCAAATCCTTTCCGTTGGCATCATTTTGATCGGATTTTATATGCAAATAAGCCTAAAAAGTATTTTGCCTTATTTGCATTTCATCAAGTTTAATATCACTTGAATTGTCATTAATATGCCGACAATTGAGGTGATAATAAAAACATAAGAGCTTTTTATTGATTGAAGCCAAATACACTGCAAATCCCTTCTATTGGCATCATATTTTACATGGAAAAATGCTTAAAATGTGTTTTGGCTTATCATCATTACATCAAGTTTAATATCACCTGCTTTGTCATTAATATGCCGACAATTGAGGTGATATTAAAAACATAAGAGCTTTTTATTTATTCCATCAAAATAGACTACAAATCCGGTCTATTGGCATCATTTTGATGGGATTTTATATGGAAACAAGCTTAAAAAGTCTTTTGGCTTATTGGCATTTCATCAAGTTTAATATCACCTACTTTGTCATTAATATGCCGATAATTGAGGTGATAATAAAAACATAAGAGCTTTCTATTGATTGCATCCAGATGTACTACAAATCCCGTTTATTGGCACCATTTTGATGGGATGTTATATGGAAACAAGCTTAAAAAGTCTTTTGGCTTATTGGCATTTCATCACGTTTAATATCACCTGGATTGTCATTAATATGACGACAATTGAGGTGATAATAAAGACATAAGAGCCTTGTATTGATTTCAGCCAAATACACTTCAAATCCTTTCCGTTGGCATCATTTTGATTGGAATTTATATGCAAATAAGCTTAAAAAGTATTTTGCCTTATTGGCGTTTCATCAAGTTTAATATCACCTGCATTGTCATTAATATGCCGACAATTGAGGTGATAATAAAGATATAAGACCTTTTTATTGATTGCAGCCAAATACACTTCAAATACTTTCCGTTTGCATCATTTTGATCGGATTTTATATGGATACAAGCCTAAAATGTCTTTTGGCTTATTGGCATTTCATCAAGTTTAATGTCACCTGTATTGTCATTAATATGCGGACAATTGAGGTGATAATGAAAACATAAGAGCTTTTTATTGATTGCAGCCAAATAAACTTCAAATCCCTTCTATTGGCATCATTTTGATCGGATTTTATATGGATACAAGCCTAAAATGTCTTTTGGCTTATTGGCATTTCATCAAGTTTAATGTCACCTGTATTGTCATTAATATGCCGACAATTGAGGTGATAATGAAAACATAAGAGCTTTTTATTGATTGCAGCCAAATACACTACAAATCCCGTCTATTGGCAACATTTTGATCGGATTTTATATGGTTACAAGCCTAAAAAGTGTTTTGACTTATTAGCATTAAATCTGGTTTAATAGCACCTGAATTGTCATTAATATGCAGACAATAGAGGTGATAATAAAAACATAAGAGCTTTTTATTGATTGCAGCCAAATACACTACAAATCCCGTCTATTGGCAACATTTTGATCGGACTTTATATGGTTACAAGCCTAAAAAGTGTTTTGACTTATTAGCATTAAATCTGGTTTAATAGCACCTGAATTGTCATTAATATGCAGACAATAGAGGTGATAATAAAAACATAAGAGCTTTTTATTGATTGCAGCCAAATACACTTCAAATCCCTTCTATTGGCATAATATTTACATGGGAAAATGCTTAAAATATGTTTTGGCTTATTAGCATTACATCAAGTTTAATATCACCTGCTTTGTCATTAATATGCCGACAATTGAGGTGATAATAAAAACATAAGAGCTTTTTATTGATTGCACACAAATACACTACAAATCCCTTCTATTGGCATAATATTTACATGGGAAAATGCTTAAAATGTGCTTTGGCTTATTAGCATTACATCAAGTTTAATATCACCTGCTTTGTCATTAATATGCCGACAATTGAGGTGATAATAAAAACATAAGAGCTTTTTATTGATTGCATCCAAATACACTGCAAATCCCTTCTATTGGCATTATTTTGATCGGATTTTATATGCAAATAAGTTGAAAAAGTGTTTTGCCTTATTAGCATTACAACAAGTTTAATATCACCTGCATTGTCATTAATATGCCGACAATTGAGGTGATAATAAAAACATAAGAGCTTTTTATTGATTGCATCCAAATACACTACAAATCCCGTCTATTGGCATCATTTTGATCGGATTTTATATGGAAACAGACGTAAAAAGTTCTTTAGCTTATTGGCAATACATCAGGTTTTAATATCACCTGCATTGTCATTAATATGACGACAATTGAGGTGATAATAAAGACATAAGAGCCTTGTATTGATTTCAGCCAAATACACTTCAAATCCTTTCCGTTGGCATCATTTTGATTGGAATTTATATGCAAATAAGCTTAAAAAGTATTTTGCCTTATTCGCGTTTCATCAAGTTTAATATCACCTGCTTTGTCATTAATATGCCGACAATTGAGGTGATAATAAAAACATAAGAGCTTGTTATTGATTGCATCCAAATACACTTCAAATCCCGTCTATTGGCATCATTTTGATCGGATTTTATATGGATACAAGCCTAAAAAGTGTTTTGACTTATTAGCATTAAATCTGGTTTAATAGCACCTGAATTGTCATTAATATGTAGACAATAGAGGTGATAATAAAAACATAAGAGCTTTTTAGTGATTGCAGCCAAATACACTACAAATCCCGTCTATTGGCAACATTTTGATCGGATTTTATATGGATACAAGCCTAAAAAGTGTTTTGACTTATTAGCATTAAATCTGGTTTAATAGCACCTGAATTGTCATTAATATGCAGACAATAGAGGTGATAATAAAAACATAAGAGCTTTTTATTGATTGCATCCAAATACACTACAAATCCCGTCTATTGGCATCATTTTGATGTGATTTTATATGGAAACAAGCCTAAAAAGTGTTTTGACTTATTAGCATTAAATCAAGTTTAATAGCACCTGAATTGTATTTAATATGCCGACAATTGAGATTATAATAAAAATAAAAGAGCTTTTTATTGATTGCAGCCAAATACACTTCAAATCCCTTCTATTGGCTTCATATTTTACATGGAAAAATGCTTAAAATGTGTTTTGGCTTATTAGCATTACATCAAGTTTAATATCAACTGCTTTGTCATTAATATGCCGACAATTGAGGTGATAATAAAGACATAAGAGCTTTTTATTGATTGCATCCAAATACACTACAAATCCCGTCTATTTCCATCATTTTCATGGGAATTTATATGGAAACAAGCTTAAAAAGTGATTTGCCTTATTGGCATTTCATCAAGTTTAATATCACCTTCTTTGTCATTAATATGCCAACAATTGAGGTGATAATAAAAACATAAGAGCTTTTTATTGATTGCATCCAAATACAATACAAATCCCGTCTATTGGCATCATTTTGATCCGATTTCATATGCAAATAAGTCGAAAAAGTGTTTTGGCTTATTAGCATTACATCAAGTTTAATATCAACTGCATTGTCATTAATATGCCGACAATTGAGGTGATAATAAAAACATAAGAGCTTTTTATTGATTGCATCCAAATACAATACAAATCCCGTCTATTGGCATCATTTTGATGGGATTTTAAATGCAAATAAGCTTAAAAAGTATTTTGGCTTATTGTCATTACATCAAGTTTAATATCACCTTCTTTGTCATTAATATGCCGACAATTAAGGTGATAATAAAAACATAAGTGCTTTTTATTGATTTCAGGCAAATACACTTCAAATCCCGTCCATTGGCATCATTTTGAACGGATTTTATATGCAAACAAGCTTAAGAAGTATTTTGGCTTATTGGCATTAAATCAAGTTTAATAGCACCTGAATTGTCATTAATATGCCGACAATTGAGGTGATAATAAAAACATAAGAGCTTTTTATTGATTGCATCCAAATACACTACAAATCCCGTCTATTGGCATCATTTTGATGGGATTTTATATTGAAACTAGCTTAAAAAGTGCTTTGGCTTATTGGCATTACATCAAGTTTAATAGCACCTGAATTGTCATTAATATGCCGACAATTGAGGTGACAATAAAAACATAAGAGGTTTTTATTGATTGCAGCCAAATACACTTCAAATCCCTTCTATTAGCATCATTTTGATCTGATTTTTTATGGAAACAAGCCTAAAATGTGTTTTGGCTTATTAGCGTTACATCATGTATAATATCACCTACTTTGTCATTAATATGCCGACAATTGAGGTGATAATAAAAACATAAGAGCTTTTTATAGATTGCATCGAGATGTACTGCAAATCCCGTTTATTGGCATCATTTTGATCCGATTTTATATGCAAATAAGTTGAAAAAGTGTTTTGGCTAATTAGCATTACATCAAGTTTAATATCACCTGCATTGTCATTAATATGCTGACAATTGAGGTGATAATAAAAACATTAAAGCTTTTTATTGATTGCATCCAAATACACTACAAATCCCCTCCATTGGCATCATTTTGAACGGATTTTATATGCAAATAAGCTTAAGAAGTATTTTGGCTTATTGGCATTACATCAAGTTTAATATCACCTGCATTGTCATTAATATGCCGACAATTGAAGTGATAATAAAAACATAGGAGCTTTTTATTGATTGCATCCAAATACATTACAAATCCCGTCTATTGCCATCATTTTGATCGGATTTTATATTTAAATAAGTTGAAAAACTGTTTTGGCTTATTGGCATTACATCAAGTTAAATATCACCTGCATTGTCATTAAAATGACGACAGTTGAGGTGATAATAAAAACATAAGAGCTTTTTATTGATTGCATCCAAATACATTACAAAACCAGTCTATTGGCATCATTTTGATGGGATTTTATATGGAAACAAGCTTAAAAAGTGTTTTGGCTTCTTGGCATTTCATCAAGTTTAATATCACCTACTTTGTCATTAATATGCCGACAACTGAGGTGATAATAAAGACATAAGAGCTTTATATTGATTTCACCCAAATACACTTCAAATACTTTCCGTTGGCATCATTTTGATCGGATATTATATGCAAATAAGCTTAAAAAGTATTTTGGCTTATTGGCATTACATCAAGTTTAATATCACCTGCATTGTCATTAATATGCCGACAATTGAGATGACAATAAAAACATACGAGGTTTTTATTGATTGCAGCCAAATACACTTCAAATACTTTCCGTTGGGGTCATTTTGATCCGATTTTATATGCAAATAAGCTTAAAAAGTATTTTGGCTTATTGGCATTACATCAAGTTTAACATCACCTGCATTGTCATTAATATGCCGACAATTGAGGTGATAATAAAAACATAAGAGCTTTTTTTTGATTGCAGTCAAATACACTACAAATCCCGTCTATTGGCATCATTTTGATCGTATTTTATATGGATACAAGCCTAAAAAGTGCTTTGACTTATTAGCATTAAATCAAGTTTAATAGCACCTGAATTGTCAATAATATGCCGACAATTGAGGTGATAATAAAAACATAAGAGCTTTTTATTGATTGCAGCCAAATACACTTCAAATCCCTTCTATTGGCATCATATTTTACATGGAAAAATGCTTAAAATGTGTTTTGGCTTATTAGCATTACATCAAGTTTAATATCACCTGCTTTGTCATTAATATGCCGACAATTGAGGTGATAATAAAAACATAAGAGCTTTTTATTGATTGCATCCAAATACATTACAAATCCCGTCTATTGGCATCATTTTGATCCGATTTTATATGCAAATAAGTTGAAAAAGTGTTTTGGCTTATTGGCATTACATCAAGTTTAATAGCACCTGAATTGTCTTTAATATGCCGACAATTGAGGTGATAATAAAAACATAAGAGCTTTTTATTGATTGCAGCCAAATACACTTCAAATCCCTTCTATTGGCTTCATATTTTACATGGAGAAATGCTTAAAATGTGTTTTGGCTTATTAGCATTACATCAAGTTTAATATCAACTGCTTTGTCATTAATATGCCGACAATTGAGGTGATAATAAAGACATAAGAGCTTTTTATTGATTGCATCCAAATACACTACAAATCCCGTCTATTTCCATCATTTTCATGGGAATTTATATGGAAACAAGCTTAAAAAGTGATTTGCCTTATTGGCATTTCATCAAGTTTAATATCACCTGGATTGTCATTAATATGCTGACAATTGAGGTGATAATGAAGACATAAGAGCTTTTTATTGATTGCAGCCAAATACACATCAAATTTCGTCTATTGGCATCATTTTGATCTGATTTTATATGGAAACAAGCTTAAAAAGTGTTTTGGCTTATTTGCATTACATCAAGTTTAATATCACCTGCATTGTCATGAATATGCCGACAATTGACGTGATAATAAAAACATAAGAGCTTTTTATTGATTGTATCCAAATACACTACAAATCCCGTCTATTAGCATCATTTTGATCAGATTTTAGATGCAAATAAGTTGAAAAAGTGTTTCTGCTTATTTGCATTACATCAAGTTTAATATCACCTGCATTGTCATGAATATGCCGACAATTGACGTGATAATAAAAACATAAGAGCTTTTTATTGATTGTATCCAAATACACCACAAATCCCGTCTATTAGCATCATTTTGATCAGATTTTATATACAAACAAGCTTAAAATGTTTTTTGGCTTATTAGCATTACATCAAGTTTCATATCATCTGCAGTGTCATTACTATACCGACAATTGAGGTGATAATAAAAACATAAGAGCTTTTTATTGATTGTATCCAAACACACTACAAATCCCGTCTATTGGCATCATTTTGATCATATTTTATATACAAACAAGCTTAAAATGTGTTTTGGCTTATTAGCATTACATCAAGTTTCATATCATCTGCATTGTCATTACTATGCCGACAATTGAGGTGATAATAAAAACATAAAAGCTTTTTATTGATTGCAGCCAAATACACTTCAAATCCCTTCTATTGGCATGATTTTGATCGAATTTTATATGGAAACAAGCTTCAAAGGTGTTTTGGCTTATTAGCATTACATCAAATTTAATAGCACCTGAATTGTCGTTAATATGCTGACAATTGAGGTGATAATAAAAACATAAGAGCTTTTTATTGATTTCAGCGAAATCCACATAAAATGCCATCTATTGGCATCATTTTGATGAGATTTTAAATGGAAGCAAGCTTAAAATGTGTTTTGGCTTATTAGCATTAGACCTTTTTGTTCACGTGTCCAAAAAGCAATCATATACAAGAAATGATTGGCTGGTTTTGAATTTATTTGGCGGTTAGCATCATTTTGTAGATTGGCCTGCCTCATGGAAAAGTAGTTAGTCGTCGAGATACCGCATCATGGCTGATGCCATCCCTGTCAAGAAGCTAATCTGCAGCAATACTCAAGGATGAGAATGCTGTCAATGCTTCGCTGGCATCTACGCTGGCAAACTGGTTGCCGAGATAGAAACTGGCTACAGGCAGGTGCAGCGTCAGTTGGAAAGAATTTTCTCTGGAAGGGAGTTGCAAAAAGGGATCACGAAGCTTGCATGGAGGATCAATGTTTCATTTGGGTATCTAAGAACAACAATAAGATCTCACAGAATGTGTAGAGCTGTCTTTTTTTGGACATTCGTTGGCTTTCCTTGAAAAACCTGTACCTGGCGAAGAACATCCACTGGTGTTTGGCCCTACAGGAGCTCACAAGAGAGAGATTTTGAAGGCCTGCAGATTTTGGATCACATATCTACAGAGATGAGGACTTGGACGATCTGTTGGAGCTGGCGAGGAACAGTGCTTCTTATCAAGCTGCTCGTGAAGATGATCGGGAGGTAACGAGACTCATCTTGAGACTGCAGAGGCAGTTTCTTTTCGATGAGTGACATCCAAGTTCCTCCAAAAGACAAACTGCTTTTTTAAACATCACCAAATCAGCCTCGTTGCTAGACCGATGCGATGTTTCTCTCACCACTTTTGTTGTCATCTTTATGCTTCATACCTAGACACGCAATTTCAATTTTCAATTTCAATTTTAATCCTAAATAGCCTAAACAAAACCATTACGGTTGTATATTTCAACAGCTAAATGAGATAACAAAACTAAATTGTAGGTAAGTACATACATAATGAAAGCGATTCACACACAAAGACACACAAAGTTTTATGGCACACAGACACACAAAGACACACAAAGTTTATGGCACACAGACACACAAAGACACACAAAGTTTATGACACACAGACACACAAAGACACACAAAGTTTATGACACACAGACACACAAAGACACACAAAGTTTATGACACACAGACACACAAAGACACACAAAGTTTATGGCACACAGACACACAAAGACACACAAAGTTTATGACACACAGACACACAAAGACACACAAAGTTTATGACACACAGACACACAAAGACACACAAAGTTTATGGCACACAGACACACAAAGACACACAAAGTTTATGACACACAGACACACAAAGACACACAAAGTTTATGACACACAGACACACAAAGACACACAAAGTTTATGACACACAGACACACAAAGACACACAAAGTTTATGACACACAGACACACAAAGACACACAAAGTTTATGACACACAGACACACAAAGACACACAAAGTTTATGACACACAGACACACAAAGACACACAAAGTTTATGACACACAGACACACAAAGACACACAAAGTTTATGACACACAGACACACAAAGACACACAAAGTTTATGACACACAGACACACAAAGACACACAAAGTTTATGACACACAGACACACAAAGACACACAAAGTTTATGACACACAGACACACAAAGACACACAAAGTTTATGACACACAGACACACAAAGACACACAAAGTTTATGACACGCAGACACACAAAGACACACAAAGTTTATGACACACAGACACACAAAGACACACAAAGTTTATGACACACAGACACACAAAGACACACAAAGTTTATGACACACAGACACACAAAGACACACAAAGTTTATGGTTTATAACATAAACAATAAGGGGAAATGGGATGCATAGCAATGGAAATTCTTTCCTTTGAAATAAAATCCTCATTGAAACTTCGTTGAAATCAGATCAAATATCTGCTTGAATACTGCAAAAAAGGTTTCCTTATTTGAACTCGAATCTTCGACTAAAACAGCAACTGAAATATGTTCAACCTCCTGCTTTGGAAAGGCTTCCTAATTCGAACTCAAACCTTCGATTGAAACTAAAATTAGAATATGTTCAATTTCTTCTGCTTTGGAAAGGTTTCCTAATTCGAATTTGCATCTTAACGTAATATCAGTGACTAGTTCCAAGTGATTTTGCAGTTTATTTTCAACAGAAAATCTTTGAGAATATCCGTTGCTAAGGCGTTACTAAGGTAGATATTCAACAAATTTTGAGTACTGCCTCAACCAATAAAGCCTATATTACCATTACCAGAAAATTTCGTCCAATGACAAGAACCTTATTGGAAAGTTCCTTTGATTGTTGGTGATAGTATACCGATGAAAACAAGAGATCGAAGTTTTTTCAAAAGTCAGAAATTTCGACTGGTGGCCTACCTTTCAATGCATATGCTCTAACACAATCAATGCAGAACCTCATATACACTTCTTTCCCTACAAATTTCATCTGAATTGACAGAAAGGGACGGGAATGGAAGGTTAGTTAGCTGTAATTGCGGCCGAAGGTCGCTTACTAATCGGTGTGTAGCTGAGTAAATTTGAGATTTGAGCGCATACCTTGCTAATTAGGCAATTTTTAAAACAATGGCAGTCACATGCCACGACTTTAGTTGATTGGTGGAAAAGAAAAATGAATAGGTTATCATTGGCCGGCCTAACAATTAGTAGGGTTTTCATTGGCTGACCCGAAGAAAAGAATAACGATCAATAGGGCGACACAGCGACTGCAACTGATGAAGGAAAGATTGCGGTGACTTTGCAGTGAAGTTGGAAAGGGGCTGGAGTTCGAGATTTCATTTCAAGTTACGAACAAATACTTGGAAATTGCCGATGTGGAAGGTGGAAGATTTTATGGGACCTGGTAAACAACAAGAGAGATCCAAAACTTACAGAGATGCTAAGCTGTGCTCGAAATCAGTGGATAACACAAGAAACCAAAACAAACTCACTTCAAGCTTCAGTTCCTCGGGATCAAAGCTACATTCCACATTGGTTCAATATAAGAAGCAAACTCTCAACGAAAACAGTTTGTTGTATCACAGCAACTGTAACATTCTTTCTGTGGAACGTAACAAGCTCGAGAAGTCCACCTTCAAATTTCCAAGTACTGCAAAGTCACAAACACTCGGTAAACTTGCGTCTAGATGCGTCCTAAAGTCAACTTCCTCTTATAGATTCCTTCCTTTCAACACAAGTCAATGAAAACAAATTTGAATAACAGTGTAATTAATTTTGTTTTAGTAAACAATAGATGAGGTGTTTATAACAATAAATATTCTGTTTGTAGCCATATTTGTCAAACCGCAACCTTATCCTCATACCCCAAAAGGAGTTCTCACCAACAGATTTGGTGACACAGAATGATTTGAAGACGATGCTTCTGAATTATGGTCAGCTGTTTGAAGTTGTTATTTTGATAAAAGTTTGCGATATTGGAATGGGATTTTGAAGGCATAAAGTTCGTTCCTGGTATCATTTAAGGGCGCAGGAGGCATGGGTAGCAACGGGGGCAGCTGCCCTAGCCTGATTCACAGACCAAACGAGGAATTCGTATACGAGTTTCTAGTTTGGTCTTGAATCAGGCTACAGCTGAACACTGACGGTGTCAAGGGTGTTTGAGCAAATAAAAAGATATAATTGATAGAACAAGGGCAGATTTTGTAATACAATAGCATCAGTCGCTTTAGTTCACACCTCAATTCAAAGCGATTAGCGAAGGCAGACAAAAGAAATTCTCTCAAGCAGAAATTCAAACCAAACGAAGCCGCAAAGTTGCCTTGAAGCCAGTACGGCAAACTCTCACTTGGTTGTGGGCGAAGGGACGTTTTTAAGAGAAAGTATGTACATATAACAAAAGAAGAAGGGTAAATCTAGAGTTCTGTCATGCGGATGTTGTTTATTTGATTCAGGAGCTGAGGAGTGACTGCGTACATCTGAGAAATAAATATGCAAAAATTGCAGTGCCCTCTGCTCTGTTTCTGAATCAAATAAACGAAATCCGCGAGCCAGAACTTTATATTTACTGTTCTTCTTTTGTTATATGCACATACGTTCTCTCAAAAACCTCCCTTCTCCCACACCAAACGAGAGTTTGCAGTACAGGTTTCAGGGTAACTTTGCGGTTTTGTTTGTTTTGAATTTCTGCTTGAGAGAGTTTCTTTTGTCTGCAATTCGCTAATCGCTTTGAACTGAGGTGTGAACCAAAGCAACTGATGCTATTGTATTACAAAATCTGCCCTTGTTATACTGAAAAATTGATAGTTAACTGATTGATAGTTAACTGATAGTTAAATTATAATTGATAGATAACTATAACAGAAGCATGAAAGCATCAAATCTTGGTTTCAGTGAAAGTGGGATTGAGGTACGCATTCTGCCAAAGAAAACAAAGTTGATGAGGAAAATGTCCTGCCAAGCTAAATTGTAAGGTAATTTTGCCAATGGTAAAAAAATTTATTTTAACATAAGAACAAATGTTGGATCGGGATCAGTGTTCTAAGAAAAATTAGAGGGCGTGTCTGCAAAAATCACCCGCATGGTTTGCCCCGAACATTTCTTCTTTTAATATTCCACATGGCCAAGGTTAGCTTTGTCCAACATTTTACAATTGTTTTGATATAGTTAGAATCCAAACATTCTTGTGTATAGAATGATGTTTATAGTATTATCAATTCTGTTAATATTTTTGCTGTAAAGGAAAGAAAACCAAATCTCCTGTTACAAACGTTTTGCCTGCTTCGTATAAGTTGAAAAGAGTAAGGTTTTACTATGGAGTTTCAAAAAGTGTGGCTACTTTCAAGATGGGTTCTTATATGAAACAATTGTTAAACTGATCAAAAGTTGATTGACAACAATGAAATTCAGTTGAAAATTAAACAAAACTTTAAAAAATTTCAAAAACTTGTTAAACTGAATGAAAAGTTCATTGACAACTTTATGATAAATGTGACAATTCAACCGAACCTTTACATTAGCCTCACTACTATAAGGACCTCAAGTTATGCTCATCTCATTAAGTTGAATTGTTGTTCTTGTTATCGCTCCACTGAGGGCCTTATGGACATAGAGCTGTAAAATCGGCAAAAAATTTCAATCGGCGACAGGATTCTGTCGCCCCATCGTCTACCGATCAGCATGTGCATTAGAGCAAGGCGGTTTTTGCTTTCGTGGCAGGAATGATCCTTTACCGAACTACTGATACCTAACTTGATGGTACTGCAGTTCTAGAAAACTGATTTTTAAGACATTTTAGACCCAGTGGTTGTGAGGAAAAGTAGCAGATGATGTAGGCCCATAGCTACATTCTAAAAAAGAATGCGAATCGAACGACAGATTGATACATTTTGTAGAATGTTCGAATTTACACAATAGTATATTTACATATATTCATATTCATATATTTTCATATTTCATTTGTTTAGGGAGGGTTGCCCTTCAACCGAAGTTGTTTTTCAAGGGGCCCTCCAATTAAAAACTAATTACAATATACAATTAGAATGCCAAAAAATAAGAACCCATAATATTAAAAACCTATTTACAACTATATGATATTTACAATAAAAAAGGAAATAATCAACCCTGTATTGATTTTTTGAAACTACCCAAGGAGGACGCCGTCTTAGACTCAGCGGGAAGGCTATTCCATAGTTTAGCTCCCCGGAAAGAAAAGCATTTTTGTCCATTTGCTGATCTTTTCTTTGGCAACCTCAAATCAGTCTCAGTGTTCCGGAGGATGCGGGAGGAGCATGCTGAGTTTTTGGTAAAGAGATTACACAAGTATTGAGGAGCCAAATCATTGACCGACTTGAAGACCATTGTTTTGGACTCATTTCCAATGAGTTCTTCAACGGTCTTCCAGCCCAACTCTGTAATAAGTGGTCTGCTTGGGGTATCAAAGCTGCTGTTTGTTATGATCCTAGCAGCACGATTTTGAAGTTTTTGCAACTGGTTGATGTCTGTAGACCCAGCACAACCCCAGACAGAACAACAATATCGAAAGTGGGGCTCGACAATACCTGTGTAAAGAGTTTTCAAACTTGCCATAGGTAAAAAGGATTTAGCATGTTTTAAAAAGCCGATCGCCCTGGAGACCTTGGTAGAAACAGCCTTGATTTGCTCTTTCCAATCTAAGTTGCAGTCGATCTGCACTCCAAGGTACTTTGTCTTTTGAACTACCTCGAGCTCATTTTCGCGTATCTTCAGTTCCAAAGCTTCATTTCGACTTCTAAGAGAGCTACCTTTCTGCTTGGTGGATATGAGCATTGAATGAGTTTTTGCCACATTCAATGAAAGCTTATTGCCATGCTGCCACGTCTCCAGTTTCTTGAGATCGCTATTAATAGCCTCATTCAGCTGAGTCAAATCGTGAGACTGATGACAAAGACTCGTGTCATCGGCATACATTGTCACAGAGGAATCTTGGACGGCCTGGGGAAGGTCATTGATATAAATGAGGAATAGAAGAGGGCCTAGGCATGAACCCTGTGGGACTCCCACTTCTATTTCCGCAACACTTGAATCAACACCATTAACCCTACAGAATTGTTTCCGGTTGGATAGGTAAGACCTAAACCAAGACAACTCTCGCTGCTGAACTCCATATAGTTCGAGCTTTTTGCAGAGAATATCATGGTCGACCGTATCAAATGCCTTTTTTAGGTCAATAAATACCAATCCCACAAGCTTACTGAGATCAAGCCCGTTGTACCAGTCATCACTCATTTTAAGCAAACAAGTTAGTGTGGAATGTAGCCGCAAAAACCCCGATTGGTCAGATGTAAAGAGACTATTTTCTTTCATATAGTGGTACAGCTGGTTGAAAACAAGCTTTTCGAAGAGCTTTGAGATGACAGGCAAGACTGATATGGGACGATAATTGGATTTTTCAGTCTTATCTCCCTCTTTGAAAATCGGAGTAATTCTAGCTACTTTCCATGAATCTGGGAACTGGCTAGTTTCAATGGATGTGTTAAACAGGAAAGCCAGAGAGTTTTCAATGTAGGGCAAAGCAAGCTTCAAAAAGTAACTAGAGATATTGTCAACCCCAAAGCTCTTTGTTGTATTAACCTTGGCAAATGCATCCCTGATATCTTTCAACTCAATGGTCTTGAAGTTAAACTTGGTCTTATCTTTGTTAACTACATATTCACCAGAAAGAAGGGGGTTAGCGGCAAGTTGTATTTTATCCGCTAGATCCCTACCTATTGTGCAAAAGAAATTGTTCATTGCATTGGAAACATCCTTTTTGTTCCGAGTTTCAGTACCAGATTCTTTGAGACAATCAATGCTACTTGACTTTGATCTCTTGTTGAGAAGTTCATTCATTGCTTTCCAAGATTCTTTCATATTACCTTTGCATGCAGAGATCCTATTGGTATAATGCTGTTTCTTCAACTGAACATTAAGTGCATTGACCTCATTACGGATCTGTCAGTAAGAATCCATAAGGATTGGGGATTTGCCTTTGACTGCTGATTTTTTTAGTTTGTCTCTTGTCCGCATCAAATCCCTAAGATCCTTGTCAATCCAGGGGCAACATTTCTCAGAAACCCGCATTTCAATCAAAGGCGCATGTTTTTCAATAATCAGAGAAAACTCCAATAGTGATGGAAACTCCAAAACTGCTCAATCGCGCTATTTTGTGGAGCAGCGGAAAGGTTTCAAATAGAATCAGTACGGAACTTTACCGTTTCTGCAAGCGTTTGGGAATAAGTCGTAGTTGTAGAGATATCAGTTCAGGCAAAAAGCGAAACTACGACATGTAATCGAGTCTATCTTTACATACTATAAACATCTATTCCATCGAAGTGAGACTTCAACAAAGACTTGCAGTGGCAGCAAAACGCAGATTCACTAGATGTGAGAAATCATCACAGAACCTTGGGTGCTCAAAAACATCTACTTCACGCACTTGTTAAACTGAAGGAAAAGATTATAGAAAACTAGAGAATGATTGTGTGAATTCAAGAGAGCTTATTTATCATCTCAAACATCTATTCCATATAATTGAGTCTTCAACAGAGACTTAAAGTCGATGCAAAACGTATATTCACTTCATGTGAGAAATCATCACAGAATGTGGGATGCTCAAAAACAAATACTTCATACACTTGTTAAATTGAAGAAAAAGATTATAGACAACTAAACAATGAATGTGTGAATTCGAGACAATGATTCTATCGTCTCAAACATCTATTCGATCGACGTGAGTTTAACAGAGACTTACAGTCGCAGCAAAACGTATATTCACTAGATGTGAGAAATCATCACAGAATATGGGATGCTCAAAAACATCTACTTCATACACTTGTTAAACTGAAGAAAAGGATTACAGACAACTAGATAATCAATGAGTGAATTGAAGAGAGCTTTTTTATCGTTTCAAACATCTATTCCATATATGTGAGTCTTCAACAGAGACTTGCAGTCGATGCAAAACGCATATTCAATAGCTGTGAGACATCATCACAGAATCTGGGATGCTCAAAAACATCTACTTCGCGCACTTGTTAAACTAAAGAAAAAGATTATAGACAACAAAGCAATGAATGTGTGAATTCGAGACAACGTTTCTATCGTCTCAAACATCTATTCCATCAATGTGAGTTTAACAGAGACTTGCAGTCGCAGCAAAACGCATATTCACTAGATGTTAGAAATCATCACAGAATCTGGGATGCTCAGAAACATCTACTTCATACACTTGTTAAGCTGAAGAAAAGGATTACAGACAACTAGATAATGAATGTGTGAATTGAAGAGAGCTTTTTTATCGTCTCAAACATCTATTCCATATATGTGAGTCTTCAACAGAGACTTGCAGTCGATGCAAAACGTATATTCAATAGATGTGAGAAATCATCACAGAATCTGGGATGCTCAAAAACATCTACTTCATACACTTGTTAAACTGAAGAAAAAGATTATAGACAGCAAAACAATGAATGTGTGAATTCAAGACAACCTTTCTGTCGTCTCAAACATCTTCTCAATCGACGTGAGTTTAACAGAGACTTGCAGTCGCAGCAAAACGCATATTCACTAGATGTTAGAAATCATCACAGAATCTGGGATGCTCAGAAACATCTACTTCATACACTTGTTAAACTGAAGAAAAGGATTACAGACAACTAGATAATGAATGTGTGAATTGAAGAGAGCTTTTTTATCGTCTCAAACATCTATTCCATAAACGTGAGTTTAACAGAGAGTTGAAGTCAAAGCAAAACTTATATTGACTAGATGTGAGAAATCATCGAAGAATCAGGGATGCTCAAAAACATCTACTTCATACACTTGTTAAACTGAAGAAAAGTATTATAGACAACTAGATAATGAATGAGTGAATTCAAGAGAGCTTTTTTATCGTCTCAAATATCTATTCCATATAATTGAGTCTTCAACAGAGACTTGCAGTCGATGCAAAACGTATATTCAATAGATGTGAGAAATCATCACAGAATCTGTGGTGCTCACAAACATCTACTTCACGCACTTGTCAAACTAAAGAAAAAGATTATAGAAATCTAAACAATAGATGTCTGAATTCGAGACAACGTTTCTATCGTCTCAAACATCTATTCAATCAACGTGAGTTGAACAGAGACTTGCACTCGCAGCAAAACGCATATTCACTAGATGTGAGAAATCATCACAGAATCTGGGATGCTCAAAAACATCTACTTTACGCACTTGTCAAACTGAAGAAAAATATTATAGACAACTAAACAATGAATGTGTGAATTAGAGACAACGTTTCTATCGTCTCAAACATCTATTCAATCAACGTGAGTTGAACAGAGACTTGCAGTCGCAGCAAGACGTATATTCTATAGATGTAAGAATCATCACAGAATCTGGGATGCTCAAAAACATCTACTTCATACACTTGTTAAACTGAAGAAAAAGATTATAGACAGCAAAACAATGAATGTGTGAATTCAAGAGAACGTTTCTATCGTCTAAAGCATCTATTCCAACGACGTGAGATTACCAGAGACTTGCAGTCGCAGCAAAACGCATATTCACTAGATGTAGGAAATCATCACAGAATCTGTGATGCTCAAAAATAAAAAATATTTATAAACTTGTGAAACTGAAGAAAAAGATTAGAGATAAAAAAACAATGAATACGTGAATTCGAGACAACATTTATATCGCCTCAAACATCTATTTCATAAACGTGAGCTTAACAGAGACATGAAGTCGCAGCAAAACTTATATTGACTAGATGTGAGAAATCATCACAGAATCTGGGATGCTCAAAAACATCTTCTTCATAAACTTGTTAAACTTAAGAAAAAGATTATAGGCAACTAAACAATGAATACGTCAATTCGAGACAATGTTTATATCGTCTCAAACATCTATTCCATCAAAGTGAGTTTAACAGAGACTTACAGTCGCATCAAAACTTATATTGACTAGATGTGAGAAATCATCTCAGAATCTGGGATGCTCAAAAACATCTACTTCATACACTTGTTAAACTGAAGAAAAGTATTATAGACAACTAGATAATGAATGTGTGAATTCGAGATAGCTTTTTTATCGTCTCAAATATCTATTCCATATAATTGATTCTTCAACAGCGACTTGCAGTCGATGCAAAACGTATATTCAATAGATGTGAGAATTCATCTCAGAATCTGGGATGCTCAAAAACATCTACTTCATACACTTGTTAAACTGAAGAAAAGTATTATAGACAACTAGATAATCAATGTGTGAATTAAAGAGAGCTTTTTTAGCGTCTCAAATATCTATTCCATATAATTGATTCTTCAACAGCGACTTGCAGTCGATGCAAAACGTATATTCAATAGATGTGAGAAATCATCACAGAATGTGGGATGCTCAAAACATCTACTTCACACACCTGTTGAACTAAAGAAAAAGTTTATCGACAACTAAATAATGAATGTGAGAGATTAAGAGAACGATTCTATCATCTCAAACATCTATTCCATAGACGTGAGTTTAATAGAGACTTGCAGTCACAGCAAAATGCATATTCACTAGATGTGAGAAATGATCATAGAATCTGGGATGCTCAAAAAGATCTACTTCATACACTTGTTAAACTGAAGAAAAGGATTATACACAACTAGATAATGAATGTGTGAATTGAAGAGAGCTTTTTTATCGTCTCAAACATCTATTCCATATCATTCTTCAACAGCGACTTGCAGTTGATGCAAAATGTATATTTAATAAATGTGAGAAATCATCACAGAATCTGGGATCCTCAAAATCATCTACTTCACACACTTGTTGAACTAAAGAAAAAGTTTATCGACAACTAATTAATGAGTGTGAGAGATCAAGAGAACGTTTCTATCGTCTCAAACATCTATTCAATCAACGTGAGTTGAAGAGAGACTTGCAGTCGCAGCAAACCGCATATTCACTACATATGAGAAATCATCACAGAATCTTGGATGCTCAAAAGATCTACTTCATAAACTTGTTAAACTGAAGAAAGAGATTATAGAGAACTAAACAATGACATTGTGAATTCGAGACAACGTTTCTATCGTCTCAAACATCTATTCCATCAACGTGAGTTTAACAGAGACTTGCAGTCGCAGCAAAACGCATATACACTAGAAGTGAGAAATCAACACAGAATCTGGGATGCCCAAAAACATCTACTTCATTACCTTGTCAAATTGATGAAAATGATTATAGACAACTTCACAAAGAACGTGTGAATTTGAGACAATGATTCTATCGTCTCAAACATCTATTCGATCGACGTGACTTTAACAGAGACTTGCAATCGCAGCAAAACTTATATTCACTAGATGTGAGAAATCATCACAGAATCTGAAATGCTCAAAAACATCTCCTTCGAACACTTGTTAATCTGAGGAAAAGGATTACAGTCAACTAGATAATGAATGTGTGAATTCAAGAGAGATTTTTTATCGTCTAAAAGATCTATTCCATATATGTGAGTCTTAAACAGAGACTTGCAGTCGATGCAAAACGTATATTCAATAGATGTGAGAAATCATCACAGAATCTGGGATGCTCAAAAATATCTACTTCACGCACTAGTTAAACTGAAGAAAAAGATTACAGACAGCTAAACAATGAATGTGTGACTTCGAGACAACGTTTCTATTGTCTCAAACATCTATTCCATCAAAGTGAGTTTAACAGAGACTTGCAGTCGCAGCAAAACGCATATTCACTAGATGTGAGAAATCATAACAGAATCTGGGATGCTCAAAAATATCTTCTTCATAAACTTGTTAAACTGAAGAGAAAGATTATAGACAACTAAACAATGAATACATGATTTCGAGACAACGTTGATATCGTCTCAAACATCTATTCCATATCCGTGAGTTTAACAGGGACTTGCAGTCGCAGCAAAACGCATATTCACTAGATGTGAGAAATCATCACAGAATCTGTAAAGCTGAAAAACATCTACTTCATACACTTGTCAAACTGAAGAAAAAGATTATAGACAACTAAACAATGAATGTATGAATTCGATAAAACGTTTCTATCTTCTCAAAAATCTATTCTATCAACGTGTGTTTAACAAAGACTTGCAGTCGCAGCAAAATGCATATTGACTAGATGTGAGAAATCATCAGAGAATCTTGGATGCTGAAAAACATCTACTTCATACACTTGTTAAAATGAAGAAAAGTATTAGAGACAACTAGATAATAAAGTTGAGAATTCAAATGAACTTTTCTATCGTCTCAAACATCTATTCCATATATGTGAGTCTTCAACAAAGACTTGCAGTAGATGCAAAACCTATATTCAATAGATGTGAGAAATCATCACAGAATCTGGGATGCTCAAAAACATCTACTTCTTACACTTGTTAAACTGAAGAAAAAGATTATAGACAACTAAACAATGAATACGTGAATTCGAGACAACGTTTATATCGTCTCAAACATCTATTCCATAAACGTGAGTTTAACAGAGACTTGCAGTCGCAGCAAAATGCATATTCTCTAGATGTGAGAAATCATCACAGAATCTGGAAAGCTCAAAAACATCTACATCATACACTTGTTAAACTGACGAAAAGGATTATAGACAACTAGATAATGAATGCGTGAATTCAAGAGAGCTTATTTATCGTCTCAAACATCTATTCCATATTATTGAGTCTTCAACAGAGACTTAAAGTCGATGCAAAGCGTATATTCACTTGATGTCAGAAATCATCACAGAATCTGGGATGCTCAAAAACATCTACTTCATAAACTTGGTAAACTGAAGTAAAAGATTATAGACAACTAAACAATGAATGTGTGAATTCGAGACAACGTTTCTATCGTCTCAACATCCATTCCATCGATGTGAGACTTCAACAGATACTTGCAGTCGAAGCAAACACAATTTCACTAGTTGTGAGAAATCACCACAGAATCTGGGATGCTCAAAAACATCTACTTCACACAGCTATTGAACTAACGAAAAAGTTTATCGACAACTAAATAATGAAAGTGAGGGATCAAGAGAACGTTTCTATCGTCTCAAACATCTATTCAATCAACGCGATTTTAACAGAGACTTGCAATCGCAACAAAGCGCATATTCACTAGATGTGAGAAGTCATCATAGAATCTGTTATGCTCAAAAATATCTACTTCTTACACATGTTAATCTGAAGAAAAAGATTATAGACAACTAAACAATGGATGTGTGAATTCGAAACAATGTTTGTATCGTCTCAAACATCTATTCCATCAACGTGAGTTTAACAGAGACTTGCAGTCGCAGCAAAGCTAATATTTACTAGATTTGAGAAATCATCACAGAATCTGGGTTTGCTCAAAACCATCTACTTCATGCACTTGTCAAACTGCAGAAAAGGATTATAGAAAAGTAGATAATGAATGTGTGAATTCATGAGAGCATTTTTATCGTCTCAAATATCTATTCCATATATGTGAGTCTTAAACAGAGACTTGCAGTCGATGCAAAACATATATTCATTATATGTGAGAAATCATCACAGAATCTTGGATGCTCAAAAGTATCTACTTCACGTACTTGTTAAACTGAAGAAAAAGATTATAGACAACTAAACAATGAATGTGTGAATTCGAGACATTGTTTCTATCGTTTCAAACATCTATTCTATCAACGTGAGTTTAACAGCGACTTATAGTCGCAGAAAAACGCATATTCACTAGATGTGAGAAATCATCACAGAATATGGGATGCACAAAAACATCTACTTCTTACACATGTTAAACTGAAGAAAAAGATTACAGACAACTAAAAAATGAATGTATGAAATTGCGACAACGTTTTTATCGTCTCAAACATCAGTTCCATCGACGTGAGTTTAACAGAGACTTGAATTCGAAGGAAAACCCATATTGACTAGATGTGAGAAATCATCACCGAATCTGGGATGCTCAAAAACATCTACTTCATTACCTTGTCAAATTGATGAAAATGATTATAGACAACTTCACAAAGAACGTGTGAATTTGAGACAATGATTCTATCGTCTCAAACATCTATTCGATCGACGTGACTTTAACAGAGACTTGCAATCGCAGCAAAACTTATATTCACTAGATGTGAGAAATCATCACAGAATCTGAAATGCTCAAAAACATCTCCTTCGAACACTTGTTAATCTGAGGAAAAGGATTACAGTCAACTAGATAATGAATGTGTGAATTCAAGAGAGATTTTTTATCGTCTAAAAGATCTATTCCATATATGTGAGTCTTAAACAGAGACTTGCAGTCGATGCAAAACGTATATTCAATAGATGTGAGAAATCATCACAGAATCTGGGATGCTCAAAAATATCTACTTCACGCACTAGTTAAACTGAAGAAAAAGATTACAGACAGCTAAACAATGAATGTGTGACTTCGAGACAACGTTTCTATTGTCTCAAACATCTATTCCATCAAAGTGAGTTTAACAGAGACTTGCAGTCGCAGCAAAACGCATATTCACTAGATGTGAGAAATCATAACAGAATCTGGGATGCTCAAAAATATCTTCTTCATAAACTTGTTAAACTGAAGAGAAAGATTATAGACAACTAAACAATGAATACATGATTTCGAGACAACGTTGATATCGTCTCAAACATCTATTCCATATCCGTGAGTTTAACAGGGACTTGCAGTCGCAGCAAAACGCATATTCACTAGATGTGAGAAATCATCACAGAATCTGTAAAGCTGAAAAACATCTACTTCATACACTTGTCAAACTGAAGAAAAAGATTATAGACAACTAAACAATGAATGTATGAATTCGATAAAACGTTTCTATCTTCTCAAAAATCTATTCTATCAACGTGTGTTTAACAAAGACTTGCAGTCGCAGCAAAATGCATATTGACTAGATGTGAGAAATCATCAGAGAATCTTGGATGCTGAAAAACATCTACTTCATACACTTGTTAAAATGAAGAAAAGTATTAGAGACAACTAGATAATAAAGTTGAGAATTCAAATGAACTTTTCTATCGTCTCAAACATCTATTCCATATATGTGAGTCTTCAACAAAGACTTGCAGTAGATGCAAAACCTATATTCAATAGATGTGAGAAATCATCACAGAATCTGGGATGCTCAAAAACATCTACTTCTTACACTTGTTAAACTGAAGAAAAAGATTATAGACAACTAAACAATGAATACGTGAATTCGAGACAACGTTTATATCGTCTCAAACATCTATTCCATAAACGTGAGTTTAACAGAGACTTGCAGTCGCAGCAAAATGCATATTCTCTAGATGTGAGAAATCATCACAGAATCTGGAAAGCTCAAAAACATCTACTTCATACACTTGTTAAACTGACGAAAAGGATTATAGACAACTAGATAATGAATGCGTGAATTCAAGAGAGCTTATTTATCGTCTCAAACATCTATTCCATATTATTGAGTCTTCAACAGAGACTTAAAGTCGATGCAAAGCGTATATTCACTTGATGTGAGAAATCATCACAGAATCTGGGATGCTCAAAAACATCTACTTCATAAACTTGGTAAACTGAAGTAAAAGATTATAGACAACTAAACAATGAATGTGTGAATTCGAGACAACGTTTCTATCGTCTCAACATCCATTCCATCGATGTGAGACTTCAACAGATACTTGCAGTCGAAGCAAACACAATTTCACTAGTTGTGAGAAATCACCACAGAATCTGGGATGCTCAAAAACATCTACTTCACACAGCTATTGAACTAACGAAAAAGTTTATCGACAACTAAATAATGAAAGTGAGGGATCAAGAGAACGTTTCTATCGTCTCAAACATCTATTCAATCAACGCGATTTTAACAGAGACTTGCAGTCGCAACAAAGCTCATATTCACTAGATGTGAGAAGTCATCATAGAATCTGTTATGCTCAAAAATATCTACTTCTTACACATGTTAATCTGAAGAAAAAGATTATAGACAACTAAACAATGGATGTGTGAATTCGAAACAATGTTTGTATCGTCTCAAACATCTATTCCATCAACGTGAGTTTAACAGAGACTTGCAGTCGCAGCAAAGCTAATATTTACTAGATTTGAGAAATCATCACAGAATCTGGGTTTGCTCAAAACCATCTACTTCATGCACTTGTCAAACTGCAGAAAAGGATTATAGAAAAGTAGATAATGAATGTGTGAATTCATGAGAGCATTTTTATCGTCTCAAATATCTATTCCATATATGTGAGTCTTAAACAGAGACTTGCAGTCGATGCAAAACATATATTCATTATATGTGAGAAATCATCACAGAATCTTGGATGCTCAAAAGTATCTACTTCACGTACTTGTTAAACTGAAGAAAAAGATTATAGACAACTAAACAATGAATGTGTGAATTCGAGACATTGTTTCTATCGTTTCAAACATCTATTCTATCAACGTGAGTTTAACAGCGACTTATAGTCGCAGAAAAACGCATATTCACTAGATGTGAGAAATCATCACAGAATATGGGATGCACAAAAACATCTACTTCTTACACATGTTAAACTGAAGAAAAAGATTACAGACAACTAAAAAATGAATGTATGAAATTGCGACAACGTTTTTATCGTCTCAAACATCAGTTCCATCGACGTGAGTTTAACAGAGACTTGAATTCGAAGGAAAACCCATATTGACTAGATGTGAGAAATCATCACCGAATCTGGGATGCTCAAAAACATCTACTTCGAACACTTGTGAAAGTGAAGAAAAGGATTACAGACAACTAGATAATGAATTTGTGAATTCAAGAGAGCTTTTTCAACATCTCAAACATCTATTCTATGTATGTGAGTCTTAAACAGAGACTTGCAGTCGATGCAAAACGTATATTCAATAGATGAGAGAAATCATCACAGAATCTTGGATGCTCAAAAACATCTACTTCACGAACTTGTTAAACTGAAGAAAAATATTATAGACAACTAAACAATGAATGTGTGAATTCGAGACAACGTTTCTATTGTCTCAAACATCTATTCCATCGACGTGAGTTTAAAAGAGATTCGCAGTTGCAGCAAATCGTTGTTCACTAGATGTGAGAAATCATCACAGAATCTGAGATGCTCAAAAACATCTACTTCGAACAATTGTTAAACTGAAGAAAAGGAGTACAGACAACTAAACAATAAATGTGTGAATTCGAGAAAACTTTTCTATCGTCTCAAACATCTATTCAATCAACGTGAGTTGAACAGAGACTTGCAGTCGCAGCAAAACGCATATTCACTAGATGTGCGAAATCATCTAGAATCTTGGATGCTCAAAAACATCTACTTCATACACTTGTTAAACTGAAAAGATTATGGACAACTGAACAATTCATGTGTGAATTCGAGCCAACGTTTCTATCGTCTCAAACATCTATTCCATCGACGTGAGTTTAACAGAGACTTGCAGTCGCAGCAAAACGCATATTCACTAGATGTGAGAAATCATAAAAGAATCTGGGATGCTCAAAAATATCTTCTTCATAAACTTGTTAAAATGATGAGAAAGATTATAGACAACTAAACAATGAATACGTGATTTCGAGACAACGTTGAAGTCGTCTCAAACATCTATTCCATATCCGTGAGTTTAACAGGGACTTCCAGTCGCAGCAAAACGCATATTCACTAGATGTGAGAAATCATCACAGAATCTGCAAACCTGAAAAACATCTACTTCATACACTTGTCAAAGTGAAGAAAAAGATTATAGACAGCAAGACAATGAATGTATGAATTCGAGACAACGTTTCTATCGTTTTAAACATCTATTCAATCAACGTGAATTAAACAGAGACTTGCAGTCGCCGCAAAATGCATATTGACTAGATGTGAGAAATCATCACAGAATCTCGGATGCTCAAAAGCATCTACTTCATAAACTTGTTAAACTGAAGAAAAAGATTATACACAAATAAAAAATGAATGTGTGAATTCGAGACAACGTTTCTATCGTCTCAAACATCTAATCCATCAACGTGAGTCTAACAGAGAATTGCAGTCGCAGAAAAACGCATATTCACTACATGTGAGAAATGATCACAGAATATGGGATGCTCAAAAACATCTACTTCACATACATGTTGTACCAAAGAAAAAGTTTATCGATAACTAGATAATAAATGCTACAGTTCAAGAGAACGTTTAAATCGTCTCAAAGATCTTTTCCATCGACGTGGGTCTTCAAAGGAGACTTGCATTCTTAGCAAAAAGGAAATTCATAAGATGTGAGAAATCATCAGAGAATCTTGGATGCTGAAAAACATCTACTTCATACACTTGTTCAAATGAAGAAAAGTATTAGAGACAACTAGATAATAAAGTTGAGAATTCAAATGAACTTTTCTATCGTCTTAAATATCTATTCCATATATGTGAGTCTTCAACAGAGACTTGCAGTCGATGCAAAACGTATATTCAATAGATGTGAGAAATCATCACAGAATCTGAGATGCTCAAAAACATCTACTTCTTACACTTGTTAAACTGAAGAAAAAGATTATAGACAACTAAACAATGAATACGTGAATTCGAGACAACGTTTATATCGTCTCAAACATCTATTCCATAAACGTGAGTTTAACAGAGACTTGCAGTCGCAGCAAAATGCATATTCTCTAGATGTGAGAAATCATCACAGAATCTGGAAAGCTCAAAAACATCTACTTCATACACTTGTTAAACTGACGAAAAGGATTATAGACAACTAGATAATGCATGTGTGAATTCAAGAGAGCTTATTTATCGTCTCAAACATCAATTCCATATAATTGAGTCTTCAACAGAGACTTGCAGTCGATCCAAAACGTATATTCACTTGATGTGAGAAATCATCACAGAATCTGGGATGCTCAAAAACATCTACTTCATAAACTTGGTAAACTGAAGTAAAAGATTATAGACAACTAAAGAATGAATGTGTGAATATGAGACAACGATTCTATTGTTTCAAACATCTATTCCATCGACGTGACTTTAACAGAGACTTGCAGTCGCAGGGAAACGAACATTCACTAGATGTGGGAAATCATCACAGAATCTGGGATGCTCAAAAACATCTACTTCTTACACATGTTAAACTGAAGAAAAAGATTACAGACAACTAAAGAATGAATGTGAGAGATCAAGAGAACGTTTCTATCGTCTCAAACATCTATTCCATCGAAGTGAGACTTCAACAGAGACTTGCAGTCGTAGCAAAACGCATATCCACTAGATGTGAGAAGTCATCACAGAATCTGGGATGCTCAAAAACATCCACTTCATAATGTTGTTAAACTGAAGAAAAAGATTATAGACTACTAAATAATGAATGTAAGAGATCAAGAAAACATTTCTATCGTCTCAAACATCTAATGCATCCACGTGCGTTTAGCAGAAACTTGCAGTCGCAGCAAAACGGATATTCACTAGATGTGACAAATCATCACACATTCTAGGATGCTAAAAAACATCTACTTCATAAACTTGTTGAACTAAAGAAAAAGTTTATTGACAACTAAATAATGAATGTGAGAGATCAAGAGAACGTTGCTATCGTCTCAAACATCAATTCCATCGAAGTGAGACTTCAACAGAGACTTGCAGTCGATGCAAAACGTATATTCACTTGATGTGAGAAATCATCACAAAATCTGGGATGCTCAAAATCATCTACTTGGAACACTTGTCAAACCGAAGAAAAAGATTACAGACAACATTAAAATGAATGTATGAAATTGAGAAAACGTTTCTATCGTCTCAAACATCCATTCCATCGAAGTGAGACTTCAACAGAGACTTGCAGTCGAAGCAAAACGCATTTTGACTTGATATGTGAAATCACCACAGAATCTGGGATGCTCAAAAACTTCCACTTCATAAACTTTTTAAACTGAAGTAAAAGATCATAGACAACTAAACAATGAGTGTGTGAATTCGAGACAACGATTCTATCGTCTCAAAGATCTATTCCATCGAAGTGAGACTACAGCAGAGACTTGCAGTCGCGGCAAAACGCATATTCACTAGATGTGAGAAATCGTCACAGAATCTGGGATGCTCAAAAACACCTACTTCATACACTTTTTAAATTGAAGAAAAAGATTATAGACAACTAAACAATGAATGTCTGAATTAGAGACAATGATTCTATCGTCTCAAACATCTATTCGATCGACGTGAGTTTAACAGAGACTTCCAGTCGCAGCAAAACGTATATTCACTAAATGTGAGAAATCATCACAGAATCTGGGATGCTCAAAAACATCTACTTCACGCACTTGTTAAGCTGAAGAAAAAGATTATATACAACTAAACAATAAAATTGTGAATTAGAGACGAAGTATCTATCGTCTCAAACATCTATTCGATCGACGTGAGTTTAACAGAGACTTCCAGTCGCAGCAAAACGTATATTCACTAAATGTGAGAAATCATCACAGAATCTGGGATGCTCAAAAACATCTACTTCACGCACTTGTTAAGCTGAAGAAAAAGATTATATACAACTAAACAATAAAATTGTGAATTAGAGACGAAGTATCTATCGTCTCAAACATCTATTCAATCAACGTGAGCTTAACAGAGACTTGCAGTCGCATAAAAACGCATACTCACTTGATGTGAGAAATCATCACAGAATCTGGGATGCTCAAAAACATCTTCTTCATACACTTGTTAAACTTAAGAAAAAGATTATAGACAACTAAACAATGAATGTCTGAATTTTAGACAATGATTCTATCGTCTCAAACCTCTATTCGATCGACGTGAGTTTAACAGAGACTTGCAGTCGCAGCAAAACGTATATTCACTAGATGTGAGAAATCATCACAGAATCTTGGATGCTCAAAAACATCTACTTCTTACACATGTTAAACTGAAGAAAAAGTTTATCGACAACTAGATAATGAATGTCAGAAGTGAAGAGAGCTTTTTTATCGTCTCAAACATCTTTTTCATATATGTGAGTCTTCAACAGAGACTTGCAGTCGATGCAAAACGTATTTTCAATAGATGTGAGAAATCATCACAGAATCTGGGATGCTCAAAAACATCTACTTCTTACACAAGTGAAACTGAAGAAAAAGATTACAGACAATCAAACAATGAATGTATGAATTTGAGAAAACGTTTCTGTCGTCTCAAACATCTATTCCATCGACGTGACTTTACTAGAGACTTGCAGTCGCAGCAAAACCAATATTCACTAGATGTGAGAAATCATCACAGAATCTGGGATGCTCAAAAACATCTTCTTCATACACTTGTTAAACTTAAGAAAAAGATTATAGACAACTAAACAGGGAATGTCTGAATTTTAGACAATGATTCTATCGTCTCAAACCTCTATTCGATCGACGTGAGTTTAACAGAGACTTGCAGTCGCAGCAAAACGTATATTCACTAGATGTGAGAAATCATCACAGAATCTTGGATGCTCAAAAACATCTACTTCCTACACATGTTAAACTGAAGAAAAAGTTTATCGACAACTAGATAATGAATGTCAGAAGTGAAGAGAGCTTTTTTATCGTCTCAAACATCTTTTTCATATATGTGAGTCTTCAACAGAGACTTGCAGTCGATGCAAAACGTATTTTCAATAGATGTGAGAAATCATCACAGAATCTGGGATGCTCAAAAACATCTACTTCTTACACAAGTGAAACTGAAGAAAAAGATTACAGACAATCAAACAATGAATGTATGAATTTGAGAAAACGTTTCTGTCGTCTCAAACATCTATTCCATCGACGTGACTTTACTAGAGACTTGCAGTCGCAGCAAAACGAATATTCACTAGATGTGAGAAATCATCACAGAATCTGGGATGCTCAAAAACATCTACTTCATAAACTTGGTAAACTGAAGTAAAAGATTATAGACAACTAAACAATGAATGTGTGAATTCGAGACAACGTTTCTATCGTCTCAACATCCATTCCATCGATGTGAGACTTCAACAGATACTTGCAGTCGAAGCAAACACATTTTCACTAGATTTGAGAAATCACCACAGAATCTGGGATGCTCAAAAACATCTACTTCCCACAGCTATTGAACTAACGAAAAAGTTTATCGACAACTAAATATTGAAAGTGAGAGATCAAGAGAACGTTTCTATCGTCTCAAACATCTATTGCATCGACGTGAGTTTAACAGAGACTTGCAGTCGCAGCAAAACACATGTTCACTAGATGCGAGAAATCATCACAGAATCTGTTATGCTCAAAAACATCTACTTCTTACACTTGTTAAACTGAAGAATAGGATTATAGACAACTAAACAATGAATGTGTGAATTTGAGAGAACGTTTCTATCGTCTCAAACATCTATTCCATCAACGTGAGCTTAACAGAGACTTGCAGTCGCAGCAAAACTCATATTTACTAGATGTGAGAAATCATCACAGAATCTGGGATGCTCAAAACATCTACTTCATAAACTTGTTAAACTAAAGAAAAAAATTATAGACAACTAAACAATGAATGTGTGAATTCGAGACAACGTTTCTATCGTCTCAAACATCTATTCCATCGAAGTGAGACTTAAACAGAGACTTGCAGTCGCAGCAAAACGCATACTCACTAGATGTGAGAAATCATCACAGAATCTGGGATGTTCAAAAACATCTACTTCATATACTTTTTAAATTGAAGAAAAAGATTAAAGACAACTAAGTAATGAATATGTGAATTCGAGACAACGTTTCCATCTTCTCAAACATCTTTTCCATATATGTGAGTCTTCAACAGAGACTTGCAGTCGAAGCAAAACTCATTTTCACTAGATGTGAGAAATCATCACAGAATCTGGGATGCTCAAAAACATCTACTTCATAAACTTCTTAAACTGAAGTAAAAGATTATAGACAACTAAACAATGAATGTGTGAACTCGAGACAACGTTTCTATCGTCTCAAAAGATCTATTCCATCCACATGAGTTTATCAGAGACTTGCAGTCGCAGCAAAACGTTTGTTCACTAGATAAGAGAAATCATCAAAGAATCTGAGATGCTCAAAAACATCTACTTCTTACACATGTTAAACTGAAGAAAAGGTTTATCGATAACTAGATGATGAATGTGAGAATTCGAGAGAAGGTTTCGATCGTCTCAAATATCTATTCCATCAACGTGAGATTAACAGAGACTTACAGTCGATGCAAAACGTATTTTCAATAGATTTGAAAAATCATCACAGAATCTGGGATGCTCAAAAACATCTTCTTCATAATCTTGTTAAACTGAAGAAAAACATTATAGACACCTAAACAATGAATGTGTGAATTCGAGACATTGTTTGTATCGTCTCAAGCATGTATTCAATCAACGTGAGTTGAAGAGAGAATTGCAGTCGCAGCAAAACGCATATTCACTAGATGCGAGAAATCATCACAGAATCTGGGATGCTCAAAAACATCTACTTTATACACTTGTTAAACTGAAGAAAAAGATTATAGAAACCTAAACAATGAATGAGTGAATTGGAGACAACGTTTCTATCGTCTCAAAGATATATTCCATCAACGTGATTTTAACAGAGATTTGCAGTCGATGCAAAACGTATATTCAATAGATGTGAGAAATCATCACAGAATCTGGGATGCTCAAAAACATCTACTTCACTCACCTGTTAAACTGAAGAAATAAATTATAGACAACTAAACAATAAATGTGTGAATTCGAGACGACGTTTCTATTGTCTCAAACATCTATTCAATCAACGTGAGTTGAACAGAGACTTGCAGTCGCAGCAAAACGCATATTCACTAGATGTGAGAAATCATCACAGAATCTGGGACGCTCAAAACATCAAAATCATAAAGTTGTTAAACTGAAGAAAAATATTATAGACAACTAAACAATAAATGTGTGAATTTGAGACAACGTTTCTATCGTCTCAAAGATCTATTCAATCAACGTGAGTTGAACAGAGACTTGCAGTCGCAGCAAAACGCATATTCACTAAATGTGAGAAATCATCGAAGAATCTGGGATGCTCAAAAACATCTACTTCTTACACATTTGAAACTGAAGAAAAAGATTACAGGCAACTAAACAATGAATGTATGAATTCGGTAAAACGTTTCTATCTTCTCAAACATCTATTCTATCAACGTGTGTTTAACAAAGACTTGCAGTCGCAGCAAAATGCATATTGACTAGATGTGAGAAATCATCACAGAATCTCGGATGCTCAAAAGCATCTACTTCATAAACTTGTTAAACTGAAGAAAAAGATTATAGACAAATAAAAAATGAATGTGTGAATTCGAGACAACGTTTCTATCGTCTCAAACATCTAATCCATCAACGTGAGTCTAACAGAGAATTGCAGTCGCAGAAAAACGCATATTCACTACATGTGAGAAGTGATTACAGAATATGGGATGCTCAAAAACATCTACTTCACATACATGTTGTACCAAAGAAAAGGTTTATCGATAATTAGATAATAAATGCTACAGTTCAAGAGAACGTTTAAATCGTCTCAAAGATCTTTTCCATCGACGTGCGTCTTCAAAGGAGACTTGCATTCTTAGCAAAAAGGAAATTCATAAGATGTGAGAAATCATCAGAGAATCTTGGATGCTGAAAAACATCTACTTCATACACTTGTTCAAATTAAGAAAAGTATTAGAGACAACTAGATAATAAAGTTGCGAATTCAAATGAACTTTTCTATCGTCTCAAATATCTATTCCATCTATGTGAGTCTTCAACAGAGACTTGCAGTCGATGCAAAACGTATATTCAATAGATGTGAGAAATCATCACAGAATCTGAGATGCTCAAAAACATCTACTTCTTACACATGTTTAACTGAAGAAAAAGTTTATCGACAACTAGATAATAAAAGTGAGAATTCAAGAGAAGGTTTCTATCGTCTCAAACATCTATTTCAGCTATGTGAGTCTTCAACAGAGATTTGCAGTCGATTCAAATTGTATATTCAATAGATGCGAGAAATCATCACAGAATCTGGGATGCTCAAAAACATCTACTTCTTACACTTGTTAAACTGAAGAAAAAGATTATAGACAACTAAACAATGAATACTTGAATTCGAGACAACGTTTATATCGTCTCAAACATCTATTCCATAAACGTGAGTTTAACAGAGACTTGCAGTCGCAGCAAAATGCATATTCTCTAGATGTGAGAAATCATCACAGAATCTGGGATGCTCAAAAACATCCACTTCATAATGTTGTTAAACTGAAGAAAAAGGTTATAGACTACTAAATAATGAATGTAAGAGATCAAGAGAACATTTCTATCGTCTCAAACATCTAATGCATCCACGTGCGTTAGCAGAAACTTGCAGTCGCAGCAAAACGGATATTCACTAGATGTGACAAATCATCACACAATCTGGGATGCTAAAAAACATCTACTTCATAAACTTGTTGAACTAAAGAAAAAGTTTATTGACAACTAAATAATGAATGTGAGAGATCAAGAGAACGTTGCTATCGTCTCAAACATCAATTCCATCGAAGTGAGACTTCAACAGAGACTTGCAGTCGATGCAAAACGTATATTCACTTGATGTGAGAAATCATCACAAAATCTGGGATGCTCAAAATCATCTACTTGGAACACTTGTCAAACCGAAGAAAAAGATTACAGACAACATTAAAATGAATGTATGAAATTGAAAAAACGTTTCTATCGTCTCAAACATCCATTCCATCGAAGTGAGACTTCAACAGAGACTTGCAGTCGAAGCAAAACGCATTTTGACTTGATGTGTGAAATCACCACAGAATCTGGGATGCTCAAAAACATCTACTTCATAAACTTTTTAAACTGAAGTAAAAGATTATAGACAACTAAACAATGAATGTCTGAATTAGAGACAATGATTCTATCGTCTCAAACATCTATTCAATCAACGTGAGCTTAACAGAGACTTGCAGTCGCAGCAAAACTCATATTCACTTGATGTGAGAAATCATCACAGAATCTGGGATGCTCAAAAACATCTTCTTCATACACTTGTTAAACTTAAGAAAAAGATTATAGACAACTAAACAATGATTGTGTGAATTCGAGACAACGTTTCTGTCGTCTCAAACATCTATACCATCAACGTGATTTTAACATAGACATGCAGTAGCAGCAAAACGCATTTTCACTAGATTTGATAATTCATCACAGAATCGGTTATGCTCGAAAACATCTACTTCTTACACAAGTGAAACTGCAGTAAAAGATTATAGACAACTAAACAATGAATGTTTGAATTCAAGACAACGTTTCTATCTTCTCAATCATCCATATCATCGAAGTGAGACTTCAACTGAGACTTGCAGTCGAAGCAAAACGAAATTTCACTAGATGTGAGAAATCGTCAGAGAATCTGGGATGCTCAATAAGATCTACTTCATACACTTTTTAAATTGAAGAAAAAGATTATAGACAACTAAACAATGAATGTCTGAATTTTAGACAATGATTCTATCGTCTCAAACCTCTATTCGATCGACGTGAGTTTAACAGAGACTTGCAGTCGCAGCAAAACGTATATTCACTAGATGTGAGAAATCATCACAGAATCTTGGATGCTAAAAAACATCTACTTCCTACACATGTTAAACTGAAGAAAAAGTTTATCGACAACTAGATAATGAATGTCAGAAGTGAAGAGAGCTTTTTTATCGTCTCAAACATCTTTTTCATATATGTGAGTCTTCAACAGAGACTTGCAGTCGATGCAAAACGTATTTTCAATAGATGTGAGAAATCATCACAGAATCTGGGATGCTCAAAAACATCTACTTCTTACACAAGTGAAACTGAAGAAAAAGATTACAGACAATCAAACAATGAATGTATGAATTTGAGAAAACGTTTCTATCGTCTCAAACATCTATTCCATCGACGTGACTTTACTAGAGACTTGCAGTCGCAGCAAAACGAATATTCACTAGATGTGAGAAATCATCACAGAATCTGGGATGCTCAAAAACATCTACTTCATAAACTTGGTAAACTGAAGTAAAAGATTATAGACAACTAAACAATGAATGTGTGAATTCGAGACAACGTTTCTATCGTCTCAACATCCATTCCATCGATGTGAGCCTTCAACAGATACTTGCAGTCGAAGCAAACACATTTTCACTAGATTTGAGAAATCACCACAGAATCTGGGATGCTCAAAAACATCTACTTCACACAGCTATTGAACTAACGAGAAAGTTTATCGACAACTAAATATTGAAAGTGAGAGATCAAGAGAACGTTTCTATCGTCTCAAACATCTATTGCATCGACGTGAGTTTAACAGAGACTTGCAGTCGCAGCAAAACACATGTTCACTAGATGCGAGAAATCATCACAGAATCTGTTATGCTCAAAAACATCTACTTCTTACACTTGTTAAACTGAAGAATAGGATTATAGACAACTAAACAATGAATGTGTGAATTTGAGAGAACGTTTCTATCGTCTCAAACATCTATTCCATCAACGTGAGCTTAACAGAGACATGCAGTCGCAGCAAAACTCATATTTACTAGATGTGAGAAATCATCACAGAATCTGGGATGCTCAAAACATCTACTTCATAAACTTGTTAAACTAAAGAAAAAAATTATAGACAACTAAACAATGAATGTGTGAATTCGAGACAACGTTTCTATCGTCTCAAACATCTATTCCATCGAAGTGAGACTTAAACAGAGACTTGCAGTCGCAGCAAAACGCATACTCACTAGATGTGAGAAATCATCACAGAATCTGGGATGTTCAAAAACATCTACTTCATATACTTTTTAAATTGAAGAAAAAGATTAAAGACAACTAAGTAATGAATGTGTGAATTCGAGACAACGTTTCCATCTTCTCAAACATCTTTTCCATATATGTGAGTCTTCAACAGAGACTTGCAGTCGAAGCAAAACTCATTTTCACTAGATGTGAGAAATCATCACAGAATCTGGGATGCTCAAAAACATCTACTTCATAAACTTCTTAAACTGAAGTATAAGATTATAGACAACTAAACAATGAATGTGTGAACTCGAGACAACGTTTCTATCGTCTCAAAGATCTATTCCATCCACATGAGTTTATCAGAGACTTGCAGTCGCAGCAAAACGTTTGTTCACTAGATAAGAGAAATCATCAAAGAATCTGAGATGCTCAAAAACATCTACTTCTTACACATGTTAAACTGAAGAAAAGGTTTATCGATAACTAGATGATGAATGTGAGAATTCGAGAGAAGGTTTCGATCGTCTCAAATATCTATTCCATCAACGTGAGATTAACAGAGACTTACAGTCGATGCAAAACGTATTTTCAATAGATTTGAAAAATCATCGCAGAATCTGGGATGCTCAAAAACATCTTCTTCATAATCTTGTTAAACTGAAGAAAAACATTATAGACACCTAAACAATGAATGTGTGAATTCGAGACATTGTTTGTATCGTCTCAAGCATGTATTCAATCAACGTGAGTTGAAGAGAGAATTGCAGTCGCAGCAAAACGCATATTCACTAGATGCGAGAAATCATCACAGAATCTGGGATGCTCAGAAACATCTACTTCATACACTTGTTAAACTGAAGAAAAAGATTATAGAAACCTAAACAATGAATGAGTGAATTGGAGACAACGTTTCTATCGTCTCAAAGATCTATTCCATCAACGTGATTTTAACAGAGATTTGCAGTCGATGCAAAACGTATATTCAATAGATGTGAGAAATCATCACAGAATCTGGGATGCTCAAAAACATCTACTTCACGCACCTGTTAAACTGAAGAAATAAATTATAGACAACTAAACAATAAATGTGTGAATTCGAGACGACGTTTCTATCGTCTCAAACATCTATTCAATCAACGTGAGTTGAACAGAGACTTGCAGTCGCAGCAAAACGCATATTCACTAGATGTGAGAAATCATCACAGAATCTGGGACGCTCAAAACATCAACATCATAAAGTTGTTAAACTGAAGAAAAATATTATAGACAACTAAACAATAAATGTGTGAATTTGAGACAACGTTTCTATCGTCTCAAAGATCTATTCAATCAACGTGAGTTGAACAGAGACTTGCAGTCGCAGCAAAACGCATATTCACTAAATGTGAGAAATCATCGAAGAATCTGGGATGCTCAAAAACATCTACTTCTTACACATTTGAAACTGAAGAAAAAGATTACAGGCAACTAAACAATGAATGTATGAATTCGATAAAACGTTTCTATCTTCTCAAACATCTATTCTATCAACGTGTGTTTAACAAAGACTTGCAGTCGCAGCAAAATGCATATTGACTAGATGTGAGAAATCATCACAAAATCTCGGATGCTCAAAAGCATCTACTTCATAAACTTGTTAAACTGAAGAAAAAGATTATAGACAAATAAAAAATGAATGTGTGAATTCGAGACAACGTTTCTATCGTCTCAAACATCTAATCCATCAACGTGAGTCTAACAGAGAATTGCAGTCGCAGAAAAACGCATATTCACTACATGTGAGAAGTGATCACAGAATATGGGATGCTCAAAAACATCTACTTCACATACCTGTTTCTACCAAAGAAAAAGTTTATCGATAACTAGATAATAAATGCTACAGTTCAAGAGAACGCTTAAATCGTCTCAAAGATCTTTTCCATCGACGTGCGTCTTCAAAGGAGACTTGCATTCTTAGCAAAAAGGAAATTCATAAGATGTGAGAAATCATCAGAGAATCTTGGATGCTGAAAAACATCTACTTCATACACTTGTTCAAATGAAGAAAAGTATTAGAGACAACTAGATAATAAAGTTGAGAATTCAAATGAACTTTTCTATCGTCTCAAATATCTATTCCATATATGTGAGTCTTCAACAGAGACTTGCAGTCGATGCAAAACGTATATTCAATAGATGTGAGAAATCATCACAGAATCTGAGATGCTCAAAAACATCTACTTCTTACACATGTTTAACTGAAGAAAAAGTTTATCGACAACTAGATAATAAAAGTGAGAATTCAAGAGAAGGTTTCTACCGTCTCAAACATCTATTTCATCTATGTGAGTCTTCAACAGAGATTTGCAGTCGATTCAAATCGTATATTCAATAGATGTGAGAAATCATCACAGAAACTGGGATGCTCAAAAACATCTACTTCTTACACTTGTTAAACTGAAGAAAAAGATTATAGACAACTAAACAATGAATACGTGAATTCGAGACAACGTTTATATCGTCTCAAACATCTATTCCATAAACGCGAGTTTAACAGAGACTTGCAGTCGCAGCAAAATGCATATTCTCTAGATGTGAGAAATCATCACAGAATCTGGAAAGCTCAAAAACATCTACTTCATACACTTGTTAAACTGACGAAAAGGATTATAGACAACTAGATAATGAATGTGTGAATTCAAGAGAGCTTATTTATCGTCTCAAACATCTAGTCCATATAATTGAGTCTTCAACAGAGACTTGCAGTCGATGCAAAACGTATATTCACTTGATGTGAGAAATCATCACAGAATCTGGGATGCTCAAAAACATCTACTTCATATACTTTTTAAATTGAAGAAAAAGATTAAAGACAACTAAGTAATGAATGTGTGAATTCGAGACAACGTTTCCATCTTCTCAAACATCTTTTCCATATATGTGAGTCTTCAACAGAGACTTGCAGTCGAAGCAAAACTCGTTTTCACTAGATGTGAGAAATCATCACAGAATCTGGGATGCTCAAAAACATCTACTTCATAAACTTCTTAAACTGAAGTATAAGATTATAGACAACTAAACAATGAATGTGTGAACTCGAGACAACGTTTCTATCGTCTCAAAGATCTATTGCATCGACGTGAGTTTAACAGAGACTTGCAGTCGCAGCAAAACACATGTTCACTAGATGCGAGAAATCATCAAAGAATCTGTTATGCTCAAAAACATCTACTTCTTACACTTGTTAAACTGAAGAATAGGATTATAGACAACTAAACAATGAATGTGTGAATTTGAGAGAACGTTTCTATCGTCTCAAACATCTATTCCATCAACGTGAGCTTAACAGAGACATGCAGTCGCAGCAAAACTCATATTTACTAGATGTGAGAAATCATCACAGAATCTGGGATGCTCAAAACATCTACTTCATAAACTTGTTAAACTAAAGAAAAAAATTATAGACAACTAAACAATGAATGTGTGAATTCGAGACAACGTTTCTATCGTATCAAACATCTATTCCATCGAAGTGAGACTTAAACAGAGACTTGCAGTCGCAGCAAAACGCATACTCACTAGATGTGAGAAATCATCACAGAATCTGGGATGTTCAAAAACATCTACTTCATATACTTTTTAAATTGAAGAAAAAGATTAAAGACAACTAAGTAATGAATGTGTGAATTCGAGACAACGTTTCCATCTTCTCAAACATCTTTTCCATATATGTGAGTCTTCAACAGAGACTTGCAGTCGAAGCAAAACTCATTTTCACTAGATGTGAGAAATCATCACAGAATCTGGGATGCTCAAAAACATCTACTTCATAAACTTCTTAAACTGAAGTATAAGATTATAGACAACTAAACAATGAATGTGTGAACTCGAGACAACGTTTCTATCGTCTCAAAGATCTATTCCATCCACATGAGTTTATCAGAGACTTGCAGTCGCAGCAAAACGTTTGTTCACTAGATAAGAGAAATCATCAAAGAATCTGAGATGCTCAAAAACATCTACTTCTTACACATGTTAAACTGAAGAAAAGGTTTATCGATAACTAGATGATGAATGTGAGAATTGGAGAGAAGGTTTCGATCGTCTCAAATATCTATTCCATCAACGTGAGATTAACAGAGACTTACAGTCGATGCAAAACGTATTTTCAATAGATTTGAAAAATCATCGCAGAATCTGGGATGCTCAAAAACATCTTCTTCATAATCTTGTTAAACTGAAGAAAAACATTAAAGACACCTAAACAATGAATGTGTGAATTCGAGACATTGTTTGTATCGTCTCAAGCATGTATTCAATCAACGTGAGTTGAAGAGAGAATTGCAGTCGCAGCAAAACGCATATTCACTAGATGCGAGAAATCATCACAGAATCTGGGATGCTCAAAAACATCTACTTCATACACTTGTTAAACTGAAGAAAAAGATTATAGAAACCTAAACAATGAATGAGTGAATTGGAGACAACGTTTCTATCGTCTCAAAGATCTATTCCATCAACGTGATTTTAACAGAGATTTGCAGTCGATGCAAAACGTATATTCAATAGATGTGAGAAATCATCACAGAATCTGGGATGCTCAAAAACATCTACTTCACGCACCTGTTAAACTGAAGAAATAAATTATAGACAACTAAACAATAAATGTGTGAATTCGAGACGACGTTTCTATCGTCTCAAACATCTATTCAATCAACGTGAGTTGAACAGAGACTTGCAGTCGCAGCAAAACGCATATTCACTAGATGTGAGAAATCATCACAGAATCTGGGACGCTCAAAACATCAACATCATAAAGTTGTTAAACTGAAGAAAAATATTATAGACAACTAAACAATAAATGTGTGAATTTGAGACAACGTTTCTATCGTCTCAAAGATCTATTCAATCAACGTGAGTTGAACAGAGACTTGCAGTCGCAGCAAAACGCATATTCACTAAATGTGAGAAATCATCGAAGAATCTGGGATGCTCAAAAACATCTACTTCTTACACATTTGAAACTGAAGAAAAAGATTACAGGCAACTAAACAATGAATGTATGAATTCGATAAAACGTTTCTATCTTCTCAAACATCTATTCTATCAACGTGTGTTTAACAAAGACTTGCAGTCGCAGCAAAATGCATATTGACTAGATGTGAGAAATCATCACAGAATCTCGGATGCTCAAAAGCATCTACTTCATAAACTTGTTAAACTGAAGAAAAAGATTATAGACAAATAAAAAATGAATTTGTGAATTCGAGACAACGTTTCTATCGTCTCAAACATCTAATCCATCAACGTGAGTCTAACAGAGTATTGCAGTCGCAGAAAAACGCATATTCACTACATGTGAGAAGTGATCACAGAATATGGGATGCTCAAAAACATCTACTTCACATACCTGTTTCTACCAAAGAAAAAGTTTATCGATAACTAGATAATAAATGCTACAGTTCAAGAGAACGTTTAAATCGTCTCAAAGATCTTTTCCATCGACGTGCGTCTTCAAAGGAGACTTGCATTCTTAGCAAAAAGGAAATTCATAAGATGTGAGAAATCATCAGAGAATCTTGGATGCTGAAAAACATCTACTTCATACACTTGTTCAAATGAAGAAAAGTATTAGAGACAACTAGATAATAAAGTTGAGAATTCAAATGAACTTTTCTATCGTCTCAAATATCTATTCCATATATGTGAGTCTTCAACAGAGACTTGCAGTCGATGCAAAACGTATATTAAATAGATGTGAGAAATCATCACAGAATCTGAGATGCTCAAAAACATCTACTTCTTACACATGTTTAACTGAAGAAAAAGTTTATCGACAACTAGATAATAAAAGTGAGAATTCAAGAGAAGGTTTCTATCGTCTCAAACATCTATTTCATCTATGTGAGTCTTCAACAGAGATTTGCAGTCGATTCAAATCGTATATTCAATAGATGTGAGAAATCATCACAGAAACTGGGATGCTCAAAAACATCTACTTCTTACACTTGTTAAACTGAAGAAAAAGATTATAGACAACTAAACAATGAATACGTGAATTCGAGACAACGTTTATATCGTCTCAAACATCTATTCCATAAACGTGAGTTTAACAGAGACTTGCAGTCGCAGCAAAATGCATATTCTCTAGATGTGAGAAATCATCACAGAATCTGGAAAGCTCAAAAACATCTACTTCATACACTTGTTAAACTGACGAAAAGGATTATAGACAACTAGATAATGAATGTGTGAATTCAAGAGAGCTTATTTATCGTCTCAAACATCTAGTCCATATAATTGAGTCTTCAACAGAGACTTGCAGTCGATGCAAAACGTATATTCACTTGATGTGAGAAATCATCACAGAATCTGGGATGCTCAAAAACATCTACTTCATATACTTTTTAAATTGAAGAAAAAGATTAAAGACAACTAAGTAATGAATGTGTGAATTCGAGACAACGTTTCCATCTTCTCAAACATCTTTTCCATATATGTGAGTCTTCAACAGAGACTTGCAGTCGAAGCAAAACTCGTTTTCACTAGATGTGAGAAATCATCACAGAATCTGGGATGCTCAAAAACATCTACTTCATAAACTTCTTAAACTGAAGTATAAGATTATAGACAACTAAACAATGAATGTGTGAACTCGAGACAACGTTTCTATCGTCTCAAAGATCTATTCCATCCACATGAGTTTATCAGAGACTTGCAGTCGCAGCAAAACGTTTGTTCACTAGATAAGAGAAATCATCAAAGAATCTGAGATGCTCAAAAACATCTACTTCTTACACATGTTAAACTGAAGAAAAGGTTTATCGATAACTAGATGATGAATGTGAGAATTCGAGAGAAGGTTTCGATCGTCTCAAATATCTATTCCATCAACGTGAGATTAACAGAGACTTACAGTCGATGCAAAACGTATTTTCAATAGATTTGAAAAATCATCGCAGAATCTGGGATGCTCAAAAACATCTTCTTCATAATCTTGTTAAACTGAAGAAAAACATTATAGACACCTAAACAATGAATGTGTGAATTCGAGACATTGTTTGTATCGTCTCAAGCATGTATTCAATCAACGTGAGTTGAAGAGAGAATTGCAGTCGCAGCAAAACGCATATTCACTAGATGCGAGAAATCATCACAGAATCTGGGATGCTCAAAAACATCTACTTCATACACTTGTTAAACTGAAGAAAAAGATTATAGAAACCTAAACAATGAATGAGTGAATTGGAGACAACGTTTCTATCGTCTCAAAGATCTATTCCATCAACGTGATTTTAACAGAGATTTGCAGTCGATGCAAAACGTATATTCAATAGATGTGAGAAATCATCACAGAATCTGGGATGCTCAAAAACATCTACTTCACGCACCTGTTAAACTGAAGAAATAAATTATAGACAACTAAACAATAAATGTGTGAATTCGAGACGACGTTTCTATCGTCTCAAACATCTATTCAATCAACGTGAGTTGAACAGAGACTTGCAGTCGCAGCAAAACGCATATTCACTAGATGTGAGAAATCATCACAGAATCTGGGACGCTCAAAACATCAACATCATAAAGTTGTTAAACTGAAGAAAAATATTATAGACAACTAAACAATAAATGTGTGAATTTGAGACAACGTTTCTATCGTCTCAAAGATCTATTCAATCAACGTGAGTTGAACAGAGACTTGCAGTCGCAGCAAAACGCATATTCACTAAATGTGAGAAATCATCGAAGAATCTGGGATGCTCAAAAACATCTACTTCTTACACATTTGAAACTGAAGAAAAAGATTACAGGCAACTAAACAATGAATGTATGAATTCGATAAAACGTTTCTATCTTCTCAAACATCTATTCTATCAACGTGTGTTTAACAAAGACTTGCAGTCGCAGCAAAATGCATATTGACTAGATGTGAGAAATCATCACAGAATCTCGGATGCTCAAAAGCATCTACTTCATAAACTTGTTAAACTGAAGAAAAAGATTATAGACAAATAAAAAATGAATGTGTGAATTCGAGACAACGTTTCTATCGTCTCAAACATCTAATCCATCAACGTGAGTCTAACAGAGAATTGCAGTCGCAGAAAAACGCATATTCACTACATGTGAGAAGTGATCACAGAATATGGGATGCTCAAAAACATCTACTTCACATACCTGTTTCTACCAAAGAAAAAGTTTATCGATAACTAGATAATAAATGCTACAGTTCAAGAGAACGTTTAAATCGTCTCAAAGATCTTTTCCATCGACGTGCGTCTTCAAAGGAGACTTGCATTCTTAGCAAAAAGGAAATTCATAAGATGTGAGAAATCATCAGAGAATCTTGGATGCTGAAAAACATCTACTTCATACACTTGTTCAAATGAAGAAAAGTATTAGAGACAACTAGATAATAAAGTTGAGAATTCAAATGAACTTTTCTATCGTCTCAAATATCTATTCCATATATGTGAGTCTTCAACAGAGACTTGCAGTCGATGCAAAACGTATATTCAATAGATGTGAGAAATCATCACAGAATCTGAGATGCTCAAAAACATCTACTTCTTACACATGTTTAACTGAAGAAAATGTTTATCGACAACTAGATAATAAAAGTGAGAATTCAAGAGAAGGTTTCTATCGTCTCAAACATCTATTTCATCTATGTGAGTCTTCAACAGAGATTTGCAGTCGATTCAAATCGTATATTCAATAGATGTGAGAAATCATCACAGAAACTGGGATGCTCAAAAACATCTACTTCTTACACTTGTTAAACTGAAGAAAAAGATTATAGACAACTAAACAATGAATACGTGAATTCGAGACAACGTTTATATCGTCTCAAACATCTATTCCATAAACGTGAGTTTAACAGAGACTTGCAGTCGCAGCAAAATGCATATTCTCTAGATGTGAGAAATCATCACAGAATCTGGAAAGCTCAAAAACATCTACTTCATACACTTGTTAAACTGACGAAAAGGATTATAGACAACTAGATAATGAATGTGTGAATTCAAGAGAGCTTATTTATCGTCTCAAACATCTAGTCCATATAATTGAGTCTTCAACAGAGACTTGCAGTCGATGCAAAACGTATATTCACTTGATGTGAGAAATCATCACAGAATCTGGGATGCTCAAAAACATCTACTTCATAAACTTGGTAAACTGAAGTAAAAGATTATAGACAACTAAAGAATGAATGTGTGAATTCGAGACAACGTTTCTATCGTCTCAACATCCATTCCATCGATGTGAGACTTCAACAGATACTTGCAGTCGAAGCAAACACATTTTCACTAGATGTGAGAAATCACCACAGAATCTGGAATGCTCAAAAACATCTACTTCATAAACTTGTTAAACTAAAGTAAAAGATTATAGACAACTAAATAATGAATGTGTGAATTCGAGATAACGTTTTTATCGTCCTAAAGATCTATTCCATCTAAATGAGACTTCAACAGAGACTTGCAGTCGCGGCAAAACGCATACTCACTAGATGTGAGAAATCGTCACAGAATGTGCGTTCCTCAAAAACATCTACTTCATACACTTTTTAAATTGAAGAAAAAGTTGATAGACAACTAAACAATGAATGTGTGAATTTGAGACAACGATTCTATCGTCTAAAACATCTATTCCATCGACGTGACTTTAACAGAGACTTGCAGTCGCAGCAAAACGAACATTCACTAGATGTAGGAAATCATCACAGAATCTGGGATGCTCAAAAACATCTACTTCTTACACATTTTAAACTGAAGAAAAAGATTACAGACAACTAAAGAATGAATGTGAGAGATCAAGAGAACGTTTCTATCGTCTCAAACATCTATTCCATCGAAGTGAGACTTCAACAGAGACTTGCAGTCGCAGCAAAACGCATATCCACTAGATGTGAGAAGTCATCACAGAATCTGGGATGCTCAAAAACATCCACTTCATAATGTTGTTAAACTGAAGAAAAAGATTATAGACTACTAAATAATGAATGTAAGAGATCAAGAGAACATTTCTATCGTCTCAAACATCTAATGCATCCACGTGCGTTTAGCAGAAACTTGCAGTCGCAGCAAAACGGATATTCACTAGATGTGACAAATCATCACACAATCTGGGATGCTAAAAAACATCTACTTCATAAACTTGTTGAACTAAAGAAAAAGTTTATTGACAACTAAATAATGAATGTGAGAGATCAAGAGAACGTTGCTATCGTCTCAAACATCAATTCCATCGAAGTGAGACTTCAACAGAGACTTGCAATCGATGCAAAACGTATATTCACTTGATGTGAGAAATCATCACAAAATCTGGGATGCTCAAAATCATCTACTTGGAACACTTGTCAAACCGAAGAAAAAGATTACAGACAACATTAAAATGAATGTATGAAATTGAGAAAACGTTTCTATCGTCTCAAACATCCATTCCATCGAAGTGAGACTTCAACAGAGACTTGCAGTCGAAGAAAAACGCATTTTGACTTGATGTGTGAAATCACCACAGAATCTGGGATGCTCAAAAACATCTACTTCATAAACTTTTTAAACTGAAGTAAAAGATCATAGACAACTGAACAATGAGTGTGTGAATTCGAGACAACGTTTCTATCGTCTCAAAGATCTATTCCATCGAAGTGAGACTACAGCAGAGACTTGCAGTCGCGGCAAAACGCATATTCACTAGATGTGAGAAATCGTCACAGAATCTGGGATGCTCAAAAACACCTACTTCATACACTTATTAAATTGAAGAAAATGATTATAGACAACTAAACAATGAATGTCTGAATTAGAGACAATGATTCTATCGTCTCAAACATCTATTCGATCGACGTGAGTTTAACAGAGACTTCCAGTCGCAGCAAAACGTATATTCACTAAATGTGAGAAATCATCACAGAATCTGGGATGCTCAAAAACATCTACTTCACGCACTTGTTAAGCTGAAGAAAAAGATTATATACAACTAAACAATAAAATTGTGAATTAGAGACGAAGTATCTATCGTCTCAAACATCTATTCGATCGACGTGAGTTTAACAGAGACTTCCAGTCCCAGCAAAACTCATATTTACTTGATGTGAGAAATCATCACAGAATGTGGGATGCTCAAAAACATCTACTTCACGCACTTGTTAAGCTGAAGAAAAAGATTATATACAACTAAACAATAAAATTGTGAATTCGAGACGAAGTATCTATCGTCTCAAACATCTATTCCATCAACGTGAGCTTAACAGAGACTTGCAGTCGCAGCAAAACTCATATTTACTAGATGTGAGAAATCATCACAGAATCTGGGATGCTCAAAAACATTTTCTTCATACACTTGTTAAATTTAAGAAAAAGATAATAGACAACTAAACAATGATTGTGTGAATTCGAGACAACGTTTCTGTCGTCTCAAACATCTATACCATCAACGTGATTTTAACATAGACATGCAGTCGCAGCAAAACGCATTTTCACTAGATTTGATAAATCATCACAGAATCTGTTATGCTCGAAAACATCTACTTCTTACACAAGTGAAACTGCAGTAAAAGATTATAGACAACTAAACAATGAATGTTTGAATTCAAGACAACGTTTCTATCGTCTCAATCATCCATATCATCGAAGTGAGACTTCAACTGAGACTTGCAGTCGAAGCAAAATGAAATTTCACTAGATGTGAGAAATCGTCAGAGAATCTGGGATGCTCAATAAGATCTACTTCATACACTTTTTAAATTGAAGAAAAAGATTATAGACAACTAAACAATGAATGTCTGAATTTTAGACAATGATTCTATCGTCTCAAACCTCTATTCGATCGACGTGAGTTTAACAGAGACTTGCAGTCGCAGCAAAACGTATATTCACTAGATGTGAGAAATCATCACAGAATCTTGGATGCTCAAAAACATCTACTTCCTACACATGTTAAACTGAAGAAAAAGTTTATCGACAACTAGATAATGAATGTCAGAAGTGAAGAGAGCTTTTTTATCGTCTCAAACATCTTTTTCATATATGTGAGTCTTCAACAGAGACTTGCAGTCGATGCAAAACGTATTTTCAATAGATGTGAGAAATCATCACAGAATCTGGGATGCTCAAAAACATCTACTTCTTACACAAGTGAAACTGAAGAAAAAGATTACAGACAATCAAACAATGAATGTATGAATTTGAGAAAACGTTTCTATCGTCTCAAACATCTATTCCATCGACGTGACTTTACTAGAGACTTGCAGTCGCAGCAAAACGAATATTCACTAGATGTGAGAAATCATCACAGAATCTGGGATGCTCAAAAACATCTACTTCATAAACTTGGTAAACTGAAGTAAAAGATTATAGACAACTAAACAATGAATGTGTGAATTCGAGACAACGTTTCTATCGTCTCAACATCCATTCCATCGATGTGAGCCTTCAACAGATACTTGCAGTCGAAGCAAACACATTTTCACTAGATTTGAGAAATCACCACAGAATCTGGGATGCTCAAAAACATCTACTTCACACAGCTATTGAACTAACGAGAAAGTTTATCGACAACTAAATATTGAAAGTGAGAGATCAAGAGAACGTTTCTATCGTCTCAAACATCTATTGCATCGACGTGAGTTTAACAGAGACTTGCAGTCGCAGCAAAACACATGTTCACTAGATGCGAGAAATCATCACGGAATCTGTTATGCTCAAAAACATCTACTTCTTACACTTGTTAAACTGAAGAATAGGATTATAGACAACTAAACAATGAATGTGTGAATTTGAGAGAACGTTTCTATCGTCTCAAACATCTATTCCATCAACGTGAGCTTAACAGAGACATGCAGTCGCAGCAAAACTCATATTTACTAGATGTGAGAAATCATCACAGAATCTGGGATGCTCAAAACATCTACTTCATAAACTTGTTAAACTAAAGAAAAAAATTATAGACAACTAAACAATGAATGTGTGAATTCGAGACAACGTTTCTATCGTCTCAAACATCTATTCCATCGAAGTGAGACTTAAACAGAGACTTGCAGTCGCAGCAAAACGCATACTCACTAGATGTGAGAAATCATCACAGAATCTGGGATGTTCAAAAACATCTACTTCATATACTTTTTAAATTGAAGAAAAAGATTAAAGACAACTAAGTAATGAATGTGTGAATTCGAGACAACGTTTCCATCTTCTCAAACATCTTTTCCATATATGTGAGTCTTCAACAGAGACTTGCAGTCGAAGCAAAACTCATTTTCACTAGATGTGAGAAATCATCACAGAATCTTGGATGCTCAAAAACATCTACTTCATAAACTTCTTAAACTGAAGTATAAGATTATAGACAACTAAACAATGAATGTGTGAACTCGAGACAACATTTCTATCGTCTCAAAGATGTATTCCATCCACATGAGTTTATCAGAGACTTGCAGTCGCAGCAAAACGTTTGTTCACTAGATAAGAGAAATCATCAAAGAATCTGAGATGCTCAAAAACATCTACTTCTTACACATGTTAAACTGAAGAAAAGGTTTATCGATAACTAGATGATGAATGTGAGAATTGGAGAGAAGGTTTCGATCGTCTCAAATATCTATTCCATCAACGTGAGATTAACAGAGACTTACAGTCGATGCAAAACGTATTTTCAATAGATTTGAAAAATCATCGCAGAATCTGGGATGCTCAAAAACATCTTCTTCATAATCTTGTTAAACTGAAGAAAAACATTAAAGACACCTAAACAATGAATGTGTGAATTCGAGACATTGTTTGTATCGTCTCAAGCATGTATTCAATCAACGTGAGTTGAAGAGAGAATTGCAGTCGCAGCAAAACGCATATTCACTAGATGCGAGAAATCATCACAGAATCTGGGATGCTCCAAAACATCTACTTCATACACTTGTTAAACTGAAGAAAAAGATTATAGAAACCTAAACAATGAATGAGTGAATTGGAGACAACGTTTCTATCGTCTCAAAGATCTATTCCATCAACGTGATTTTAACAGAGATTTGCAGTCGATGCAAAACGTATATTCAATAGATGTGAGAAATCATCACAGAATCTGGGATGCTCAAAAACATCTACTTCACGCACCTGTTAAACTGAAGAAATAAATTATAGACAACTAAACAATAAATGTGTGAATTCGAGACGACGTTTCTATCGTCTCAAACATCTATTCAATCAACGTGAGTTGAACAGAGACTTGCAGTCGCAGCAAAACGCATATTCACTAGATGTGAGAAATCATCACAGAATCTGGGACGCTCAAAACATCAACATCATAAAGTTGTTAAACTAAAGAAAAATATTATAGACAACTAAACAATAAATGTGTGAATTTGAGACAACGTTTCTATCGTCTCAAAGATCTATTCAATCAACGTGAGTTGAACAGAGACTTGCAGTCGCAGCAAAACGCATATTCACTAAATGTGAGAAATCATCGAAGAATCTGGGATGCTCAAAAACATCTACTTCTTACACATTTGAAACTGAAGAAAAAGATTACAGGCAACTAAACAATGAATGTATGAATTCGATAAAGCGTTTCTATCTTCTCAAACATCTATTCTATCAACGTGTGTTTAACAAAGACTTGCAGTCGCAGCAAAATGCATATTGACTAGATGTGAGAAATCATCACAGAATCTCGGATGCTCAAAAGCATCTACTTCATAAACTTGTTAAACTGAAGAAAAAGATTATAGACAAATAAAAAATGAATGTGTGAATTCGAGACAACGTTTCTATCGTCTCAAACATCTAATCCATCAACGTGAGTCTAACAGAGAATTGCAGTCGCAGAAAAACGCATATTCACTACATGTGAGAAGTGATCACAGAATATGGGATGCTCAAAAACATCTACTTCACATACCTGTTTCTACCAAAGAAAAAGTTTATCGATAACTAGATAATAAATGCTACAGTTCAAGAGAACGTTTAAATCGTCTCAAAGATCTTTTCCATCGACGTGCGTCTTCAAAGGAGACTTGCATTCTTAGCAAAAAGGAAATTCATAAGATGTGAGAAATCATCAGAGAATCTTGGATGCTGAAAAACATCTACTTCATACACTTGTTCAAATGAAGAAAAGTATTAGAGACAACTAGATAATAAAGTTGAGAATTCAAATGAACTTTTCTATCGTCTCAAATATCTATTCCATATATGTGAGTCTTCAACAGAGACTTGCAGTCGATGCAAAACGTATATTCAATAGATGTGAGAAATCATCACAGAATCTGAGATGCTCAAAAACATCTACTTCTTACACATGTTTAACTGAAGAAAAAGTTTATCGACAACTAGATAATAAAAGTGAGAATTCAAGAGAAGGTTTCTATCGTCTCAAACATCTATTTCATCTATGTGAGTCTTCAACAGAGATTTGCAGTCGATTCAAATCGTATATTCAATAGATGTGAGAAATCATCACAGAAACTGGGATGCTCAAAAACATCTACTTCTTACACTTGTTAAACTGAAGAAAAAGATTATAGACAACTAAACAATGAATACGTGAATTCGAGACAACGTTTATATCGTCTCAAACATCTATTCCATAAACGTGAGTTTAACAGAGACTTGCAGTCGCAGCAAAATGCATATTCTCTAGATGTGAGAAATCATCACAGAATCTGGAAAGCTCAAAAACATCTACTTCATACACTTGTTAAACTGACGAAAAGGATTATAGACAACTAGATAATGAATGTGTGAATTCAAGAGAGCTTATTTATCGTCTCAAACATCTAGTCCATATAATTGAGTCTTCAACAGAGACTTGCAGTCGGTGCAAAACGTATATTCACTTGATGTGAGAAATCATCACAGAATCTGGGATGCTCAAAAACATCTACTTCATAAACTTGGTAAACTGAAGTAAAAGATTATAGACAACTAAAGAATGAATGTGTGAATTCGAGACAACGTTTCTATCGTCTCAACATCCATTCCATCGATGTGAGACTTCAACAGATACTTGCAGTCGAAGCAAACACATTTTCACTAGATGTGAGAAATCACCACAGAATCTGGGATGCTCAAAGACATCTACTTCATAAACTTGTTAAACTAAAGTAAAAGATTATAGACAACTAAATAATGAATGTGTGAATTCGAGATAACGTTTTTATCGTCCTAAAGATCTATTCCATCTAAATGAGACTTCAACAGAGACTTGCAGTCGCGGCAAAACGCATACTCACTAGATGTGAGAAATCGTCACAGAATGTGCGTTCCTCAAAAACATCTACTTCATACACTTTTTAAATTGAAGAAAAAGTTGATAGACAACTAAACAATGAATGCGTGAATTTGAGACAACGATTCTATCGTCTAAAACATCTATTCCATCGACGTGACTTTAACAGAGACTTGCAGTCGCAGCAAAACGAACATTCACTAGATGTAGGAAATCATCACAGAATCTGGGATGCTCAAAAACATCTACTTCTTACACATGTTAAACTGAAGAAAAAGATTACAGACAACTAAAGAATGAATGTGAGAGATCAAGAGAACGTTTCTATCGTCTCAAACATCTATTCCATCGAAGTGAGACTTCAACAGAGACTTGCAGTCGCAGCAAAATGCATATCCACTAGATGTGAGAAGTCATCACAGAATCTGGGATGCTCAAAAACATCCACTTCATAATGTTGTTAAACTGAAGAAAAAGATTATAGACTACTAAATAATGAATGTAAGAGATCAAGAGAACATTTCTATCGTCTCAAACATCTAATGCATCCACGTGCGTTTAGCAGAAACTTGCAGTCGCAGCAAAACGGATATTCACTAGATGTGACAAATCATCACACAATCTGGGATGCTAAAAAACATCTACTTCATAAACTTGTTGAACTAAAGAAAAAGTTTATTGACAACTAAATAATGAATGTGAGAGATCAAGAGAACGTTGCTATCGTCTCAAACATCAATTCCATCGAAGTGAGACTTCAACAGAGACTTGCAATCGATGCAAAACGTATATTCACTTGATGTGAGAAATCATCACAAAATCTGGGATGCTCAAAATCATCTACTTGGAACACTTGTCAAACCGAAGAAAAAGATTACAGACAACATTAAAATGAATGTATGAAATTGAGAAAACGTTTCTATCGTCTCAAACATCCATTCCATCGAAGTGAGACTTCAACAGAGACTTGCAGTCGAAGCAAAACGCATTTTGACTTGATGTGTGAAATCACCACAGAATCTGGGATGCTCAAAAACATCTACTTCATAAACTTTTTAAACTGAAGTAAAAGATCATAGACAACTGAACAATGAGTGTGTGAATTCGAGACAACGTTTCTATCGTCTCAAAGATCTATTCCATCGAAGTGAGACTACAGCAGAGACTTGCAGTCGCGGCAAAACGCATATTCACTAGATGTGAGAAATCGTCACAGAATCTGGGATGCTCAAAAACACCTACTTCATACACTTTTTAAATTGAAGAAAATGATTATAGACAACTAAACAATGAATGTCTGACTTAGAGACAATGATTCTATCGTCTCAAACATCTATTCGATCGACGTGAGTTTAACAGAGACTTCCAGTCGCAGCAAAACGTATATTCACTAAATGTGAGAAATCATCACAGAATCTGGGATGCTCAAAAACATCTACTTCACGCACTTGTTAAGCTGAAGAAAAAGATTATATACAACTAAACAATAAAATTGTGAATTAGAGACGAAGTATCTATCGTCTCAAACATCTATTCCATCAACGTGAGCTTAACAGAGACTTGCAGTCGCAGCAAAACTCATATTTACTTGATGTGAGAAATCATCACAGAATCTGGGATTCTCAAAAACATCTACTTCACGCACTTGTTAAGCTGAAGAAAAAGATTATATACAACTAAACAATAAAATTGTGAATTAGAGACGAAGTATCTATCGTCTCAAACATCTATTCAATCAACGTGAGCTTAACAGAGACTTGCAGTCGCATAAAAACGCATACTCACTTGATGTGAGAAATCATCACAGAATCTGGGATGCTCAAAAACATCTACTTCACGCACTTGTTAAGCTGAAGAAAAAGATTATATACAACTAAACAATAAAATTGTGAATTAGAGACGAAGTATCTATCGTCTCAAACATCTATTCCATCAACGTGAGCTTAACAGAGACTTGCAGTCGCAGCAAAACTCATATTTACTTGATGTGAGAAATCATCACAGAATCTGGGATGCTCAAAAACATCTACTTCACGCACTTGTTAAGCTGAAGAAAAAGATTATATACAACTAAACAATAAAATTGTGAATTCGAGACGAAGTATCTATCGTCTCAAACATCTATTCCATCAACGTGAGCTTAACAGAGACTTGCAGTCGCAGCAAAACTCATAATTACTTGATGTGAGAAATCATCACAGAATCTGGGATGCTCAAAAACATCTACTTCACGCACTTGTTAAGCTGAAGAAAAAGATTATATACAACTAAACAATAAAATTGTGAATTAGAGACGAAGTATCTATCGTCTCAAACATCTATTCAATCAACGTGAGCTTAACAGAGACTTGCAGTCGCAGCAAAACTCATATTTACTAGATGTGAGAAATCATCACAGAATCTGGGATGCTCAAAAACATCTACTTCACGCACTTGTTAAGCTGAAGAAAAAGATTATATACAACTAAACAATAAAATTGTGAATTAGAGACGAAGTATCTATCGTCTCAAACATCTATTCGATCGACGTGAGCTTAACAGAGACTTGCAGTCGCAGCAAAACTCATATTTACTAGATGTGAGAAATCATCACAGAATCTGGGATGCTCAAAAACATTTTCTTCATACACTTGTTAAATTTGCGAAAAAGATTATAGACAACTAAACAATGATTGTGTGAATTCGAGACAACGTTTCTGTCGTCTCAAACATCTATACCATCAACGTGATTTTAACATAGACATGCAGTCGCAGCAAAACGCATTTTCACTAGATTTGATAAATCATCACAGAATCTGTTATGCTCGAAAACATCTACTTCTTACACAAGTGAAACTGCAGTAAAAGATTATAGACAACTAAACAATGAATGTTTGAATTCAAGACAACGTTTCTATCGTCTCAATCATCCATATCATCGAAGTGAGACTTCAACTGAGACTTGCAGTCGAAGCAAAATGAAATTTCACTAGATGTGAGAAATCGTCAGAGAATCTGGGATGCTCAATAAGATCTACTTCATACACTTTTTAAATTGAAGAAAAAGATTATAGACAACTAAACAATGAATGTCTGAATTTTAGACAATGATTCTATCGTCTCAAACCTCTATTCGATCGACGTGAGTTTAACAGAGACTTGCAGTCGCAGCAAAACGTATAGTTCACTAGATGTGAGAAATCATCACAGAATCTTGGATGCTCAAAAACATCTACTTCTTACACATGTTAAACTGAAGAAAAAGTTTATCGACAACTAGATAATGAATGTCTGAAGTGAAGAGAGCTTTTTTATCGTCTCAAACATCTTTTTCATATATGTGAGTCTTCAACAGAGACTTGCAGTCGATGCAAAACGTATTTTCAATAGATGTGAGAAATCATCACAGAATCTGGGATGCTCAAAAACATCTACTTCTTACACAAGTGAAACTGAAGAAAAAGATTACAGACAATCAAACAATGAATGTATGAATTTGAGAAAACGTTTCTATTGTCTCAAACATCTATTCCATCGACGTGACTTTACTAGAGACTTGCAGTCGCAGCAAAACGAATATTCACTAGATGTGAGAAATCATCACAGAATCTGGGATGCTCAAAAACATCTACTTCATAAACTTGGTAAACTGAAGTAAAAGATTATAGACAACTAAACAATGAATGTGTGAATTCGAGACAACGTTTCTATCGTCTCAACATTCATTCCATCGATGTGAGACTTCAACAGATACTTGCAGTCGAAGCAAACACATTTTCACTAGATGTGAGAAATCACCACAGAATCTGGGATGCTCAAAAACATCTACTTCACACAGCTATTGAACTAACGAAAAAGTTTATCGACAACTAAATAATGAAAGTGAGAGATCAAGAGAACGTTTCTATCGTCTCAAACATCTATTGCATCGACGTGAGTTTAACAGAGACTTGCAGTCGCAGCAAAACACATGTTCACTAGATGCGAGAAATCATCACAAAATCTGTTATGCTCAAAAACATTTACTTCTTACACTTGTTAAACTGAAGAATAGGATTATAGACAACTAAACAATGAATGTGTGAATTTGAGAGAACGTTTCTATCGTCTCAAACATCTATTCCATCAATGTGAGCTTAACAGAGACTTGCAATCGCAGCAAAACTCATATTTACTATATGCGAGAAATCATCACAGAATCTGGGATGCTCAAAACATCTACTTCATAAACTTGTTAAACTAAAGAAAAAAATTATAGACAACTAAACAATAAATGTGTGAATTCGAGACAACGTTTCTATCGTCTCAAACATCTATTCCATTGAAGTGAGACTTAAAAAGAGTTTTGTAGTCGCAGCAAAACGCATATTCACTAGATGTGAGAAATCATCACAGAATCTGGGATGTTCAAAAACATCTACTTCATATACTTTTTAAATTGAAGAAAAAGATTAAAGACAACTAAGTAATGAATGTGTGAATTCGAGGCAACGTTTCCATCTTCTCAAACATCTTTTCCATATATGTGAGTCTTCAACAGAGACTTGCAGTCGAAGCAAAACTCATTTTCACTAGATGTGAGAAATCATCACAGAATCTGGGATGCTCAAAAACATCTACTTCATAAACTTCTTAAACTGAAGTAAAAGATTATAGACAACTAAACAATGAATGTGTGAACTCGAGACAACGTTTCTATCGTCTCTAAGATCTATTCCATCCACATGAGTTTAACAGAGACTTGCAGTCGCAGCAAAACGTTTGTTCACTAGATAAGAGAAATCATCAAAGAATCTGAGATGCTCAAAAACATCTACTTCTTACACATGTTAAACTGAAGAAAAGGTTTATCGATAACAAGATGATGAATGTGAGAATTCGAGAGAAGGTTTCGATCGTCTCAAATATCTATTCCATCAACGTGAGATTAACAGAGACTTACAGTCGATGCAAAACGTATTTTCAATAGATTTGAAAAATCATCACAGAATCTGGGATACTCAAAAACATCTTCTTCATAATCTTGTTAAACTGAAGAAAAACATTATAGACACCTAAACAATGAATGTGTGAATTCGAGACATTGTTTGTATCGTCTCAAGCATGTATTCAATCAACGTGAGTTGAAGAGAGAATTGCAGTCGCAGCAAAACGCATATTCACTATATGCGAGAAATCATCACAGAATCTGGGATGCTCAAAAACATCTACTTCATACACTTGTTAAACTGAAGAAAAAGATTATAGAAACCTAAACAATGAATGTGTGAATTGGAGACAACGTTTCTATCGTCTCAAAGATCTATTCCATCAACGTGATTTTAACAGAGATTTGCAGTCTATGCAGAACGTATATTCAATAGATGTGAGAAATCATCACAGAATCTGGGATGCTCAAAAACATCTACTTCATAAACTTGTTAAACTGAAGAAAAAGATTACAGAGAACAAAACAATGAATGTGTGAATTTTAGACAATGATTCTATCGTCTCAAAGTTCTATTCCATCAACGTGATTTTAACAGAGACCTGCAGTCGCAGCAAAACACATATTCAATAGGTGTGAGAAATCATCACTGTATCTGAGATGCTCAAAAACATCTACTTCTTACACATGTTAAACTGAAGAAAAAGTTTATCAATAACTAGATGATGAATGTGAGAATTCGAGAGATGGTTTCTATCGTCTCAAATATCTATTCCATCAACGTGAGATTAACAGAGACTTGCAGTCGCAGCAAAACGCATATTCACTAGATGCGAGAAATCATAACAGAATCTGGGGTTGTTTAAAAACATCTACTTCATACACTTGATAAACTGAAGAAAAAGATTATAGTCAACTAAACAATGAATGTGTGAATTGGAGACAAAGTTTCTATCGTCTCAAAGATCTATTCCATCAACGTGATTTTAACAGAGACTTGCAGTCGCAGCAAAATGCATATTGACTAGATGTGAGAAATCATCACAGAATCTCGGATGCTCAAAAACATCTACTTCATACACTTGTTAAACTGAAGAAAAAGATTATAGAAACCTAAACAATGAATGTGTGAATTGGAGACAACGTTTCTATCGTCTCAAAGATCTATTCCATCAACGTGAGTTGAACAGAGACTTGCAGTCGCAGCAAAACGCATATTCAATAGGTGTGAGAAATCATCACAGTATCTTGGATGCTCATAAAAACATCCTCTTCATAATCTTGTTAAACTGAAGAAAAAGATTATAGATAACTAAACAATGAATGTGTGAGTTCGAGACAATTTTTCTATGCTCTCAAACATCTATTCTATCAACGTGAGTTTAGCAGAGACTTGCAGTCGATGCAAAACGTATATTCAATAGATGTGAGAAATCATCACAGAATCTGGGGTTGTTTAAAAACATCTACTTCATACACTTGATAAACTGAAGAAAAAGATTATAGTCAACTAAACAATGAATGTGTGAATTGGAGACAAAGTTTCTATCGTCTCAAAGATCTATTCCATCAACGTGATTTTAACAGAGACTTGCAGTCGCAGCAAAACGCATATTCAATAGGTGTGAGAAATCATCACAGTATCTGGGATGCTCAAAAACATCTACTTCTTACACATGTTAAACTGAAGAAAAAATTTATTGATAACTAGATGATGAATGTGAGAATTCAAGAGAAGGTTTCTGTTGTCTCAAACATCTATTCCATCAACGTGAGTTTAAAAGAGACTTGCTGTCGCAGCAAAACCCATATTCACTAGATGTGAGAAATCATCACAGAATCTGGGATGCTCTAAAACATCCACTTCATAAACTTGTTAAACTGAAGAAAAAGATTACAGAGAACAAAACAATGAATGTGTGAATTGGAGACAACGTTTCTATCGTCTCAAACATCTATTCCATATATGTGAGTCTTCAACAGAGATTTGTAGTCGATGCAAAACGTATATTCAATAGATGTGAGAAATCATCACAGAATCTAGGATGCTCAAAAACTTCTACTTCACGCACTTGTTAAACTGAAGAAATAATTTATAGACAACTAAACAATAAATGTGTGAATTCGAGACAACGTTTCTATCGTCTCAAACATCTATTCAATCAACGTGAGTTGAACAGAAACTTGCAGTCGCAGCAAAACGCATATTCACTAGATGTGAGAAATCATCGAAGAATCTGGGATGCTCTAAAACATCTACTTCACGCACTTGTTAAACTGAAGAAATATATTATAGACAACTAAACAATAAATGTGTGAATTCGAGACAACGTTTCTATCGTCTCAAACATCTATTCAATCAACGTGAGTTGAACAGAGACTTGCAGTCGCAGCAAAACGCATATTCACTAGATGTGAGAAATCATCGAAGAATCTGGGATGCTCTAAAACATCTACTTCACGCACTTGTTAAACTGAAGAAATAAATTATAGACAACTAAACAATAAATGTGTGAATTCGAGACAACGTTTCTATCGTCTCAAACATCTATTCAATCAACGTGAGTTGAACAGAGACTTGCAGTCGCAGCAAAACGCATGTTCAGTAGATGTGAGAAATCATCGAAGAATCTGGGATGCTCTAAAACATCCACTTCATAAACTTGTTAAACTGAAGAAAAAGATTACAGAGAACAAAACAATGAATGTAGGAATTGGAAACAACGTTTCTATCGTCTCAAACATCTATTCCATATATGTGAGTCTTCAATAGAGATTTGCAGTTGATGCAAAACGTATATTCAATAGATGTGAGAAATCATCACAGAATCTGGGATGCTCAAAAACATCTAGTTCACGCACTTATTAAACTGAAGAAAAACATTATAGACAACTAAACAATAAATATGTGCATTCGAGACAACGTTTCTATTGTCTCAAACATCTATTAAATCAACGTGAGTTGAAGAGAGAATCGCAGTCGCAGCAAAACGCATATTCACTAGATGTGAGAAATCATCACAGAATCTGGGGTTGCTCAAAAAAATCTACTTCATACACTTGATAAACTGAAGAAAAAGATTATAGTCAACTAAACAATGAATGTGTGATTTGGAGACAACGTTTCTATCGTCTCAAAGATCTATTCCATCAACGTGAGTTGAACAGAGACTTGCAGTCGCAGCAAAACGCATATTCAATAGGTGTGAGAAATCATCACAGTATCTTGGATGCTCATAAAAACATCCTCTTCATAATCTTGTTAAACTGAAGAAAAAGATTATAGATAACTAAACAATGAATGTGTGAGTTCGAGACAATTTTTCTATGCTCTCAAACATCTATTCTATCAACGTGAGTTTAGCAGAGACTTGCAGTCGATGCAAAACGTATATTCAATAGATGTGAGAAATCATCACAGAATCTGGGGTTGTTTAAAAACATCTACTTCATACACTTGATAAACTGAAGAAAAAGATTATAGTCAACTAAACAATGAATGTGTGAATTGGAGACAACGTTTCTATCGTCTCAAAGATCTATTCCATCAACGTGATTTTAACAGAGACTTGCAGCCGCAGCAAAACGCATATTCAATAGGTGTGAGAAATCATCACAGTATTTGGGATGCTCAAAAACATCTACTTCTTACACATGTTACACTGAAGAAAAAATTTATTGATAACTAGATGATGAATGTGAGAATTCAAGAGAAGGTTTCTGTTGTCTCAAACATCTATTCCATCAACGTGAGTTTAAAAGAGACTTGCTGTCGCAGCAAAACCCATATTCACTAGATGTGAGAAATCATCACAGAATCTGGGATGCTCTAAAACATCCACTTCATAAACTTGTTAAACTGAAGAAAAAGATTACAGAGAACAAAACAATGAATGTGTGAATTGGAGACAACGTTTCTATCGTCTCAAACATCTATTCCATATATGTGAGTCTTCAACAGAGATTTGCAGTCGATGCAAAACGTATATTCAATAGATGTGAGAAATCATCACAGAATCTAGGATGCTCAAAAACATCTACTTCGAACACTTGTTAAACTGAAGAAAAGGATTACAGACAACTAGATAATGGAAGTGTGAATTCAAGAGAGCTTTTTTATCGTCTCAAACATCTATTCCATATATGTGGGCTTTCACTAAAGACTTGCTGTCGCAGCAAAACCCATATTCACTAGATGTGAGAAATCATCACAGAATCTGGGATGCTCTAAAACATCTACTTCACGCACTTGTTAAACTGAAGAAATAAATTATAGACAACTAAACAATAAATGTGTGAATTCGAGACAACGTTTCTATCGTCTCAAACATCTATTCAATCAACGTGAGTTGAACAGAGACTTGCAGTCGCAGCAAAACGCATATTCAGTAGATGTGAGAAATCATCGAAGAATCTGGGATGCTCTAAAACATCCACTTCATAAACTTGTTAAACTGAAGAAAAAGATTACAGAGAACAAAACAATGAATGTAGGAATTGGAAACAACGTTTCTATCGTCTCAAACATCTATTCCATATATGTGAGTCTTCAATAGAGATTTGCAGTTGATGCAAAACGTATATTCAATAGATGTGAGAAATCATCACAGAATCTGGGATGCTCAAAAACATCTAGTTCACGCACTTATTAAACTGAAGAAAAACATTATAGACAACTAAATCATAAATATGTGCATTCGAGACAACGTTTCTATCGTCTCAAACATCTATTAAATCAACGTAAGTTGAAGAGAGAATCGCAGTCGCAGCAAAACGCATATTCACTAGATGTGAGAAATCATCACAGAATCTGGGGTTGCTCAAAAACATCTACTTCATACACTTGATAAACTGAAGAAAAAGATTATAGTCAACTAAACAATGAATGTGTGATTTGGAGACAACGTTTCTATCGTCTCAAAGATCTATTCCATTAACGTGAGTTGAACAGAGACTTGCAGTCGCAGCAAAACGCATATTCAATAGGTGTGAGAAATCATCACATTATCTTGGATGCTCATAAAAACATCCTCTTCATAATCTTGTTAAACTGAAGAAAAAGATTATAGATAACTAAACAATGAATGTGTGAGTTCGAGACAATTTTTCTATGCTCTCAAACATCTATTCTATCAACGTGAGTTTAGCAGAGACTTGCAGTCGATGCAAAACGTATATTCAATAGATGTGAGAAATCATCACAGAATCTGGGGTTGTTTAAAAACATCTACTTCATACACTTGATAAACTGAAGAAAAAGATTATAGTCAACTAAACAATGAATGTGTGAATTGGAGACAACGTTTCTATCGTCTCAAAGATCTATTCCATCAACGTGAGTTGAACAGAAACTTGCAGTCGCAGCAAAACGCATATTCACTAGATGTGAGAAATCATCGAAGAATCTGGGATGCTCTAAAACATCTACTTCACGCACTTGTTAAACTGAAGAAATATATTATAGACAACTAAACAATAAATGTGTGAATTCGAGACAACGTTTCTATCGTCTCAAACATCTATTCAATCAACGTGAGTTGAACAGAGACTTGCAGTCGCAGCAAAACGCATATTCACTAGATGTGAGAAATCATCGAAGAATCTGGGATGCTCTAAAACATCTACTTCACGCACTTGTTAAACTGAAGAAATAAATTATAGACAACTAAACAATAAATGTGTGAATTCGAGACAACGTTTCTATCGTCTCAAACATCTATTCAATCAACGTGAGTTGAACAGAGACTTGCAGTCGCAGCAAAACGCATATTCAGTAGATGTGAGAAATCATCGAAGAATCTGGGATGCTCTAAAACATCCACTTCATAAACTTGTTAAACTGAAGAAAAAGATTACAGAGAACAAAACAATGAATGTAGGAATTGGAAACAACGTTTCTATCGTCTCAAACATCTATTCCATATATGTGAGTCTTCAATAGAGATTTGCAGTTGATGCAAAACGTATATTCAATAGATGTGAGAAATCATCACAGAATCTGGGATGCTCAAAAACATCTAGTTCACGCACTTATTAAACTGAAGAAAAAGATTATAGAAACCTAAACAATGAATGAGTGAATTGGAGACAACGTTTCTATCGTCTCAAAGATCTATTCCATCAACGTGATTTTAACAGAGATTTGCAGTCGATGCAAAACGTATATTCAATAGATGTGAGAAATCATCGAAGAATCTGGGATGCTCTAAAACATCTACTTCACGCACTTGTTAAACTGAAGAAATAAATTATAGACAACTAAACAATAAATGTGTGAATTCGAGACAACGTTTCTATCGTCTCAAACATCTATTCAATCAACGTGAGTTGAACAGAGACTTGCAGTCGCAGCAAAACGCATATTCAGTAGATGTGAGAAATCATCGAAGAATCTGGGATGCTCTAAAACATCCACTTCATAAACTTGTTAAACTGAAGAAAAAGATTACAGAGAACAAAACAATGAATGTAGGAATTGGAAACAACGTTTCTATCGTCTCAAACATCTATTCCATATATGTGAGTCTTCAATAGAGATTTGCAGTTGATGCAAAACGTATATTCAATAGATGTGAGAAATCATCACAGAATCTGGGATGCTCAAAAACATCTAGTTCACGCACTTATTAAACTGAAGAAAAACATTATAGACAACTAAACAATAAATATATGCATTCGAGACAACGTTTCTATCGTCTCAAACATCTATTAAATCAACGTGAGTTGAAGAGAGAATCGCAGTCGCAGCAAAACGCATATTCACTAGATGTGAAAAATCATCACAGAATCTGGGGTTGCTCAAAAACATCTACTTCATACACTTGATAAACTGAAGAAAAAGATTATAGTCAACTAAACAATGAATGTGTGATTTGGAGACAACGTTTCTATCGTCTCAAAGATCTATTCCATCAACGTGAGTTGAACAGAGACTTGCAGTCGCAGCAAAACGCATATTCAATAGGTGTGAGAAATCATCACAGTATCTTGGATGCTCATAAAAACATCCTCTTCATAATCTTGTTAAACTGAAGAAAAAGATTATAGATAACTAAACAATGAATGTGTGAGTTCGAGACAATTTTTCTATGCTCTCAAACATCTATTCTATCAACGTGAGTTTAGCAGAGACTTGCAGTCGATGCAAAACGTATATTCAATAGATGTGAGAAATCATCACAGAATCTGGGGTTGTTTAAAAACATCTACTTCATACACTTGATAAACTGAAGAAAAAGATTATAGTCAACTAAACAATGAATGTGTGAATTGGAGACAACGTTTCTATCGTCTCAAAGATCTATTCCATCAACGTGATTTTAACAGAGACTTGCAGTCGCAGCAAAACGCATATTCAATAGGTGTGAGAAATCATCACAGTATTTGGGATGCTCAAAAACATCTACTTCTTACACATGTTACACTGAAGAAAAAATTTATTGATAACTAGATGATGAATGTGAGAATTCAAGAGAAGGTTTCTGTTGTCTCAAACATCTATTCCATCAACGTGAGTTTAAAAGAGACTTGCTGTCGCAGCAAAACCCATATTCACTAGATGTGAGAAATCATCACAGAATCTGGGATGCTCTAAAACATCCACTTCATAAACTTGTTAAACTGAAGAAAAAGATTACAGAGAACAAAACAATGAATGTGTGAATTGGAGACAACGTTTCTATCGTCTCAAACATCTATTCCATATATGTGAGTCTTCAACAGAGATTTGCAGTCGATGCAAAACGTATATTCAATAGATGTGAGAAATCATCACAGAATCTAGGATGCTCAAAAACATCTACTTCGAACACTTGTTAAACTGAAGAAAAGGATTACAGACAACTAGATAATGGAAGTGTGAATTCAAGAGAGCTTTTTTATCGTCTCAAACATCTATTCCATATATGTGGGCTTTCACTAAAGACTTGCTGTCGCAGCAAAACCCATATTCACTAGATGTGAGAAATCATCACAGAATCTGGGATGCTCTAAAACATCCACTTCATAAACTTGTTAAACTGAAGAAAAAGATTACAGAGAACAAAACAATGAATGTGTGAATTGGAGACAACGTTTCTATCGTCTCAAACATCTATTCCATATATGTGAGTCTTCAACAGAGATTTGCAGTCGATGCAAAACGTATATTCAATAGATGTGAGAAATCATCACAGAATCTGGGATGCTCAAAAACATCTACTTCACGCACTTGTTAAACTGAAGAAATAATTTATAGACAACTAAACAATAAATGTGTGAATTCGAGACAACGTTTCTATCGTCTCAAACATCTATTCAATCAACGTGAGTTGAACAGAGACTTGCAGTCGCAGCAAAACGCATATTCACTAGATGTGAGAAATCATCGAAGAATCTGGGATGCTCTAAAACATCTACTTCACGCACTTGTTAAACTGAAGAAATAAATTATAGACAACTAAACAAAAAATGTGTGAATTCGAGACAACGTTTCTATCGTCTCAAACATCTATTCAATCAACGTGAGTTGAACAGAGACTTGCAGTCGCAGCAAAACGCATATTCAGTAGATGTGAGAAATCATCGAAGAATCTGGGATGCTCTATAACATCCACTTCATAAACTTGTTAAACTGAAGAAAAAGATTACAGAGAACAAAACAATGAATGTAGGAATTGGAAACAACGTTTCTATCGTCTCAAACATCTATTCCATATATGTGAGTCTTCAATAGAGATTTGCAGTTGATGCAAAACGTATATTCAATAGATGTGAGAAATCATCACAGAATCTGGGATGCTCAAAAACATCTAGTTCACGCACTTATTAAACTGAAGAAAAACATTATAGACAACTAAACAATAAATATGTGCATTCGAGACAACGTTTCTATCGTCTCAAACATCTATTAAATCAACGTAAGTTGAAGAGAGAATCGCAGTCGCAGCAAAACGCATATTCACTAGATGTGAGAAATCATCACAGAATCTGGGGTTGCTCAAAAACATCTACTTCATACACTTGATAAACTGAAGAAAAAGATTATAGTCAACTAAACAATGAATGTGTGATTTGGAGACAACGTTTCTATCGTCTCAAAGATCTATTCCATCAACGTGAGTTGAACAGAGACTTGCAGTCGCAGCAAAACGCATATTCAACAGGTGTGAGAAATCATCACAGTATCTTGGATGCTCATAAAAACATCCTCTTCATAATCTTGTTAAACTGAAGAAAAAGATTATAGATAACTAAACAATGAATGTGTGAGTTCGAGACAATTTTTCTATGCTCTCAAACATCTATTCTATCAACGTGAGTTTAGCAGAGACTTGCAGTCGATGCAAAACGTATATTCAATAGATGTGAGAAATCATCACAGAATCTGGGGTTGTTTAAAAACATCTACTTCATACACTTGATAAACTGAAGAAAAAGATTATAGTCAACTAAACAATGAATGTGTGAATTGGAGACAACGTTTCTATCGTCTCAAAGATCTATTCCATCAACGTGATTTTAACAGAGACTTGCAGTCGCAGCAAAACGCATATTCAATAGGTGTGAGAAATCATCACAGTATTTGGGATGCTCAAAAACATCTACTTCTTACACATGTTAAAATGAAGAAAAAATTTATTGATAACTAGATGATGAATGTGAGAATTCAAGAGAAGGTTTCTGTTGTCTCAAACATCTATTCCATCAACGTGAGTTTAAAAGAGACTTGCTGTCGCAGCAAAACCCATATTCACTAGATGTGAGAAATCATCACAGAATCTGGGATGCTCTAAAACATCCACTTCATAAACTTGTTAAACTGAAGAAAAAGATTACAGAGAACAAAACAATGAATGTGTGAATTGGAGACAACGTTTCTATCGTCTCAAACATCTATTCCATATATGTGAGTCTTCAACAGAGATTTGCAGTCGATGCAAAACGTATATTCAATAGATGTGAGAAATCATCACAGAATCTGGGATGCTCAAAAACTTCTACTTCACGCACTTGTTAAACTGAAGAAATAATTTATAGACAACTAAACAATAAATGTGTGAATTCGAGACAACGTTTCTATCGTCTCAAACATCTATTCAATCAACGTGAGTTGAACAGAAACTTGCAGTCGCAGCAAAACGCATATTCACTAGATGTGAGAAATCATCGAAGAATCTGGGATGCTCTAAAACATCTACTTCACGCACTTGTTAAACTGAAGAAATATATTATAGACAACTAAACAATAAATGTGTGAATTCGAGACAACGTTTCTATCGTCTCAAACATCTATTCAATCAACGTGAGTTGAACAGAGACTTGCAGTCGCAGCAAAACGCATATTCACTAGATGTGAGAAATCATCGAAGAATCTGGGATGCTCTAAAACATCTACTTCACGCACTTGTTCAACTGAAGAAATAAATTATAGACAACTAAACAAAAAATTTGTGAATTCGAGACAACGTTTCTATCGTCTCAAACATCTATTCAATCAACGTGAGTTGAACAGAGACTTGCAGTCGCAGCAAAACGCATATTCAGTAGATGTGAGAAATCATCACAGAATCTGGGATGCTCTAAAACATCCACTTCATAAACTTGTTAAACTGAAGAAAAAGATTACAGAGAACAACACAATGAATGTAGGAATTGGAAACAACGTTTCTATCGTCTCAAACATCTATTCCATATATGTGAGTCTTCAATAGAGATTTGCAGTTGATGCAAAACGTATATTCAATAGATGTGAGAAATCATCACAGAATCTGGGATGCTCAAAAACATCTAGTTCACGCACTTATTAAACTGAAGAAAAACATTATAGACAACTAAACAATAAATATGTGCATTCGAGACAACGTTTCTATCGTCTCAAACATCTATTAAATCAACGTGAGTTGAAGAGAGAATCGCAATCGCAGCAAAACGCATATTCACTAGATGTGAGGAATCATCACAGAATCTGGGGTTGCTCAAAAACATCTACTTCATACACTTGATAAACTGAAGAAAAAGATTATAGTCAACTAAACAATGAATGTGTGATTTGGAGACAACTTTTCTATCGTCTCAAATATCTATTCCATCAACGTGATTTTAACAGAGACTTGCAGTTGCAGCAAAACGCATATTCAATAGGTGTGAGAAATCATCACAGTATCTGGGATGCTCAAAAATATCTACTTCTTACACATCTTAAACTGAAGAAAAAATTTATCGATAACTAGATGATGAATGTGAGAATTCAAGAGAAGGTTTCTGTTGACTCAAACATCTATTCCATCAACGTGAGTTTAACAGAGAATTGCAGTCGCAGCAAAACGCATATTCACTAGATGTGAGAAATCATCACAGAATGTAGGACGCTCAAAACATCTACATCATAAACTTGTTAAACTGAAGAAAAAGATTATAGACAAGTAAACAATGACTGTGTGAATTCGAGACAACGTTTCTATCGTCTCAAACATCTATTCCATCAACGTGAGTTTAACAGAGACTTGCAGTCGCAGCAAAACGTATATTCACTAGATGTGAGAAATCATCACAGAATCTAGGATGCTCAAAAACATCTACTTCGAACACTTGTTAAACTGAAGAAAAGGATTACAGACAACTAGATAATGGAAGTGTGAATTCAAGAGAGCTTTTTTATCGTCTCAAACATCTATTCCATATATGTGGGCTTTCACTAAAGACTTGCTGTCGCAGCAAAACCCATATTCACTAGATGTGAGAAATCATCACAGATTCTGGGATGCTCTAAAACATCCACTTCATAAACTTGTTAAACTGAAGTAAAAGATTACAGAGAACAAAACAATGAATGTGTGAATTGGAGACAACGTTTCTATCGTCTCAAACATCTATTCCATATATGTGAGTCTTCAACAGAGATTTGCAGTCGATGCAAAACGTATATTCAATAGATGTGAGAAATCATCACAGAATCTGGGATGCTCAAAAACATCTACTTCACGCACTTGTTAAACTGAAGAAATAATTTATAGACAACTAAACAATAAATGTGTGAATTCGAGACAACGTTTCTATCGTCTCAAACATCTATTCAATCAACGTGAGTTGAACAGAGACTTGCAGTCGCAGCAAAACGCATATTCACTAGATGTGAGAAATCATCGAAGAATCTGGGATGCTCTAAAACATCTACTTCACGCACTTGTTAAACTGAAGAAATAAATTATAGACAACTAAACAATAAATGTGTGAATTCGAGACAACGTTTCTATCGTCTCAAACATCTATTCAATCAACGTGAGTTGAACAGAGACTTGCAGTCGCAGCAAAACGCATATTCACTAGATGTGAGAAATCATCGAAGAATCTGGGATGCTCTAAAACATCTACTTCACGCACTTGTTAAACTGAAGAAATAAATTATAGACAACTAAACAATAAATGTGTGAATTCGAGACAACGTTTCTATCGTCTCAAACATCTATTCAATCAACGTGAGTTGAACAGAGACTTGCAGTCGCAGCAAAACGCATATTCAATAGATGTGAGAAGTCATCGAAGAATCTGGGATGCTCTAAAACATCCACTTCATAAACTTGTTAAACTGAAGAAAAAGATTACAGAGAACAAAACAATGAATGTAGGAATTGGAGACAACGTTTCTATCGTCTCAAACATCTATTCCATATATGTGAGTCTTCAATAGAGATTTGCAGTCGATGCAAAACGTATATTCAATAGATGTGAGAAATCATCACAGAATCTGGGATGCTCAAAAACATCTAGTTCACGCACTTATTAAAGTGAAGAAAAACATTATAGACAACTAAACAATAAATATGTGCATTCGAGACAACGTTTCTATCGTCTCAAACATCTATTAAATCAACGTGAGTTGAAGAGAGAATCGCAGTCGCAGCAAAACGCATATTCACTAGATGTGAGAAATCATCACAGACTTTGGGGTTGCTCAAAAACATCTACTTCATACACTTGATAAACTGAAGAAAAAGATTATAGTCAACTAAACAATGAATGTGTGAATAGACCTTTTAGCTATTCTCAAAACGAATGTGGATCGAACGATATTTCATTACAATTTGTAGAATTTTCGAATGTGCACAATAGCAATCGAAGCTCTAACGCCACTCTATCGAGCCTCGCGTATAAAATTGTATAAAAATATCGCTCGATCCAGGCTCTTTTGTAGAATAGCTAAAAGGTCTATTGGAGACAACGTTTCTATCGTCTCAAAGATCTATTCCATCAACGTGCTTTTAACAGAGACTTGCAGTTGCAGCAAAACGCATATTCAATAGGTGTGAGAAATCATCACAGTATCTGGGATGCTCAAAAACATCTACTTCTTACACATGTTAAACTGAAGAAAAAATTTATCGATAACTAGATGATGAATGTGAGAATTCAAGAGAAGGTTTCTGTTGACTCAAACATCTATTCCATCAACGTGAGTTTAACAGAGACTTGCAGTCGCAGCAAAACGCATATTCACTAGATGTGAGAAATCATCACAGAATGTAGGACGCTCAAAACATCTACATCATAAACTTGTTAAACTGAAGAAAAAGATTATAGACAAGTAAACAATGACTGTGTGAATTCGAGACAACGTTTCTATCGTCTCAAACATCTATTCCATCAACGTGAGTTGAACAGAGACTTGCAGTCGCAGCAAAACGCATATTCACTAGATGTGAGAAATCATCGAAGAATCTGGGATGCTCTAAAACATCTACTTCACGCACTTGTTAAACTGAAGAAATAAATTATAGACAACTAAACAATAAATGTGTGAATTCGAGACAACGTTTCTATCGTCTCAAACATCTATTCAATCAACGTGAGTTGAACAGAGACTTGCAGTCGCAGCAAAACGCATATTCACTAGATGTGAGAAATCATCGAAGAATCTGGGATGCTCTAAAACATCTACTTCACGCACTTGTTAAACTGAAGAAATAAATTATAGACAACTAAACAATAAATGTGTGAATTCGAGACAACGTTTCTATCGTCTCAAACATCTATTCAATCAACGTGAGTTTAACAGAGACTTGCAGTCGCAGCAAAACGTATATTCACTAGATGTGAGAAATCATCACAGAATCTAGGATGCTCAAAAACATCTACTTCGAACACTTGTTAAACTGAAGAAAAGGATTACAGACAACTAGATAATGGAAGTGTGAATTCAAGAGAGCTTTTTTATCGTCTCAAACATCTATTCCATATATGTGGGCTTTCACTAAAGACTTGCTGTCGCAGCAAAACCCATATTCACTAGATGTGAGAAATCATCACAGATTCTGGGATGCTCTAAAACATCCACTTCATAAACTTGTTAAACTGAAGAAAAAGATTACAGAGAACAAAACAATGAATGTGTGAATTGGAGACAACGTTTCTATCGTCTCAAACATCTATTCCATATATGTGAGTCTTCAACAGAGATTTGCAGTCGATGCAAAACGTATATTCAATAGATGTGAGAAATCATCACAGAATCTGGGATGCTCAAAAACATCTACTTCACGCACTTGTTAAACTGAAGAAATAATTTATAGACAACTAAACAATAAATGTGTGAATTCGAGACAACGTTTCTATCGTCTCAAACATCTATTCAATCAACGTGAGTTGAACAGAGACTTGCAGTCGCAGCAAAACGCATATTCACTAGATGTGAGAAATCATCGAAGAATCTGGGATGCTCTAAAACATCTACTTCACGCACTTGTTAAACTGAAGAAATAAATTATAGACAACTAAACAATAAATGTGTGAATTCGAGACAACGTTTCTATCGTCTCAAACATCTATTCAATCAACGTGAGTTGAACAGAGACTTGCAGTCGCAGCAAAACGCATATTCACTAGATGTGAGAAATCATCGAAGAATCTGGGATGCTCTAAAACATCTACTTCACGCACTTGTTAAACTGAAGAAATAAATTATAGACAACTAAACAATAAATGTGTGAATTCGAGACAACGTTTCTATCGTCTCAAACATCTATTCAATCAACGTGAGTTGAACAGAGACTTGCAGTCGCAGCAAAACGCATATTCAATAGATGTGAGAAGTCATCGAAGAATCTGGGATGCTCTAAAACATCCACTTCATAAACTTGTTAAACTGAAGAAAAAGATTACAGAGAACAAAACAATGAATGTAGGAATTGGAGACAACGTTTCTATCGTCTCAAACATCTATTCCATATATGTGAGTCTTCAATAGAGATTTGCAGTCGATGCAAAACGTATATTCAATAGATGTGAGAAATCATCACAGAATCTGGGATGCTCAAAAACATCTAGTTCACGCACTTATTAAAGTGAAGAAAAACATTATAGACAACTAAACAATAAATATGTGCATTCGAGACAACGTTTCTATCGTCTCAAACATCTATTAAATCAACGTGAGTTGAAGAGAGAATCGCAGTCGCAGCAAAACGCATATTCACTAGATGTGAGAAATCATCACAGACTTTGGGGTTGCTCAAAAACATCTACTTCATACACTTGATAAACTGAAGAAAAAGATTATAGTCAACTAAACAATGAATGTGTGAATAGACCTTTTAGCTATTCTCAAAACGAATGTGGATCGAACGATATTTCATTACAATTTGTAGAATTTTCGAATGTGCACAATAGCAATCGAAGCTCTAACGCCACTCTATCGAGCCTCGCGTATAAAATTGTATAAAAATATCGCTCGATCCAGGCTCTTTTGTAGAATAGCTAAAAGGTCTATTGGAGACAACGTTTCTATCGTCTCAAAGATCTATTCCATCAACGTGCTTTTAACAGAGACTTGCAGTTGCAGAAAAACGCATATTCAATAGGTGTGAGAAATCATCACAGTATCTGGGATGCTCAAAAACATCTACTTCTTACACATGTTAAACTGAAGAAAAAATTTATCGATAACTAGATGATGAATGTGAGAATTCAAGAGAAGGTTTCTGTTGACTCAAACATCTATTCCATCAACGTGAGTTTAACAGAGACTTGCAGTCGCAGCAAAACGCATATTCACTAGATGTGAGAAATCATCACAGAATGTAGGACGCTCAAAACATCTACATCATAAACTTGTTAAACTGAAGAAAAAGATTATAGACAAGTAAACAATGACTGTGTGAATTCGAGACAACGTTTCTATCGTCTCAAACATCTATTCCATCAACGTGAGTTTAACAGAGACTTGCAGTCGCAGCAAAACGTATATTCACTAGATGTGAGAAATCATCACAGAATCTTGGATGCTCAAAAACATCTACTTCGAACATTTGTTAAACTGAAGAAAAGGATTACAGACAACTAGATAATGGAAGTGTGAATTCAAGAGAGCTTTTTTATCGTCTCAAACATCTATTCCATATATGTGGTCTTTCACTAAAGACTTGCAGTCGCAGCAAAACGCATATTCACTAGATGCGAGAAATCATCACAGAATCTGGGATGCTCAAAAACATCTACTTCACGCACTTGTTAAACTGAAGAAAAAAATTATAGACAACTAAAAAATAAATGTGTGAATTCGAGACAACGTTTCTATTGTCTCAAACATGTATTCCATCAACGTGAGTTTAACAGAGACTTGCAGTCGATGCAAAACGTATATTCACTTGATGTGAGAAATCATCACAGAATCTCGGATTCTCAAAAACATCTACTTCATACACTTGTTAAACTGAAGAGAAAGATTATATTCAACGAAACAATGACTGTGTGAATTCGAGAAAACATTTCTGTCGTCTCAAATATCCATTCAATCAACGTGAGTTGAACAGAGACTTGCAGTCGCAGCAAAACGCATATTCACTCGATGTGAGAAGTCATCACAGAATCTGGGATGCTCAAAACATCTACATCATAAACTTGTTAAACTGAAGAGAAAGATTATATTCAACGAAACAATGACTGTGTGAATTCGAGAAAACATTTCTGTCGTCTCAAATATCCATTCAATCAACGTGAGTTGAACAGAGACTTGCAGTCGCAGCAAAACGCTTATTCACTAGATGTGAGAAATCATCACAGAATCTGTGATGGTCAAAAACATCTACTTCATAAGCTTGTTAAACTGAAGAAAAAGTTGATAGACAACTAAACAATGAATGTGTGAATTTGAGACAATGATTCTTTCGTGTCAAACATCTATTCCATCAACTTGATTTTAACAGAGACTTGTAGTCGCAGCAAAGCGCATATTCACTAGATGTGAGAAATCATCACAGAATCTGTTATGCTCAAAAACATCTACATGCTAAACTGAAGAAAAAGATTACAGACAACTAAAGAATGAATGTATGAATTTGGGACAACGTTTCTATCGTCTCAAACATCTATTCCATCGACGTGACTTTAACAGAGACTTGCAGTCGCAGCAAAACGAACATTCACTAGATGTGAGAAATCATCACAAAATCTGGGATGCTCAAAAACATCTACTTCAAACACCTGTTGAACTAAGGAAAATGTTTATAGACAACTAAATAATGAATGTGTGAATTCGAGACAACGTTTCTATCGTCTCAAACATCTATCCATCAACGTGAGTTTAACAGAGACTTGCAGTCGCAGCAAAACGCATATTCACTAGATGTGAGAAGTCATCACAGAATCTGGTATGCTCAAAACATCTACATCATAAACCTGTTAAACTGAAGAGAAAGATTATAGACAACTAAACAATGACTGTGTGAATTCGAGACAACGTTTCTGTCGTCTAAAACATCTATTCCATTAACGTGAGTTTAATAGAGAATGGCAGGCGCAGCAAAACGCATATTCACTAGATGTGAGAAATCATCACAGAATCTGGGATGCTCTAAAACATCCACTTTATAAACTTGTTAAGCTGAACAAAAAGATTATAGACAACTAAACAATGAATATGTGAATCAGAGTCAACGATTCTATCATCTCAAACATCTATTCCATTGAATTGAGACTTCAGCAGAGACTTGCAGTCGCCGCAAAACGCATTTTCACTAGATGTGAGATTTCATCACAGAATCTGAGATGCTCAAAAACATCTACTTCTTACACATATTAACATAAAGAGAAAGATTGTTGACAAGTAAACAATGAATGTGTGAATTCGAGACAACGTTTCTATCTTCTCAAACATCTATTCCATAAATGTGAATCTTCAACAGAGACTTGCAGTCGATGCAAAACGCATATTTACTAGATGTGAGAAATCATCACAGAATCTTGGATGCTCAAAAACATCTACTTCTTACACATGTTAAACTGAAGAACAAGATTACAGACAATAAACAATGAATGTGTGAATTCGAGGCAACGTTTCGATCGTCTCAAACATCTAATCCATCAATGTGAGTTTAACAGACACTTGCAGTCGCAGCAAAACGCATATTCACTAGATGTGAGAAATCATCACAGAATCTGAGATGCTCAAAAACATCTACTTCAAACACCTGTTGAACTAAGGAAAATGTTTATCAACAACTAAATAATGAATGTGAGAGATCAAGAGAACTTTTCTATCATCTCAAACATCTATTCCATCGACGTGAGTTTAACAGAGATCTATTCCATCGATGTGAGTTTAACAGAGACTTGCAGTCGCTGCAAAACGCATATTCACTAGATGTTAGAAATCATCACAGAATCTGGAATGCTCAAAAACATCTACTTCACACACACTTGCTAAACTGAAGAAAAGGGTTATAGACAAGTAGATAATGAATTTGAGAAATGAAAAGAACGTTTAAATCGTCTCAAATATCTATTCGATATATGTGAGTCTTCAACAGAGACTTGCAGTCGATGCAAATCGTATATTCACTAGATGTGAGAAGTCATCACAGAATCTGGAATGCTCAAAAACATCTACTTCACACACTTGCTAAACTGAAGAAACGGATAATAGACAACTAGATAATGAATTTGAGAATTCAAGAGAATGTTTAAATTGTTTCAAACATTTATTCCATCGACTTGAGTGCGTGTTCGTTCTATCATTTTAAATCCTCCGCAGAGGCAATCCATGCGAAAGAGTACCTTTCGGTATACTTGCCCCAAGTTGATTTCGTCATCGGTAATAAGTCTACCTGAAAGACTTAGGGAAAGTCTACACGTCTTGGATAATCTTTCCTGATTCGAAATCCAACAATATTATGAGTCAGCTACCCGGTCGCATGTTGTAATTTACAAGTTACTAGTTGATAGAAAGATGTCAGATTTTAATTGCACCTTAATTGTCAGCAGATTTGTGACAATTGGTGAGCAAGCAATTAAACATGTTTTAGCAAAATCAATGGAGAAGCTGATCCATCCTCTAAGGGCCTGTTTATATGAGGCAGGCTGGCCCGTTAGCGAGCTGGCTCGCCAACAAGCCAGCCCGGTTTTATATGAGGAATCCGAAAAGTGAGCCAGCCCGGCTATTAGTAGCCACGTGCCGTCATTCTTTTGTGTAAAATTGAAAGAAGGAAATTTTTTCTGACTCACGGCGCCAAATGTGTTACTGCGCGTGCGTAACAGACGGGCTGGCCCGTTTCTTCTGTTTATATGAGAAAGGTCAGCCCGCTTGAGGCGGGATCCCGGTAGTCGATAACCGAGATCTCGGCAAGGGGGACCAGCCCGGCATGCATATAAACGTAAACTGATGTTTACAAAGTTGTGACCAGGTAAGCAGGATCTCACCTGAAGGTGAGCCAGCTCGCTTACGGGCCAGCCCGCCTCATACAAACAGGCCCTAAGTCAGGCTATCCCCCGGTTTATACCTTCGCTTTTCAAGATAAAATTACGAGAGGAGGGAAATCACGGGGGTAATAACAGGAACAATTTGCAGCTTTTGGAAAGGAGGCTGTTTTTGTTTGTGATTCCAAGGAAGCGAAAAGATGGCGGATCGACCACAGCATAGCAACATATTCATGCAAGAGAAAAGTCAATGCAGAGTGCAATCAAACATCATTTAGCAGCATGGCAGGGTACTATGCATCGCAATGCTTTCCTTCAAGGAACCTTCTGAGTTTCAAAAAAGATACAGATGGTGAGTATCAATGTTCTCGACGTCAAAAGTGTGAAAAAGAGATTTTTGGATGGTGATGATAGGCCTGGGGCTAAATCTTTGTTGTTATTTCGCCAAGCGGAAGCTGTCCAGAAAGAATGCATCTAACATGAACGAGCACCACGCTACATTTGCATGGAACTATGCTGGATTTTTGTAACTTTATAATTATGGACGAGAATTACATGCACCGGCACCATGATGTTTGTTCACACGTGTTGGTGAAGGGTCATCGACGCAGGCAATTTTAAGGTCAATTCTAATCTCAATTTTACGGAATCACACCTGCCACCAAATCCCTACCAAGACCCAATCTTACAGTGCAAAACTGAAATAGTCCTGTTTCACCATCCAAAATCTAAAATGTCCCAGACAACAGAATTTGGCTGGTACAAGAAAGGCGGCTTATTTACAATCTGTGAAGCTTACTATGTAACCTAATCTTTTTTCAAATTCAATCATATTTTGCAAAGTTTCAATGCAGGGTAATATCAAGTGTAGGCCACAAAAGCAGTCTCCCTCTTCCATGCTCCATATCTTTATACAGAATAAAATAAGCGCTGGTGGTGGGAAAGCAAGCAGAACGTTTTGTCTGCCAAGGGGTGGTGCAATAGGTGTCAGAAGTTGGCATCTAAATCCTGCTATCCGCAGTACAAAGAACACAATAGAATGCAAGTACTCATTGGGTCAGTGTGGATGCCAACTACAGAGTCAAGCTTCAAGATACAGAAGGAAGGAGCCAATTTCAGATACAGGTGGTCTCAACTCTTTCCCCACAAAGAAATTCATTTTCAGTTCTTTGTCTGAAATAAAACTTTTCTTCTCATCAGGAGGAGCATGGTTAGTTGCGTACAGAGAAGAACAGAAAAGAAGATTTGATGCTGTTCTGTACCCAGATAATAGAAAAGATCTTCCAAAAAGAGAAAAGAAGCCAAAAAGAGTTTCATCATCAACAAGAACCTCAGCTTCTTCTGAAAGAGATGACTATGTGGAACTTAATGGAATGTATTTGGTATGGAGGTTTTCATGTTTAAGTTCCAGTTTCAATTTATTTATTAACCAATTCTCAATACAAATTCTACAATTCACAATTAATTGTCTGATGACTTCTTATTCTTGTAGTCAGTTCAGTTCTGTTGGCATTACATCATATAATATCCCCACCCACATCTGAAGATAATAACAAAATCAGACCATAGCCTTTTGAAAAGCAATGTGTATTCAATTGATTGTATTCCATAGAATAAGAGACAGATTAAGAAGGCCTCGTTTACACGGCCTCTGACATGTTCATGATTGTGTGACAACACTGCTATATTTTTACACAAATTTTTACAGATAGACAAAGAGACATTGCAACACCTTAATACCTTGAGAATATTTTGCAGCAAGTCAGAATAATCATGACTTTTCTTCTCAGTCTTCATACAGTTTTTATGTTACCTATACAAGCAAACAGCTCATTGAATCTATCACTTTGAGTCTTTGACTTTGCTGAGACAGTACTATAAGTACTATACTAGTACTTAAATCTAGTATATACCACTTGAGGTGTGTTGTTGTGTCTTTTGAAGTACTATGAATTCAAGAAATAGACAAAATCTGTCTGTTATGGTTTGTTTATACCCATTTTAAGTCATGTGATCAGTCTCTTGATAAAACATCTTTTGGTTTTTGTAACGTATTTCATGCCATGCAAAGTTGTGCCATGAGTGCAAAAAGTAGCATAATACAGGGCTTTCAGTGGGGGGCGCGCGACAATGCGCGAGCACGCAGGCACGCACCCAAACGTTCACTTGGGAGCGATTGATCGCGCGCCCAGTAATAGAACATTTCCCTTGAAGAGAGCAATGTCCCATTCGGGAGCTCACACCGGAAAACTTTGTAGACAAATGATTTTTTGTTTTAAAACATACCTTGTAACTCCCTGATAATGATTTTATTCTTTGGATGCAGCTCGGTTACCTTGTTTGTTCATTCCACACAAGTTTAACCAGTCTCATTTTTAGGCCATCTTCTTCTGAAATTCATCCATTCATGCTGTCTTAGATGTCAGACTCCTCAAGCAGCTTGTGTTCATTGATTTTTTTGTCTGTCTGTGTCTCACTCACTTGGTCTTGGGAAGTATGACAAATACCTTTAGTACCGTTTGATATTTCTTTCGCACGCCCCACACAATTCACGTGAGCTTTTGGTCGTGCGTCTTAATTTCTGAACGTGAAAGCCCTGATAATAGCAAAACTTCCCATGGGCATGGTCATATGACTTGAAATGGGTGAAACAAACCTTTAGCCAATTAGGTTTATTAGTATGCTTATTATAAATACTCCTTTATTTATTGTATTTGCTTTTATATATGATAATTGATTAGTACAGCATGTTATATGTCAGCATGTAATATATATGTCTGATATAAGGTTTCATCGTATTATCATGGAACCGCTAAATTATTGCTTGTTTGTTCCATATCCACAATGGCATATCCACTTTAGGTTATACTTTGAGAAGATATATTACAATATGAATGAAACTTCATTGTTTTGCAGTTGAAACAAATGAATGTTGATGATCCATCTGATCTTGCTTACATCAGTATCATTGGGAAGAATCTGAGAGCTGTAAGTTGGTATTAATTCAAACTTCCTTCAAAAAACTTTCAGAGTACAGAAGTTGACATTCATCTCACATTGCTTAAAAGTGAGCATGGTGTTTTGGCCAGTGAAAAAATGCTACACCAAGTGAATTGAAATAATGATACACATTTCTGGTTCCTTTGACATCACAAGATGCATTTGCCCCTTCCCCAACCAATCTCACAACTGCTCATTCTTGCAGTTTGTTTAGTTCTTTTGGCATCACATCACATAATCAATGCTATCTTCCCACCTATCTCAAGACAATAGTGAAATCAGACCAATAGTCTTTTGAGAGATTGATATGTACTTTGTATTCCATAGAATAACATACAGCTTGCAGCATTTGAAAACTGCTATGTACAAGGAGTAGCTAAATGCTAATGGAACCTATGACCCTTGTCATTAGACTCAAGAAGTGGTGGGACCCTACTGGGTATCAAATCCATTCCACCTGACTGTTCTTGAGGGGGGTAGCCCCAACTTTGGAGAAATTTTCAAAAATCAGCCCCACATAGGCAAAATTTTGCTGTTAGTCAGGCAAACTGTTGGTAAACAATGGGTTTTGTGGTAGGCATCCCCCTTCCCATACACTAATGGTTCTGGCTGCAAAGTCAGAAGATTACACTACTGCACCACAACACTGATCATTGTCACAGTCTTTTCCTTCTTTGTGAAATTAAAATGCCACATTAGATTATCTACTGTCTATGATGAACCCACCAAGATATTTAGCAACGTTGAATGCTCAAACGAATGATTTGTCGTGCAGAATTGAATTAATATACTCATCGTAAGTTTTAAACGTAACAAGAACACTGTAATCTAGTGGATAGAAAACTGTTGAATCCTACCAGAGAATATCGAGTCAACCTCGAAAGGAGAGAATTAAGTTTGTAAATGCAATAAAGAATAATATTAAAACACCCCCCTCCCAGTAATGACCCTGTTGAAACGATGCCCCGCCAAGGTAGAAGGATGCCATTCCAAGAAATTTCATTCCCCCGTTAAGTTTTGAATTTAAACGCTTTCCCCGCCTTGTTTCTCATGTTCCCCGTTAAAATTGTTGTTTCCCCATAAAAATACATTCAAATTCCATCAGAGGTAATAGCCGAAAATTTCCTCTCCCCGTCATGATAATTTCTCCCCGCTGAAAATGTATAATATGATAATTTCCCTGCCCTGCCGTATTTCTATGTCTGGTAGGGTCAGTATGTAGTAGGACTAGAAATAAAATTGTAACACATGCCTTCACTGCAAAATACTCCTGCTCGCTTACGGCGACGCATATCGTCGTTCCATTACAAGTACTGGGGATGTGTTGAATAACCAAAACATATTTCTTCCCACTTTTGTCAGTTTTGTTCGTGCAAAGAACAAATAAACGATACAAAAAAGTCGCATTTACACCAGATCAAAAAAATATGATCAAAAACCATGTGGCAGTGATACCCAAACCAATGATTGCCTGAACTCAAATAACAGCTGCCAAAGACTTTTAGTGTTGATAATTATTGTTTGTTTCGGTTACAGGGGAAACATGATGATTTTGTTTTGTTTGATAATGTCATCAGCATTGAAGCCGGAGAAAACAAATTAACATTAGGTAAGAAAACAGATATTTGTTCTGCAAATTTTGCTAAGATATAGAATCAACATGTGACAAGCAAAGACAGATGATGATACAATGGAATGTGCTACTTTTGGTTGACACCGTAGTACAAAATGATTGGCGATTGCAGACAAAGAAAGTTATGCGCATAGTTGGCCAAGTCATAAAGAGAATCAGAGCAAGTCGCCAATGTAGCTCTGAGCCCCCCCCCCGGGGAGGGGGGGGGGTAACTTAACTTGTCCATGGAACGGGGTTGTGCCATTTTTTAGGTTGCCTTTTTAATGATAGAGTCTGGATTTATGGGTATGGGTTTCAACAATTTTTTGCATTTACTGGACCTATGGGTATAGTTTTCTGTAAAAATTCATTTATTGGTGAGCTGTTTTGGCATTTCCGGAGTTATGCATATGATTTTCAGAAAATTCTCCAGATTTATAGACATACTTTTGAGAAATTTATCCTGATTTATGGGTGGTACTTTTACAATTTGAATGGACAACCCCGTATCTTGGAAACTGAAGTTACCCCCCCCCCCGGGTCCGAAACCCAGGTAGCAAACAGTGGCTTGCTCATTATGCATGTCAAGCGACAGAAGATTACACTAAACATGGCAGTGAAAAACGCTTTACCAAGCTGCATTGCGTTCGAATTAGGATTATTCAACTTATCTATAGGGATTCGATGATAGAAAGCAATGCATCTCGGTAAAAAGTTCATAATCATTGCCTTTGGCATAATCATGACCGAAGAGAAATTGAAATTTAATTGAAGGTTGGTGTTGTCCTTGAGCACCGAATAGTGATAGCTTTATATCACTGTTTATTAATTTATGCCTTTTCTGTCTAGAAACATTCAAGACATTCCCAGTATTACGCGAACTTGAGCTTCAAGTAAATGGAATCTCTTCGCTGCATCTTTTTTCAAGTGATTTCATATACTTGGAAAGCTTGAACCTATCATATAATAACATAACACCTGCAGACATGCTTGCTCTTGGAGTGCTACCGTCATTAAAATGCCTCCATTTGACTGGAAATTCACTCAAGCAGCTTCCATTTGAGACGTCTCGCATGTTTCAGGATTCAAGAGAGTAAGTAGTTATTTTTCATTACTGAGCAGCATATGTACTAGTCTCCTTTAGCAGCAAGATGCCGACGTCTTTGATATCACAGCTACTTTTTTGTGGTTTTAGAGGATTCCGATTTTCCAGGCTTTTCCCTCCCATAAAGCTGCTCACAGACAGACAAATTCCCAAAGAGCAGTTTGCATTCTCGCGTTTTCATCATTTGTGAATGTGCTCATTTTGTATTTTGCTTCCCTTCTCGACGCCCTATTTTTGCAGTGCGGCTTTCAAGATTATACTTTTCAGTCTGTCAGTTTCAGAATAGAACGTACGGTAAGTCTCTCGAGACTCGTAAAAGTTTTAAAGCTAGCTTCACTTTGTAATTTACATCCTCGAACGAAAGAATTATGCTGGCTTCTTCTTGACTCGTGTTTTCTTGCTAAAACAGCCTAAAAATAGCCTGCGTGCGGCCTCGATACAGTGTTGATGCTTCATTCATGCTACATAAGTGGTACAAATACAGCTAACTGCCTTCCCTAGAAGTATTAAATCTATGAGATTTTCAAACATCTTCTTTCCATTTGTCATTCTGTTAAATCCAACGAATTCTTGATAGCTTTCTTTCATGTCAGCATCAGTCTGCAATTCTTGTGAGGCCCTCAAAAGGGGAATTGCTGGGGTCCTGAATCCCATCATTTCAACAGTTTGGAGCTTTGGAGCCCAAACAATTCCCATGGTGACTTTCTCGAATGTAAGAGATTGAGTCTCTGGAGCCATGAAAAACTTTTTGCCTTTGACAGCCCGGAGCCCATGAAAATATGCCTCGGAGCTCGAGATCCCCCGGGTGTCTTGAGATTTCTGTAAAAATCTAAACTTTCTGTGCAATGTCCAAGCGTCCGCAGAAATCCTTACGCTCTAGAACAGACAGCAGATACAGCAAATTAATTTTTTGTTCAAAATCTGTTTTCAATTTTTGTAGGAATGAATACCTTGCAGAATCAAAGCGAAGATTTGCAATGCTAGAGATACTTTACCTTGATGAAAATGAACTGGAGGACATTTCCGTCTTTTCAAGTCTTGCTGGTCTGAGAAAGTAAGTAGATTTTCTTCTGTGATCCGTAGCAGTTGATTTTCTATATTTCTTTCAAATCACACAAGACAGTCTAACAGTTTCTTCATGAATTTGCTAGTGAGTTAGCAACTTCAAGCCTCCAAACTTAAATATCAAAACCAGATAAATGAGGCATTGATAGGTGCTCTAAGGATTATGAACCTAATGTTGCTTGGCTCAAATCGTTACTGTCAAGACTTTTCATTCAAGCACGAACGCTAATAGAAGGCTCTAGATTAAAGGATGGGTGGAGATGCAATTGGCTTTCAGTCCAAAACTTGATAAAATTTGACAGGGCCGTGATGATCTATAAAATAATGAATGGCCTCTGCCCGGACAACTTAAGAGGGAGACTTGTTACCAGATCTCAAATATCTAGTTATCAAACAAGAAATCAGTTAGATATTGACACTCCAAGGCAGAACCTAGAATTCTCCAAAAACAGTTTTTTCTATTCTGGTGCAAAGACGTGGAATGAAATCCCATTAGAAATCAGAACAAGTTCCACTATCACCCTATTCAAAAGGAAACTTAAGGAATTCCTACAAAATTAGCATCCTTCCCGAAGCACGATCCCTAGGAAGACCAGCAAAGTTGTAAGATTTTATATATATGTAAATAGACATTTGTATAGTTTCTCTTTTCATTTTTAGCTGATAGGGTTTTTGTGTTAAAATATGATAAAATGAAATGAAAATGTCATTTTATGAATTTCAATCTCCTCTTTGTCGGATATCATCTTGTGCTGCATTTCTTCCAAGGCACATGTTTCAATTATTATGCCTGAAAACACCTTACGGGGTGAGTGGCCGAGTGGCTTAGACAGTTTTCGTCAGGTAACTGAAGTTAAGCTCGGTCGAGTGAAGTCAAACTCCAGATGGGTGACCTCGGAGGGCTGACCTCACAACTAACCTCACCGTCCTTCGGAAGGGACGTTAAACTAGGGGTCCCATGCCTGGATGCGGCATGCACAGTGGACTTGAGTTAGCTTTCAGTAGCTAGAAATCCTGACTAGCCCACTCAGAACTAATTAAAAAACAAAATAAAAAATCGTGCCATCTATTAGCTGGTCTTTGTCGTCCATTTTCATGGCCCTTGAAATAGTGACAAGGAAGGCCGACCAAGATATAAGTGAGCGTGTGGCCGAGTGGTTAAGGAGTCTGACTCGTAAACCAAAGGTCAGAACGGCCGTAGGTTCAAATCCCACGCTGGACAGTTTGGTCGCTGTCCGTAACACTAGCCCGGGTCGACCAGAGCCATGTGAGGGAAATCTGGTAGCTGTGGCGGGTAGCTGCGGCGGACTGATGGTAAAACATCCGTGGCCACTGCTGGAAATAAGTCTCTCAGACTTTCGCAGGCAAGCCACGTTAAATATAAATACCTACCTACCTATAACACTTGCAACTCATACTACTTGTAACATTTCGTTCTATTCACCAATTTTGATTTTAATCCTTTTTGTTTTTGTCATATATACTTTAGTTTTACTCTTTAGGTATTAACACTTGTAATTAGGTAATTTTAGGTTTTAACTCATATACTTACATTATCGTAGCAATGTGTTATTGATTTTGTAAGTTTTCAACACGGCCCCCTGTAAAGCAGTCTTAGATTGATGGGGCCACCGGGTATGAATAATTTAAAATGAAATGAAATGACAGACTCTTTTAGGGGCTGAGTCACGTGATTTAAGCAACCTTCTTTCGAAACGACGATTTCGCAGGTTTTTGAAAGGCCTTATCACAAAAATTTTCTACTATTTTCTCAAAAGTGGAAGTGTTGTCTTGATGTTGGAATTTTGAATTTCGTTGACAAACGAACAAAACATTCATATGCTGTAAGATTACAGAGATTTGATTAGGGATAGATTATCCTAAACAGCAGCAGCTTTTACTTTTCTTTTTACTTTTCTTTCTTAGATGTCTGTCTCAAGATAGACGCTGGAGGAGTCTGCAGGAATTATCTTTGACAATTAATCTTTCAATTACTTATTCTTAGTTCCGTAGAAACTCCTGGCATCTATCTTGAGATACACTTGTTTACACTATTTTGTTTGGTATCCTTTTTATTTATTTTTCTTCCTTTTTTCCTGGAAAATGTAAGTAGTTGAGAATTGTAAGTACCATTCATAGCCATAACTCGGTGACCTTCTGTCTTTTTTGGCTATGGATGGTACATTAGTTGTATTAAAAAAAAATTTGTGTTAGGTTTTATGATGGAAAAAAAGATTACAGAGATATCTGTAGATTTTGAAGAGGACCCTTATTCTTGATTCACCCCATCCACTAAAATTCGTGTAGAACACAATGTGGACACGTGCGGCAACGATGTAGATTCTAGTGATAACAGGTTTGTTTATGGTTGCGTGACCCAGTCCGTTAAGTATGTGTTCTATGCAGACAAGTACTTCATATATTTATCATTTATTTGTACCAAATTCTAGACTCCGTCTGCTAAACCTTGCAAAGAACAACTTACAGTGTGTGCCACATCTTCGATTGCTTGACTCACGACCAGAAAAACCATTTGATTTTTCACTAAAAGATCAAAGATATGACGCAAAACCTAAGAAAGAAAAGAAGAAAACAAAGAACAATTCTGGAGAAATTTTCCTTGAAGACGGTGGAAAACATGGCGAGAATTCCCCTAATTTTGGAGAAAGAGAAATAAGTGATTTTAGAATTAAAGGTTTGTCAGTTGAGAAATCCGAAAACCACGAAGTAGGCTCTCTTGTGGAGCCAGTGGTTACTGCTAAGGGGTTGGCGGATCCAATCAAGACGGTAGAGCCAACTGACCCTGAAAATGGACTAGAGGAGCCATTGAAGCCAATAGAGCAAATGGTCTCTCCAGCGGAGCCAATCGATCCCAGCAGTGGATTGGAGGAGCCAATCAAGCCAGTTGAGCAAATGGCCCCGCCAATCGAGCTAATGGCCCCGCCAATGGAACCAATCGATACCACCAATGGATTGGAGGAGTCAATGAAGCCAATAGAACCATCTGATCCCACCAATGGATTGGAGGACCCATTGAGGACAATGGAGCAAATGGTCCCACCAATGGAGCTAATGGCCCCACCAATAGATCTTAATGTCGACTTGAGTACAGACTTCAACCTTGAGCTGGATACAGGTCAGGAGGAAACTGATGACAATGAATGGTCTGGTGACAATGGGGATGATACCGTGGGTATGTTTGCAATGATATCCTCCAATTTCTATATAGCTTCATTGATTGCGGTGAAGCCTCGTTGTATTTTGAATTGAACTTAAAAGTTGCAATATCCAGATGGATGTGGAGATATTTGCCAGTGTCAATCATCTCTCAAAACGAGTCTCTTTACTGTAAGGCTATATCGGGGATGAAACTAAATTGATTGACAACCTATTGTTATCAAATAATCATGGAACATCAAACACAGGTGTAACAAAGCCTTCTTAATTTGTCTGTCGTTTTGAAAGATGTGAAGGTGAAGGTGAAGCTGGGTTTTTCAGTGCCAAGCGCTGGGATCGCAGAAAAAGAGCAGACCTAATCGAGTCCGCGACCCCTTGTTATGACGCTGAAGTGTTGGAGCGCTACTGGAATTCGAACCCACTCCACCTGACTGTTCTGGCTGCAATGCCAGAGGATTACACCACGGTGCCACAACACCTTCAATGGATGTTGTGAAATGTGGAATCGAATGATCTCAATTTTTGTTACAAAACGGCTTTCGTGGGTAGCTCAATTTATCAATAGACCTTGTAGCAGTTCTACAAAAGAAACTAGAACGAGAGTTATTTTTATACATTTTTATACACGACGTTCGATCGAGTGGCGTCAGAGCTTCTATCAGTATTGTGCAGATTCGAAAATTCGACAAAATGTAGCAAAATATCGTTTGATTATGATTCTTTTCAGAATCGCTAAAAGGTCTATTCCAGATGAAAAATCATGAATGTTGTAACTGAATAATTCTCGAGACGGGGGTACGGGAGCATTGATATTTTTATTTGAAAATTCGATTCTAGAATTTTATGCTGCCAACAGGTCGAGAAAGACCTGTTGTCAAGTTTTGCCTCTTATCGGTTCAATTTGATTTCAAAGCCTAAAACGCCGTAATCGCTGACTAATGTTATTTTTTCTAGTTTTTAGTTATTTCAGAGTTGTTTCTAGTTATTTCAGATAATTCCTACACTTTAAAAACCAAGTGCTTCCTCTTTCTTTAGATTTCAATTTGACTCGAAAGGAATCCGCTGTCCCATTCCAGAGTCTCGAAAAGTTAGACATTTCGTATAACGATATTGCCGATGAAGAAGCGTTGCTGCCACTCACTGCCTGGCCTAACTTGATGGAAGTCAATGTATGGGAAAATCCAGTGACGAAGAATTGTAAAGGACCTCCGCCACTGTTGCATTACCATCTCACTAAACTATGTGGAATCAGACTCAATAGGTAAAACTCATCAGTAATTTTTATTCTTTGGCCCGCTGCTAATATTGGCTGCTTTCATAGCCTGTTAACAGATACATTTTCAATTGAAATAGTGGTCTGTTAAAGGCAGTCTGTCATGGATTTGATTGGGTGATAATGATAATAGAAAGAATAGGAAATTTGAATGGCTGATGATCCTCTGGCTTTCTACGGCCGTAGAAAGTCGAGGAGATTAGCCCTCTCTTGTTTCAAATAGATTCACAAGGAAATCCGTTGTGTTGAGCTCTGATTGTAGCGGCCAATCAGATACGTCACAGACTACCTTTAAGCTTGCGTTCCTTCGGCGATTAAAACAATCAAGAATTCATTCAAAGTCAGTCAGCTGGATCGAAATGCTTTGGAATGAAACAGTATCAAAATCTTCAACAATACAATCATGATTGTTTTGATCTCCAAAGGAACGCAAGGTAAATATTGACTCAAATCATGCTCAGAGCCTCTTTTTCAAAAGGGCTGTTTTCCAAATTTTGTAGAAAATGTATGCTCATAATTATCTTACAATGTAAAATATTATCGTGAAGACAAAGAGTCAACTACCGGGTTAGTCAAGAAAAAGTTTAGACGTTTGGAGGGCTGTGGAATAAAAAGTATGTGACCGATATTCAAAACTGAAGTGTTACTCTATCACTCAAAGGCTAACTTAGATGACAAAATTTTGTTTGGTAAAATCAAACATCTTTAAGACCCAACAATAATCAAAATGCTTGTAAGGGATTTGTATGGAAATCGAAGATTCCACATTCCATTCTGGTCCATGATTTATGTGGCATTGAAGTTTACATTGCCAGTTTGAGATGCTGAATTCGAATTTCGATAGAAGTTAAATATTGGACCAGAATGGAATGTGGAATTGTTGTTCCCAAGCATGCCCTTTACCACCATTTCCTAATTTCTGGGTCTGTAAGATGAGGGATACTACCAAACAAAATTTTCTCATCTAAGTTTACCTTTAACCGATAGATGAACATTTCAGTTTTGAATATCGGTCACATACTGTTTATTCCACAGCCCTTCAAACGCCTAAACTTTTGTTTGACTTACCCGGTAGTTTAGGGCGGTAAGGGAGACAGTTTAATTGATTGCATGATTAGGCCCTTGGGTTGGAGATCAGATTTCTTTGGAAGACGGAACAAAGAGTAACCAGATCGTATTCAAAGGTGCAACATACTTTTCAGAAAATTTCATAGAGCTTGCTGAGTGAATGGTTTCGTTACACATAATCAGCCAATAATTCTGAGCAATTCTCAAAAAGAAGTTTGAATAAGTTTTATGGCGGTATTGAACACATCACTATTTCCTTTTAAAGTTTGTCTGGCTAATAGGCTATTCCTTTCAACTTTCAATAAGAGTTTGCTCATGTTTGCTTCAAAATATCTATTAGCCCCGAAAGCGTAATAGACCACGTTTACACTGCACCTGCATAGTTTTTATCTGCTACAAAGTTGTTACGATTCAATAGCAAGAACTGCGTAAACTAGAGGTTTATCTGTTGCACCTTTGTTAGGGATCCAGATTCGTACTGGTACTGTGTAAATGGGGCTTTAGTTTCAATAGGGCAATTTTTTTATTTCAATAGGGCAATTTTTTGACTTCAATAGGGCAATTTTTTGATTTCAATAAATTCTTTAATGATCTCCAAAGTCAAGATGATAGCCCCTACATATATATTATTGACAACCTAAAATCAGCCTACGAAAAGATTTTTAGCCAACATTTTGTTTTTTGACCCAAGATCCATTTTTCCGGAGCAAATTTATTTTTTGATAACACCTCCAGAGGGACCATTATGGAAACAAGGTCATATCGACCTTTTTAATGCTATCCCTGCCATTTTAACCTGGGGTGTTTTTTAAACTTCATTTTAAAAAACAGCAATAAGGCGAAAACATAGGGTTTACAAAAAGTTTTTACAGCGTGGTAGAAAGCAAGAGGACTGGATCAAAGTTAAGAACGTTCGGAAAGAAACATCAAAAATAATTCTTGATGCCAAAGATAAATATTACCTAAAGCTAGGTAGGAAACTGTCCGATCCCAGCAATGGTATCAAAACATATTGGACTACCCTGAACAAATTAATGAATAAGAAGAGCATTGCGGGAATTCCTCCAATTCTAGAAAATGGAATCATTGTTACCAACGCAGATACCAAGGCGAACATTTTGAATGATTTCTTTGTGCAACAGTGTTCCGAAATATCAACCGGCAGTATAATTCCCAACTTTTTGCCCCGGTGCAATTCATCTTTAACGGACATTGCCATTAACAGGGATAAAGTTTTACGACTAATTCGGGCACTTGATTCCAAAAAAGCTGGTGGTTGTGACAACATATCTGTTCATATGATTAAGATATGCGATGCCTCAATAGTTGAGCCTCTGTGTTTAATCTTCGAAAAATCTTTGGAGACGGGAACTTATCCTTCTGTCTGGAAAAGGGCTAATATAATTCCTGTCCACAAAAAAGACAGCAGACAGAACAAAATGAATTACAGGCCTATTTCGCTTCTACCTATCTTCGGGAAGTTATTTGAAAAAGTAATGTTCGATGATATTTACAAATATCTTTGTGAGAATGGACTTCTAGCTCAACAACAATCAGGCTTTCGGCCGGGAGACTCTACTATTAATCAATTGTTATCTATAACTCACAACATCTACAAAGCATTTGAAGCTTGTCCTACCCTTGAAACTAGAGCCGTCTTTCTTGATCTTTCCAAAGCGTTTGACAGGGTTTGGCACGAGGGCCTTCTATACAAATTAAAATGCAATGGTATCAATGGGAACGTCCTTGCTTTGATCCAGAACTACTTAGCAAATCGTAAACAGCGAGTTGTTCTGAACGGAAAAAGCTCGAAATGGGCACCGATATGTGCTGGTGTGCCACAGGGTTCTGTCTTGGGTCCACTTTTTTTCCTTGTCTACATTAATGATCTTGTCGAGAACGTGAACTGTGATGTCAAAATGTTTGCGGATGATACCTCTCTCTTCTCGGTTGTTGAAGATGAAAGAAGATCTGCTGACGACCTCAATGCAGACCTTGAAAGGGTGCGATTATGGGCATGGCAATGGAAAATGCAGTTTAATGTAAATAAGACTGAAGAGGTTGTTTTCTCTTGCAAAAAAAGTAAACCGTTCCATCCTCACCTTTTGCTTGGCACTGATGAAGTTGAAAGGAAAACTGAACACAAGCATCTTGGAATGCAGCTTGACTCTGAACTAAATTTTCTTAGTCATATTAAAGAGGCTATTGGCAAGGCTAGAAGGGGCATAGGAATGATAAGATATCTGTCGAAGTATGTGGCTAGGGATGTGTTGGACCAGATATATAAATTATACGTGAGGCCACACCTAGACTATGGAGACATCATTTATCACAAATATGACCCAGAAATGCGCTTAACTTTTACGCAAAGGCTTGAACAGGCCCAATATTCTGCAGCTTTAGCTGTTGCTGGTGCTTGGAGAGGTACAAATAGGCAAAGATTGTACGAAGAATTAGGATGGGAAAGTCTGTATCACAGAAGATGGTACAGGAGGCTATGCCATTTCTTTAACTTAGTGAAATCACAATCACCAGGCTACCTTTTTAATGAAATCCCTCCCGAACGTGAACTTAACTACGGTCTTAGACACCCTCGTGATTATGAAGTACATGTTGCCAGAACGAATCGCTTTTCCAATACTTACTTTCATAATACCCTGTTTGAGTGGAATTTGCTTGGGGAAGAGATCAAAAATTCAATATCCCTTTCTCAGTTTAAGAACAAATTATTAAAAATCATAAGACCGGAGGGAAATTCTGTCTACAATATTTCTGATATTGAAGGCGTGAAATTACTCACAAAGCTGCGTTTAAAGTTTAGTGTGCTGAATGAGCATAAATTTAGACACAACTTTGATAGCCTTACTCCATTTTGTGCTTGTGGTAATGACATGGAAGACAACGAGCACTTTCTCCTGCACTGCCCGCAGTTTGATTCGATGCGGCAAGAACTCTTTGATCGGCTCTCTGAAATCCCTGGTTTAAATATCGATCTTGATGATAAACCTTTGTGTGACTTGCTTCTGTTCGGAGACTTAAAGAACAGTGTCATCATCAATCGAATAATCCTTGAAGCAACAATTTCTTTCATCAAAGATACGAAAAGGTTTTCAGATTGAACTTAAGCACAAAACGGCAGCAACATTTTCGTTTATTTGTAGTAATTGCAACGGGTGTCTTGTAAAGAAGCACTCCCATTTGCACCATGAGTAGCAGAAGTGCATACTACAGTTTTCTGATAATGTTTGGGTGATTATTTGACTATCTGGTGGGGGGTCTTCTTTCTGAGACGCCCGGTCGAGTTGTTTTTTGTTTTGTTCTTAAATTGTTTGTATATATTTTGAAATTATTGTAAGTGGCTGCCGTAGTTGGAACTCGCTGACATCATGTCCTTTCCAGCTATGGCAGCCATAGAAAATTTAAATAACTTAGTTGTAGTTGAGATCTTTTATGTGGTATAAAAAAAAAAACTTCATTTTTAACTCTTTTACCTGTAAATATTATATTGCTGTAATTTAGGAAACTTTCTTTTTATTAATTTATATTGTAATTTAATTTTAATTTGTGGCAAAATATTACATACATACATACATACATACATACATACATACATACATACATACATACATACATACATACATACATACATACATACATACATACATACATACATACATACATACATACATACATACATACATACATACATACATACATACATACATACATACATACATACATACATACATACATACATACATACATACATACATACATACATACATACATACATACATACATACATACATACATACATACATACATACATACATACATACATACATACATACATACATACATACATACATACATACATACATACATACATACATACATACATACATACATACATTGAACTTACCGTATTATTCAAATCTATTCATCCTTGCAGAAAAGAAACAAAGAAAATAACAAAACCTGCTGTAGCCCCGACAATTGCACCAGCAGTGCGCTATCATAAAGTAAATGACGGCATGCCACCGATGCGGAGGAAAAATCTGTTGATGCTGGAATTTGAGAACTACGAGGCCGCATTGCAGAATGGCTCATTGTATGGACAGCCGTTGCCCCCGATCAAGACAGATTCAGAAAAACCAAGCACGAAGGGTACAAGAGACAGGTATAGTGCACCATCCAGGCATACTGCGACGAATTTGTCGTCAATGATTGAAAGGGAAAGACCACATTCCGTGGCTGCAGATCAGTTCTTTGAGAGAGATGAGACTTCTAAACGACCACCAGAAAGGGCTGACAACGCTGGGAAAGAGGACACTGGAGATGGAGTCTTCCTGACACAGGTATTTTGAAATCCACACATATGGAACTTATACCCATTGAATCATGGGCGGTGATAGGCTGCTGTGTTAACCTAAAAATGCTTAAATCGCCTCATAAAGAAATATATTCATTCAAACTCACGATGCTGTGATTGTATCTTTCTTCTTCATCGTCTTTAGCCAAATATTTCCACCAACACGCGTACCACGACTGTGGCCGAGGCACCGCCATGCTGCATTGATTCATATCGAGGCACAGCGTAGAATTGAACTTTGATGTGCATCCGCTGAGAATGTTTGTTCTTGATTTGGTCTTCACACTTTCATTCCCTTCTATCCACCCTGCCAATGCCAAAGGGTCGCAACCTTGCCTAAGCTTGAGTATAATTCTTAACTGTCTTCCGTTCAAGATTGATGCGCCTGATGAACACATGGATGACACAGATTCTCAGGAAGTTCCACAACAAGACACAACAGTGCCAGAGCCTGTCCCTGAAAGGAAAGACGAAAATGAATTGTTCAAAAATCTTGCGATAATTGAAAGCAGATACAAAGGATATGAAGAACTATTGCAAATCGAAGGGACTACTGATGATCTAGAAATACCTGCGGAGGATGATATTCGTGGCAATGTCAAGGCACTTAAGCATGCTTTACAACATCCACTTGTGTTTAGTGATCCAAATGATAAGGAATCTAATCGGGAGACCTATACTCGACATGATAAAGTATGTACTTTGCTTTTTGATACTTTTTGACAATCTAATACTTATTTACTCCGGCAACGTATAGACTTATGTCGGATGATGCTCCGTGAGTCTCTTGCCCTGTTCCATCTTGCTTGCGTTTTTTTTTTGTTTTCAATTCGTTTCGAGTGGGCTTGTCAGGATTTCTAGCTACTGAAAGCTAATTTAGGCCCACTGTGCATACCGCATCCAGGCATGGGACCCCTAGTTAAAGTCCTTTCCGAAGGACTGCGAGGTGAGTTGCGAGGTCAGGCCTCAGAGGTCACCCATCCGAAATCTGACCGCACTCGACCAAGCTTAACTTCAGTCACCTGACGAAGACTGTATAAGCCACTCGGCCACTCACATCACATTACGTGTGATGGTACTTCCTTTGCATGCTTTTGTACTAGCTTTTCAGCATAATGCCTTTGTGATTTCGCCTCCACACTTCATTGCAACATTTGAAATTTTGCAAGTTCAATAAAGTCTGTCCAGATGAAATTATTTTTCAATGAACTTAGCATCTTTTAGAATATTTTTAGCACGGCAACAAGGGGAGGCTCTGTCCTCGATTAGTTTAGCTACTACGAGAATTCCATCATTACGAATTCTCCTTCCTACTAGATTTGTATCGTTTTTGCATTGTAATGTCACTGTATTGTATTTTGTTTTGTATCCGTTATGGACTTGCTCAAGTATTTACCGTGTTTATATCCACAAAGGTTGCCACCTAACAGTTACCTCTGCTTAGGAGAGACGGAAATCCTCTGCGAGGAAAAGAAGAACCAAAGTGGGTCCTCCCTCCGCTTTGACTCTATACTTCGCATTCTTCTCGTTCCCTCTTCCTTACTCCTCCTCCCTCCTCCGCATTGACTCTCCATCGTTGGAGATCATTATATTGTATGCTGACGTGGAAGAAACTTGGGCAGGTCCATATCAGTTATAGTTGATAGTAGGTAGTGGAACTTAAAAACAATGAATGAACGTGAACACCAGTCACAGGTGAACCTTGTCAGCGAATAGTCAGTAGTCTCACTGTCACGTTAGACTGATAACATAAGTCTTTTCTATTGATAATTGATAGATTGATGCATGTTCAAACTATCATTCATGCACGTTAGGACAAATTTTTTTTCGAATATATGAACCAAAGCAACACTGTACTAAAAGCTGAGTGCTTCAAGAAATAGCGGATAGGCCTAAGTTGCTCTCTCAAGCCTCGGATGCTAAAACGCCTCCAAATTCAAGTTTCACATGATATTAGCAAGGAAGAAACCACAAGCATCCATATGAATATTTCTTCAATCCAATATAAACGAACTTTTTACTGTGAACCAGGATTTTCTCATCTTTTAAGCCAGTTAGCTTTCATGAGCTTTGCCTAAGCAATCAGAATTTCCAGTTGTTGAAGGTTGCCAAGAGTATCTGTGTAAAAAGTGTTGTTGTTGTTGTGGCGATAACTGGGACTGTGTCGTGAGTCTTTTGTCATGTTATGAAGTAAGTTTATTGTCGGGCTCAATTTACCAGCATGTCAGCTGCTATCTTACTTTTTCGGAGTCAACGTTCCTTGGTGGTTTGCTTGGAGAGTTGAGTGTATTCTACTGACTTTTGCAGACTCGTCCAACGAGATCATTCCACAGAACGAAAGGGGATAAAGTCAACACTGCACTGGAAAAAATGAGGAAACAGACCAACGTCATCGAAGAAAACTTAGGTAAATTTCGTACATATCTGTCTTATCAAAATAACCCTCGCATGAGATGCTCTCTGCCCTAGAGTATAAAAAGGGGGATGAGTGAGGTAAACTGTCTAAGGTCTTGGGTACCAGACATGCATTGCAGTCCTATTTCCAAAGAGAGTGCTGGATGGGAGCAGTTCGTGATTGCTGTCGAGCATTTTGTACGACGTAATGTCAATCGCGTAACAAAAATTACTGTATCTCAATGTGAAATGAACTGAAGTTTTATGAATCTTATTCTTGCAAAATTTTAGAACGTTTTTAATGTAATGCATTTTCTTTCAGTTTTCATTTAATGTGTATAATGCACACAACACACAGTTATAACAGTAACATTGTAATTATTGAAGTAACGTATTATTATCATAGATATCCTCTGCCACTTATTGATTTTCCAACAAAAATCCATTTTCTGTCAGTTAATTTCCAGCCTCTTGAAAGAGGAAACACGTGAAGTCCATGTTTCCCAGAGTGTGACTTGAACTGTATTTTTCATTCTTCAAGGTTATCTAAAGGCAAAATTTTTATTGATGCAAATGATTGGCACTTTCGAATGATAAGGAACATTGTTTAAATTTCTTTGATATCTTGTTTTGTTTTCATGTTATTCACTAGTCTAAGTATCAGCTGATGACGTCATTTTGTTTGCAAATTACTCTGATGATATATGTAGATATAGGTGTATCTGATCTTTGAAAGGTTACAATTGAAAGAAACATTTCGGCTGAGCTGAATGGAGTGATCAAAATCGTCTAATGAATTGATATGATATTTAGAGAGGCATTTCAAGTGAAGAAGACTTCTTTGACTCGATTTTCCTTGGAAATAAAGTCAGTCTTACTTCAGTCTTCAACCGTACAAAATAGTTGCTAACTCGAAAGTAAAACAATCTATCAACGATTTTGAATGACATTCTTTATCTTTTTACAGTGCTATCCAATTGCATAAAGAAATATTTTCACTTAAGATCACCTTTAATAAATCTTGTATAGCACTCTCGAGTCCATGGGAGGTCGATTACATGGGAGGTTTGAACCCTGCGCTGGAATCTGCTGCCACATGTAAAATTAGATTTACTGAAACAGAGCCTCAAAACACAAAAGATCAGTCTTTCTGCTTTTGATTGGAATTTGAATTACTCATATCTGTGCAGCACTCTTGGTGGTTTTGAATTTTGAAAAGTAGGACTTCTTCTGGCTCATCGGCTAGTGTATTTTATTTTGTGTTTTAGGTGTTGTCCTGGAGAGATATGAAACTGACCCTGAGATTCGAAGACAATTTCCTGATGTCAAGAAGCTTCTTAAAGTGGTAAGTTTCTTTCAATATTGTCAATTATCGAACAAGAAGAAACATGTCAAAACTGTTTCCTTTTATTTTGATTTTTGTAGGTTTGAATTTTTAATTTCACTTTAAATAAGTTTTTGATTAAATAAGGCTTTGAAGTTTGATTTGTTTAATTGCTTTTTACTCTACTTTTTAAATCGTAATTAAATGCTTTTATCAAAGGGTCCCTTGAAAATCAACTGAGCGTTGCTGTTAGCTGGTGGGGAGAGTGTTTTTTATTGTTGTATCTATTTATTGTTGCTATGATTTCGCAAGTTGATAATGTTCCAAATTTGGTAGGGACGGTTGCCAATTAAACACGCTTCTAGGATGTTTGCTTCTTTCCTGTCAGTGACTTTTCATGTCTCTCAAAACAGGTTCAATCAAAATACGACAAAGTACGAATTGCTTCTCTCGAAGCTGCTGCAAATGCACAGAAGATTTTAAAAGCCTCTGATAAAACGCCAACTAAAAGAGTTAAGAAAACAAACAGAGACTCGATTCCAAATGAGTTTTCAAAACACAAGAAAAAGGCGCCTGGGAATACAAGTAGCAAAAACGTGTTTGAAGAGGCCTCCGAGGTAAGTGAGAAGATGGCGAAATTCAATGACTTGGTAGACAAACGAATTTAATGTAGATAATGTAAATAATGAGGCACCATTGTATAGAAACCGATTTAAGAGAGGAGAAATTTTGGTGGAATATTATGTCGAAACAGCAGATTTTTGATTTAGCAGTCTGTGTTTACTGGCTTTTATTGAAAGATTTACTGACAGCTGCATTAATTTTTCTCAAGAAATAAAATCACATCGTCACATTGTTTTTTTGTTCAAACGAACTGTTACTTTGCAGCTAACATTGCCTCGTAACAAGAAATTTCCGCCGATTAAATGCAATGCATCATCAAAATCGGTTAAGTATTTGTTTGAATGTTTTAAAATGAGATTATTTCATCGCCTAGTTTCACCGTTAAAATGAATCTTTATTTTGCAGATAAACCTTGCCTCTTTGCGAGAAATTTTTACCGAAACATTTCTCAAATTAGCGAAACGTATACTTCAGGGGGTCTTGATCTACTGGTTTTGATGCAATGCTCATTAAAGCTGGCAAATAATTTTCTTCAAACTGACATTGTTTTTTTAAGGATTGTTTCTTTGCAGACAAGCAACTTTGTTGTTTTGCAAAATTGTTACTTTGCAAAAAACTTTATGACTTGCAACGAGCAAACTGATTATATTTCTAATGAATATTTGGATATGTTTCAGCAGCAAATATTTGTTTGGCCGTCCAGTTTAACAATTATTTATATGAAAAGTTTTGTTGGCTGCTTTTTTAAATTCGAGACGGGTTAAACTCGTTGCAAGGTAAACATTTCTGAAGCAATATTTGACAGGTTAGCAAACCCCAATAAAATGTGTCTTTTGGCAACTTAGGCTTAACTTTTTATCAAAAAACATTTGCAAGTTTATCCTGGCTTTGAAATATCTTCTTGACTTTTTCCAACTGATCGCTGCGTTTAATCTTTTCAAAAGATAAAATCAGGGGATCTTTGGGAATTACCGTTTGTCCAAAAACCTCTTCCTATTCAAGACCACTTATTTTATATCTGTAAATTGTAGGGGCAAATTATTGAAGCAAAAATTGGCTGTTTTCCGACGGGCAGTATTCTAGGACCTTCTTTTGATTGCCGTTATTTTGGCTTCTTTCCTTGCAGCGCCTTATTGTATACCAAATAACAAAATAATGTATACAGTTTACCAATGCTTGTTACGGCTTGTTATAAATATCCTTACGCATAAAATTTTGTAACAGATGTTTCATGTCACACTTACAACGATAAACTTCAAATGACTGTTGTATTTTTTCGTGTTTACAAGGCTTACAATTAACGTTTTCCTTTAATTACCACGGGTGGTAGGAGACTGCTGGGCTCGCTGCTGGATTGGTCTTCACCAAGATGCCATAAAGAATTGTTTTGATATTGTGTAGTTGTCTTTTTTTGCCAGTTGTCTTTGGTCCTATTCGTCGACCAGCACTCTTCAAAGCACATGCGCAAAATCAATGCAATATGATGGCAGAAAAGCATGGAGTGCAGTTATCTGATGCAGTCGAACTTGTCACGAATATTAGACCAAAGACAATAGACAAAAGAAGAAAAGATACGCAATATTGAAGCAACTCTTAATATGATATCTTGGTGGAGGCCAACACAGCAGTCTCCTACCACCCATGTAATTGCATATTCTATGGACCGTCAAGGTGCTTAGAGAGACTTTTAGATCAACTTGCAAAGAGAACAATGTTTTGAAATCCTTTCACTCCAAATGTTATATGATCGATTTCCACAGCAAACAAGGGAAAACAGAAACAAAATTCTGGTCTCTACAAAAACGTTTTCAATAAGACTAGACATTTTCATATCTTAAATATCAATATAACTGTGTATATAAAATTGAGAAACTTATTAATGTCAAAGATCGCTACTAAATTTTAACTCTTTTTCATTCGAAAGTAGTTTGTAAGGTTTAATGTATCCTAACTAGAATCCTGAATAGATCTAAAATTTCTTGGATGAATCTATCTAAATTTATTCAATAAGCCTAACTTAGTTCAATTTGAAATTAGATGTCATGTGAGACCTTCGTTAATTCAAGATTGCCATGTATAATCTAATATCAAATACTCCGTTCACACTAACACAATTAAACTAGCTTTATCTAAACCAGGTTAACTTTCAACCAATCAAATACGTTCGACTTGTTGGACTGACCAATCAGGTGTGCCTATTCGAAGACCTGGTTTAGTTTACGTTGGTTTAACTTGCAAAAGTTTACTTTGATAAACCAAAGTTATGTCGCAAATTAGGTGTCACATGAAATTTACGATACTGCAAAAATTATTCATGCAAAGAACTTCAATCGTTTTTATTCACGGGCTTTTTCGCGTGACATCTCATTTGAGACAATTTAAAGACTCTGCGCTAACACGAAACCATTGCACGCATTTTTTGCAAAACAAAATCCCGGGGGGGATACGTAACTTGCGGATGGACGGGGGTCTGCCGCCCGAAGTTGCCGTCATAACCACTTTTATGATGAATTTTAGCGGAAAACTACCCATTTTTGAACATTTCTTGCCAATTTCTCGAAAACCCATCCATGTTTAAGGAAATTCTGCCGAAAAAGGGACCCTTGTTTAGAGAATTTAGACCCAAAAACCCACTCATATGGGTTTCATACCCGTAACATGCTATGTTACCCCCCCCCCCCGAGAACAAAATACCCAACAATGTGCATGCAGTTTGCAATGGCCCTTTGAAAACGGGGGGAACGGAATACCGATTTGTGGACTCTGTAGATTTATCTTTATTGAAAACTATAGCTTCACTGCGCAAAGCATGCTGGTCAGCGCAGAGTCTTTAAACGTGACCTGATGCAAAAATTTTTATTGGTACAAATGAATGGCACAATTAAATGATAAAATACCATGTGAATTTATTTGTTCTGGATATCCATTATTTTGAAGGATTAGCTGATGATGTCATTTTGCTTGCAAAAGTCAAGAAGTTTATACTATTAACTATACTTCCAAAGGGATATCTAATCAAGATATTGTTTTCTTTTATCATGGCTCTCAGAGGTGGCACCAGCCCTGAAAAAATGGGGTGGAAAAGAGATAGAATTGATTTCCAGAAGGTATGCCTAATAATTTTTACATAGTTTTTGCTCAGGAATGAATACTGACCTGAAGAAAGTGGGATAGACATGCCCAACCCAGTCAACCCTTTGTACTGCCCTTGATGGCTTTCTAAACATCATAACGATTTGTTAAACAACTTTTATTCCATTTATGTGATGCTACTGAAAGTTCCGTGCAACTCTAATTTTTCTAAAATAGGATACAGCTATCTTCCCCCATATTACCCTAGTAATTCGCAAAAAATGACACCATCAGCTGATACTATGAGTCAGTAGGCAACTTGAAGACGAAATGAGATATCGAATAACTGTCAACGGAATTTCTTATCACTCAGCGGTGCTATTTATTTGCATAAATAAAAATGTTCTCTTCAGTTCACCTTTAAATTCTATTCTTATTTACAATAACAATATTTCCTAAGATGAGGGAAGGTATTTTCAACACACTTAGCTTGTGTCCCGTATTTATTTATTCTACTCAGATCTGTATTTACTTTCAGTTTTCCTTCTATCGCATGAACGGAGGCTTCATATGCTCCTCCGCTGGGTTTCACCCGAAAAGTTATCTCATATAAAATGTCTGTAAAATCAGGGTTCCTTTCAACAGTCTCACAAGTTGCACATTTATCTGTTGACGACGAGTAGTAATATCTCTGAACCTTCTTATTAGGAATTCTCTTCCCCACATGGGTTATCTCATCTAACTCCAATGGGGAACACATGCTCCTTGCTTTCGGATCCTTCGACACAAGTTCGTTGATGAAACTCACAGCCTCCTTTGCAAGTCTGATTGAAAGTGAGTCTGATGTGTTCATTTCTTCAAATGTAAGACATGGGCACCAAGTATCAGCTATGCCTATTGCCTCGCATGTCCGCTGCGTTTCGTTCAATCTCGTAAACAAGCTACCTCCATATTTGATGCCAGTAGGAAGCGATGGGTAACTCAGGATGTGCTTGAGAGTGGCATATAGATCGAAATGTGATGTCAAAATCTTAGAATTTCGTCGCATATTTTTATGAAAGGCAGGTTGTTCTTTCCGGATGCGCTCTGGAAGGGTGATGCCTAAAAATGGTTGACGCTCCTCAATCTTTCCCTGTATAGATTCACGGATATCTCCATACCGTGAGCCGTGATCTGCCATGATTATCAGAACGGTGTTGTTTAGGACACCAGAACCTTTCGTTTGTGACAACACTTCAGCCAGATCGTCATCAGCGTATTGAATCCCGTTGATGTTATAGTGCACCATATCAGATGCAAGCATGAAGCTAAATTTCAACCGATCCTTATTTGTTTTATATGAACTCATAACATAATCTATATTAATTCTATGCATACGTTTATCCCCAAGGCAGGAAACTCCATGGTAATATTTCGGTTCTGTGGCAGTTGAAGCTAGCCAGAAAGGCCTACCATAGTGACTTGTTGGGGGCTCATTAAATCCCCAGAATCTCAAATTAAACGCCCCAATCCCCGGGTCATCTTCTGTGAGCAATGTCACATAACCCATGTCGTGTAGTTCTTTGAATATAAGTGGCCAACGGTCAAGATACCCAGCTCCTTTCATCGATCTGCGAGATTCTGGAAGGTCAGGTATTTTGCTGCCTGTGAGCAATGCTGCTACCTGCGGAGAAGTGGCATCCCCAACAACCGTATTCGCTCTGAATATAAAAGAATCTTTGTTGTTGTCTAGGAACCCCATTGTCTTTGGCATTAACCTTCGAAAATTTGCTGCCGAATTAGAGTCAAATAGAAGTATTGCAATATCTGTTTTCAGACCATTCTCGTTCTTGTCGATCTTTTTGAGTTCCTCGTTTGGGATCGGTGCAGCATATAGATGGAAATCCACATGAAGTTTGTCGTCATTGAGAACTATCATTAACTTCAAGGTATCATGGGTGACTGGAACGTCTACATCGATATCTGAAAATAACAAAACCGAATGGTGAAGTCTAGACTGGTTATATATTCATAGTTATCGCTATGGACAGACTGGGCGCTCTAAATAACATAAAAAAATATGAAAATAAGTTTTGATTTCTGGGAGCTAGTTACGATCAAGTTCATGAAGAATTTTTGGGTCACCTGATAGTTTGGCACCCTCCCTGAAAACTTTCAAGGAACGACTATGAGGGCGGTGTAACTTTATTTTCTATTTCATTTTTATTATGTTTTATTGTAAATTAGGTATTATAGCATTGTATATTGTAAATTAGGCATATAAATTTCTTTTGTTCTTAGTTTAGCCTATTTTCCTTTATTTTATGTTATTTTTTAACAGGTCAGTTTGAAAAACATGTATAAATATATGAAACTTATACCTGTATAAATATTTTAAAATGAAATGAAATGAAATAACTACGACCCATGAATATACATATTTAAAATCAGGACGAAATTTTTTCCCTCGCTTTCATGTCAGGATATGAAAACAATAGCAACAGTTTATCAACAGCTTAGTGTTTCAGGCAATAGCCGATCGGCCTAAGTTACTGGTTCTTGCCTCCGACGCTAAAAAGGCATCAAATTCAAGTTGTCAGTGAAATTAGCCATAAACAACGGCTGCAAGTATCAAGATGAATATTTCCTCGATCCAAGAATCAACAAACCTTTCACTCTGAACCTGGAGTTCCTAGGCCAATTAGCTTCACCGCAGGAATGAGAATTTCTAACTGCTGAATATTGGCAAGACTATGCCTTAGCCTCGTTTCTAAGAGCACAGATAAATCTTTGCTTGACCGTCCTTTTATATGAAAGTCCATAAGTCCCAGTTTGAGCAAAGAAATTCAACTCAATTTAAAGATATATGGAAAGGTCTAAGCCAATGATGGTAACAGGAGGATATAGAATGTTACTGTATACTGGCCTTTATTGCACCTGGCACCCTTCTTACGAGGCATTGGTAGGAATAACTGTGGACTTGCCCAACGACTTAGGCAAGTCCAGAATAACTGTGGCACAGATGACATCGTGTGGAGATCCAGAGCATAGAAATTATTCCTGTAATTGTTTTCCGATAATTTTGTAAGTATACATACGATACAATAAAATTTGCACAAGAGCGTTAGCTGTTGATTGCAACAAATGGTCGTAATGTTACCGAACCTCCAGCGACAAGATCTCGTTCTTGAATGTGAAATGAAGGTAAATCCAATGAAAGTGCTCCGTATCCTCAAAACCACCATTCATTCTTGGAACTTTCTTATACTCGCCCTTCTGTATGTGTATGTGCTGAGTGACTGCACCCCCCCCCCCCAGGACTTAAACAATGCAGTTGACGAACTCACCTTCAGGCAGCGGTTCAATGAAATCAAACTTAGCATCTGTTGTATTACAGTCTTTTGATAACGTCAGCACTTGATGTTTGAAAGCTGCGTGGTAATTTGCAACATGTAAACATAATCCCGTTGCAACATGTTGGATGAAACCATCTTCATGCACTTGGAAGTTTGATGCATTTGTATCACATTTGTCGTCAAATTTTAACAATACTTTTTCGCCTGCTTTTAGTCCTGTAAATTTAGAGAAATTAGGCTTCATGGAAGGAGATGAGATGAAAAAGTTACGCCTATTTCATCTTACAAAGCAATCTGGATTGATCCAAATTATTATACATTTTGCAAAACTAAGAATTGAAAGCAAGCTTCGGTAATGCTTAAACATTCCTAGCTCCTGCTTAGTGCCTTTTATGGCTTCTGTACCCTTTCAATGACAGCTCTTGTTGTTTCCATATTTGGTTGTTTCGTAAGCGACATGCACGTATAAGATACAAACCATTTGATTCGGAATGAAATAAGAGCAGTTATGGTCAAAAAGAATTTAGTTATCGGGTGGTACGCTGTGCGGCAGAAACTATTAAAATAAGACCTTTCTACTTCTATAACATCCCGGTATTCCAAATGCTAGAGAATTCCAATAACTTGTTGCATTCATGTGCCCATAAACAGGTAAGGGTCAGAGTTATGTACAGTTCCTGCAACAACAGCACCGTGACAATGCATCAAGATATTTTTTCTCAAAGATGCTAGCCTTTCTTTATTGCTGCGCAGCGGAGCTGCGCAGCGATACTAATCTTGGCGAGACGATTTTCGTAGTGAAATCGAGCTGTGTCTGTCTGTCTGTCTGTCGTCAAACATGTGACTTTGCATGATGTGATCATGCGCATTTCAGATGTGCTGCATGCACCATAGATCTTGTGTTCATGTGATAATTTTTCCTTCACATCCACTCAGAAAAGGTTTTCTGATGTGTTGTTATTGTTTGAGCAATGACAGGAAAAGCGTCAGGCTCCAATGCTGACCTACAGTCATGTGCTCAAATCATGATCATAACAAGAGGCAATTTGATTGGATAGTACACTTAGAGACTTTGCTCCTAATTGTTTGTGATGAGAATTGAACAAATGGGCTTTGTTATTTGTTGAACAATCATAGGAAAATCTTTTGTGTTGTTAATGACAGTGGAAACAGAGCCTCTTAATCCGCCTGTTGTTTCGTGGAATCAGGGTCCAGGGAACTGCGGAATAACGAAAGGAGTAGAGAAGATCGTAGAGGAGAGTGACTTGGTGCTCCAGTCGCAGCATTTCTTAACTATTGTTATTGCTAGTTGTAAATTCATTTTTGAAACGTAACCTTTGTGCAAGTGAATAACTGGAATGTTAAGAAAGGCAAAGAAAATGAATATATTGTTCCATCCAGACTCCTTTTTATCGAGATAAATATGAGATAAATATGTATATTAAGTATAATCATATGTCAACTATGGTATCATTGTCTCAGCGTGTTACAATTACCTCTGGCCTGGTCAGCAATCCTCATTCCCCTGTTTACTTCTCATAATCCGCTTAGCAAAGACAGATTCTGTAGTACGATAGCAACAGTCGCTCTTATTGACACCTCAGTTGAAAGCAATTAGCGACTGCAGGCAAAGAGAATTATCTCTACCAGTATATCAAACAAATACGATCGAAATAGTTTTCCCGAAACTAGTAGGGCTATTCCCACCATGTGGAAGCGAAAGGTTGTTTTAAGAGAAGTTAGGTGCGTATGACGAAAGAAGATGGGTCAATCTAAAGTTCCGTCCGACAGATTTATTTACTCTAATTCAGGAGTAGTGCGGTAAGGTAATTGTTTTATTTAAACCCTAAATACCAAGAATTATAATGCCTTTAGCTCGGCTTCTGAATCAAATAAACAAAATTCGCAAGACAGAACTTTAGATTTACCCTTCTTCTTTCGTGTAAGCGCATACGTTCTCTTAAAACCAACCTTTCGCTCGCACAAGGCGAAAGTTAACCTTAATGGTCTTGGGGCAACTTTTGCAGCTGTGTTTGTTTTGATTTACGTGGTGAGAGGATTCCCTTTGCCAGCAGTAGCTAATCGCTTTGAATTGAGGTGTCACTCAAACAAAAAAGCTGTTGCTGTTGTATTTCAAAATCCATCCATGCCATCGAGCTGTAAGTTTTAACGTAGTTTTTATTCTAAATAAATTTTATGTCTGTAATGTGAAAAAGAAATTTTACCCTCAAGAGCAAAATCATTGTGACACAATTTACATTGGAAGCACATTTTGACTGATGTGCTCAAGAGTATGTTTTCCTCTGAAAACTCCAGGCTCTATGCAAGTCGTATGTAGAGGGTAAAAATGAGCATGTTCCTTTCCAATACCAAACTGTTTGCATGTTTCTGCAAGGCATCAGAGCCAGTGGTACAATTTTCCCCGGTCTACCGAGTGAGCTAGAAAAAAGTTCCCACTTTTTCTATTGGAAAGCTGATAGATTGAAGTAATTTTGTGATTTTTCACTGTCTCACCAGCAGTAGGAGTATCGGCAAATTTAAGTCTACAAAAATTTCATGGTTACCAAATCAAAAAGGACTCCCCGCACAGATCAATAAAGAAAATGCAATTGTTCATGAGTGAGAGACATCTGCTGCAAATTTATTACTGTTGGACTGAAAATTTTTAGTATTTGTTTAAAAACTGATGTGGTATAACTCTTGAAAGAGGTGAAATGTCCATTGTGTATTGTTCCGTGTGAGGAGAGTCCTTGCAGTTTGATCGATGTTTTGGGGCATTTTTCGATCGTTCTGCAACCACGAAATTTTAGTAAAGTGAAATTAAGCCATACTTCCGGTCCTGGTAAGACAGCGAGAAAAGTCGTAGAAATACTTCAATCTTTCGGCTTTCAAGTAGAATTTCAATGAGTCAAGCTTGTGAAGTACTCTTGATTCCATGGATTTTCGAAAGTGGGAACTTTTTCTGGCTAACCCGGTATAAATTCTTTTCTTGAGTCATTACCTGTCGCAGCGAGACAATCTTTCCTCTCCAAGGTTTTTATTCTTCCATTTCGTTCAAAGGTGAAGTACAATGGAACACTGCATTTTCTCTCGTCAAATCTCAGATCGTCATTCAAATGCGCATTATTTTGTGTGCTGATGCATCCAACTTTACCAATAGCTAAAAGAGAAAGATACCAGACTAGTAAAGAATGTGTTACCTTTTTGGAACATCATCAACATTTGATAATACCCTCAGGGAGAGGTTACTTTACTATTTGCCCTTACGGGAGTGTGCGCTCAATGAATTTCTGTTATGACCCAATCCAAGAATCCCAGAATGTGGAGGTGGTTTTCGACAAGTTTTCTCATTGCAAAACAAAGGCAAATTATTGTTTGTATCCCATACCTGAGCATTCCCAAGATTCCTAGCAAGAATTAGAGCCTAATCCCTGAATATTTCTTTGAAAAAGTACATCCCATTCCCAAACTTTTAGTGCCTAAAACTGCTCAAAACTGGCGCACATCTAGACTCAATCCATTCGTCTCAATGTTTCATTCCATTCCATTTTTAAGATCACTGCAGCGGAGATACGTTGTCGCGCAGGAGCATAAAAATTGTCGGTTCGTTAGTTCGTTCATCCCATTCCCAAAATTTTAGTGCCTAAAACTGCTCAAAACTGGCGCACATCTAGATTCAATCCATTCGTCTCAATGTTTCATTCCATTCCATTTTTAAGATCACTGCAGCGGAGATACGTTGTCGCGCAGGAGCATAAAAATTGTCGGTTCGTTAGTTCGTTCATCCCATTCCCAAAATTTTAGTGCCTAAAACTGCTCAAAACTGGCGCACATCTAGACTCAATCCATTCGTCTCAATGTTTCATTCCATTCCATTTTTAAGATCACTGCAGCGGAGATACGTTGTCGCGCAGGAGCATAAAAATTGTCGGTTCGTTAGTTCGTTCATCCCATTCCCAAAATTTTAGTGCCTAAAACTGCTCAAAACTGGCGCACATCTAGACTCAATCCATTCGTCTCAATGTTTCATTCCATTCCATTTTTTAAGATCACTGCAGCGGAGATACGTTGTCGCGCAGGAGCATAAAAATTGTCGGTTCGTTAGTTCGTTCATACATAACAACAAAAGCAACAACAACAATTCAACTCAATTATAAAGATGTTGTTGTTGTAACTGGGAGTTTGTTTTGAGTGTAGCGCAAATATGATTGGATAATGAACCCCCCCCCCAACCCGCGGAATAATTCCTGGTTGGACGAAACGCGAGTACAGAAGGTCTGGAAATGCTACTTTTCCTGTGAACAAGCACTCTTTGAAACATTTTCCTGCCGGTTTTCTATCACGCAGGTCCATCGGAACGATATTCACATAGTGGGTCCTAAAACTAGGGCGAGCGGAGCGAGTAAAAATGGGGATCAGCGGCTGGCCTCTGGGAAAATCTTTGTGACTGCCCTGTTTAGATTGTTGGAAAACACCCCTGTTTTTGAGGATATCCCATCAAAACGACCATCAGATCACAACGAACAGGAGGTTTTCTTGAGAAATTTGGAAATAGGTCTTTAAAATCACTTATAAATAGATTGCTTTTTCAGCTGCATGAAACTTACTTCTGACAACTTCCTCAAGTATTCATTCGTTTTAAAATCTTCCTTTCAATAAGCTTTCCTTTCACATCCTTTTCTTTCAGTAAAATATCTAAATTGAAATAGCCTGCATGCAGATTGATATAAAACTCGGAATAAAGCTTCAGTTTCAGTTTCATTTCATTTATAGCTATATGGTGGGCATGCTTGAGCGGAGATTGAGCTGAGCCTTTAGGTATGCTCCTTGGGGGCTCCTTGCAAGAATATTTTCGATTAGAAATTCACATGAGTGATATAAGTAGAGGAAATCGAGTCAGAAAGTAACAATTGAGTCAAATGAATCATCTCAACTTCTACATAGCACTGCCATCTTATGCCCATCGCATTTTTTCCTGCACAAAGAAACAAAGATGTCTGTACCGTGGCTGATTCAGACAACTTAACCTTTTAACTTCTCAAGGTTAAGATTGGCGGAAAGACACGCGGCCGCTTGTCTTGAAGCGCGGCCGCGCCTCTCAGATGTGCGGCCGCGTGTTTTAAAACGCGGCCTCAAGAGACGCGGCCCCACGTTTTAGACATGCGGCCGCACTTCTCAGATACGCGGCCTCGCGTTTTAGGACTTCACTTTATTATGTATCAAACGCGCGGCCGCACAACTTGCCATCTGTGCTTTCTTGTCCTGGTCTGTGTACTTATAAAAAGTGTAGCTTATCTTGGGTTTAGGGTTCGTCATTTAGTGCGGTCCACCATCAGAACGTTCATGTTCGATGGCTTGAAATGACATTTGCAACGATAATTGTCATACAGGTGTTCTTGGTTTAGAACCAAGTCTCTTACGGCGGTTCTCACTATATGCAGGTACTATATAAACAGGACGGAGATAACTCCTGCCCACGTTATTTTGCCTACAACTAAACGATAACCACGCACGTTTCGAAATCATCAAATACAAAAGGCTTGAGTTATCTTCACAGATTCCATTTTAATCATCCAGAGAAAACATACAACATTCCTACCCGGGTAATGATAGAAACCCTGGTAACTTTTCTTGAATGGTAAGTTTTCTGGGGCTGTCTATGAATACACGCTTTTTGTACCAGGTGAGTAAAAGGACAATTCTCGTTTGGCAGGCCATCTCTCGGGTAAAGAAGGGGTAAAGTGAACTATTTTTGAAGTTTTTCAAGAATAGGCAAAAGAGATTGCAGCTGAGGGCAAACTTTTTAACGCTGTTTTGACATTATTATGTCTTTGGGTAAGGTTATCCAGCAAAAATAATTTTCAAATCTTTTTGCACTGTCTTACAAAAGAGCTTTCACTGGAGACCACTTCGCCTAGCTCACTTTACCCCGATACGGGGTGAAATGAACTACTTAGCAAATTGTTTAATAAAACCAATCAAATACCATGTGAACCTGAAATCGTTATCCTTTTTGCGACTCTAAGCATCCTTTGCATGCCAAAACAATAAAATCCAAAAAAAGACCACAAGATAGGCATTTAAAAAGTGAAATGGCGGCCTATGTTGAGAATAATCTTTTGCAGAATCAAAAAACCTTAACAAAAATTATTTTTAGAGTACAAATTCGAGTCACATTGTGAGATCTGAACACAAATCGATAGACAATCATGGGGAATACACTTGAGAAAATGTTATATTGCATACAGATACCAATTCACCATGGATAGAAACATTTTTTGTGATAGTTCACTTTACCCCGAAACCTTTCTTAGAGGTAAAACCAAAACTAGGAAACCTATAAGAAATTTTACGCAGTTATCAATACTCGAAGTTCATGGTGATGACCATCTATCTTTCCTGTATTGACAGATATCCTTGTTTCGGCAAATAATACAGAATTTTTGACCTATAACTGCGTTTGTAAATGAAGGTTAAACCTCGATAGTCAAATTTCAGGAGGGTTTTTGAGCAGCCTGCTTGGTATCTTCGTCTTTTTATGGCTAAAGGAAGTAGCGAAATGGTCGATAGAAGATTTGAAATTAGTGTGAAGGTGCAAAAACTTTTTATTGCCGTGTCTCTGTCTGGCTTAGGCCAGTCCGCCATCACGGTATCTTTGCAGACAATAGAATACCATGACGATTGATCATTATTCACGAAGACAAACGCATACACAATCAAACTGTAGTGATAAAGGAAATGTGGCCAGCGAATCTTTCAATTTAAACTAGCCAGCGGTAATAGATAATCAAAAGTAACAAAACAATACAATAAACATATGCGTGGACATCACAGATACTTGGCTGGATCGCTATAGTAATCTTGCTCCTTCATCGCTCGCAATGATCAATTATCATTCGAATAATAATGCAATGGTTATTTAGAATTATCAGAAACTTTAGGATTATGCTTATCACACTTCTCTTGCATTGACTGAAACAGTCTTCTTCTCGCAGATTACGACGTTTGATGCTGCTTTTCATGAGTTCATTGTAATAAGTCCGTGATTCAAGGGCATTTTCAACTCTGTCCTACAAATTATTTGCTTATATTAAGTTTTAAAAGCTATCAATATGTCGATAAGTTGATATCAGACTGTAACGTTTTTCATTAAACGTGGCACTGTTTTCTGCTCTCCCAGCTATCTCGTTTTCTTTATTTTATCATTCTTTCGATTAAGCAAAAATTGAAGACAGGTAGTGCTTTATTTCTGATTGTAATATCTATCTCAGTCTCATAAAATCATCACTAAAGGGAATTGACATAGAGAAGCGTCGCCATTATGCCCACGTCGTCGCCCCCGGGGCCGGGGGAGAGTTTCTTCAATACTTGACTTAACGGAATGTGCCACTCAACAGGGTGACTTTATACAGTAAAAATTATGCAACAGGGTGTCTTTTTCTAATAGATATTATGCAACAGGCTATCATGTGGAAGGAAATTCTATACCCTGGGTACGAAATTCTGTGGAGTATAATAATAATAACGGATAATGGATAATGGATATAATAATGAAATAATGAATAATGTATACTTTTGGCAAAAGTTTTATGCAACGGGATATACTTTTGGAATATTTTGTATGCGACAGGGTGCAGGTTGTGGAGAGATATGCCACACACACTGTCACTTCTCTAGTCAAGTAGCCCCCCCCCTCCGGGGTCGTCGCGAACTTTCAAATTAGACTTTTAAAAAGCAATCATGAAAGTCATGGGTGGAAGGAGACTACTGTGTTGGCCTCCACCAAGAAGTCATAAACAACTGCTTCAAAATATTCACTTAGACTTACAAAATTGTGTATTTCCCTTCTCGGCCGCCTTCTCCATGTTCGTTGTCCTTGTGGCAAGTTCCATTTCATACGTTTTTACCGTCACCTTGCATTGAGTAACTCTGTGCCTCGCAATGATTGGTCGGGGAATCCCCCACAAAGCGAAACGGAGGATGGCGAGCAGTAGGATTGGTCGCAATGATTGGTCGGGGAATCCCCCACAAAGCGAAACGGAGGATGGCGAGCAGTAGGAGCACTGGACAAACCACATGCTTGAAGTTAATGGAAGATGACGGCAAATGCACTGATCTGATGGACTGGAACCTGGGACGAATAATAAGCCACAAAAAAACCACAAAAAGAAGCAACAATTTTTGATGATATTTTGGTGGAGGCCAACACAGCAGTTTCTTGCCACCCATGGAGCAATTATTTAGAAACTAAGGAGCCAAGTTTTATCAGTCACCAACTAATGGAGGACTAGATCACACAGTGTGGAGTTGTTACATAAACTTTCTCACTGATTTTAGACGATCTTGAAGATGGGGTAAAAGTGTCGTTTTCTTCTGGTGCCGCCGGTTGGGCCTCGATGGAAAGAAACTGAAACTTCAGTGAGTGTTAAATCATGATGATACAACTGATCTCAGTGAAAATTTTCCGCCCATTTGCAATTTTTTACTAGTCATCATTCCCATAACATTCAATTTCTCTTGCTAATCAGCCATAATGGACGACGCTACTCTGGTTAAAAGCTACAGGTCAAATTGAAATATTTTCTATTGTACTATTGACACCTCTGGTTCCATTGTGTTGCAATGGGCTTGTGTTGTGGCCGTTTCTTCAGCCTATTTATAACAGCTTGTTGATATAGCTGTTCTCTTTGATGTTTTGATGTTTGATATCTTGCAAGGGATTAGTATGGAGGATCAGCACGAGCGTTTACGCACTTTCTATGTGAATGCAGCCTAAGCCTAACAAGTGCTAGAAATTAGATTCAAATGGCTCCCGCGCATCTGAAAATTAGTTCCTACACAGCTTTCATCCAAGTTTGAAACGCGGATAAACGCTGCGTGGGAGCTAACTGCTCAGATGCGCAGGAACCATTTCAATTTGATTTGTAGCTCTGGTTAGGCCTGGGCTGAAGAGACAAAACAAAAAAAAGCCGTAATATCGAGGTATTGAACATTTGGTTTCTAAGCTACAAGGACGGTGCATCATTGCCCATGATATCCTTAATATCTTTTTTTCCTTGTTGTTTGTCGTAGCTCAATGCCCACTATTTCAAGGATATCAAAATTCCAAACGGGTTCTTTCTGAAACCTTGGTAACATGGCCGGGTGTCCAAGAAGAGAGGTATACAAATTTTACTGCGCCAAGCGATGAGACCTTCGCTTTAATAAAGATTGAGATCAAATCTCTACAGGTTTTTCGATAGTTAATTCAAATAAACCGGGTGTCCAAGAAAAACGGTATTAAACTTCATTAAGGCTAACCCTAAGAATGTAGTTTGAATCAATCGCAAACAATCTTTGAACTAATCCTCGACAGTTAACTTGGGCCCCGTTCACACTGCTCCGTTTTCGTAGGAAAACGGTGCAAAAGATATCCGGTTTTGCCTTACATAAACGTTGCTTTCCTGTGAAAACGGAATATTTCGAAAACGCTAAATGAAAATAGGTTTGAAAACGGAGCTAAACAATAACTCACATCTGTGATGTGAACACCAAAAACGGAGGAATTTGAATACGCTAACAACAACAAGCCTTGCTAGACTTGTTTTCCAAAAAAGACAAAAAGGTGCGTGTAAACAAGTGTGAACACCGCAAATGGAGCAGTGCGAACTGGAAGGATAGTAGCTCCATTTTTTGGAGTAAAGATGGATCAAAATGAAAACGGATTAATGTGAACGGGGCCTATGTTTATTCTAGGGCATGGGGTTATGATTAGATTTACTTTCGCCTTGGGTCTGTAGAGGTCCTTTTCAAATCATCACGTATTTTCCGTGTAAGAACTTTTCAAACGTGTGCAGTTCTTTAGGCGCACGCAGTATCTTTCTGGAAGAAATATGTCGTCTTCTGTGTTTTCGTCCGTTGCTTGTCTACCTAGGCAACCGTAGAAATTCAATGTAATGCAAATATGTGTTTTCGTTTTAATTGCGTGTTTATTAGGCAAACAAGGCAGATCTTGTAAGCATCAATAGCTTTCGATTTATACGCCCTCAAAAAGCGATCGCAAACAAAGGGACAGCAACAACAACAAATCAAAACAACTAGGCCGCAAATTCTAATGCAAGACTAGTTTAACCTATCAAATTCGATTTGTGCCATTTGGCAAGGTTGCAGATCAACAAATAGACTGATTACAAACCGTAATTTCGCTCATCCGCCAAACTGATATACCCCACTTCAATTGAGCGGTCTCGGTTTGGCAAGCAGTAGTCTCGTTTTCGTGAGCGATATATGAGACTCACTGTAATCAGTATAATCAACAACCTAGCATACGTAAGTGATAATCTTTTTACCATAATTTATGCCTTGTAAGAAATACAGGCTTCCCTGAGGAGTTCATAAAGAGAAATATTTCTTGTATCAAAAATGAGGCCTCGTTTTTGAAACTTACCCCCAAAGTCATGATTCCTTAAAGGAGGCTCTGACAGCTCTCAACCAATGAAGAACTGCATGTGCTAGGAGTCCTTTATAATTAATTTGATCAAGTACTTTTTTCAACCATTTTCCAGCCATGAATTCTCGCATTTCCAGTGCTCATTGGAAAGAGAGAAAAATCATCGAAATACTTCAATGTTTTGGCTGTCAAGTAAATATTCATTCACTCCCATCCATTAAGTTCTCTTGTTACCATTTCATTTATTTCATTTCATTTTCAGATTTTTAAGGAGGGTAGCTTTTCATCAATACCAATGAGTTTCAAGGGGCCCTCCAAAAACAAACTTACAAATTAAAATATAATGGAAAAAATATTGGAAAAAATGACTAAACCATGAATATTCAAGAGTAGGAAATTTTATCTGGCTCACTTGATGCATTTGTATCTATTTAGATTAAATCAATTTTCAAAGATTTTTGATCATGGTTGGGTTGTATCTCGGGTCGCATTTTTTCTGAATCATCCTGTAGGGCAGAAAGCAGAGTTGCCTCAAGACACTACCCTGGGTACCAGAGCCTAAAGTAGAGAACGAGAATAAAATAAGAATAAAAGGGGGGAGGGAAGAAGATCTTCTTCCTTCCTCTTCCCTTTCCCTTCCTCCCTCCCTTTTTAAGGCTCTGGCACCCAGGGTATCAAGACACTTACCTTCATTTATTTTGCGTTTCATCGTTTTCTTACTGAACGAAATCCAGTGATTTAAGTCAACCCAAAAGTCTCCATTTCTGCCGATAAGTACAAGGGCTGCTCCCTTTACTTTTTTGACATTCAACTTCAACTTTCCGTCCTCGATACGGCTATATTTCTTTCTTCCACATTTCTCTTTATTTTGATAGATCTTTATATGTTTCATAGCGACTGGATTAAAGGGATCAATTACTGGTATTTGGCAGACAAGATCTGAAATTTTGTCTGCATCATCATCCGAGTTATCGATGTTCGAATTCGAATTTTCAATCACTAGCTGCTTTGTTGATAAATCTAGGGTCCTTTCTATAATTTTTGATTTCTGCGTAGCTGGCATACTTTTCGCCGTTTTAACAATTTCTTTATCAACCATAAAACTCTCAGTTTCAGCATTCTTATTTGTCGCGTGTGAAATGATATTCTCTTTCTTCTTATGTGTTGGCACATCTTTCACTGTTTGGGCAACGACTTTATCCACCTTAGAGCCTTCAGTTTTAGGATTCCCGTTCTTAGCTTCTGAAATGGCATTCTCCACTGTTACAGGCTTCATTTTTGTTTCCTCTACGATTTTAAGATTTTCCGTTGGCTTGACTTCAAGAACCGTCGATTCCTGTTTCACACCTTCCTTCGGTTTAGCAGAGTCCCTAACTTTATCATCAACGGCTCTTGCATCTGTTCTTCTGTTTCCTTTATTCTCAATTTTCTTGGCAGCTGAAGAGCTTCTAACTCCTGGATTACCTGCCGCACTTTCAATTTTCCAGTCAGTCATTTTCAGCGAAGCCTTTGATCCATTCCTTTGCTCTGTGTCTGATTTCAAACGATAATATTGATGAAAAATGTCAATCTGCCGTTGCAACTTTTCAATTCTTGAAAGCAGTGCTCTGAAAGTCGTTTCTGACTGTCGTTTTGTCTCTCCGACAAATTGCAAGTAGCCATTTCCCTGTAGCAAGGTTGAAGTATGTTGTGATAGAAATACGTTCACTAAAATCAGCACAACAAAAATTAGAGTCAGAACGACTCTCACTGGTGTAAAGAGTCTCATTTTTAAACTGCTTAGTCAAAACCTCTGCGCCATAGCATATATGAGCAACCTTATCACACAGATGCGCTCTAATAATAATGATAAGGGAATATTTTGCAAGTACAAGAGATTCACTAAGGAGTTCGCCTTGGTTACTGACAATATCAGGGGCGGCTGGCCCTGCTATTGGTGCTATTAGTCTAATAGCAATTTTTTTCCAAAGATTGCACAATGTATTTGTCCATATTCACTTGGCTGTGTTGTAGGACATTTGCAATCAGTCACAAACAAATCCTCTCAACGCTTTCAATTGGTTATTGTTGGTCTTCTTTGAGACAAAATTCCTGTTAACAATACCAATGACGTACGCTGTTCTTTCACTGAAACAAGTTGGCCACGCTATTAGTTTTCTGATTCTGATAGCAGCAAGTTCCTATCAAAGATACCACAGAGCAGTAATCCCTTGTTTTCATCTGTCAGTCAAATCTTTCAACGATGACTCAACGCACAATATGTCATCTGCGCATGAGTTTAGCAAAAAACAAATATTCCAGTCACAAAGTTTTTCAAGCTCGTCCTATGTTTAAAGCAAATGAAAATAGAGTAAACATATGCTGAGCGTTTGCTCTGTCAATATAAATGAATTCTTAAATTATCTTTCCCAGTGCTGGAGTTACTTAATCTCTTTGGCGATCGGGCAATGAGATTCTTATAAGAAGTTTCTAATAGAAGAATACTTGTACAAGTGATTTTTAAATTGAATCTTTTAAACTCGTGTCTTTCCGCCCTGTTATGGGACAATATTTGCTTAAACAGTTTAGTTCTATCAATCGATGGACTTGTAAAATCAAAGTTGAAATACAGCTTTCTCAAATCGTCGACCAGGGGACATTCACAGAGAAATAATGTGCTGTATAGTTTGCATTCATTGGGATAGGGGCCATCCCCCCTAGTTGTAGGGCTATGCGTTCGAATTACGAATCTTTAACGATTCTATAGGAATTCGATTAAAAAACGCAATGCATCTTGGTAAAAATATCCTCGCGCCATCTTTAGCGCAATCGTCTATTCCTGCGAGGCTGCTTCCTATGAACGACAAAAATCTAATACCTTTAGGTTTTGCTGCCTCAGAATCGCTTCCGTTCTCCACAAAAAGGACAGTTAGATTAGTAGATTATAAGTTGGCCGAATTGCCACTCTTTAATTTGCAAACAAAATGACGTCATCAACTTACACTTAAAATCATTGGATAACTTAAAAACGAAATGAGATATAGAAATACTTTCAGCAGGATTTCTTATCAATCAATAGGGCCCTTCGTTTGCATCAATAAAAATTTTCGCTTCAGATCACCTTTAAACGATACAAAACTGGTTGCTTTAACACCAGACGAGCAAAAGAAAATCCGAAGTCGCATGTCAGTAACATCCAAACCATCGATTGGCTGAACATTCAGGATTTAAGATTAATTGCATTAATTTGCTTTTCTCCAGCAGATTCAACGGTTTCCTCGATAGGTACAGGTTTATTTTTGTTGGTTTTCTTTACAGGAGCTGACAGCCTTCTTTCTACAAATTTTGTTGCTTTTGCTGCGTTTATGGGTTCAGTGCGACCAGCCAAGTTATTCAAAGCTATTTTCATGCTTCTTAGAGTCTTCAAATTTTGGCTATCTTTCCAACGACGGAACGGTCTTTATCCAAACAAGGGAGCACCGTTCAAACGGCACTCATATTTTCGCCGAAACACCTTTTCAACTAAGCGGCCTTGTTTTGAAATCTTTCAAAATTCTTTAGCTTGCGTCCTATATTCACATTCAGCACCCTAATTTTAGTCCAATTGCAAATTTTCATGATCTTACTGCTGGCGAATTTAATTGTATGAGGATAACAAATTTGAAAATTTATAAGGAATTTGACCGTGAATAATGACTGAGGGTGTAAAGTTTCACCCGGAACGATTTTGACGGTCAAATCTCGTATAAATTCTCAAACTTATCATCGCCATAAAATCGAAATCGTGTAGTCTAGGAAAGTGAAAAGTTGCAATTAAACTAAACTTGGACTGCTGAATCTAAATCCATAGTCAGAAATTTCGTACCATGAAATTATCGAAAATTTTCAAAACGAGGCCGTTAGTTGAAAAGTTGTATATGGCAGCTCTACAGGTTCTTTCTACGGTTATCATTGAAGTAATGGGAAGAAATTTAATAAACAAGCCGATTGTAAATTGCATGGACGCGTGCAATTTGTGTAACTTGTTTAGCAAAAGCAAATTATATTCAGAACCCTCTCTTAAGGCTAAATTCACATCGACGTGCTTCTATCTTACTTTGCTTAGTTGTTTATCTTTTTTGCAATTCTTCTGCTCACAAGCAGCACAATAATATTTCCTCTCATACAGGTAACATAGGGTTCGAATCTTTGCAAAACTTGGACTTGCCCAAGTCTCTTCCGCGTACCAAAACTACCTCTCCTTCGCAGAGGCGTTCTCTTTCGGGTGACTGTTTTTTGTGGGTTTTAACACTGGAGATGTGGGTTTTTTTCTTTCGGGTGACTGTTTTTTTGTGGGTTTTAACACTGGAGATGTGGGTTTTAACACGGGAGAGACTTGGGCAAGTCCATGCAAAACTGTACAATTAGAATGGCAAACGTCGTTGTCTAATTCTTTCAACTGGATTGACCAAAGGGAAATTTAGGTCATTTGCCATGATTCCGAGAAGAGCATTTTTGACATTGCCATAATTTTAAAGAGCATGGCATTTTTGAAAACCGTTAGTTTTGAAGTTGTGACGTCATCAAATTGCTACACCGAAAACTATAAAAGCTGCAGATTCCTACTTAATACCATCTCGTAGATCTGCAAAAACTGAGTGTTTTGTATTGGTCACTTTAACGCTTCTCGATCCGTTTCAATTTATGGTGCTTTTAATCTTTGTCAAAGCTTCAATTTCGATATCTTCTTTCATATCTTTCATAAAGTATGAAACTCTGTGATTTCAAAAGTAAGGGTGATATTAAAAGTGCTCTTTTTGGAATGATGGCGAACGACCCAAAGTTCCCTCAGTTGAACGAATTGTGCAATAATATTTTACACATATAGTTATAAAGTTTTGCAAAATTTCGACCTTATGCCCTTTACAGGTACTTTTATATTCAATGAAAGCTTTATAAAGACAGAAATTAAGTGACCAAAATTAGAAAATTGAAGTATAAAAAGATTTTAAACAGGTACTCTTCGCCAAGTAACTCATGCTTGTCACAATGCATTTCAAGTCTCTTCAAGTGATTAGAACTGGATGATTTCGGAACCATAAAAACCTAAAAGCAGCAGAAGTGCCGGGAGGGGGGGCAAGGGGGCAGCCGCCCCCAATGTTCTCCAGGACCATTTTTCTAATTCTCCTAATACCGGCGTAAAAATTGCGGGGGGGGGGGGTAAGGCCGATGATCTTGGCAATCATAATGTGTGCGAGCATTCTACAATCTTGCCACCTCAGTTGCATTTTCCCACAATCTGTACGGCATTGACTCGAATTTTTTTCTTGTGGCGAAGCCCCCAGGTTTCCGTTCTATGTACGCTCCACGTTTGCATATCTCATCAGCATAGCTTATGGAGGATGTAAGTCAAGATCTTTTTCACGAACGAGGAGAAAGAAGTTTGGTAGTTGCATAGGTGGTGCATAGTAAAAATCTTTCGGCGAAATACTGGAAAGTGACCGGGAGACTTCTTCTAATCCATAGCATATGTTGGCTCCTAGAGAACTTTTGTAGACAAACTATTATAGCATTGTTCAAGACTTATATTTTTTGAGGCCTTGGAAGTTGGGTTGTGAGGACCGTTAGGGACCGTTCTAGGAGAAAGTAGAGTGCGTGTGCGCAAAAATTTTCCGGCGGAGGTGATCCATCGAAAATTGTTACAAGATTGTGAAGTTTCCCCTTTGGTCTTCGTGAATATTGCATTTAGGATAGGCATTCTAAGCCTAAGAATATCATGTTTCAAAATTTTACGGGAGATGCTAATTCAAATAACTGTTGCAAAGTGATCAACAATTCCAATGCAGCACAGGCTGAAATGTGATCGGTAGAAGTGTTATATGCCAAAGTAAAGAGTTTATCTACAAAAATTTTCCTGGAGGCTTTGCCCCCAGACCCCCTCAGTCTTTGCTGAGCTTTGAAGTTTCTGCCTAGCCAGATGGCCTCTTTTTCACAAACCACGTATATTACTTCATATTTCTGAATCTGAGAGTACACGATAGCCGTGTGACAAATTTCATGACAGAGAGGCGTGTGGTAAATTGGTTGCTGAAATTGGGGATCCAAAGGTTGGACGCTCGGTCGCCGGTTGGACGTCATTTTCTAACTGTGGACAGTGTTGTACCCTACTTGTGTTGCTTAACAGACTCATTTAATCTTTATTTCAGTCCATGAAAAGGGCGTTGGTCGCATCTATAGCCAAAGTAGAGGGCGTGGTCCAAGAAAAATTTTCTGGGGCGCCCCTCTTTTGCCCTCCAATAAAAAATCCTGGCGGCGCCACTGAAAAGCAGTTATCTTAAAATGACCTAGTGACCTGTTTATTCAGCCAACAGGCCTTGCATGTGGTTGGCCTTCTAAGTCGCTATAGTCATGCATCATAAAAATGGCACAAAGAGGCCAAAATTTACAGTATAACCCAGCAAACAAGAACATATTCGTTTACAAAAGAGATGGCTATGTTCTTATGAAAGTGGTGCTAAACATCCTATAGTTCCCTGTTTATTTGAAAGTCATTGATGGGCTGTTCAGGGTAGCCAGTTTACCAGAGGACAGAGTCCAGAAAAATAGATTATGCCTCAGTTTTTCGTAATGGGATCGGACACACAGGCAGCCCAGGGGTGGGCCCAGACAGGCCCGTACAAGAAGCTTCCTAAACTTGGGGGCATTACACTTCAATAACTAAAATCAAGCAAAAGGTCCTGAAGGGGTACTTCCCAAGACGATGCGCACCCTTTTTCGTCCTCGTCACAATTCTTAAAGCCTTGAGGGTACGTACCCCCAGTTTTTTCCAGCTCCTATGTCTCTGGGTCCAAGGGTAAGTGCTTCCAAAAGGGTAGGTTGGGTCCCTTGTCCCTTGCAGAAACCAGAAACGAAAGCAGCAAATTTTACTCAATTCAATGGGTAGAATTTTGAGCTTATCCAGTTATCCAGTTAACTGTAATATTAACATTAAAGAATAAAAATAATCGTACCTTGAACAGAGATTTTGTGATTAAAAATCTCTGTTCAAGGTACGATTAATTTTATTCTTTAATGTTAATATTACAATCTAGTCTATATCGTAAAACACGCTTTACAGTACGATTTTTGGAGCATATCCAGTTAACTGCATTGAATTGAATTCGAGGAAGCATTTAACAATTTACATGAAGTAAATGTTAGGCCCTTTCTCAATTCGCTGCGAGGAAGCCACGGGCAAAAGAAGAAAGAAGAGGCTCTTTCTAACGAATTCACGGCGTCAATATGACAACAGCAGCAAGGCCAACGTATGCACCAGCAAGAGGAGGATCAGGAAAGGGTGAAGGTGATCTCTCCGTTCTTTCCAAGCAGTACTCAAGTCGAGATTTGCCGTCGCATACCAAATTGAAAACAAGGTTTGTGTAACAGTGTAAAAATGTTTTGGCCATGGTTCGTTCGAGCGAGAGGCCCATTATGAAACCAAACAATTTTGACCGTCATGACAAGGGTTTGCAGACTCTATTAGCGTTTAGGTATTACTTCTGCGATCCCAGTGCTTGGCGCTAAGCCACAACTTCACTTTTTTGATTTTCACATTTTTCACAGCATTTTGGTTGTTGGTCATGCGTAAGGGCTCTACAGCTTTATATTTCATTCATTAAAGACAATCAAACTTCAGGACATGCTTCATTTAAATCCACATTTTTTTTAAAGTAACTAAGAATTATCCCCACTGGCACTTATAAGCGTGGTTCCATATAGCCATAAAGGCAAGTGCTGTAAGGTTGCCAGTAGTGACAGTCTTCTGCCATCTTCCCTCTACCATGCCTGGGTACGGCAGTTGAACAACCTCAAATGGAAACATCTGCCGGCAACTCCCGCAGGCAATCTTTTTGCATATAAATTTCATGCCTGAAGATGCCATAATGATCAAGAAAAATTGAAATAATTCAACTTTTACCTGGGTCATTACGATAAGGTAACTTGGTTGCAGCTTAGCTGGTAACCAGCGGTAATGGGAGAAGCGGTGTCCATATAGCTTTAAATGGTTGCGGCATGCCGGTATCCATGTCTCCAGCACTTCAGGGTGCATTTCATGCACTTAGGCCCGAAGATTTTCGGCAGAAGAGAAATTTTCTTGGCGTATCAGCGTGAGAATTGGTTGGACAAATAAAAGATTACAGTAATTTCATTTAATTCAATAGATCTACTATTGTTCTCCTGGTGTACAGGACTTTTTGTTAGCATAACCCTCAGCGTGGAATTTACATGAAATGCACCCTGGCCGGCAATACCTGCTGCAACCTTTCAATGCTTTACAGCTATATGGAAACCAGGCTTACAGGCTCCAAATCCAAATTAGGCAATGGTTTGCTAATTCTTAACCAAATTGACCAATAAGATTCCAAATTAAACATTGCTTCATCAGTAAGTAGCCTTCACTAAGAGATTTTAACTAAGTGCACTCCTTTGCAAAGCACTGTTGTCAAGTTTCCATTCAGGCTAAAAGTTGTCATAAGATTTGTGATCAAGTTTGCTGTGCTATTGAAGTTTTTACATTTGGGTATTATCAAACTTGCCAAAATGTTATTTCTGGATACTTCCTATTGATGCAATTTTAGATCCACAAAAAACTACTAGGGGATTTTGGTGAGTTTAGTGTCTACCATTAAAGATGGTTAATAAAGGATTGCTCTAGCCCTCTTTGACTCTGATTGGAAATCAGTCTTTGTAATATGAAAATAGGCCGTTTGCGGCGTTTCACACGTCTTGATTACTTTGCGCGTGCGATGGCGTGCAATGTAAATATCAACTTTTTATCCTGATTATCTGTCATTTTCACTCCCATTATCAAGAAATGTAGCTTTCAAAAAAACATTTTGCGTTGAAATGAAATAAAAAATTGATCGAGAAACAGTGAACAAAGCGGGCCTTATCTTTAGAAGAAGCATCTACAAACAATTGGTGTAAGACTTGTTCTACAATAAAGATGTTGGATTTAATTAGTTAATCAAATTTCCACGAAACAATCTTGGAATCTTTGTGCAATGATCTGAACCTATCTGGACTAAAGTCGCTAGCATGTCGCTAGCGACCAAGAATGTCGCTAGCTCCACTTTGTTTCCTTTAGCCATGATCACGGAAGAACAGAGCATTATCTTTCTCTGATTTGTAACCAATGATTCCGTTCTTTCCCCAACCAAGAATGTCGCTAGCTCCACTTTGTTTCCTTTCGCCATGATCACAGAAGACAGAGCAATCAAGTGAACATTGAAGACAGCTCTTGTATAGGAAATCTTACATCATTTACGATCGCCGGATCAGGAAAAAACACCTGGTGCTTATTACAGATTGCCCCGTATGGAAAACTTAGGACGTTGGAAAAGCGACAAAGCTGCCTTTGAATTGGCCGACTTCAACTTCTTGAAACTTTAGATATTGGCGAAACACATCTTCGAGCTGCAAGGCTGTTGAATTTTATGAAATTTTTTCGCACATATTGCTTTTTGCGCGTGCGATGTTTTGCATGCCTTGGAAAATTTAGGCGTGTGTGGAGGCGTGCACGTGCGATCGCACGCCTCATATTACAAAGACTGTTGGAAATGGGAGCAACTCTAGGGTAAGGTGAGTAATATTCCAATGTGAAACATTTGATAGGCAACATGTTGTATGTATATGTAAAACCTCTTACTGTAGTTATACCTTTGATCATCCTAACTCTGTATAATGTTCATTGACACTGTATATAACTGGTAATATTCTTGTTACTAGGCAAACTGGCCAAGATACAACTGAGGAAATACGCTCAAGGGATTTCCGTCAAGAGCTTGAAGAGCGTGAACGCATAGCGGCTAAGGAGAAAAATAAAGAAAAAGGACATAGGTCATATGGAGAAAGTTCTGCAAAGAAATCAAGACTTGAAATGCTCACAACATCAAATTTGGATGTAGATGACCCTGTAGATGAGGATGATGATGATTCTGATGACAGGTACCCTCAGCAAAGTATTTAGTATGTTCGGAGCATGCTTCAAGCTTGATGCTAACTTTTGTTGAGTATGATACATGAGAAAGAGTCCGTATCGAACGATAGCTTGACACAGTTCAAATGTACACAATAGTGATAGAAGCTCCAACAGGACTTAATGGAGCCTTTAGTAGAGCAGCTAAAAGGTTTCAGCACGAAGCTAATCCATTTCTCCAAGCATAGGGAACTGAGTCATAGTTGCAGCATTATCAGTTCACACAAAAAGGGAAACTATGGCATGTAATCAAGTCTAGCTGGACCCCAAATTTGGCTCACTTCATTCCCATTCAGTTTCAGCCACTCTCTGCTATATGTTTCTCATATGTTAATCTGCCTTCATCTATAAAACCTCAATAAATCCTGGTTGCAGATGTTTTTATATGCTGAAACAGTTTGCTGATGAAAATGCCAAATTGATTTTGGTCATCTTCCAACTTTTAGTGATGCATCTGCTGCCTCAGAAGGCCCTCTAAATTACCAGGGGGCCCCAAATTACTAAGTTCTAAATTACTAAAGGGCCCCAAACTGTGTTACGCTACTGGTAAGATCAAGAATTCTTTTCAGCAAGTAATGATTTCTTTTCAGTGATGATGAGGATGATACTGCTGAACTTCTTGCTGAGTTGCAGAAAATAAAAAGAGAGAGGGCTGAAGAACAAGCAAAAAAGGTAGGCCTACTGCTGCAGAGAATTCTAACAATGTGTAGGATGTGTCAGAAAAGTTATAACAGAGTTTATCATGACCATATTTAACCATAGACCCCTTTGCTTCTTAAAAAAGAAGTTTGGGTCAAGTGTCCAACCTGGTAAATTTGTAAAGGAAGACGAAAGTTTGACCCCCATTCTTGGTATAATGATGCTAGCCATGGCAAGAAATTGCTGCAAATTTCAGATTACTTTTTAGAGTTAATCAACGTTGACTCTACTCAAAGCGAGTCAGGAATGGTTCAGTTTATACACAGGGAAGTTTCATTTGCCTTCTGGCCTTGTTTCTCGTTTTTTCTTTCATTGCTAGGCGATTCCATGGTGTAACAGATGCTCACTTAAAAGTGCAAACATGCAAGGGTTTCTTTTTGTGAGCTAGCAAAGTTGAAGTTTGGTGATTTCAGCCATTGATATTCAGATGAAAGAAAAGTCAGCTAACAATAAATGAAATGGTGAGAAGCAAATGAGAAAGACCATTAACACTTGCCCCTGTTTAAAATGAACAATTACAACCTCACTTTGTGCAAATTTGTCAATAATAGACTCTTCAAAACGTTTTTGGAGAATCTGAAGAAACTTCTTTCCACAACAAGCAGTTTTGAGTCACAAAGAATAGTTAAAGGAATTTCATTTTTCTGATTTGATTTTCTTTTGTTGATTTCAGGAAGCAGAGAAAAAGGCAGAGGAAGAGAGAATCAGAACAGAAAATATCATAACTGGAAACCCATTGTTAGCTGGTTCAGTAGATCATAAAGTAAAAAGGAGGTATATACAATTTGATGACAATAGAAGTTTAAGTGTTATGCTGGGCATGGAAAAATATTTTTCTTCCTGCAAGCAGTCAAAATGCATACTTCAGAATTCCTGTGTAGAGAAAATGGAATATTCTCAAACTTTAACCATTAACAAAGTTGGGCTCATCAAGCACTCATCACTCTTCAAAAAACAACACCTTGAATATAGTTAGGTGTAAATCTATTATCATTGTCACAAATTCATGATCCATTCCAGCAATAGCTTTAACACTCTCCATGTGCACAGCATTTAAGGAGTTAAGTCCAATGGTGCAACCATTATCATTGCTTGTTATGCACAATGCTAATCTTGGTTATCCATGAGATGAAGTAGATAGGCTACTTTTGCTTGATCATGATGTACTTTGAAAAATTTCCTGCAGGATGTTATGAATGGAAAATTTCCTGAGGCCACCCGGTCACATGATCGGTTGGGTTTTCATCCTCTGGTGTTATGGGTGGTTTTTATTCATTTACATAATGGTCGAAAAGTAAAAATATTCTTAGCATTTCTTATTAAATCGAATATATATTTTAAAGGTTTTAGAAGCCAAAATTTCGTAGAGAAATTAAATCCTAAATGAGAGAGAGTTATGAATTTTTTAAAAACCAGCCTTTTGTCTTATTAAGTTTCGTTTTATGCTACGTCATTAATTATCAAGAGCGTTTCACTGGACCCTAAAAGTACCTTGCAGTTTTGAAAGTCTTCAGATATATTGGTTTATTTATTAAATGGATTTTTTCCCCATCACACACTGAGAAATGATCTTGTGTGGATTCGTACTGTATTTTTTCTATCTATCTACCTATCGATATTGTACATTACCTACAACAGGTATTTCGTACAGAGTGTTAATGGTTGAAAATTAATTTAAATTCGTAAAGCTAGCGGACCAGCTCTCTAGGTACATTTGCCTAGACTTGGGGGGGGATGGATCTTTGGAGTACAGGGAAAGTTGGTATGTATCAAATTTAATTTAATTAAATTGTACGTAAGGAGGCAACAAATTAAATCTAATAAAAGGTACGTAAGGAGGCAACTCTGCTAGCTGGATATATGACAAAAACCATAAAAGAAGGAAAAAAGGACTGTTTCAGAAAAATTACATAATTTGCTCTTTGTTCAGCTCTCTTTTTAAAGACTCGATATACCCTTCGTTTCTGAAATGAGATATCATATATCATATCAGTGTTTCTACAGAACTGTCCAAGACTTTGAAAGTCCTCGTCATTCGCTGTTATAGGTAGGTAGGTAGGTATTTATATTTAACGTGGCTAGCCCGCGAAAGTCTGAGAGACTTATTTCCAGCAGGGGCCACGGATGTTTTACCATCACTCCGCCGCAGCTACCCGCCACAGCTACCAGATTTCCCTCACATGGCTCTGGTCGACCCGGGCTAGTGTAACGGACAGCGACCAAACTGTCCAGCGTGGGATTCGAACCTACGGCCGTTCTGACCTTTGGCTTACGAGTCAGACGCCTTAACCATTCGGCCACACGCTCACTAATTTTAACTTATGAAATTATGAAATATATTCTTATGAAATATTCTTATGAACTTATGAAATATATTCTACAGTAATCTTTTTTCGATGACTTTCAGATGGGATGATGATGTTGTTTTCAAGAATTGTGCAAAAGATGATGACAAAAATAAGGTGCGTTTTAATGTGTTTTGCTACATTCACTACACAGTCCTAGTTTTCGCAATGGCAACAACGACAACAACAGTTTTTATTTTTGCTCACAGTGGCACTTTTGACTTTTCATATTATAAGAACTGAAATGGATATGCACATATTTATTTGTGCGCTCTGGAACGAGGCCAGGGTGTAATCTCAGAAGCGAGGCAAGTGTCCTACGACAGTCGGAAATTGTCATTGCTGTTGAAGTTCATGGAAGGTAAGTGGCCTCAAATTAGGAACTCCTGGTTCACTGTGAAAGGTTGCCAATCCTTGGCTTGAGGAAACAGTCGTCTGGATACTTGCGGCTTTTGTTCATGGGTAGTATCACTGAGAACTTGAATGTCGAGATTTTCTAGCATCGGAGGTTAGAGCTGGCAACTTAGGCCCATCCACCATTACCCGGAGCACTGTGCTTTTTGTACATTGTTGCTATGCTTTCCATTTCTAGCAACGATGTCGTGGGGTACTCCATCCTAATTTTCAGTTTGAAAGTCCATGAATTGTAGTTTGGGCGTTCTCCAGTCTTTCGATAGCGATGACTACGAAAAAGCTAATCAGACTAATGCATTACCAGGTAACGCTTAGAAATGTGATACAGCAGAGCATAGGCATCAGATCCTTAAAAACATTGCATGATTGCGTAATGCTTCGTTACTTCTTTTAGATCATCAATATGTTTAGAATTATAGTGTTTTTCTTCTTTTATAAAAAGTCAAGAAAAATTTTGAAAACAACTTAAAACCTTTGTGATTTTTAAACTTTTTTTGACGTAACATGAATTAATTTTCAGAAAACCGTTCTATTACGACTGCCTACAGCCTTGTATTAGGCAGACTTCTTTCGCAGTCATTTTTTCATTTTTTCATTTTATATTCTTTAAACACGGTAACCCCGTCGGCAAAGGCCGCAAGGTTCTGGTTTACGATGTAGAAAAATGCGATGATGTCGCATCCTCAAATGAGTAGAGGTATTAAAAGCGCTTTAATTCGAAAGATGTTGCTGTAAACTCCAAGCATAGAATTATGAATATATTGCTGATGTCTTTTTGAAGCCATTCGATTAAAATGAATACGTCATAAAACCTTATACCCACCATTTTACACTAATTAAGAGATTTGGAACCTCTGCTACAATCAGACAATTACTTGCAGCCGATCCAAATTCATTATGAAATCTTTCGGATATCAACATCGCAGCTACTTTTATTGAGGTAGAAGCTGTTTATCGACAGCCTCATATTCAAACACAATGTAATATAGTTTTCTTTTTCTGTTATTGGCAATTCCGTTAACCATTTCAATTCCCATTAAAATGACAGAGATGAAGTCGTCCGAGTCGTCCTTGATTGCGTATCCTTATCAAAACTTACAGAAATACTTCATACCCTTATCTGTAAACAAGGCAATCGAGAGGCTGCCTGGGTTCTAGGATTGAGTTGCCAAGGCACTCTATGGTGCCCTGGCGCCGGAACATTTCTGGACAACGTCCCTTCCTTCTCGGACCATGCCCTCCTATTCACTGTTAAAACGCTGCTCTTAGTTGGAAACGCCCTCTGCACACTGTAACATAATTCTTAGATCGAAGATTTGTCTATCTCGTGTGTAGAGACTAACTTTCACATGCCAGTGGACCAGTTGGACCCCTCGACCGTCCTGGCTAAGTGAAAGCAGTGGATACCACTGACAAGAGGTGATACGGCTGACACGAGCTGTAAGTAGTTGATACCCCTGTAGTTTGACTCCAAAGAAGGTATATTTTCTACTTTGTAGTTTTGAAATCTTCTTCTTCCCTATCGAAGGCTATTTTTATGTTTTATTTTACTTTTCTTGCAGGGAAAAGGATTCATAAATGATACACTGCGCTCGGACTTTCATAAAAGATTCATGGAGAAATATGTCAAATAGGATTCAATCTACTGGCTTTCCAACGATTTAGCTGTGCAGAGATTTCTGTGGAAGGATTATGAGCAGTGGAGGCCTTAAATATTTGAAAAACACTGCAAAAGCCTCAGGCTGTGGGAAACGATTGATTTAGAAAACGATTTACGTTTTATGGATCCAGTTATTCTTATCCACTTCACTTGAGTTGCATAATTTCTCCAGGGCACTTGGCGTCATGTCAATCTGCGGCCACGCGTGGAGTTTGAAATTGCACCTTTACAGAAGTGGTGCAACAGAGAGAAAACAAGTCGATGTATCGCTCACGAAATGATAAATTAGGAGAAGAATAACTCGATTTATATTACATAAATCTTTCTTCTAAATTCAGCGTTTCCTAAAGTCCTTGTAAAATTGCTCAATAATTGACAGAAATTCGCATTCCTTAAAAACAGCTTGTCTGGCTATTTACGGCGAAAATAGAACAAAGAGAAACTAAAAAGTTTATAATCTTTGTTCAACATTATGCAGGCTTATGTAATTTCAGAGGCCCTAAGGCACAACTTCCGGAATGAATAAATTTCCTACATACCAAATATTTACACTGTGAATGATATGCAGAGCAAAGGTTTTTGCAAATGAAATAAATTATGACATGACAGCAACGAGCATTTAAGACGTGCTGGAACTGTTATCCTGGAATACGACCAAAAGACTTTAAAATCATGTGAACTTTATCCCCAATTGGATTTTATTTAATCCTGTTGATTTTATTTCCATCGATTTTGATTGGCCTACATGTACATAGGTACATAGCAGACTAGATTCTTTTCAATCGATGTAAGATAAAGATACAACAACAACGATGGATTATGGAGCTAGCCTCACTACATCAGGACCCGCAAGTTACGAACATCTCATTGAGTTCAATTGTTGTTGTTGTTATCGTTCCACGTAGGGCCTTATTCCCATAGAGTTGTAAAAACGGCAGAAAATTTCAATCGGCCACGAGATTCTGTCGCCCCGTCGTCTACTGGTCAGGGGCTTAGGGGAAAGTGATTTTTGCTTTGATGGTAAGAATGAACCTTTACCAAAAGTACTGATACCTAGTTTTATGGTACAGCCAGAGACGCAAAGACACTACACACCTACAAACCTGGTTTGGAGGAAGGTTCGAGCAAAAATTGAGGAAGGTTATGTGAAAAGATAAGAATTTATAGTTATCTTATGTCCTCATCTGGGGAAACTTACTCTGCAAGTCATTCTAAGCCAACGTAAAAGTTGATTTCCTCAGAAATTTTCTCACTAACGTTGATTGATCGGTTTTAACACTTGTAAAAATCCTGATATATCATGGGAAGATCAATCAATACCGTTCTTTATATATATTGAGGCTCTTTTACCTTATCTTTACATAACTTTGAATGAGGAAAGTGGGACTTTGAAATCCAGGTGTCGAGGAAAGTCAAGGACTTTTTGCAGTAGTTGTAAGAAAAAAGTAGTAGATGATTCAGGCCCAATAGATCTCTCAGCTACATTCTAGAAAAGAACGCGAATCGAAAGACAGATTGGTACACTTTGTAGAATGTTCGAATGAACACAATAATGATAGAGGGTCCAACACTACTTAATCGAATAGTTTGTAGGGCAGTTGAGAGGTTTCATATAGAATCAGTGCGGAGCTTTACCGTTTCTACAAGCGTAGGGAAATGATTCGTGGTTGTAGCGGTATCAGTTCAAGCAAATAGCTAAACGACGACATCTAATGTAATCGAGTCTTTTATGGGGCGTCGTGCCTGACAGAGGGAGAAGGATGTGTGGGAGAGGAGCTGATAAAAGATTGTGCAGTACCTTGGTGGCGTAGGCAGGTTTAAAGTGTGCACCCTTTCAGTTAATCATTATCAATTCTTACGTGGTATTGACCACGGGCAATAATACACCGTGTTTGTGGCAAGGAAATCAGGGTTTATTGCATCCATATTACTGTTTTACTTGGTTGCTTTCTCTTCGGCTGAAGCCTAACCAGTAAGAGGAATTTTGAATTGAAGATGAAAGCTGTGTAGGAGCGAGCAGTTCAGACGCGCAGGAGCCATTTGAATTTGATTTCTAGCACTGGTTAGGCTTAGGCCAAAGGGATAACAACGAAGATATTTATGGTCATATCGAGGTAGCAATTTTAATTTCCCAGCTACAAACACGGTGCATTATTGCCTATGCTTTGGATCGGGTTAACTCACGCTAACTTAATGCTAAATTTCCCTTTTCAACATTAACGCCAGGATCTCAACGCCAGCTCGCGCAAATAAGCTGTTTCCCAAAAGGTTGCCTTACGGGTTAACAATACTAAGAAAATCACTTGATTTTGACATTGCTTGAGACTTGCTTGAGACAAGGTTCTGTGTCAGACCAGCTCAGACACAAACAAACCCTTAATCTTTCAGTCGCTTGTGGCAAATTCCCCGTTATTGGAAGATAGACGCATGCTCCGCCTCGCTTTGAATAGGAACATTATGAAGAATAATTTATGCATTAAGTTCGGAGCATGGGAAGAGCGGCGTGTAAGTCGCTCCCGCGTTGCATAATGCGACAGAATCTGTCGCTCCCGCTACATTCTCCTGCTCCTAATTCAATCTGCCGAACTTAATCAAGTTAAACGTCGCTCTTCTCATGCTCCTAATTCAACTATTTCGCTCGGCGCATGAGAAGAGCGACGCTTACTTGGGCCTAACAAAAGTGATAGTTTTGAAGGAAACACTTATTTTGTGTTCCCCCTGCTATAAATCAGCAGCCACTTATGAGATTCAAACAACGCCTCAAACTCTCAACTGAGGCCCCGTCCACACGTATACGTTTACGTCTGTAAACGCATACATTCTTATACGTTTACACCTTGCGTCCACACGTAAACGGCGTTTCAAGTTATCCTAAACGCATACATTCGAAAACGCTTTCCAAAGTGGATACTTTTGAAAACGCTGTTTTCACGTCTCCGTGTGGACGGTCGTAAACGCATACTTTCGTAAACGGTGACGTCACAGACTTCATATTCACCAGTCATTCGCAGTTTTTTTGAAAACACTGTTACTGCGTTTTCGTGTGGACGGTCGTAAACGCATACTTTTGTAAACGATGACATCATAGATTTCATGCTCATCATTCATTTCCCATTGTTTGGCGTTTACATGTGGACAGGCTAAAACGCTCCATAAACGATTAGTGGATCAGTGTGGACGGAAAACATCCTATGCGTTTACAAAACGTAAACGTATACGTGTGGACGGGGCCTGAAACTTAGCTTATGCGATCATGCGGCAAAATGGCACAGTTGAAGCTATTGCTTCTCTACAGCGGCCAGACAGATGTGGCATACCGCTTTTGGAATACCTCGTAGCATCTCAAAATTGGATGCTAGAATTTTTGTGCAGTTCCAAACTGACGCTGAATTCGTGCGATTTATTAGCACTAACTGGCGTTCAGGTCATTGTGTTAATTTCTAAGAGGTTGTCCCCATAGAATTAGAAGCAATGTCTCGTTCATTTCCTGCCCTGACCACCCGCTTGGCACCCCGAGGGTCAACAGCAATTCCTTGCTTAAATTGCCAGGGACCGGACGCTAGAGAAGTTCATATTCCCAGTAACTTTATAAGCAAAAGCTTGGTATTGTCGAATGCCCTGGGGTCCAGGGAACATTGACAGATATATTCCCTTGGACCGGGAATATTTTATGTGCCGATGCCCCGGGATGTCTCAGGGGGGGATAGTCAGGATTAGAATTGAGTGAGACATAAAGGCAAGTTAGAGCAAATATTTAACCGTAACTTGATGTGAGTTAAGATTGACTACGCGTTATTCAGTGTTTAAATCTGATTTCTTTATTTTCACTCAGTGTGAAGCCGTAAACTGAGAATAATGTAATCAGTCTTATGTGAGTTAACGCCTGGCGATATTCAAACTTTAGTCGATCACGTGTACATAATTGCCTGATGCTGTTTTTGGTATCAGATTATGAGATAGCAACAATTTTATTTATTTGACGCGATCTTTCATCGCTTTTCTCTGCACTTGGAACAACTAGCAGCTATTGGTCGTAGAAGGTTGCGGGAACATAGCAGAGGGTTGTGTGTTCTACCAGCAAAAATTTAGATACTTGCCAGAATTATATTGTTTAACTGATGAGTGTTTTGTTGTTGTTGTTGTCACATGACGTTCTAAATTACCTTCGGGGATTCTGACCATTTATGAAGACCTTCTAGGCTCTGATTCTCCTAAGCAGAAAAATTATTTTCAGTTAGCCTACATTTAATTTTCACTGTCTTTTCGATGTGAAATTCGTATACTTGTGATATATTAAAACTGTGAAGTCAGTTTTTTGCCTCCCATAGGTCCAATTTTAATAATTCTTCTTGATTTTCAATCATTGCTCTTTCAAATAATCTATAGCTTGATTAATTTAGAGAACTTTCATCCTTCGCCATTTATTACATTTGCTAGATCACTGTGTTGTGGCTTTTAACTAGAATTTAGATCTTTCAAATCTGTGAACTACTGAATGCTAAGAGTGTTCAAAAGTGTGAACTTTTTTCTGGTTTACCCGGTAGTGATGGAAGGAGCAAAAGTGCCCGGGGGGTTGACCTTTTACACTTTCGTTACAGATTCAAAGCTGTACCGGTGCGAGATCTGAGATCTGTATAGGAGATCTGAGGCCCCGTTTACACGGCACCAATACAACTTTAGATCTGCAAAACAATGACAGATTTTATACCATAATAGCCACAGTTGCTTTAATTGTTCATCAATCAAATTAATCAAAGCGATTAGTGACTACAGGCAAAGGAGATTCTCTCAACCGCTAAATGAAAGCAAACACGGCCGCTACGGTTGCCCCGAAACTAGCAGGGCAAACTTTTGCCATATGTGCATCTAAGTTGGTGTCCAAGAGAAAAGCCGCTAAAGAGAAGAAGCAGAAGGCATAACAATCCTCGCGTGATTTTTGGCTTAAATGAACAATTACCACACAGCTCCTAAATCAAATAAACAAACTCCACGAGACAGAACTTTAGAGCTGCCTTTCAGCTTTCGTCACTAGCCAATAACTTCGCCTAAAAACCACCTTAGACATGCACAAGACGAGAGTTTGCCTTACTGATTTCGAGGCGACTTTTGCGGCCGTGTTTGTTTTGATTTCCGGTTGGAAAATTCCCTTTGTCTTTAGTGATAGATCGCTTTGAATTGAGGTGTCAATGAAAGCAACTGTTGCTATTGTATTACAAAATCTGTCCATGTTGATATCTAATCGACATTCTAAAGCTGACCTGTAAGCTGGTTCTACAGCATACGGCTCAAATCTTTCAAATTTTGAAAAAGGTGGGTGTACAATTGCATCACATTTTTCTTTGAATTCATGTGCTTGAAAGGAACTTTGGGTAATTTGCTGTAAATCTACCGTGGTAATTGTTTGATATATTGATTATTTTCAAAATGGCGGCATTTTGACTTATTTTGCAGAAGTTCATCGAAAGTTTTGAAGAAATTTAAATCATCGTAAATCTGAAATTAATAGAGAGAAATTGATACAATCTTCAAGATAACCATAGTTTATGAAGGTCTACAATATGGTTGCAAGCAGAAATCTGTTGCTCTTCTGGTTAAGGAATTAGAAAATTGATGACTTCACAGCCTCAAAATTGATAAATGCCACCATTTTGAAAGTAGTCAAGATATCAAGAAATACACCACTTTGATTAAGCAGCCTCGTTTTGGAAATTTGTCAAAATCTCTTCCTATTGTTGATATGAAAATTTCGAGCCCAGATTCGGATTTAGCACCCAAACATTAGTCCAGTTACATGTTTTTAAACTGCTGAAAATTGTGGTGTTGATTTTATGACGATGTAAAGTTCAGATATTTGTAAGGGATTTGACCGTGAAAAATCGTTCGGGGTGAAACTTTACACCCCGAGTCATTTTCACGGTCAAATCCCTTATATATTTTCAAACTTTACATCGCCATAAAATCAACACTACAACCGCTAGCAACATTGAAACTTGTGGTTAGACTAAAGTTTGGGTGCTAAATCCGAATTTGGCGTCTAAAATTTCATGTGAAAGAATTTTGAACAATTTCCAAAACGAGGCTGTTCATTAAAATGGTGTATTGCCAATGCAAATTTATTGCGAAATACCTAAAGTTCCTTTCAAGAACTTTAATTCAAAGAAAAATGTAATAGAATTTTACACCCACCTTTTTAAAAGCTTTGAGCTCTATGCTTTTGGTTCTACCCTTTTCCGCCAAATTTAAGCTCAAAAGGCCAGTGTTCCACATCTCCATATAAGCGGCTCTACTTTTGTCCACTAAAAGTTGCGAAAAAGACAAGAAGTTCCATTTTTTCACCAAAGCTGTTTTTCCTTTGTCCATCAAATTTACGGATAAAAGACCAGTTTTGGGACAAACCAGAAGAAATATCAACGAATTTTTTAGAACATAGGGACGACTTCGGTGCCACTTGCAGACTACTTGTTTTGGGACACCGCTGCTCTATGTGTTCTATATAATTACGACGGTAATGTTGCTTGCAGGAAAATCCCATCTGGATTCGCTACGAATGGCATATGGGATTCGAGTAAGCAAGAAAAACTGGTTTTGGGACACTTGTGCCTTCATGGCTACGAGTACCACTCGCTTTCGAAAAATGGTATTTGGCCGAAACTACCGGTGTCTGGGACAGACATTGCCAGTATTTGAATTTTCTATCAAATAGAAGACAAATGATAACGTATATTTGTCATCAAAAGCGACCAGTTTTTGAGGCAAAAATACGAACAATTTTTTCATGAACTACCGGTTTTCAGACAAAGGTAGCATTGTTCTCAGTGTGACATGTCCGCCCTTGATTTGGATGGGTGACTCAGGAAATGCCCCCCTTGTTTGAAATATCATTGCAGCAAATTTACTTGCTTTATGAAATATATATAATCAAAAATTGATTTTTCTAATAGCTACGAGATTGAAGTATTTTTCTATTTCATTTTGGTTTTTTGAAAATTCTTCATGCTGACGGAACACTTGAAAATTCTTTTACTCTTTACATTCATGGCACACGTTTTCATGGCACAAAAAGTTACGCTGCTAACAAATTCAAAAGGTCTTCGATCAAGAGACTGGTCACTTGATTAGAAGCGGCTGCAAACAAACCTTACAAGACTGCAAAACCTGTCATTTGAAATTAACCAATCCTGAGATCCTCAATAGCTCGCTTTTGGTTCTCATAAGCACCGATGCGCGGGAGCGTATTGTTATCAGATCATATTTTGCAGCGCAGCGGCAGTGATAAATTTGTTCGTCTCAAAACAGAGAAATGAAATGATGGCGTTCGAAGAAGGTAGCAGAAGTAATCATATGGAAACAGATGACGAATCCAGGGACTCGCAGTCCTCAAGTACAAGCCTGAGACGGTGGAACTCCTCTCCGATGATCAACATCCCCAAACTATCCGATCACATCATTGCAAATGAAAGACCAAGAGCTGGAAGGACCCGAACATTTTCAGCTTCGATGTACAGTCAAGTGGACCCTGAGAGATCTCCTCATGTTATCACGGTGAATATAACGAATTTCTCCGTCAAAATGATATCAAAAGCTCAATAGACTTTTATCATTACAAATTCTATCTTCAGTCTCCATATTTTGTTTGTTACCGGCTTTAATGTCGCTGAAATGTGGCTGGGAAGCTATGGCCTAGTCAAAGCACCCTTCCGATGTTTTGAAGATTGGATTGGAGGGAGGCAGCAGCAGCAGGTTGAAGAATTAAGAGTTGATCTTTTTGGGATAAACATATTGTCAGCCGTCCTGGAGCTCTTCGCGTCTTCGTATCTTAATTTCATTTTACTTTACTTTTCCAATCTCATGTCTTTGACAAAACTAGGCAATATTTTAAGAAATTTTTGATAGGTACCTTTGATGTTATACTTGACACCTAAAGCTGGAAATACACTTCACCTGCTGAATTCAATGGTGATAAACTGGTTTGAACCAGAAATGAATTTCTTAATGATGGCAATTATCAGCATTGGATTCAGGCATTTATTGATTAGTTTAGAAGGAATTATTCACAATTTTTTTCGAGATAATTTTTTCATTCATTGGCATCAATTCCTTGTTTTATCTTGTTGGTATCTTATCAACCAAAACTAATTATTTGTGATTATTAAAATGAAACCTTAGTCGGGGCATAAGTTTCACCCAGGCTGTAAACATTTCAGAAGACAAATTTCCAATATCATGGATCCCTGATTGGAAAGTTTGCCTTGTGCAGCTGATTTCTGTTCAGCACACTTCAAATTTCAGCCACTGTGTTGCAGCCACAAAATTTTGTGAAATGGCAAAAGATAACAATAGCTATATTCTTAGTGACACAAATACGGCCGCACAAGCAATTTTGAAGCAGATGCTATCCCCCTGCGCATTCTGTAGACTTTCCAAGCAGTCCTGGATCTGCCAGAATATACAAATATTGGTGCAGGTGCACAAAATGAATTAAAAGCCCCATTGTTTCCAAGTTCAGAGTGTGTTTGTTAACTTCTGCAAATACTGTGTGCTGTGTTGCATTTCAGGTAAATCTTGCATGTGCTAAAGTCGCATTTTACATCTTAGTAAATGAATTAAGGCCAGAAAAAGCCCTTTGCAAGTTTCATAATTGCCAGCCTATCCACATCACAGCTTGGAAAAGTTCCATTCACTTGCAACTACAGTATGAATATGTGTTCAAACTTGCTACTTACAGCTAGAATAAAAGGTTCTCACATGCAAGAACAAAAGATCAATTAGTAATTGTGCATAGTTTTTTATGGACTACTTGCAGCTTACACCTTCAGAATTGTTATCTCACATCTACAGTATGGATGATCCAGCATTCATGATATCCAGCCCCATCCACATCCTTCAAGAAGCTCTTGCATTTTGAAGTTGTCTCTAAATCCCCAGCATCCAAGAAACCTTTCCTATTCTAATCACTATGATGAGAAATTTTCTAAAGTTCACCTGAATTTTTAAGAATTTACGGTATATTTTTCTTCTGTACACCAAATTTTGCATTTGCAAATTTTGACTCTCTCAAACAATGAACAAGTTTATCGACACAGTTATTCAACACCAAAGAATGCTTGGAACATTCTGAAGAGCTTCTTGATGGCAAGGCAAACATTTCAAGGCCTAGCTTTGTGACTGCTTTAAATTCAGTAAACAAGAGCACATCTTCCAATTGCAATAGAGTTGGACTGAATTAAGCCCCCCCCCCTTAGTTGATTTTAAGTGCTATGCTTAAAATTGGAAGACTTTGCAGATTCAACACTCACCTTATGAAAGAATTCTTTTCTTCTTGTGACAGATTTTTCTTCAACCCTTTGATACAACTCTTTGAGGGCCTGTCCTTGAAATACAGTGTCCCTTTGATATAACAGTACAGATCTCTTGGACATGGCAACAGTTTGAAATTGGAGGGGCTGAGTTTTGAGTGAAGTAAGCAAACTGGGGGTCAAGGGGCTTGCCCCTAAACAAATTCTTTCAGACCATGCCTTTCAAAACATCAGAAAACACCTTATCTTGAGAATTACTATATCCTACATATTTCCATTTTGCCATACTCATTCAAGTGGACTGCATTTGTATACATGATACTGATGATAACATTTTGGTATTACTTTCAGACAACATAAATTGCTTTCAGTGCAAACCGAAGCCAATTTGTCACTTGAGGAATTTACATTCAAGAGCTTCAGGCTACAATGTTCTTATGATTTAAAACTTGTTGCTTCTTCAGGAAATATCAAAACATATGACTTTAAACTCTCCTAACAACAGTTCCTCAACCTGCAAAAATCTCAACCCATGTCTTTGAAAAAAGTAAAGGGGAGGCTTTAACCCTGGCTTGTATGTATTGCTGAAACTTACACAACATACAGTGATCAGTTGAAATTGCTACAAAGCTATCATACTGTACACACTTACTTAGATAGGTCCTTTGTTTCAAGTGGCAAGTTAAGGTTACAAATTTAGTGTTTCTTGCAAAGTCAGGTCAGAAGTTGAAAGAAACCATCATGGGAATGAAAATGTTTAAATTGCTAGTCCATGTAATGGATAGTCAACATACACCAGAAAATGTTATTTTTTATCGTGAATCAGAGATGGGAAGGGAAAAGTGGGATGCTTGAAATTAGAAGAGCAGTATGAAGAAATTTGATATTGGCACAGATTTTACTCTGATAGAGCATTGAAGAGGACACCAATAAGAAATGGAGCAAAAACTCAAAAGTTAACAAGGCAATGAAGCAGAAAGTTACAAGGGAGAGCAGAAGACACCGATGCACACTCTATGATCAAACTGATCTTATTCTAGTCTACTACATCACAGCAAGCATAAAATAGCATTTATTTAATATTGATTTCAACCCAAAGTTTTATCATTTATTGCTTACAGTATGTTTCATTTTCAGCCCATTGGATCACCTGCCTCAAGAATAATTCAATTGAAAAAGGTAATTTCAAATATATTGCCCTTCATGTAATGAAGAATTCATTTACCTCTTTCAGATGATGCCATACAGTAATCTGTCTTATAAGGTGCTGTAATTGGTGTGTAAAGATGCAGTTGGATTTTAGCTTTGCTAGCAATAGCATTCTTAGTTAAAAGGCTGAAAAAGGTCAGTTCTGAACCTGCCAAAATATTGACAAGTCACAAAAACGTATAAGCTGGATGGTCAAGGGCAGGCCCACAGAAAGCGGGGGAAGGTGGGGTTCAAACTCTTTAATAAATTTGAAAACAAATGGTGTTATCCTGCAAGCATTGCATTGATTGGATGTATTGTTCTCTATTGCTTAAGAACAATTTCCTTCTCCCAATAAGCTGTTTGCTTCCTATGGCCATGGCTGAGGGTTGGCAGTCTCCTCCCTGAAAGTTGGAGAAATTTTTGAAAATCAGCCTAAGTTGCGTAAAGATCTGCCCCAAGCAATTGGTAAAGGGTGGACTTTTTGTCAGCTCCCCCCCCCCATAGATCTTTTTCTCATATATACACCTAATGATAAGGCATACACTTGCACAATCTTTGCAAATAGCTTGAATTTTGAATGTACAGTACGTCACAGCATCATAGGTCATTAAGTCAAAGAACTTTTTATACCTATCCAGGTCAGTGGTAGAATCTTGTTATTGTCCTGTAGTCATAGCAAGCGAAAGTAAAGGAGGACCATATGAATACTGTATTACCAACAGAGGCATAGTTACCGGGGTGGGGGCATTGAAGCATGCGCCCCCAAAATTTTGCAGCAAACCAAAAAATGCCTCCTGTTTTCTCCATGTGCCCCTCTTCAAGACCAGTGTTGACAGATTGCTGTTTAATTTTGTTATCATCTACTTTTTGATTTGATTAGTTTTGCTTCTCCTGTCATTTGGTTTAGAAGGACATCGGATACATATTATGACTCACACTTTTTTCCTCGATATTTTTCATTCTTACTGTTAAAATTTGATGGATATTAAAGTGCCTTCTTATGAAAAAATGCCCTTGAAATGCCGGGCTCCTGCAAATTGAGGGTGCTTCTTACGGCCTTGATTAACGAGCTTCTAGTGTTTTTAATGTTTTTCTTTCTGCGTTCAATAGGAGGAAAGCATTGATGAAATGACTCGGGAAGTTTTAAGTGAGAGGTAGGACAGCTATATGTATTTTAGTAGAGACTGCGATGATGGATTTAAGGGACCTTCATATCGACAATTTGCCATTGAAAAGAAACCAACTCTCATTGCCAATCATAACAGTGACAAGAGAATATTGTTGCGATATTACCGTCAGACAACCTAAACAGTTCTTTCATTTCTCACCAAAGCTAAGTTCTCACTTGGCAAAATTTTGCGTCAAGACCTACATAGATGATAAGATTATTAGATTCTTGTGACTTGAAACTCTTCGCTTCTGCAGAAAGACATCAAAATATACTGTATTACTCCAACCTCACTAACAACAACTATTCAATTTGCGAAATTTAGACGTATGTCTTTGAAACAAGGTGGGGAAGGCTTTAGCCCCTTCCGCTGTGCGGTCCTTGACCATTCCAAAGGAATAGACTTGGAGTGGTTTTTCTTGAAAGTGGAGGATACAGATCAGGTAAATTGCTGCTACCTTGAAGCTTTTGTAACTAGTATATTCGCTGTGCAGTTTAATTATTTGGTTTTAGCTTTACATTCTTCATCTCCTTCATCCGTAGTGATGAGACATAGAACGCACAGGGTAAGCGGCAGAGATCGAAAAGTCGAAAGACTGAGAATGACAGAACGCCTAATAGAATCTGATGCTGCATGAACTGACGCCCTGTGCGTTCTAGCTCTTTTCGCAACTGATGAAGGGTTATGCCCGATACTTTTAGTGTATTGAAATCCTGGCATTTTAGTTTAACTGAAACAGAAAATTAGTTTTAAATTTACCGTTGAAATGACGCAATTATCACCTGACAAGTAGCCAAAAGATGTCACGTGGCTGATGCACTGTAAGCCGCGTAACTATCTCCAACGAAAACCTCAGATTGGCAAGGGAGAGCATAGATTCTCAGTCTGTACAAAGATGGGTGTAGAAATGCAATGAACCATTTCTTTGAACTGAATGGCTTCAAAGAAACTTTAACCATTTTGCAATAATTCAGCTGTTGACTTTTTGAAATCTTGAAATGGGACAACTGCAATTTAGTTAAAGTTAAAGTTAGGGTTAGTCAAGGTAATCTTTCGTAACGTAGGGTTATGTTATGGTTAATAGGGTTAGGTTAGGGTTAGTGCCTGAGAGATATGACATAAAGCTGGTCCGCTAAAGTGCAGACTAGCCCTTGAAATATTTTCAGAATACGAGTGTGCTTCTTCTTGTTCGAAAATTTAAGAAAAATTGTCAAAAACTACTCTGGAGATACTGCAGTTATACAGGGGCTCGGTCAGATTAGATTTTGTGATTAAGGGAGTCACGGTTTAGGATTAGGGTTAGTATTAGATTAGTTTGTAGGCTTTGGGTTAAGGTTCAGGAAACATAGGGACATGGCTCTCTGATCAGCTTCACAGACTTTAGGAAGACTCTTTTCTCTGCACAATATCGTCAGGACAAAAAAAGTAATGCAAAGAGAATCTAGGCCAAACATGACTTCCTAATGATGCGAAGGTGGACTCTGCCCCCGCGAAAGATCCCGATAGATCATGATTAGCAATGGGTCTTTGATGTTTTGACGAAGAGATTTTTGCATCATATCTGGTACAAAGGCTTCTGATCACAAAATTTTCCATCAGATGAGCGAATTTCTCTATAGCTGCGATTTTCTCGTGGGACTTGGGCAGATGTTCCTCCCTCATGTATTTGCATATTTCAGTAGATTCCTTGGACTGACCATTTGCAAATAATGAGGTTTTAAAACAATACGAGCTTGAAGAAACACCAAACATTTTTAGATTCAGCTAATGACCTGATTACAGGTGCAACCAAAATTTTTGTTTCTATTGTAAATTACTTTTGAGCAACCTTTCTTCGGCCTGTTTGGTCAGAGGTTTTCGCCAGGCTGCAGTTTGCTTTTGAGGAGAATATGCCCGCGAGCTGTATTTTAACGAAGGGCCTAGACCGCAACAACTTTTGTTTCCGCGCTTGTTTCTATTGAAGATTACGGTTGAGCGAGCTTCTTTGGCCTGTTTTCGTCAAAGGTTTTTCACGAGGTTGCATATTTTTTTTCAGGAAAATATTCTCGCAGGATGGTTTTTGCGAGAGGCCTAGACCGCGAATTAGTCCTTTTCACGCTGGTTTCGAGAACCTGCACTTATTCACAAAGTCAGCCAAATTTTGACTGTGCCAAAAATGTTTTTCTGCCCAGTTCTGTCAGTGAACCATTCATCCTTGGCAACAGACAGCTTAAGTTTTATCAAGACTGCGTTCAAACGATACCAGTACAATTTGAAAACGGCAGAAAATTGACAATACTAAACTCTTTATAAATCTCTCAGGCAATGAGGCTGGATCTTAGTGTGAAAGAAATATATCTTGGGCTCAAAGAACCAACAAAACCTCCATTTTCGTTTTTAATGTTTCTCTTTTGAAATTTCTTTTAACGAATGTAATTAGGTTATCGATCAGTTTATTTTGTGTAAAATATTTAATTTAGCTTTAGTGTATTTTATTGCATGGCCTCCTGTAAATCAGTTTTCTCTAACTGAGGGGCTACCATGCCTAAACAATCGAAAATGAATGAATAAATGAAATGTCTATTGATTCGATCAGCGTCGTTGCGTCAAAAAGTGTTCTGTTTCTATCTTTTTTTGAGTCGTCTTCATTTTCCGTTGGCAGAGTTTTCCCGTTTTCCTATTAAAAGCAGGACTATTTGTAAAGGGAATATGCAGTGTTAAATAGGCTTGCCTGTAAATAAACAAAAGAAACACTGTAATTTTGGATTCTTTCTTTAATCGTCAATTTTTCGCCGCGCGTATGCAACTTAGATTTTAATGGAGTACATTTTTGCTTTATGTAAATGCAAGTTTTAGCCCGGTTCTAACATTGCGCGAACCCTCTAACAATTGCATGCTGCTTTCAGATTTTAACGGCAAGGTGTGAACATCGAATATTTCAAACTTGAAATATCTCACTTTTAGCCATGTATTTTTGCATAGGAAGGACTTCGTGCCCAAGAACTGTGGTTTTGTTTTGCTACATGCGCAGTTTAAGACAAATGACGGATGCAGATCGTCTGGTTTAAAAACAGCACAAAAGATCGCTGGAGGCCTTTATTTGTCCAAATGATTTGGTAGTCTCTCGAGATCATCAGATACAATGGGATGCAATGGGCTATTTTCTGATTACCAAAGCCCCAACTTAAGGTAACTCTGCTTTCCGCTCCAGTGAGCAGTGAGTGGCCGTTTTGCAAAACCACTCTTCTCAGAAAACAGTTAATTTCTCCAATATTATTCGGTCTAGCGAAAAGCGGTAAAAAGGACGTTATTCTACAAAGTCTTGGCATTCGAAAGATATGGAAATCGCAATGTTTCCGTTAAGGCTCGCTTTGCTAATTATTTTTCAGAACTTTTTGTTGATTTCAGAAAAGTGGATTTATCTCCAAAACTACTCAAAAAATTGTTGGCTTTCTTTCGCTATATCTTTAGCTAAGTTGTTGATCTACAACTGTACCAAGTCTGATTGAAAAAGCTAGGCTAGATTTGTTGCAATCGAATTTTATATTTCTATCTACTTATCGACAACGAAGGGTAGAAACCTTGATCAACAGATTACCATGTTACGAATCACGCTTTCAAACACTCAGCCATAGAATGACTCTCTGAAATGTTCCATTGGCAAAAGAATGAAGGAGATCTGTTGGAAATGCTATATTCATGTCTCAACAGACATCCTTGGAGCGCTTATGAAAGTATCATTTCTTAAATGTTACCAGCATAGCAAAGCAGCAATTTCACAACCTTCCGTTTCGTGTCCTTTGAGACTTTCATGAGCATTCACAAAATATCAATTTCTCTAAGAGAAGAATCCACAATGAACAAAGCTTTGAAACTAAACTTTTTACAAAAGGATTCAACGCATTCCTACTTCCTAATCAGTTGACTAAGGTTTCTACCCTTGGCTGTCGAAAAGTAAACAGAAATATAAAATTCGATTGCGACAAATCTAGCCTAGCTTTTTCAATCAGACTTAGTTAAGTTGTAGATTAACAGTCCAGCTAAAGATTTAGCGAAAGAAATCCAAAAATTTTTCGAGTGGTTTTGGAGATAAATCCACTTTTCTGGAGTCAACAAAAAGTTTTGGAAAATAATTTGCAAAGCCAACCTTAACGGAAACATTGCAATTTGCAAATCTTTCGATTGCCAAGACCATGTAGAACAAACGTCCATTCTACCGCTTTTTGCTAGACCGAATAGTATTGGAGAAATTAACTGTTTTCTGAGGAGAGTGGTTTCGCAGAGCGGCAACTCGCTCCTCACTGGAGCGGAAAGCAGAGTTACCTCAGGGACCTGATTATATGGGCGAGTTGACCCGGTTGTAGCTCATTTACGGCTCATTGCCTTGGTGCTTCAGTCAAGCCCTTCGTAAAAGCATTTTGCAATTACATGAAGCGAACCAACTCGTACTGCCGAGTTGGCTCGCTTTTTGAAAGTGGGTTATCCCAGCCAGGCGAGCTGGCCTTTCCCATGTAATCGCAGCTCCCGAGTCTACACCGGGTTGACTTTCCCTTCCCATGTAATCGCAACAACCGAGTCAACACCGCTTACGCGCATGCGTTGTTAATGTTAATCAAACAAAGCCTCGTCTTGGTTTTAGCCTGGCTGGCTTTGCTCCAGAGCCGAACTACAGGTGAGTCAATTGTTCCATGTAATCGCGATTACTGGCGTGTCAGAGCCGAGTCAGATCCAAGCTGCAAACGGGATTACCCTTGTAATCAGGCCCCAAGTTGCCTTATGTATTCATCATTTGTCTTTGATTTTAATGAGACATTATTCCTCTGTTCCTTGCAGGGTGACGTAAAAAGAACAGGATTTTAGTTCCTCCCAACCCTACTGCCTTCGATCTTAGTTACCTTAGTTGACGTTGAGGCTCGAGCATCCGCTGTCTGAACTGGTCTGACTTTATAGTCAGAGAATTGATGGAACTGCACCACAACACAACGTAAAGGTTAACTGTGTTGATGGTCACGAATTGGTAGATAGTGTGACCCCAGACATAATTTTCATGCGTAGTTGTATTCATATTGATGATGTTTTAATATTTTTTTAGAAACGTGACTTCTGAGATTCAGTTGAGTCAAAGTTGGGGTGAGATGAGTTTACTGGTAAGGAGTCATTTATCAAATCATTTGGTTTTATCATGGGTGGTTAGACACTGCTTTTGTGCTTCTTTTCCGGAGGATGACATTATTTGCTACTACAAAGGAGTTAGCGTCAGAGACAGAGGAACAGCGAAAAGAAGTCGATCTTCCTTCCGAGTAACTCTGATACCTCCTCCGCAGAAAGATTTTAATTTCCTCCGTAGCAGCACATGCACTGAATCTTAGCTGCAGTGTCTAGCTACCCACGGTTTTATACTTAATATTGCGTTCAAGTTCTCTTGATAGCGAGCTTATTAATATATATCACAAATTTTCAAAAAAGCTGCGATACAGGCAAATGTCAGCATTTTCTTGATGTTTCATAGAGTATCGAAACGAAAACGTACGTTTTGGACCTTCTGATCCCTCTTTCCATCTAATACAATGTTGAGAAAGTCGAAGGGTACGACGTTTGATTCAAGCACTGTTTTAACGGGAGTGGGTAGCATGTAATCAAAGACCGAAGTAATGAAATTTTTGTGACTTCCTCTAAGTATTTTAACCAAGATTGTAGTTCCTCCTCTAACCCACCTGGCCCAGTTACCCTACTAATTTCTGCAGTAAGTGACCTGTTGAATTCAGTAAACTTTAGTTCTTACAACGCTTAAGCTTTGATGGCTCGATCTTTGTTCTCTGTACTTCACTCCTTCGTTCCATCATTCAATTGTTTCTTTGACCTTATCGGACGCTTTAAAGCTCTCCATTACAAAGATGGTTTATTTGATATTTCAGACAGAGAAATCACTCAGTTTTACAGATGAAAAACGAGATAACAACGAAGAGGCTAGAAGTGCATTTTCTTCTCCAGTTGCTTCCCCATCACCAGTTCGATTTTCTTGCGAGCCAAGGGTTAGTCTTCTTCTACTTTGAATTGATACTACTCTTGAGTACCGAATAAATGGGGGGGGGTGAGAATAACCGGGAGGGTTGGAAATGGTTCGATATATCAATTATCGGGGGGGGGGGGGGTTGGAATAATCGGGTGGGGTGCTTAGAGAAAAGAAAATGGCCCTTTTCTTAGGTAAACACGTATCTGTTATATATTTATGTGAACAGTGATGTTACTGATACATATACTTTTGAATTCTGGTTCTGTTGAATGCGCTTCTTGATACTTTTTCTTGCGTTTATACAGAAATTATGTCTAATGTCATTTCTTTTTTCCAAAAATTAATAAAGGGGGGGTTTGAATAAGAGCGGGGGGAGGGGTTGGAATATTTTTCAAAAATTGATAAGCGGGGGGGACGATTATTCGGTACTCGAGAGTATTCAGTATAAAAGTTTGCAATGACGAATTATTTAAGACACTAACTACGAACTACTACTTTATCACACAATAAGGACAATACAAGGAGGAGCAAAAAATATCATGGCTACGCACTTGCATTTAGCATAGACCTAAAATACAACCAAATATATAATTACAAAAAGCCACTAAGTGAACACAAAAACAACAGACTTTGCAAATAGAGTTTTCACTACCGAATCATTTAAAACGTTTTAAGACATGGATACATTCTAGCGTTGCTGTGAGAATTTTGTATATGAATCAAAAGATAAATGTTCATGGTAATAGAGGATGATTTGTAGCTGCCCTTGATTGGAAGACTTATCAAACCATGAGGCAACATTATCGCATTTACACTGGTTAGAAGATCGTGTCTATTTGCATCAGCAGGAAATAGTCTTCCGTAGCCTAATAAAACCTACTGTTTATCGTGTATTATTAAATTATTTGTTCTGACTCATTTTTTGCTCTTTTGGTATAACTAGTTATAATAGTAATTCAATTGCAAATAGTCCCTTGAATGTGATTAAAACTTCTTGTCTTGTTATTATTCATGGAAATTCTCATTTTCAGATTTCACGTGCCAGAAGTTTAACTCCCAGCCCTGGCCCTCTACCGATTAGTCCAAAGTGTCGCACAATAAGGTTCGTCTCTAGTTTGCTCTTCATTCGTCATGGTGTTATTAAAATCAATCTCAATTTTGATGTCATGTGAAATGCCTGTGACCAGGAAGAGTTGAAATAATTAGCATTCTTAATTTCTTGCATCATCACAAATCTTGCCTATGCTGGTGACAAAATTTTCAAGCTTTCTGTGCATCATTCACGGTACATAGTAGCCAAGAGAAATAGTACTTTGCGATCAAAAAAAGAAGGAAAGATAATTTAACCAAGGAGCGCTGAATTCAACAGACAATACCATGTGCAAAACGAGACGTATAATGTACTCACCAAAAGTATCCAATGTGCTGTTTTGACTGCCCCCTTAACTGACTGCACACAGTGCTTGGCAATGGACCGATTTATCAGTTTCTATAGTTTTTCACAGGAGAACCAGTGGCAAGCGAAGTAGTGACAGACAGAGAATATACTTTTTCCTTCATTTATATAGTTTCTCCTTCGTTCCCCTGTTATAGTTACTCCTCAGCTCCAAAATCAAGCAATTAAAACCCACCACACAGAAGCATAGAGCTCAAATCTTTCAAAAACATGGGTGTAAAATTCTATTGCATTTTTTTTGCATTTAAAGTGGTTGAAAGGAACTTCAGGTAATTCGCGACAAATTTGCCGTGGCAATTTCTTTATACCTTGACTACTTTCAAGATGGTGGCATTTATTAATTTTGAGACTGACGTCATCAAATTTCTAAATCCTTAACCAGAAGAGCAACAGCTTTTTGCTTGCAACCATGTTGTAGATCTTCATCAACTATGGTTATCTTGAAGATTGTATCGATTTCTCTCGATTAATTTAAGATTTACGATGATTTTAATTTCTTCAAATTTTCGACGAATTTTCGCAAAATAAGTCAAAATGCCGCCATTTTGAAAATAATCAATGTATCAAAAAATTGCCACGGCAGATCTACAGAAAATTACCCAAAGTTTCTTTCAAGCACATGAATTCAAAGAAAAATATGATACCTTTTTACACCCACCTTTTTAAAGATTTGAAAGATTTGAGCCGCATGCTCCACACAGAACTTTAGATCTACTCTTCTTTTTTCGTCATAAGCTCATAACTTTTCTTAAAAGCCACTCTTCACCCGCACCAGGCAAGAGTTTGCCGCACTGGTTTCAGGGCAACTTTGTGGCTATGTTTCTTTTTTTTAGTTACTGGTTGAGAGAATTTCCTTTGTCTGCATTCGTTACAAAATCTGCCCACGTTGTTTTTAATAGTTGTATGATCCAATATACCAATGGTCACAATCATTGCTTACTTCTTTTCAGGAGAAGTCTTAGTCCAAATGGTCTTCGGCCGAGTGCATTTACTTCAAAGCGAAAAAGTAAATTTATTTTAGTCTCCTTTTACAACCTTGTTTGTTTGTTTTCAATTTGTTTTGAATGGGCTTGTCAGGATGTCTAGCTGCTGAAAGCTAATTTAGGCCCATTGTGCATGCTACAACCAGGCATGGGACCCCTAGTTTAATGTTCCTTCCGAAGGACCACGAGGTGAGTTGTGAGGTCAGGCCTCCGAGGTAAACCATCTGGAGCTTGACCTCACTCGACCAACTTAACTTCAGTCACCTGACGAAAACTGTATAAGGTCAACTAGGTAATCTAGGTAGAAGGCAACCTATATAATCATAAAATTTCTTTATGCTTGAGTCTAGACTTAGTACCTGAAAAGTTTCAAGAAGCTACCACAGGAACGTGAGAAAAATTGATCACTCCACACCATGTCTCAGAACAATTTTCCGAAGTTTGATTGAATTTTGATACAATGAACGGCCTTCTTGGTAAAATATTCCTTTCCTGGGATCTTTCATTAATTCTCGACACTGGAATCTAGCTCATCCACTGAATATTTATTGAATTCAAATGTTTGAAGTTCATCTGTGAAAAAAAAGACCTAGAATAGTGGAACGGGAAAGGGCCTCAGAAATTATTTTTGCCGCAGTTTGAGAAATTTTGCTGGACCTTGAGGATAGTTTAGCGCAATTAGTTAGAATCCAAACAAAGTGACGTACGTCATTTGAAAAAGGTTCAGAAAGTGCGTCGTGTTGATTCCAACATGTCTTGCTAGACTTGCCCTCACGTCCCGCTCTTCATCGGATTACGAGGTCAAAACTCGTTCCATCTCTCTTTGCTCCCTATTCCTTCGCTCGCTATTTGGTGAAGAGGATTTGTGGCAACTATACCTTAAAAACTATATTTAGCCCCCCTCTCTTTTAAGCCCCCTGTCTAATACGCCCCTTAAGCATAAGCATAAGTTTGCATGTTAATTTTGATATGCTTTGGGGGTAACACTATCGAATTGGTGTATTTGACTCTTAAGATTGCGTGTTGAATCCGCAAAATGTGGAGTTGAAGAACTAAAGAGCTGTCATTTATCTCCTTTTTCATATGACTTTACAAACCTCCGCCCTAATAAGCGCCCTCTCTAATAAGCCCCCCTTTGCTCTTGATTGTCGCAGATTAACTAACCCATTTCATTTTCATTAGCAATTTGTTAGGCATGGTAGCCCCTCAGTTAGCGAAAACTGATTTACAGGGGGCCATGCAATAAAATACACTAAAACTAAATTGAATATTTTACACAAAATAAAACTAATTGATAACCTAATTACAATCGTTAAAAGAAATATAAAAAAACATTAAAAATGAAAAGGGAGGTTTCGTTGATCCTTCGAGAACAGAAGATCATTTTATAGCTTTTATAAAATCTTTTTAGTTGACGTATTTTTAGTCTTTTTAGATAAACGATTCCAAAGTTTCGCACCCTGGTAAGAGAAGCATCTCTGTCCTGTGGTCGCTTTTAAAAAAGGGACTCTTGGGTGATAAAACGAAATTTCGAGAGACCGTGTTATAGAGACGTTGCCTTCAGTAAACATGTCACTCATATAGGACGGTGCATCACCATTCAGGGATTTGTAAACAATCGTAGCAGATTCAAGATCAATTATTTCCTTTACTGTGGGCCATCCAAGTGCATGTGAATGACTGGGAGTAGAGCTTGACGGTAGTTTTACTCAAGGGCAAGCCATATGCAATGGCATTGTTAAGTCTGGTTTCCATTTGATCACAAGGATCGCTGGTGTAAGGATCGCACAAATTTGTGGCCAGCGATCGTTGCGTCAAAATGGCAACTCTCTTGTTCAGTTTACCAGCGATCGTTGCGTTGCCAGCGATCCTTGCGTTTGGGATAGAAAATTTTCTATCTCTGTCATCGCAGCGATCCTTGCGTCAAAGGGATGCCGACTGAACATGAATTTCAACGATCAAGGCCCCTCATTCAAAAGATATTTCTTTGTTATCTTTTAACGTCATTGTAAGAATTAGATATTGCCGTCAAAATTCTAAGAAATGTGCAATGGGAGCTACGTGACGCAAGGATCACTGAGAGTTGCTGGTCACAATTTTGTACGATTACGATCCTTGCGTCACCAGCGATCCATGTGATCATATGGCAGCCAGGCGTTAGATTGTCTTCATTTGTTTTTTTTTCTATCTAGTTGATCCAGATGATGACGACCAACCAATGCTCCTACAAAAGAGATTATGTACTCAACTATCATCAACAAGTAGTGCATCAACAAGCTCCTCCCCAGACCACCAAAGCATGCCGTTCGACACGGTTCATTTATCATTTGATGATGATTCAGGAAGCGAACATTCGTTGTCTAGCAACGCAACACCAACATCGATCAGTCCTATCACTGTAAATCACTCGAATCCGTTTTTCTACGATGGAAGATCTTCGCAGACATTTCCATTCCTGAAACCTAGGTATGTTGCGCCGCCGTCGCCTCTAGCTGCTGGGATGCAAAGCGCCAGCATGAACAATGATACTAGAAAAAATTCGCTTCACGGAGGAGCGACGTACGCCTTCACACCTGTAAAAGATTGAATGATTTTGACTGACGTTACATTGCAATTATGTATGGCACGAGTCTTTCAAATCTTTGAAAAAGTAGGTACGTGTGAAATTCTATTCAATTTTTAACTGGATGGCTTGAAAGGAAATTAGAGTATTTTGCTGTAAATCTTGTGGGCCCACTAGACATATGCCTTTTCGTCCCGTGTTTGCCTGCGTTCTTTGACCACGTGGTCAAAAGAGACTTGGGCCCATTTTTCAAAATGGCATAAACAGGCAGGATCTCGGTTCTCGTACACTCAACAGAATCGCTTCAAAGCCAATTAAAATGTGTACCTTTCAAGGAGTAGTCTTCTTCTGTAGAAACAAATTAGATCCATCGCAGCTACGATCATGTGGTCAAAAGAGACGTGGGCCCATTTTTCAAAATGGCATAAACAGGCAGGATCTCGGTTCTCGTACACTCAACAGAATCGCTTCAAAGCCAATTAAAATGTGTACCTTTCAAGGAGTAGTCTTCCTCTGTAGAAACAAATTAGATCCATCGCAGCTACGATCATGTGATCAAAAGAGACGTGGGCCCATTTTTCAAAATGGCGTAAACAGGCAGGATCTCGGTTCTCGTACACTCAACAGAATCGCTTCAAAGCCAATTAAAATGTGTACCTTTCAAGGAGTACTCTTCCTCTGTAGAAACAAATTAGATCCATCGCAGCTACGAGAAGTCAAGGCCACATCAATCGTTTATGCAACAGCAACAAGTGTCTCAACAGCGCCCCGTGATTGGTTGAAAACTAAATTCCAGAGATTTCATTTGTGAGTGCGGGATCACTCTACGCATGCCTAAAGTGGGCCAACTTTTGCAGAGCAATATTATGAGTCCCTTTGGATCAAGTGATATCAGAAAATCAAAGAGCGCAGGGAAACAAGGGACAAAAAGGCTTAAGTCTTGTAAATCAACCGTGGGCATCGTTTTCTTGGACAATTTTGAAAACGTCAAAATAGTCTTGAATATTGCAATTTTCAATAGAGGAGATATGATACAATCTTCAAGAAAGCCATTGTCTTTGCAGGCCTTTTGGGTTTGTAAAAAAGGTTAACACGTTTATTCAAAACTAAAATGTTAATCTATCAGTCAAAAGCCAACTAAGATGGGAAAACTTTATTTCAAAATCACTCATCATTAAGGCCCCAAAATTAGAAAACTTCCACGTTTCATTCTGCTCCGTGATTTACTTGCTATGGCCCGTGGGGGTAACTTCAATAGGCGGATGACGGGGTGTGCCATTTCGCGTCTGACATCACACCCTAAAATTTATAAATTTTCGCAAAAATGATACCCCAAAATTTCAAGCCATTGAAAATGTGTACCCTAAAATTATGACAACTATCCAAAATTTTAACTAAGTAGGTGAAATTTGATCAAAATCAGTACCTTAAAGAGTTATTTTTCTAAAATGACACCCCAAAATTTATGACTACTTGTGATTTTACCAAAAATGATACCCCCCAAAAATTATTTTCTGCTCGATAAAAAGGCACCCCAACAAATAGAAAAATGGTACTGTACATCCCATACCAGCATATATGGTATTTATCCCCCCAGGTGCTATGGAAATTAGAATCAGTTCCTAAAACTGACAATTGTATTGAATTTGTATATTGAATTTATATAGTGGATTATGCATCAACATGGATTGTGGAATTCTCGTTCCGATACCGAGCCTTAAAGGTGCATGGTCACGCAATATAAACAAGCTTCTTTCGAAATGACAATTTTTTAGTATTTTTGATGGGTCATATCACAGTGATTTTCCGCTAGTTTTCTCAATATGAAAGTGTTAGTTTGGAGATGGACTCTTGTACTCCGTAGGGAAACAAACTAAACAATCATATGTTGTACGATTACAGAGACGTTGGTGGATTTTTAGAAGTAACTAAAGTGTGGACTCACCCCATCCACAAAAATCTGTGCATTACACAATGGTCACGTGTGGTCAACAATATAGATTCTAGAGATAACAGGTTTGTTTACGGTTACGTGACCCAGCGCCTTTAACATCATTTTCTTAATTTTTGGGTTCTAAAGATGAGTGATTTGGCCAAACAAACTTTTCTAATCAAAACTAGCATTTGACTGATTGATCGCCGTTTTAGTTTTGAAGTTCGGCCACATACCTTTTATTCCATAATCTGCCAAGCGTGACGTGTGAACTTTTTCAAGATGATGGCAAGCAGAAATATTTGTTGTTTTGGCTCAGCAACTAAAAATTTGATGACGTCACACCCTCTAATATGATGAATGTAGCCATATCGAGACTAATTGAAATATCAAAACATTTCCACATCAGATTGGCAGTGAAGTACACGAAGTTCCTTTCATAGCATTCACTTCAAAGGAAAATGTAATAAACCTTTTCCCAATTTGGTTAAGAGGAACGAGGAGAGCGCGGCCCATTCTGACAGCCTTGATAACAGTGGAAAATCAGGGAATCCCTCCATGTGGATTGGTTTCTTCCTCTTGCAGACTCGACTTTTTTATTTGTTTTCATTTTTCAAGAGTTGCACGATACTTGTTTCGTCTGGTAAGTGTTTCTCTTGATTGTAGCCGCTTTGTCATCGTTTTTCCCATTTGTTAGTGTTCAGGTTCAGGGGTCCATGTGTAAAAGTCAAGATGCAGTTCGAGTCGCATTTACGCAGACATGTTCCTCCTCCCACAAGTATCTGTACAGCCGTGCCATTCTTTCACACAAACACCCAAAGTTGTAAGAGAAAGCGTTAAACTTAATTCTCCATCTCTTAAAGTATTTATTAGTTTGTCGTCTAACATAGCGGAAAATATTTCAAAGTTACGTTAATGTAATTGTTAAGTTGTATCGTGTTTTTATATATAAAAATCTTAGATAGGAATTGATTAGTAACTATTGTTAATAATGTTCAAAATCATTAGAAATAATTCAGCTTCAAAATGCTCGTTTGATGTACACATGTGCAAAATGTCGTTGTGTTGTTGTCATCCACTTGTACCTACCGGGTGAATCAATAGTAAGAATCCCCATTTGGAAAGCCACAGCTCCCTGGGTATCAAGACGATGAATCTTTTGTATATCGGCAAATACAGCATTTAACAATGAATAAGTCCCGTGGTCTTTAGAATTTTTTCCTGGCTGAAATCGGTCGCTTCGTTCATATTTTACCATTAGTGGTGGGAGACGATTAGGTTGAATAAGATTGAATTAGATCCGTTGCCTTCTTTGATATGCCATAAAATTCTCTTTTTTGACCTTGGCAGCCTTTGTCAGCCATATTTTTGGCTTTGAACTGCAGGGCTCTGTCACGTGTGTCCTTTGGGAATGTTTGGGCTTAAGTCGCCTATTGGCATCTCCTGCTCATTACTGTTCTACGCAGGGATCTTGAAATCGAACTTTCTACTAAGACCACTGCGAAGGACAATGATGCGCATCAGATGCCAATGGGCGACTTGGACCCAAACATTCCCAAAGAACACATGTGCAGTTTAAGGCCAAGGTCAGAGAATATGGCTGAGAAAGAGACGGAAAGAGAATGAGAAGGCTGAGGAAATATGGCTGCATTTCAAGGCCAGAAGATATGGCTGAGAAAAGCTCTCAGTGTCAAGGAAGAGTAATTTGTCATATTTCAAACTAGGCAAAGAATCTAATCCGATCTAATACAACTTAATTGTATCCTACCACTCATGATTTTACAAATGATTTTCTCGAGAAAGTCCCTCCGAGAAACTGGATAGCGTGTGCTGATACCGCGAGCAAGTATTCCTAATATTTACATTGTTGCAGCTGTCACTTGAACACGCTTCTGCACGTGTTGTCCTCTTCAGAGGATATAGTATGAATGAATTAGTCTAGGGTATACTATTCTCCCAAGGGGACAAAATACATGAATACATGTAGTCTCATTATTGTTATGAAGAAAAATAGGAAATTTTTCTTTTTGCTTTCACTTGCTTTTGCGGTGTTTTGAGAGAGGCTTTCTGCTGGCAACTGGAAGGAACGACTGACTGAAGCCATTTAAATTACTAAATCTAATTGAAAAAACTGGCAATAAACAAGTCAGTTTTCAACAATATTTGTTTGGTATTCAGGGAGATTTTTTTCAAATTGGGGTTACGTTTATTGACTCACCCGGTATATGTCGATGAACCGTTTGCTTTTTGGTATTTATGAAATGTAGATACTTATGTTGATTTTTAGTATCTGTCTATAAAGGTCATGTAAAGGAAATGAGCATGGACTTGTTGTCATTTCTTGGTACTCAGGTCTTTGTCGTTAATGTTCCTACAGGGAATAAGGATGAGAAAGAGAAGGAAAGAGAAAGAGAAGGCTGAGAAACTGGGGTGGCGCCAGGGGAGGGCTAGGGGCTACAGCCCCCCCCGTTGCATGCATCTAGCCCCCCGTCGGAGGAAATTTTGGTCTCTCCTCGGAGGAAATTTGGCAAAATAACGCACGAAAACATCATGTTTTAGTCATTTTAGCCCCCCTGTCGGAAGCTCCAGCCCCTCTGTCGGAAAATTTCTGGTGCCACCCCTGCTGAGAAAATATGAATGCAGTTCAAGGCCAGAAGATATGGCTGAGAGATGCTGTAAGCACGAACTATACAAAACTGCCCATCTATGAAAATAGGTAACTGTAAAGTGTGCTAAAGGCCTGCCATTTTTCGGTTAAAATTGGCCAATTTCAAAAATCCTTGTTTTAGTTCCAAAAGTAAGACTATTGGCCTTTGAAAAGCCTTATTTGCAATCAAAAGTCTAGCTCTGGGCTTACCTATTTCTCCAAAACTAGCTGACTTTGAAGCTCAATATTTGACCAGCAAAAGTAAGGCTATAAGTTGACCTTTTTCACTAATATTAGCTACATGCGCTTGAAATCAAATTAATGAGACTGAAGTGTGAGTCAAGAGAAGGTCATGGATGAAAAATACACCTTTTTGATAAACAATAAATCTTTATTTACAAATCTAAAATTTCCATATACATTTCTAATATATTCTAAAATCCACTTACTTCATTACTTAAATAGTGCCTAAAATTTTCCCTCTCGTGTTTATATCATATATAGAAATTAAAGAAACGTGAACTTTGATATGACATAATAATGATTTATGGGATATCTTTGCGGGGATCATGAATTCCAAAAGCCTACTTTGAAAAATCTTCCATATTCTCCTTATCTAAAGTCAATGTTTGTTTCCTCTCGACAGATCTCCGAATTTCTGAGTAGCATCAGTTCTTCGGCAGAGATTTATCCAGCTATCTCTGCGAGGTGATTCAAAAACGGCCGGCGTTTGAAGGGGTACTGCTTCTTGAGTATAAATACAGTAATATTTTCAAAAATCTGATTGAATAACTAACAAGTACAACTATTTCTAGAACTTTTTCTGCCTCAAATCAATCACTCCGTTCAGATATTACAAGAGATATCCACGGGTGGGGGGGGGGGTCACTTGAGTTTCAATGATACGGGGCTGTACCATTCAAATCATAAAAGTACCGTCCATAAGTCAGGAGACATTTCCGAAAAGCATACTCTTAAGTCCGGGGAAATTTTCTGAAAATCATACCTATTATCCGGAAATGCCGAAAAAACTCACTAGTAAATGAATTTTTACAAAAACGTATCCATAAATTGGAAAAAATGTAAAAAGTTGTTGAAATCTACACCCATAAACTGGATTCTATCATAAAAAAGGTACCCTAAACATTGGCATAACATCATATCACGGAGAATTTAAGTTACCCCCCCCCCCTCCCCCCGGCTGGACTTCCCAAGGCTGCTCTTCAAGAAACCTTAAAAACATGTCTGTCCAACAGATTTTGGATATGAAACACCGTGAATCTCTTTACTTTACAAATTTCAATTTCTCTCTTCTAACCTCAGAACACGCATTTTTCAGTCTGCCTAAGTGTTCAGAAGTGTCCTATCTAGTGCTGAAGTGGCCTTCTAAAAGCTGTATCCTTACTTCCCAGGGAGGACTTCCATTAGTATGTGACTAGGGGGTCGGCAAAAACATACTACATTCAGGGCATTTTTAGACCCCAAAAACATACTCATAGCTACATGGTACATGGAAACTAAAGGTTTTATAGACTTTTCGGCAACTACCCTGCAATATTTTGGTGAAAAACCCAGCCTAGCATTCATTTTATCATATTTTCTCATCAGTAACCCCAAAAATATACTGATTATGCACCAAATAGCGTACCCAAAGGTATACTAGACAGCGTTTCACAAACCCAAAAAATGTCTGACCCCCCAGTCACTTACTAATAGGGAGCCTCCCTGGGCCTTACTTCTTGTGTTGTTCCAAATTTGCAGCAAAGTAGAAGCTCCTGAAACAGTTTCTACAAATAAAACCAACGATCTTTTAAATCTAGCAATCCCAAGAAAACTCAAGCTGAAAATACCTCAATCTGAAATCACATTTCTCTTTTCGATATCCATATACTTTCTCTACCATCACACAGTCCGCTGTTTCTTCCAAGATATGACAATCATATCCTGCTAAATTCAACTGTTTCTGTAAAATAGACACGAATGAATCCATATCTTTTTTATTTACACCTTGAATCACAAAATCAGGACTCGCTAGTCTGACAGCGAGATAATCGAAAGTCTCCGAAGTACGCTTTTGGCCATTGCTCGTATTTTTTATAACAAGAATATCATGTTGGGCTCCAACACATGCTGGTTCATCGGATAACATCTCAAACTCTTCCTCCGATATGAAAATCAGTTTCGAGGATGATGATAGGTTTTCAAGGCATTTATTTTGTCCTTTCATAATCATTTCTCTTTTCCAGTATTCGATTTGGAACTTTTCGTTCAGTGAATGTTGAAGTTTGTTTCGAAATACAGATGGGTATATTTCTAATAAATCGATTAGGCCCTGCAGTTGGAAATATTCTGCATCGCTGAGGATCTAGAAAAAGAAAAGAAACTATTGGATAGCCTGGGTGTAGACTTATTGCTTGTTCGTAGTTATCGCTATTGATAGACTGATGGAAGCAAAAATGAAAATGTTGTTGTTGTTGTCATTGTTGTTGTTGTTGCTATTGTTGCGATCAGCGATAAGTAGGACTATATCGCAGGAAGCTCCCTGCTATATCGTGAGTCTATCCTGCGTGGACCCCTTACTGTTTCCGCTGAGTTGAAATTCTCCGTTGCTGAATTCATTAGCTAATGCCAAGCAGATACTCTCTGGTCTCTAATAGACGGGGGGGTTGGAATAGAAGGGGGGTTGGAAAAAATCTCAAAAATTAATAGCCGGGGGGGGTTGGAATAATAGGGGGGTCGGAAAAAATCTCAGTGATTCGCACTTTCTTTATATAGTGACGGTAAGACTTTAAAAATACAATGCAATGACATCACAGATTTCGCTCGAAAGTCTTAATCTTAGTTGGGTGCATGGAATTTTGTTGTGTAGCTTTTGTCTTGCTTGGAACTCGTTGCCAGAATTAATAAGCGGGGGGGGGGTTGGAATAAGAATGTCCTGGGTGGAAAATTTTCTAAAAATTAATAAGCGGGGGGGGGCGTCTATTAGAGACCAGAGAGTACATACCGTTGCGTTGGAGCATCTTGTCAAGAAAAGAGTAAATGTCTGTAAGCATGTAGTTTACTAGCTACTTCATAAGGTTACTTCATAAGGTTACTTCAAACCAATGTTTACACCTATGTGGATGAAATGTCAACTCGGGAATGAATATTTTGCGTGATAAAATTAGTCGCATCGCTTTGCACTCAAGTTGGGCGAGCGATCATTTCTAATCCTGGGTACTGGGGCCGAGACTTTTTGGCAGGGGTATAAAACGTTTTACCCATAATTTCATGGGGGTTTGAAAATATCAACAGCAACCCTACGTGGATCTAGCCTCACGACATAGTCCCAGATATCGCAACAGCAACAACAATAACAACAACAACGACGACATTTTTTATTTTTGCTTAATCTTTGATATAATTGGAGCGTCCATCAGTCTATCAATAGCGATCACTACGAACATGTCATCAGTCTAATGTGGATCTATATCAATGACTTGACTGATGGCTTAGTACAATGTCAGACTTTTTGCCTATGACACATCAATTTTCACAGTCGTTCATCCGCATACGGCTGCTCTTGATATGAACCAAGATCTGAATCTCATCAAGCTTTATGTATGAAGAGTGACTTAGGCCAAAATTAAACTGCAAAAGAAAAGCCATTTGAGTCAATTCTAAACTAAAAGACAAAATGAAACAACATTTTAAAAGTCATTTTGATACTTTGCTTTGCTGTTCACATGAATGGCTTTTAGTTTAATGTATCGAAACGTCTATTCGTTTTGCCCTTTCAAAATGGCTTTTAGTTTGATTTATCGAAACTTTAGAATAGAGTATGTATTTCTTGTTTTATATCTATCCCAAAGGCTTCCAGGGCATATCTTATTCATCGTCTTAGTTCATCACCGATCGATCAAAGTTTATTAGTTGAAACCAAACAAAGCCGCAAGAGTTACCCTGAAACCAGTACAGCAAACTATCGCCTTGTGCATGCTCAAGCAAGGCATTCTTGTCGCAGAGGCCCCTTTAACACCATAGACTGAAAAGCTAGAAGAATTAAGGACAGATATTCCATTTGATAGCACATGACACGATAAATGTATCAAGTCTAAATCAAGCTCACCTGAAGAGCTTGCTCTGCTGGAGGCATTGTAGAATTTTCTCGTAGAAAAGCAAGAATATGCGAAAAATTACTCCCGTCTCTGTCAATAAAATATCGGCCATCTTGATCTTTGGGAACTTTGTAGCGTCCACTGAACAAGGCAGCTAACATCGAGTTTGGATCTTTTACTAAGGTTGCTCTCGTTGTTGTGAATAACGCCCCACCAACGTTCAGATTTATAACATCAGGAAAAATCTAAAGAAGTAGAAAGATGCTTACTTGCTAAGTGCTGCCTGACCAAAAGAAATTATATGTTTATTTAAGACCGCGTTCAAACGATGCCAGCATATTTTGAAAAGAAAAATGTGTTGGTAGCAAAACTTAAGCTAGTGTTGACATGATTCGGGCAAAATTCAACGATAACGAACTTGGTGCGAAAGAAGTGTACATAGACCGTCAGAACCTTCTAGCCTTATTTTTAAAGCGTTGCAAGATGCTCAGTTTTCATTATTTGAGTTACCACTCGATGCCATTTTCAAAATGTGGAGCTAGAACTCTGTTAACAAAATCAACCGTTTTCAAAAATCTGCCAGCAAAAAATGTGCCATGTTTTTTCATCGCATTTTTTGCTAATTCATCCAGTGAAAAATAGGCAGTGCAAAGCTCTGGAACATAGACCGTTCAGCTACTCTTAAAAGAATGCGAATTGAGCATTTTTGATACATTTTGAGGAATTTTTGGAATGTGCACAATAGTGATAGAGACTCTGACGCTACTCAATCAACCTCCTTTATCAAAATGTATAAAAATATTGCTCGCTCTAGGCTTTTTGGTAGAATAACTAAAGGTTTGTTTGTGTACTTACGCAGTTAAACTCAAAATGATTCATGCCAATGCAAGTCATACCAATTTTGGAGTGTTTTAATTCCTTTTATGCGCAGACCAATTACTCAATATGTTGTAGTTCCTAGATTGTTTCTGTGGTACCCTTACTCTAAAACCAATTCCCATATATCATAGGCCACAGTAAATTGGTCCACCAATGTAACGGTTCAAAATCCTACAAACTTTGACATAAGTATGATTTTGAATTTAACTGAAACTCGAACACTCAATGCATGCACAGTTAAATGATAAACTACAGGCGATAAGAAACGCAATGGTTGTGGTTTCTTCAGCAGTTCTCCTCCTCCCCGCTTCCCTGTGCCTAGTTTTTCCTTGAGTCCCTGTTTCCTTCAAATGCGAGTGCCTGATGCAACTACAGCAGCAACAACTTTCGCGAGCATTGGTACACCAAGGGTGATAAAAACTACAATAGGAACAACTTCCAAATAAAGCAGTGTCATTGAATGATTTTCTATCTCTTAATTTTTCAATTATTTCACATAGATTTGTGAGAAGGAATTACCTCTTCCGTCGTAGTTCGTATATCCTCCATCAGTGACATCTGAATTCTTTCAAACTGCCTGTAAAAAGTAAACATGAGAGATTCCATCAAACGAGGCGTATCAAGCTATTCGGTAATCAATTTTCCGTGAAGTGGGGGAAAATATTTTTCAAAAGCTTGAATCAGAAATGAATATAACTTAAGTGGAAAATAAAGCATACCAGATATCTAAAAAAGGCATACAGATTGATTGGCTCTGACGACGTGACTTCAGCTGTAATCACTCTAAAATGTTCCTTGAGCAAAGCTATCTCACTTGCAGGTATTGGTTCTTTGAGAGCAGAACTATTAATCTTGAAAGCTCCAATTGCGTCCATCTGCCAACCACAGTTTTGCCTCTTTGTGTTAAACAAGTCTTGACGCACAGCAAATAATTCAAAGATAGTCTTGATAAAATTTGAACAATATCAGATCTCTTTCTGTGCTGTTTGCCAAAAGGTACTCTTAGTTACCTACTGGCTAGTTTCTTAATTTTTTGCTCATATTAGTTTCTAACTTTGAACTGCTTCAAGAATTTGCCAGGCCATAAGGCCAAAGATGTGGTTTGCAAATTTGAGAAACTAAAATTTGACTAAAGCTAAGTTCACATCGCTTGGACCCGACCAATTCTGTAAAGATCTTTTATGGAACACATCGGCTAGACTTTTCAAAATGGCCTAAACTAGCGGGATTTCTCTTACACTCATGTTTCTTGACCTATGAATCGCAAAATGCACCTTTCAGGCAATTTTCTTCCTCTTTAGAAACAAAATAGATCCGTCGAAGCTGCGAGAACTCTCGACCCCATCAATGCTTTTTTGGTGTGCAACAACAACAAGTGTCTGAATAGCGTCTCCTGATTGGTTGAACGCAAAACTCTAGAAATTTGATTGCTGAATACGGAACAACCCTGCACAATCCTAAATTGGGCGCACTTTTCAAATGTAATTTTATGAGTCCCAGCTGACCAACTGATATCTCAAATCAAAGAACTCAAATCAAAGAAAGCAGGGAAGAAAGGGACGAAAAGGCACAAGTCTACAATACGGCAACAATTGCTAATGATTGCACGAAAATTCTTACAATAAACTGAGGTCATTATGATGATTTTTATGCGGTTTTTGCTTTGTAACGTGCCAGCATATACCCTATTTACACTGCAAGTTAAACCAATTTAAACTAAACCAGGTTATCGAATGGAGCCCTCTAATGCTCCATTCACACTGCAAGTTAAACCAGCTTAAACTAAACCAAGTTCCTAAATACGGCCTTCTGATTGGTCAATCCAAAAAGTCCAGTCCTTTGATTGGTTGAAATTTAGACTGGTTTTGATAAAGCTGGTTTAACTGTGTCAGTGTGAATGCAGTATAATTGGGAAATCCAACGAATCCAACGCATTTTTTGAAATCTAACCTGGTTTAAGTAAAGCTGGTTTAATTGTGTCAGTGTAAATGCGGTAATAGATCCCAAATGTTTAGATCGGCTAAAAAGATGGGTGTAAAATTCTTTGACCCTTCTCTTCCAACTGAATGGCTTTAAAGAAGTTTTGGTTACTTATCCATAATTCTACCGTTGGCCCTCTGAAAAATTTTGAAGATTTTTTGAAATTACAGCGCATTTTATATTCAGCTTATTTGAGGATGTGACGTCATCAAATATCTAAATTATAATCGACAACAGTGACAAACTTTTGCTTGAATATCCATATTGCATCAGACCTCCATAAACTAAGGCTTTCCTGGAAATCTTTTCAAGTTGCGTCAAACAGTTTAGAAATTATGATACTTCAAAGTTGTTTTGAACATTTTTCTTGCACTTAAAAAAGAAGAAAGGCATTCTAATTCTGAAAATATCAAAGATTTCAGAAAAGTCTAACGCCTGAGCCATAGCAAAATAGCTAAAGTTGCTTCGAAGCCATTCAGCCCAAAGAAATAATTCGTTGAAGTTTGTACCCACCCTTTTAAATATTTGGAACGTATGCTGACCCTTGACAGCAGCTCTTTAATCAAAGGTCTATCGAGGAAGATCGAAAACGGTTTAATTTTCCTGACCCTAAAACACTTGCCGATAGTTTGATTAGCCATAGGGCCTAATTGCGGTAAACATAAAAGAATTCTGAAGAAACGTTTAATGTTCAAGCCTTGCACTATGTAACACATTAGAAATTAAAGCTGCTTAATATCGCAACTAGAAAGAGACATAAAGATAGTGCAAAGTCCTTATGACCATTGCTTCTGATCTAAAACTTTCGAAGCATAACATGACATATAAAACGTTAAGATGAACCCTGCTAAAATATTCCTGCCAGAACAAGAAGTCAAAATAATGCAAATTTCTCATAACCATTGCTCTGACCTGCAAGTTTTGAAGCTTATCAAGATATAAACCAAATTGAAGTGAAAACTGCTAAATATCCCGACAAGAAAGAGACATGGAAATTATGCAAAGTCCTTGCAGACTGACCATAGACTGTTTCTAACCTACAACTGCCGAAATATAACATGATACAAGCACATTAACATAAAGCTTGCTAGATATTCTCAACAGAATTAATAAGGTCAAATTATGCAAAGCTTTCCTGATCTATACCTGTGATCGGTTGCTTGCTTTTCCAGCGTTCTTTGAAGAGAATAAGGGTGTATAACAAACTTTTCTTCGTCAAGCCATAAAGTTCTTCGATAAATTTGCAAAACTATTTGCAAAACCAAGCAAGATTGTGGCAATGAACAGGTTGCAATAACATTGAAAACTCCCGACAGCTGCTTGGCTTTCCATTGGAAGATTTCTCGTTAGGCCGGAAGAATGGTTTGAATTATTGATAAGGAACTCGCAATATAAATTTTCTTGAAGCAGGCAGCTGGCCAGAATCTTATTATGGTCGCCCGCTTCTATCCACCTGCGAATGTATGATCTCTTAGCCTTTTCTCCTTCACAGTAACAGCGGAGCTGAATCAATCCCGCGCCGCAAAACCTTTGCAGAATGAACAAAACTTGAAATTAGTTTAACTGACTTTTCACATGGTTTTGGACTAAAACTGCGTTGAATTCGTAGATTTAAGTGGCAAGTTGGATGTTGATCCAAAAAATTGAAGTCAAAGACCAACAAAACATGATATACACAGGAACGCTGAGAGTTTTTGGAGGCCCATGAACAAAAGAAATGAAGCCCCTTGCGAACGAAGCGGGTAGAAAATTTTTTCGATTATGCCTTTTAGGTTGGCTTAAGGTTTATTTCTGAGCATTTCCTACGATCAAAACGTTAAAAATCTTCGATTATGACCCTGAGGCCGGGGACAAATTGCCCCTCCTACTCTCCCCCTTTTGGCGGCCCTCGATGTATTGCCTTGTAATTTGACTTTATATAAATGATGAGCTCTCTCTCTCTCTCTCTCTCTCTCTCTCTCTCTCTCTCTCTCTCTCTCTCTCTCTCTCTCTCTCTCTCTCTCTCTCTCTCTCTCTCTCTCTCTCTCTCTCTCTCTCTCTCTCTCTCTCTCTCTCTCTCTCTCTCTGTCTCTCTCTCTCTCTGTCTCTCTGTCTCTCTCTCTCTCTCTCTCTCTCTCTCTCTCTCTCTCTCTCTCTCTCTCTCTCTCTCTCTCTCTCTCTCTCTCTTGAAGCCGCAATCCCCCCTCTCCTACTTCTGAATGGCTAATAGAGCTTTTAACGTTGGCCTATCATGGAAAACAAAACAACGCAAGGGCAAAATTTTCATCTAATTTGGATCAAAATTAATAATTCTTCCATGAAACTGGTTTTGAGCCCTTCGGATTCATTGAGCCGTTGGATCGACTGACTAGAAGCATTTTTCGTCCAGTCGTTTGTGGTCGTACTTAAAAATAGCAGATAATTACAAAACCAAAAAGTTGCAATCAAATATAAGCGTGGGTTCCCAAAATAACGTTTCACCACCCTAACAAACTCATGTCGTCACACACATGGCCACAAAATGTCTGAAAGCTTTCATAGCGGCCTTTCATATTTCAATTTTTGGTGGTATTGCAACTTGCCGATAAGGATTTTTTCGTTTAGCGGTCTTTCCCATAGGAAGTGCCGGGTAGACATTAAGAGCTTCAACTGTTTAAAAATTCGTTGCGTGGAGAATGCTAGAGGTATTGAACTGACTCAAAGACCAAGGCAAAGTTTCGTTGACGGCTATAAAGGGTGTTAGGACACGGATGTTTTAATTGTTTATTTATTTACCTTGTTTTGGTCTTCTTCCCTTGTCTTGTATTCTGCTGTGTTTCATCTGCAACTGTGTCCAACTAAGCATTGGTGTAGGCCCAACCGCTCTCTGGTTGTTCGAATAGCTCCCTGTATTTCTGTGTCTTAGTGCGCCTTTGCAAAAGAAAGGTTTCAAACCGCAAAGCAACTTTCTTCTGCAAGGGCGCACTAAGACACAGGAGTACATGGGAGTCTTATTCAAATAATTTGAGAGTGGTTGGGCCTAAACTCACGTTCAGTTGCACACATCAGCACGAAACAAAGCAAAAACAAGACGAGAAAACAAGGTACAAATACCAATACAAGGCTACTAAATAATCAGTCAAAACATCCGTATCCTAACACCCTTGAAATAAGGTCGTGTTTATATCCACTCCGTCCATAATTGAGATCATAAACATTTCCTACTTATACAATGAAGGCTGTGTAAATTAAATCCTAATGAAACTTGTATATGCACTTCATTCTTTGTTGTGAGCAAGTCACCCAGAGTATAATACTCCAAATTTGTTGTAAAAACAAGGCAAAATGAACGGCTATGCAAATATTTTCCAAAGAAGAAAAACAGGCACTGTTTGCAATGCGCTATATATGATCTATATTATACAGGTTTGCATGTTTTGTCAAAACGTCAAGCCAACAGCACTCAGGATATTTTCATTTGATTAACGAGACATTGTCACCCAGGGTTCTTTGCAGGCACGCTGCATATTTAAACTGTATGAAAATTGAACTTGGCCTAAGCGTAGGATAGGGCTCCACTTCGGTAGGGGGGGGGGGCTCTCAGTTAAATTTCGGTTTGGGGTGTGCCGCCCAAATTTTCAAAATGGTACTGTTGGCTGGACCACCTTTATGAGAGTGATACCCTTTGATTGGTGATTCCTAACCTACCAAATTCTGAAAATGGTAGACTTTGCAGAGACGGAAACACAGTGCCCAATCAAACACACTGTTCTTCCAAACGACAGGTTTCAGATTTATCCTCGCGAAAATGAGGTTCCAGTTGAAATATACGAAGACGAGTCCAGTGCTTCTCAATTACCATCGCAGCACGAGCAAATTCGTCTCGTTTCCAGAGTTTCACAAATAACAATGAGAATCTCTCCAAAGTCTGCCAACCATCCGCCTGTTGGAGCAGAAGGTTCGCCAGGCCTTCCAAACCGACCAAACCTCCCGGGCGGGGGTACTTGACCAGATTTTGGCTGCGGACGTGCCTTCAAAGCTTCAAAAACATACCCGTTCCTTATACCAAATTTTGCAAAATGTATACCCGACCTTACACCAATTTTCCAAAATGCCTCGATACCGTTCCATATACCAAAATCATAAAAATCAGTACCGTTCCCTATACCAAAATCATAAAAATCAGTACCGTTTCCTATACCAAAATTACGAAAATCGATACCCTTCCCGATAGCACGTCCCCGTACCTAAAATATGTATAGTACCCCCCCCCCTCTGGCCAAAACCTGCCATTTTCGGGATCTAGAAGTCAATCAAACACAAAGTCCGAGTCTGCTAAGTCTACCACTTTCAGAATGGGCACCAATCAAACGCCCCCCCCCTGGGGAATCCATATTTTTCGCCAAGTCAAATTTGACATTCAGACAATCTGAAATAGGCAGCGTGCCCACAGGGGACCTTGGATGACAATTGTTCTTCACGGCTGTGGCTTACAAACCAAGATAACGAAAGATAACAAGTTATAAATACTTCTTCAATAAAAATTATTTCCCAAATGCCTAAGACGACTTTCAAACATGAAACGATCACTCTTACAACTACTAATACAAATCTAAAATATGCGTCTTTCAGTTCTTAGCCCTAAAGATTTCTTCACCCAGATAAGAATTCAAACCAACAAAATCTTTCAGAAAAAAACCAAGCAAAGGAAATGAAGGGATAAGGGTAGGAACAAGGGGGGCTGGAAGGAAGGGGGAGCCCTCTGACGTTGGAGAAATTTTCAAAATCAGCCATTGTGGGCAAAAAGAGAAAATGCTTGCAAGGTAAAGGAGGGTAAGCAAATAGATGGTGGCTTCCTGTGGTGGACACTCTGCCAAACACAGCGGGCAAAGTCACAATTTCAGTTCAAAGGCGGCGCCACGGGGTGGACTGGGGCGGAAATGTCCAACCCACTTTCATCAGGTCCATATTAATTCCTAAGTAAAAATGGCATGAAAACATTAGGTATACCCTCTGGCAATCAATTCTGTCTGTTGTAAACCCCACTTTTCACGGCTGGTACCACCCCTGTTTAAGTTGAAAGGCATTGTTTTCTTCTATCGTTCTAAACAAAGGGTCTTTGTTCTAGGCAACATTGTAGGCGATTGCATCCCCTTGCACTCAAGTGTCCGCCATTGTTTACTTCAAAACAGTAGCTACTTTCTTGTTCTCCAGCGATGTCAAAGCTATGTAGATCTCCAAAGAAAGGAGTTTAGCATTGTGATTGAATTTTTCTGAAAAATTTTGACACTTAAAGCAAAAGCTCCTCCACAGCAACCACACAAACGGGGCACAATGTTCTGAGACACCCTGTAGCTGACATATTTTTTAACAAACATCATCCGATGAACAGTGTAGAAATTACAGGCTTGGGCAAATGCCTGAGCACTATCTCGGGCACCAGATATAAAAGATTTTCTCTGTTCAAGTTCTTGTCACCGGTTATACCACTGGCAATAATGCACCGTGTTTGTTGCTAAGAAATTAAAATTTATTACCTCAATTTTACTGTTTTACTTTGTTGCTTCCTCTTCGGCTGAAGCCTAACCAGTGCTACGAATCAAATTCAAATGGCTCCTGTGCGTCTGAACAGTTAGTTCCTAAACAGCGTTCATCCTCGTTTCAAAGTTCCCCTTACAATAAGAAATGAGGATGAACGCTGTGTAGTATCCGACAGTTCAAACGCGCAGGAGCCATTTGAATCTGATTTCTAGCATTGGTTAGGCTTGGGCCAAAGGGAAAACAACGAAAAATTAAGTTTAAAGGGCGTATGCCATAAACTTGATTGGTTCATGTCATGTAATTCTCTCTATCGTTCATTACAAAGCACGGGATCGAGGTTGAATTTTCATTAAATTAAGATTTAAGAAACAATTGACTTCCACTCCAAATTTTTCTTTGTTGTATCAACCAACTGATAACGTCACATATCTCCTTTAAGCGTTTGAACAGTCACTGCGAAGGAACCTTGGTTTCCAAATCATTAATCTTCAGTTTATCGTATAGGTAAGGTCTTTACTTAGATTTTGCGATGTGGTGTGTCCAATTCAGCTTTGTATTCGACTCGATGAGAAATTCACTTAAACTGGCGAAACTCCTGAAGTAGCCAAAGACAAATTGTTATTGAATTATGCTGTCACTCAGTTCTATGCGACATTTACTGGTAGTTTTGAGTCACACCAACTTTCAGAATCTTATTCTTAAAAGTTTCTTGATCAATAAACCGTTACAATAGACCTAATCGGCTAAGTTTTGTTTTACCCATTTCAAGTCATGTGATCATACTCTTGGGAAGTCTTAGCATTATGCTACTTTTTGCGCTCGTGGCACAGCATAGGTTCCAAATCTTTAAATCTACGTAAAAAAGCGGGTGTAAAATTCAATAACCTATTTCTTTGATCTGAATGACTTGAAGGAAACTTCAGCCACTTTTCTATGATTCTACCGTTGGACTTTTAAAAAATCATGAATATTTGTCCTAATTACAGCCTATTTTATATTTCAGCTCGTTTTATAATGTGACGTCATCAAATTTCTAAATCGCAAACCAGAAGAGACAAAAAGTCTTGCTTGATACCATATTGTAGGCATCCAAAAACCATGGTTTTCTTCAAAATGATTTGATCTTTCGTCAAGGGGTTTAGAAATTACGATAGTTTAAAGTTTTTTCGAAAAAATTCTTGAATTCTTAATAAAGAAGAAAAACACTGTAATTCTGAAAATATTGAAGATTTCATAAAAGTCCAACGGCAGATTTACTGTAAAATAGTTCAAGTTTCTTTGAAGTCGTTCAGTTCAAAGAAATAGGTCATTGAATTTTACATCCAGCTTTTTAAAGATTTGAAACCTATGCTTCGTGGCACATCTCTGCATGGCATGAAGTACGTTTGAGAAATAAAAAGATGTTGTATCAAGAGATTGATCACATGACTTGAAATGGGTGTAAACAAACCTTAGCCGATTTTGTCTATGATCATAGAAATGTTAAGGAAAAAAGATGCAGTTACACTTTAACAGTTCACAAATGCTGCATTCACACTGACACAGCTAGACCAGCTTTAGCTAAACCAATTCAAATTTCAAGCAATCAAATGACTGGATTTTTTGGAAAGACCAATCAGAAGGCCGTATTCAGAAACCTGGTTTAGTTTAATCTGTTTTAACTTGCAGTATGAATGGGGCAAAAGAAATCTTCTTGGATGACAGAGAAGAAACTGCGTAAAATGACGTCATCGAGCAATCTGACACAAGGAAATGACTGGAAATATAAGCTTCTAGAAATGATAAATTAAACATTTAAGGCCCAAGGAAGAAAATACCAAGTGCTGCCTACTTTTGGGATCTGTTGCGTGCGCGTTTTCTGCTCTGTCTTCTAGGACTTAAGTAACAGTGTCAAGTACTGTCATATACTACTAACAGGAGCTTCTTACCAAAATTTTGATTCAGTTGTGATTGTTCTGTAAAGAAAATAACTTTCAAATTCGTGAAAAACAGATCTCCTTTATACCTACACAAACTTCCAAAACACAATGTATTGTTGAGCTGCTCACATACATAGTAACTGCATAATCTAATGACCACCTTCCTTAGGCTGCCTCAAAATATTGCCCATTTTAACGAATTAATCTGTGAATACAAATCCGACTTGGGCATGCAAGGTTGCAAAATCTAAGTTAAGATCTCATCTATACCATAAACTAAAAATAGAAATTTCTGAAGCCAAGGTTCCTTCGCAGGGACTGTTCAAAAGCTTAACATTTTTTGGAGACCCTAACTAAAATCAAAACATGCATCTTCCAAAGTGAACAACTAAAATCATAAACCAAATTTTTCATGCCTGATATCAAAATTCCATATTTACTCTTATTTTTCGTCTCTTCTTTTTCGATTTCAGTACATTGTAGCTGACATATGTCGTGTATTTTTCAGACAGCAACGGAATGTAGAATGCTCTATACAATGATTTTGATCTGAAAGGCAAACGAATAACCTTGTATTTAGGAAGCTTGATATCTTATCTAAGGGGTCTGTTTACATGATCCTGTCTTGCCAAGATACCTCGCCAAGCAGGGACATCTTGTCTAGCCGGGGTGGCTATTCTTGCTGCTTACACGAGAGATAGAAGCAGGACGGGATAAGACCTCCCTTAAAAGCCGTCCTTTACCTACATACAGCGACAGTTTGCTCTACTAGTTTCAAGCCAACTTTTGCAGCCTTGTTTGTTTTGAATTAATGGTTGAGAGAATTTCTCTTGTATACAGCTGCAAATCACCTTGAAAATCAAATAATGCTATTGAGCTACAAAATCTCCCCTTTGTTAATTTACACTTTTTAGGTTTGGTTCTCATAATTTTGTTGCACCTCGGTAGCCTCATCAGTGAGGATTTCCTAGTAGCGATATCAAAGAACAAAATAATCCATCTTTCAGCATGGGCTCGGATCTTTGTTTTACAACCTGAAATTAAATGTGCAGAATGCTATTGCCTTTGTTTTCAATTTCTTTTGAGAGGGCTTTTCAGGATTTTTAGCTACTGAGAGCAAACTTTAGGCCCACTGCGCATGCCGCATCAAGGCATGGGACTCTTAGTTTAACATCCCTTCCGGAGGATGACGATGTGAGTTGTGAGGTCAGGCCTCTGAGGTCACCCATCCGGAATTTGATCTCACTCGATCGAGCTTAACTTCAGTCATCTGACGAAGACTGTATATGCTACTCAGCCACTAGATCGAAGGAAATTTCAGGTTGTTAGTCATAATTCCAGAAATAGCAGTTTTCATATCGTAATTACTTTCGGAGATATGGCATCTGAAAACCTTTCAGCTCGTTTTAAAATTGTGACATCATCAAATTGATGTACCATGAAAGCTGGAGACATTTGCAGGTCACCATTGTATAGATCTTCAAAAAGCTGGGCATTTCTTGTGTTTGTCAACTAGACTTTCCTCGTTCAGCTTAAAATTCACGGAACTTTCAATCCTCGCCAAAGTTTCCGACCCAACACATAATCTGACGCATCCTTTCAAAAAACTTAAAGCACTGTAATTCCATAAGAATACTGGTATCAAAAATGCTATACTTGGAATAATTGTGAACAACCTAAAGTTCTCATTGCTCCATTTCGTTGAAAGAATTAGGCGATAACATTCTGCAAATTCAGTTTTAAAATGATGAAAGGTTCGAGCCCAGCATAGGTGCCAAAGTTTTAAATCGACGTATAGAAAGATAGGTGTAAAATTCTGTGATCTACTTCCTCTAACTGAATGGCTTATAAGTTTAGCAATTTTACTGAAATTCTACCGCTGGACTTTTCAAAAATTTTGAATATTATATAAAATTACAGCGTATTCTCCAAAATTGAGTTCATTTGAGGATGTGACGTCATCAAATTTCTAAATCGTAAACCAGACGAGTGACAAACTTTTACTTGATACCATATTGTAGACATTCATAAACTATGCCTTTCTTGTAAACTATTTCATGTTGCGTCCAACGGTTTAGAAATTGCGACAGCCTTAAAAGTTGTTAGAAATTTGTCTTCTATTCTCGAAAAGAAGGAAAATACTCCAACTCTGAAAATATAGAAGACTGCAGAAAAGTTCAACGGCAGAATTAATACAAAATAACAAAAGTTTCTTTGAAGCCATTTAGTAAAAAGAAATCGTTCATTGAGTTTTATAGCCATATTTGTAAAGATTCGGAACCTACGCTTTGGAGCCATATCCCCCGTCTATCACAACATACCTGGTGACATCAAGAAAGCTTTTACTGTAGATTATTTCCCATCGCTTATTCATAAGTGAGTAATTTGGTTCTCTTTTTGAAGTGTTGTCCATCGCAAGGTCGACAATGAGATCACATTGACTGATGTTCATCTTAGAGTAAGAAATGAAAAATTAGCAAAGACTTTTAAAGAAACAACTTCTCTTGGTGCTACGAATTTTTTCAAGTGGGAACTTTTTTCTGGCTCATGATCAACCTGTTGATAAACGTTACCACATATACCTTGTGGGTGAAAAAAGTTCCCGCGTTTGGCGGGCTATGGAATACAGTAAAAACCCGCGTATAAGAACCTAGTGATTAAGAACCTACAGGCTCAAATTCTGAAATTAGACTCCCCAATATGTTTAGACTTGCTCCAAGTCTATTCCGTGGTATATGACTTGCAAAACTGTAGGTTCTTATACGCGGGTTTTTACTGTAAACAGTATGTGAGCGATATTCAAAACTTAAATGTAAATCTATCAGTCAAAAGTTAACTTATATCAGAAAATTTTGTGTGGTAAAATAGCAATTCTTTAAGACTCGACAATTAGAGAAAATGCGCGTGAGAGGTTTGCATGGGAATCGAGAATTCAACGTTCCATTCTGGTCCATGATTTATGTGGCATTGAAGAATAACTTGAGTATTACTTTACAATAACGGGAACGGTGTGTACACATTTAGTATCCACCTTTCCCGTTACTACACGAGTACAAATTAGGCCAAAAAAAATTTCCCAGTTATGCTGTAACGGGTACGATGTAGACACATTTTGTATACATCGTTCCCGTTACAAAATGAGTATAAATATTGACAAAAAGGAAAAAATTGCCAGTTATTCAGTAACAGGAACGATGTAGACACAATCTGTATACAGGAAAAATTTTGACTAAAATGAAAATTTTGCCAGTTCTGCAGTAACAGGAACGATGTAGACACATTTTGTATACATCATTCCTGTTACAAAATGAGTATAAATATTAACTAAAATGAAAAAAATGCCAGTTATTCAGTACCAGGAACGAGGTAGACACAATCTGTTTGCATCGTTCCCGTTACAAAATGAGTATAAATATTGACTAAAATGAAAACAAATGCCAGTTATTCAGTAACAGGAACGATGTAGACACAATCGTTCCCGTTACAGAATGAGCATGAATATTGACTGAAATGAAAACAAACGCCAGTTATTCAGTAACAGGAACGATGTAGACACAATCGTTCCCGTTACAGAATGAGCATGAATATTGACTGAAATGAAAACAAACGCCAGTTATTCAGTAACAGGAACGATGTAGACACAATCGTTCCCGTTACAGAATGAGCATGAATATTGACTGAAATGAAAACAAACGCCAGTTATTCAGTAACAGGAACGATGTAGACACAATCGTTCCCGTTACAGAATGAGCATGAATATTGACTGAAATGAAAACAAACGCCAGTTATTCAGCAACAGGGACGACGTAGACACATTTTGTAAACATCGTTCCGGTTAGACAATCAGTTTAAGTATTGATTAAAATGAAAAAATTGTCAGTTTTGCAGTAACAGGAACGATGTAGACACATTTTGTAAACATCGTTCCGGTTAGACAATCAGTTTAAGTATTGATTAGAATGAAAAAATTGTCAGTTTTGCAGTAACAGGAACGATGTAGACACATTTTGTAAACATCGTTCCGGTTAGACAATCAGTTTAAGTATTGATTAAAATGAAAAAATTGTCAGTTTTGCAGTAACAGGAACGATGTAGACACATTTTGTAAACATCGTTCCGGTTAGACAATCAGTTTAAGTATTGATTAAAATGAAAAAATTGTCAGTTTTGCAGTAACAGGAACGATGTAGACACATTTTGTAAACATCGTTCCGGTTAGACAATCAGTTTAAGTATTGATTAAAATGAAAAAATTGTCAGTTTTGCAGTAACAGGAACGATGTAGACACATTTTGTAAACATCGTTCCGGTTAGACAATCAGTTTAAGTATTGATCAAAATGAAAAAATTGTCAGTTTTGCAGTAACAGGAACGATGTAGACACTTTTGTAAACATCGTTCCGGTTAGACAATCAGTATAAATATTGACTAAAATGAAAAATTGCCAGTTTTGCAGTAACAGGAACGATGTAGACATATTTTGTAAACATCGTTCCGGTTAGACAATCAGTATAAATATTGACTAAAATGAAAAATTGCCAGTTTTGCAGTAACAGGAACGATGTAGACACATTTTGTATACATCGTTCCCGTTACAAAATGAGTATAAATATTGACAAAAAGGAAAAAATTGCCAGTTATTCAGTAACAGGAACGATGTAGACACAATCTGTATACAGGAAAAATTTTGACTAAAATGAAAATTTTGCCAGTTCTGCAGTAACAGGAACGATGTAGACACATTTTGTATACATCATTCCTGTTACAAAATGAGCATAAATATTAACTAAAATGAAAAAAATGCCAGTTATTCAGTACCAGGAACGAGGTAGACACAATCTGTTTGCATCGTTCCCGTTACAAAATGAGTATAAATATTGACTAAAATGAAAACAAATGCCAGTTATTCAGTAACAGGAACGATGTAGACACAATCGTTCCCGTTACAGAATGAGCATGAATATTGACTGAAATGAAAACAAACGCCAGTTATTCAGTAACAGGAACGATGTAGACACAATCGTTCCCGTTACAGAATGAGCATGAATATTGACTGAAATGAAAACAAACGCCAGTTATTCAGTAACAGGAACGATGTAGACACAATCGTTCCCGTTACAGAATGAGCATGAATATTGACTGAAATGAAAACAAACGCCAGTTATTCAGTAACAGGAACGATGTAGACACAATCGTTCCCGTTACAGAATGAGCATGAATATTGACTGAAATGAAAACAAACGCCAGTTATTCAGCAACAGGGACGACGTAGACACATTTTGTAAACATCGTTCCGGTTAGACAATCAGTTTAAGTATTGATTAAAATGAAAAAATTGTCAGTTTTGCAGTAACAGGAACGATGTAGACACATTTTGTAAACATCGTTCCGGTTAGACAATCAGTTTAAGTATTGATTAGAATGAAAAAATTGTCAGTTTTGCAGTAATAGGAACGATGTAGACACATTTTGTAAACATCGTTCCGGTTAGACAATCAGTTTAAGTATTGATTAAAATGAAAAAATTGTCAGTTTTGCAGTAACAGGAACGATGTAGACACATTTTGTAAACATCGTTCCGGTTAGACAATCAGTTTAAGTATTGATTAAAATGAAAAAATTGTCAGTTTTGCAGTAACAGGAACGATGTAGACACATTTTGTAAACATCGTTCCGGTTAGACAATCAGTTTAAGTATTGATTAAAATGAAAAAATTGTCAGTTTTGCAGTAACAGGAACGATGTAGACACATTTTGTAAACATCGTTCCGGTTAGACAATCAGTTTAAGTATTGATCAAAATGAAAAAATTGTCAGTTTTGCAGTAACAGGAACGATGTAGACACATTTTGTAAACATCGTTCCGGTTAGACAATCAGTATAAATATTGACTAAAATGAAAAATTGCCAGTTTTGCAGTAACAGGAACGATGTAGACATATTTTGTAAACATCGTTCCGGTTAGACAATCAGTATAAATATTGACTAAAATGAAAAATTGCCAGTTTTGCAGTAACAGGAACGATGTAGACACATTTTGTAAACATCGTTCCGGTTAGACAATCAGTATAAATATTGACTAAAATGAAAAATTGCCAGTTTTGCAGTAACAGGAACGATGTAGACATATTTTGTAAACATCGTTCCGGTTAGACAATCAGTATAAATATTGACTAAAATGAAAAATTGCCAATTCTGCAGCAACAGGAACGATGTAGACACATTTTGTAAACATCGTTCCGGTTAGACAATCAGTATAAATATTGACTAAAATGAAAAATTGCCAGTTTTGCAGTAACAGGAACGATGTAGACACATTTTGTAAACATCGTTCCGGTTAGACAATCAGTATAAATATTGACTAAAATGAAAAAATTGTCAGTTCTGCAGTAACAGGAACGATGTAGACACATTTTGTAAACATCGTTCCGGTTAGACAATCAGTATAAATATTGACTAAAATGAAAAATTGCCAGTATTGCAGTAACAGGAACGATGTAGACATATTTTGTAAACATCGCTCCCGTTACAAAATGAGTATAAATATGGACTAAAATGAAAAAAGTGTCAGCTCTGCAGTAACAGGAACGATGTAGAAACATTTTGTATACATCGTTCCCGTTACAAAATGAGTATAAATATTGACTAAAATGAAAAATTGCCAGTTTTGCAGTAACAGGAACGATGTAGACATATTTTGTAAACATCGCTCCCGTTACAAAATGAGTATAAATATTGACTAAAATGAAAACAAATGCCAGTTATTCAGTAACAGGAACGATGTAGACACAATCGTTCCCGTTACAGAATGAGCATGAATATTGACTGAAATGAAAACAAACGCCAGTTATTCAGTAACAGGAACGATGTAGACACAATCGTTCCCGTTACAGAATGAGCATGAATATTGACTGAAATGAAAACAAACGCCAGTTATTCAGTAACAGGAACGATGTAGACACAATCGTTCCCGTTACAGAATGAGCATGAATATTGACTGAAATGAAAACAAACGCCAGTTATTCAGTAACAGGAACGATGTAGACACAATCGTTCCCGTTACAGAATGAGCATGAATATTGACTGAAATGAAAACAAACGCCAGTTATTCAGCAACAGGGACGACGTAGACACATTTTGTAAACATCGTTCCGGTTAGACAATCAGTTTAAGTATTGATTAAAATGAAAAAATTGTCAGTTTTGCAGTAACAGGAACGATGTAGACACATTTTGTAAACATCGTTCCGGTTAGACAATCAGTTTAAGTATTGATTAGAATGAAAAAATTGTCAGTTTTGCAGTAACAGGAACGATGTAGACACATTTTGTAAACATCGTTCCGGTTAGACAATCAGTTTAAGTATTGATTAAAATGAAAAAATTGTCAGTTTTGCAGTAACAGGAACGATGTAGACACATTTTGTAAACATCGTTCCGGTTAGACAATCAGTTTAAGTATTGATTAAAATGAAAAAATTGTCAGTTTTGCAGTAACAGGAACGATGTAGACACATTTTGTAAACATCGTTCCGGTTAGACAATCAGTTTAAGTATTGATTAAAATGAAAAAATTGTCAGTTTTGCAGTAACAGGAACGATGTAGACACATTTTGTAAACATCGTTCCGGTTAGACAATCAGTTTAAGTATTGATCAAAATGAAAAAATTGTCAGTTTTGCAGTAACAGGAACGATGTAGACACATTTTGTAAACATCGTTCCGGTTAGACAATCAGTATAAATATTGACTAAAATGAAAAATTGCCAGTTTTGCAGTAACAGGAACGATGTAGACATATTTTGTAAACATCGTTCCGGTTAGACAATCAGTATAAATATTGACTAAAATGAAAAATTGCCAGATTTGCAGTAACAGGAACGATGTAGACACATTTTGTAAACATCGTTCCGGTTAGACAATCAGTATAAATATTGACTAAAATGAAAAATTGCCAGTTTTGCAGTAACAGGAACGATGTAGACATATTTTGTAAACATCGTTCCGGTTAGACAATCAGTATAAATATTGACTAAAATGAAAAATTGCCAATTCTGCAGCAACAGGAACGATGTAGACACATTTTGTAAACATCGTTCCGGTTAGACAATCAGTATAAATATTGACTAAAATGAAAAATTGCCAGTTTTGCAGTAACAGGAACGATGTAGACACATTTTGTAAACATCGTTCCGGTTAGACAATCAGTATAAATATTGACTAAAATGAAAAAATTGTCAGTTCTGCAGTAACAGGAACGATGTAGACACATTTTGTAAACATCGTTCCGGTTAGACAATCAGTATAAATATTGACTAAAATGAAAAATTGCCAGTATTGCAGTAACAGGAACGATGTAGACATATTTTGTAAACATCGCTCCCGTTACAAAATGAGTATAAATATGGACTAAAATGAAAAAAGTGTCAGCTCTGCAGTAACAGGAACGATGTAGAAACATTTTGTATACATCGTTCCCGTTACAAAATGAGTATAAATATTGACTAAAATGAAAAATTGCCAGTTTTGCAGTAACAGGAACGATGTAGACATATTTTGTAAACATCGCTCCCGTTACAAAATGAGTATAAATATTGACTAAAATGAAAAAAGTGTCAGCTCTGCAGTAACAGGAACGATGTAGAAACATTTTGTATACATCGTTCCCGTTACAAAATGAGAATAAATTTTGACTAAAATGAAAATTTGCCAGTGTTGCAGTAACGGGAACAATCTATATACATTTAGTATACACCATTCTCGTTACAATGTGCGTATAAATTTTGATTAAAATCTAAAAATTGACCTTTTATGCAGTAACTGGAACGAGGTATTCGCAATTACTAAATCATAGTGTTTTTTATTCTAACGATCATCCCTTTATTCAAGGCTATTTTCAAAGTAAAGAGAGTTTCACCAATAGACTAACTGCATATTCGTAGTAATCTTTATTGATAGACTGATGTACACTCAAACAAAGACTCATGTCCTTACGCTTCCAGAGAGGGACATGGCCTAAATCACCTGCAGTTTTTTCTCAAAACCATTCACCCCAAAACGCCGAAAATAGCATTGGTCATGGAGTAATACACTGTCAAACGAGCTATCAGTACTTAGATGGATGTTTCTTCGAGCTATTTCAGCAAAAACTCCCACCTACAAACGATAGTTTGCTTTCTGGGGATGCAAAAGCTCTCCTAAATTCATTCGGTAATTCAAGAATCTGATCGCTGCGGCTGGTTCAGTCGAAAGCACCTTTGTTTGTCTTTGGCAGGAAGTTTGAACTGAAGAAAAATCAGCTAATCAGATCACGTTATTCGTCATCTTTTATTCTGATAGGTTGGGGATAGATCTGTGCCCAGGAGGGCAATGGTGGTCTGTTCTGAGAACAGTTGGGACATAAGGCCCTCACTGGAACGACGACGACAACGGGAGTCTAATTCAATAAGATTAGCATAAGTTGAGTGTCCTTATGGAGTGAGGCTAGTTGACTTACATATCTGGTCGGCTCTTCAATGTTCATGTCATTCATATGTGTTGGAATTTGCTTTGTTGCATCTTCACCTGCACCGTATTGTTTTGGTAGTTGACCAGCAAATTCAGATTTTATGAAATTTAGACTCCATCTACAAGCAGAATAATAACTGCGTAAAATCTGCATCGTCTATCTTTTACATGAAAGTAAACTGAGTGCGTAATTAAGAACGCCAAAATTAACTGCAAATAATTAAGCGTAAATGCTTTTAAATTGTGAAAATGTTTACAAATCAAGACTTATCGGGTGATTTACGAAAGGCCCGGCGTTTGAAAGGCTACTCCTCCGTGAGTATATAAGCAATGACATTTTGCAATATCTAATTAAATAGCTAACGTGTTCAATTATTTTCAGAAATTTTTCTGGCAGTAATCGGTGACTCCATTAGGATTTTACAAGAGATTTTCTAAGCAACATCCCTTCGAGAAACTTTAAAAATTGTGGTAAAATCGCAAGCAAGCTTCCCTGATGTGTTTCCCTCGCAGCGATGACTTCAGTACGCTTTAGCATGTGGTATTCTTAGGGGGTCGAAAAAGTCTTGTCCCTAGTATGAGTAACTTATTCAGGGGGATTCTGTTCTCCAAAGAGGACGAAATACATGAACGCATCCAAGTGTCACGATAAATAACAATGAAAATAACGATGCATTTGCTTGATTTCGTTATCATCTTGAGACGGGGGTGAGGAGACGGGCATTGATTTTGTGATGTAATGCCAACAAGACTGAACTGACTGCAAGAAAGATTGGTTGCAAGACAGGGGGGTTAAGGCATCTTATACTGTGAACAGAATCAGAAATGCTTATCATTTACTTTTCTTCCATTCCATATATTGGTTGGGTTTCTTTCCATTTCCCAAAGTGTCGCACGCACTAACTGGATTATGACAAAGTAAATAAACGAAAATTCGAAAATAAACGAATCAGGTTTAAAAAATTGAAAGAATATAAGGAATCAACTCGTCAGTATAGAACTTTTGTCAAGAGGTAATGTTTAATAATATTCCATTATGTAACATTCCACGATAAAAATCGGAAAATCTCTACTCACGTGTCTGATGGCAGAAAAAAGCTACTTGGAAAGCGATACCATTCTTTTCCAACGCAAATATTTACTTTCTCGTCGAGCTTGAAAGGAGGGGGCAGATCAGACGTATCTTGCAGTACATCATTGTATAAATCTGCGTAAACATCAAGTGGTGCATGATATCCTAGATAAAAGAATAATTTTGAAATCAATCTGCTTGAATCTATCCCGGGTTTGTCAAAAAAGGCCCGGCGTTTTCCTTAAATTCATAAGCAATGACATTTTGCCACATCGGATTGAATAACAGCCGGTACTTTCTTATCAACAGTCCACCAAACCTGATACTTACCGATGTAAAGAGCCCTTGATCTCGAAATTGAAAACAAGGTGAAGATAACTAGGAATGTACACGTGAGCCAATTCGATGATGTAGAAAAATGCTTCTTGTTTTTACTTGTGAAAAGTCGATGGTAGATTTCCTGCAACAAAAGATTGAAAAACTAAATATTATTGTGTTGTGTTGTGTTGTGTTGTGTTGTGTTGTGTTGTGTTGTGTTGTGTTGTGTTGTGTTGTGTTGTGTTGTGTTGTGTTGTGATGTGTTGTGTTAAGTTGTGTTATGTTGTTGTGTTGTGTTGTGTTATGTTCTCTTTTTTTGTCGCGCGTGCTGGGCTGTGCTGTGCTTTGCTTTGCTGTGCTGTGCTGTGCTGTGCTGTGCTTTGCTGTGCTGTGCTGTGCTTTGCTGTGCTGTGCTGTGCTGTGCTGTGCTTTGCTGTGCTTTGCTGCGCTGTGTTTATTATTTTTATTATTATCAATTTCTTTAAAAGTTCGCTAAAAAACTACAATAGCTATGATTAAAAGCTAATTTAGGCCAACAGTGCTGTGCTGTGCTGTGATGTGCTGTGCTTTGCTGTGCTGTGATGTGGTGTGCTTTGCTGTGCTGTGCTGTGCTGTGCTGTGCTGTGCTGTGCTGTGCTTTGCTGTGCAGTGCTGTGTTGGGTTGTGTTGTTGTGTTGCATTGTCGTGCATTGTCTTAGGATAAGTTGAATTGCACATTAGTAAATCTTAATTCTATTACTTGCATTATATTCCTGAAAAAGTGACAAATGTATTCCAACTAGGTTTAATGGCAAGTAAATTGTGGATAAAATCGAATGTTGAAGTGTCGTTCCCATCCAAACCCCCTTACCAGATTTTCCTAATTTCTGGGTCTAAATGAAGGGTGCTTTTAACAAACAATATTTTGCATGTAAGCTGGCCTTTGATTGATAGACTGAGTTTGAATGTCGGCAGCGTACTTATTATTTCATAGCCTGTGAAGTGTGTTAACTGTTTTGGGCTCATCCGGGATTCTAGAACACATTGTATACATCAAGGATGTGACCCAAATGGTGATCACTGCACACATTTATTTTTATCAGAATAGCCTATCACTGTGAACAGGAAGTCTTCATATTTGAAATGAGAATATTCGAGTACAAAAAATTACCTGAAGATTGGACAAAGCAACAGATCCAGCCAAGCAAATGTATGGATAAACAGGAAACAAGAAACGCTCTTCCTAAAAAACAACGACATACTGAGAGTTGCAAATACTAAACAAATTAGCTATAGCTTGAGAGTTAGATCTGGTACATCGATTTTTGTTCAACACAGCATTGTAGCAATGCATGGGCATCGTATTATTGCTTGAAAATCTATGAAGTGGTAGCAAGAGAATGTCTGTAGCATTTATGGTTTATTATTTGAAAATCTGATGACGTCACTGCTTTAAAGCAAGCATAGAAACTTTAAAGACACTGCATTCTGAAACTGATGAACACATCAACACATTTAAACACAAGATCAAAGAAAATTTCTTCGAAAATATACAAAGAGAGGAAGATGACGTATATGTGTACTATTGACACAATAGACCCTCTCTTGAGTAATTACAATTACGACTCCATCGAGGATTTCAATCCCCTCTTTAGGCATTTTACAAGCAAGAAATACGCACAAAATTGAATTTGCTTATCTTTTCTGCGCTCATAAAATGCATGAAAAATTACGAAAATACTTCAGTTTTTCACCTTTCCAGAAGAATTTGATTAATTTTAGTCCATCAAGCACTCGTCGTAGTACAAAATTTTCAAAAATTAAAACTCTCTGGCTCGCCTGGTAAGGTTAAGTCCGGACATGACGAAAATCCCAATGTAAAGAAACTCCCAAAAATAAAGACCTAATGTGTGTTCCTTGAAGATAAAATTCTGTCTAAATTCTCCCCCGAGACTACCATACATGTTGGTACAGAACGAGAAATAGAGGATTGAGCTAAAGATGGCGTCGAGGAATTTTTACCGAGATGCATGGCGTTCGAATTAGAAAAATTTAACGGTTCTACAGGAATTCGATTTAAGAACGCAGAGAATCTCGGTGAAAAATTCCTCGCCACCATTTTTTGCGCAATCGTCTATTGTTGCGTTGCCTTAAACAACTTTCGATATTACAACCCCTCGAGTTACACAACGACCCAACTTTAACTGCCAGAAGAAAACCAAGTAAAATGGAAGCTATTCTAGATTCAGTGCAAGGATTCAGAACCAGTGCAACCAAAAGGATCCCTAAAAATGTTCGGTTAGCAAAGCTTTCTTCATAGCATAGGTTCCAAATCTTTACATCGACGTCAAAAAGTTGGGTGTAAATTTCTATGACTTAGTTCTTCAAACTGACTGGCGTAAACAAAACCTTAGCTACTTATCCACAATTCTACCGTTGGACAAATTTTTTAATATTTCTGCAATTACAACGTATTTTATATTTCAACTCTTTTCAGTCTGTTACGTCATCAAATTTCTAAATCATAAAGCACAAGTGACAAATTACTTTTGCTCGATATTATCTTGGAGGCATCCATAAATGACGGTTTTCTTGGAAATCAATTCATGTTGCAACAAAAAATGTAGAAATTGCGATGGTTTTAAGTTTCATTGAAAATTTTTCTTCAATTGTTGAAGAAGAACAAAGACATTCCAATTCTGAAAGTATTGAAGATTTCACAAAAAACCAACGACATAATTATTGCAAAATACCTGAAGTTTCTTTGAAGGCATTCAGCTCAAAGAAATAGGTCAATGATTTTTTAAACCCACTTTTTTAAAGATTTGGAGCCTATGTAAATCTTCATGACCTTGGATAAGATTTCATATCGGCAACGGAAAGCCCCCGTATGGCCTCCTCTTGAAATTTCTACAACACTGTATCAATTGCTTGCCGCTCATCTTGCTGAAAGAGCATATCTGTTTGACGAACTCTGTTCAGTTTAGTTTCCGGTAAACGAGCGCCATGAATACAGGCTAAAACATTTATGCCTTCCACGGACAAAAATTGGGTGAGAGAATATTTGATGATAGAGTCTAAGACCCCGTTTAAAAGGGATAGAATCCAAATGGGATCCGGTCCGTTGGGATCCGATCCATTTTGCTGCAGAGCTTTTACACCTGATCGGATCCAGAAATATCCGCGTTTGCATGGGATTGGGTTCCATTTGGATCTTTATGACTTTTTAGTAACGCTCTGGTAAACCTTTTGTCTCATTTCTAATCAAATCCTTTGAAATTTTGCGCTCTTATGGGATCTTTGTCTCATCTCCGATTTCTCCCTTTGAAATATCAACAAATGCTTTTTAATTCTATTGCGTGACTTCCTATCCTTACCGGTTTGGATCCGCTCCCATCCGTTTAAACGAGACCGTTTTGGGATCGGATCCAAACCATGAGTATTGGGGACACGATTTGGGTGTTGATCGTCTCCACCATACCTGGCCTAAAAGTTGTCAATGTATGTATTTCGTGACCTTTCTTGTCTGCAATTCATTGTTTACCTTCCCTTTCTTGATTTGGAGCTGATGGCTTGCTCTCGACAATTTGAAATGGGCCTAAGGTTCAAACTGTATCACGCTCTGAAAGTTATGAACTGAGAGCTAGTTCCCAGATCGATGCGGCCTCCCAACAACTCATTCCGAAAATAGAGAGTTTACGAAACCGCGACGACAATGGCAACTGCAACGCAATGTTGCTTTTGTTTCAGAACTTTTGATTCAAAAGATTCCTTGCTTTTCGTTCTAATTTGCCTCCCTTGAGAGACTCTGAAGTTGTCCTATTAAATTGCACAACTGGGGAACTCCATTTCTGGCGTTCTGTACTGCTGATCCAGGCCTGTGAAGTTAAACTCAGTCATTTTAAGTTCTCGTCGTCAAAGAAAAATATAGTTTTCAGTCATCTCTGAATTATAGGGCCTTATTCAAGCCTTTTGGATGATATATCAAAGGTAGCTTACGGAAACAATGCTTGTATTGCGGAATTTCAGATGACGTTCTGGCTGGCGTTGCCGTCCTGGTTTCGTAAACTCTCTAATGTCATTGGGAGGCCGGATCGATCTGGGAACTAGCGTGTATTTTTCTGACTCACTTGGCATATTTGAAGTGCCAAATCAGGAAACTCATTTGTCCAGCAATGTCTGTATTCAGCAATGTTGGCTAGGGCTGTGAGATTTGCTAACAGTAACTTGAGTGATTTCACCTTCATAGCTACAGTTTCAGTAAGCGCGAGCCAAAGACAAACGCGTTTTATACAAATAAATGCTTAAAATTCAAGAAGACTTTACGACGAACGTGTCTAAAGTATGCTAAAAACGAAAACTTCTGCTGAACTGTTTCTACTTAACTCTACGAAAATACTACTGTCTTCCAAGCATATCAATATTTAAGTCTTCTCTTCTTGATTACAGTCTTTCGAAGGAAACAAGACAGGGCTACATATCAATTCTTCCTTGCACTATTTTCCGGGATGTACCGCTGCTACAGCTCTGACTCAGACAATCGGCACTCTGCATCTGACATTGGTAAGTCCTTACCGAAGTCGATGACCGAAAGAAGCAACTCGGCATGGGGCCTGGAGCGTTCTTTGCATTGTTCCCCTCCCGTTGGCCTTCCTTTAACTTCGTCTTCCCTTGTCTTGTAGCATTTCCTTCCCTCCCATAGCAACTCTGTCGTCGAATACCCTTATTTCACTGCTCCTCTTTTACCCCCCCCCCACCCCTTTCGCGTAACGAATCGTTACGCAGTGGCACGAGCCATTGAATTTCTTTTGACCTTGAACCGTCTCTGTGTTGCAGCTGGTGAATTTTTATATTTCCTTGCACCTGCTTTCCTCTCGGTTCTTTTGGTCATATACGCCTCTACTCGGGACTTCTTCTTCGGTGTCTGCCCTAAGTCCTCTTCATCTCCATCTGCAGCCTTACGTTTCCTCGAGCCAGACTCCCCAATACCGAAAAGACCCAACTTAATCAATGCAAAAATGTCCAATCTTTGCTTTTTAGCCGCATGTAGCTCTTTAAAATCGTCTTCTTCGCTTAATACGACTGGTCTCTTCTTTTCGTTCGATTTCCCGATCTTTAAAAGGCTTGATTCAATTAATGTGAAGGCATCTAACTTCTGTTTCTTCTTTGCAATAACGTAATCGTCATCCTCCCAGTCCTCATCAGTAAGCTTTCGTTTCCTTTGCTTTCTCATCTTCATCAGTGTAACTTCTGTATACGACTTGCTGTTCTGACGAGGTTCTTTGGCTCGTTTCTTGTCCCCACTGCAATCCAGATGATGAGAAGTATGAGTTGCCACTGCTGAATCGTTTACGACATCCTCTGTCTGAATCGATTGTGTTGACAGATTGACTGTTCCACAGGACTCATTGAAAGTCAGACAAGGCTTCTTCAGCCCAATTAGTGCAGTTGAGTACATTGGCTCTGTGACTTTAGGTTCGACTCCGCTGCAATGAAGAGGGTGGGAAGGTATCACTGTTGAATCTTTTATGGAATCCTCCTCCTGAGTGGACCTAGTAGACAAGTTGACGGTCCCATAACACTCGTCAGAAGCTAAATTTGGTTTCTCGTGGCCAACTACAGCACACGAGTTCACGGTCTCTTTGGCTTCACGCTCGGCTCCACTATAATCCAGAAGGTAAGAAGTAGACAGTATAACTGTGGAATCCTTTATAATCCTTGTGGAATCCTTGTGCGCGGACTGTGTTGAAAGGTTGTCTGTCCCATTGGACTCATTGGAGGCTAAAATCAGCTTTGTCCGTCCCAATACTGGACAAGACAAACTTTTCTGAATGGGTACTTTGGCTTTATGGTCGTCTCCACTGCAATCCAGACGATGGGAAGTGGAAGCTGTCAGTGTTGACATGCTTACTACCCCACAAGACTCATTAGAAGCAGAACTTTTAGTGGGTGTTTTTGGATCTTTCTCTTCACCACTCAGACATGGCATTTTTGGTACATTCCTTACAGAATCCTGATCTGAAAATTCTTTGCATGGACTAGTTTTAAGGGCATTCAGACATGGCCTCACATCGATAACTGTCGTCGATGCATCATCGACTGGGGGTTCCATTTCCGTCTCTTGCATTGGCCATTCTCGCTCCCATTTACTGACCACAATGCAATCATCAAAATAGTTTGTTTCCTCAGTAATATCCTCAGAGTTAGCATCCAGCATTGTTACCATTTGTCTTCTTGCAGTAGCACTTACAATGGTTGGTTCCAGCGAGTCACTTAAAGCTGCCAAAAGTTCACCCGCATTCAAGCTCTCACTGTCGCATTCAGCCATGTCACAATTACTTGTAAATATCACAGTTTCTTTAGAGACACTATCCTGGTTGAAAACAGGCTCGGTTGCCATGACACACTCGTTTCCAACGTTAACTTCATTCTCTGCTCCAGTTTGTACTACAGGCATAGCCTCATCCCGGGCTGCAGCCTGACCAGAAAACATTGAAAGGCGTTCTGCATGAGATATTACACCATCAAATCTCGGAGTAAATTGGTTTGTAAATACTCCAGTAAAATTAGGCCAGCTTGGCTGGATGACTGTTGGCATATTCTGTGAATTGAAGCCAGGAGAAATCGGTGCCTGGTTCTGTTGTTCCATTGCAATTGGCTCAGGCATTTCAGCCAACTGAAGTATGGGTACATGTTGCTGGTGTGAGGGCTGGCAAGGTTGGGCAAAGGAGAGAGAAGATGGTTTTATCAACTGCTGATTTATAACAGGCAACTGCGGTATTTGGAGATTAAATCGTTGTCTCTTGCACTTGTTATTCCCCTGAGAGAAGCCATCATCGTTTTCAACGTTGAGAGATTTAAATGATTTCGAGAACAGTTCTGCAAGCTCATCATCAACACTGTCGTAACCCTGGTCGTCGGCCATTGGACTTTGAACCGCTAGCTCTTCAGCCGATGGCATTTCAGCCACTGGTACTGCTGCTGATGGCCTTTGAACCGATATTTCTTGATCGGCAGCCGTGAAAAGATTCCCTGTAGGCTCCTGCGACTGTTGCATCTCCACAGTGTCTTTATTGTATGACCATAGCGATTTGGTGATCAGATTTGCAAAGTTTTCATCAATGTTCCGGCAATCCGAAGAACTTTGCTTTGATGGAGTTGCGACTAAGCTCTCCTGTTGACTCTGTTGATTTTTGAGCTCTGAATTCTTACTGAGCGACATCTTTGAGCGAGTCCTCTTTCGCTGCATCAAGCTATTCCCGTCTTGGGGGGCCTTGAGTCCTCTTTTACACTGACTTGCCTTCCCTTTTCCACTACCACAATGATATTTAGACATTTGTGGTCGTTTGGTATTCACTGAGCTATGACTTTCATCACCAGAGTCTGAGTCTTGACTGCACTGTCTTCGCATAAATCTCTTTTTCCTGCTTTTTGCACTTTGACTACCAGTCTTAGCAATGATCTTCTTAGCATCCATAACTTGACTTGCATTACGTGGCTCTTGCGTAACAGTAAGAGATTGATCTTGAGGTAGGGATGGCTCATGCATTTGAAACTGGCACTGCTCATGCTGAATGGATTGGCATACATTGGTAGCTGAGATAGAAAGCATTGCATTTACATCGGTGCGGTCAGCATCCAAGATTGGATCAGCATTTTCTTGCTCTTGCATAACGAGAAGAGACTGATCTTGAGGTAGGGATGGTTCCTGCACCTTAAACTGACACTGCTCCTGCTGAAGGGGTTGGCATATATCTGGATTTGATACAGAATACATTTTATTGCCACTGGGAGCATCTGTATCCAAGAATTGACTGGCATTGAGCTGCTCTTGCATATCGAGGAAGGACTGCTCTTGCGGTAGACATGGCTCCTGCAATGGGCACTGCGCTTGGAGTAAGTTATACTGACCATGAGAATGCACAAGGGGCTGGCATAAATCTGCAGCTGGCATAGAAGACATCGCATTCAGACTGGCAACGTCAGCGTCTAAGATTTGATTGGCATTAAGTTCCTTTTGCATGGCGGGGAGAGATTGCTCTTGAGAGAGAGACGGTTCTGGCATTTCAAATTGGCACTGCTCCTGTATTAAGTTATGCTGACCTCGGCACGGCACAAGGGGCTGGCACACATCTGGGGTTGGCACAGAAGACATCCTATCGACATTGGCAACGTCAGGATCCAAGATTCGATCGTCATCAAGGTGCTCTTGCGAAGCGGGTAGGGATTGATCTTGAAGTATGGATGGGTCCTGCAATTGGCACTGCTCCTGCAGTAAATTATACTGACCACGGCAGTGCATAAGGGGCTGAGATACATCTGCAGCTGGTATAGAAGACATTCCATCAACATTGGCAACATCAGCATCTAACTTGGCATCAAGTTGCTCTTGAATAACAGAGAGGGATTGAGGGAGAGACGGTTCCTGCAACTGGCATTGCTCCAGCAGCAAGTTATGCTGACCTCGGCACGGCATAAGGGGCTGGCATTCATCTGCAATTGGCATAGAAGACATCGCATTCAAGTTGGCAGAGTTAGCATCCAAGATTTGACCGGCATTAACTTGCTCTTGTGTGACAGGGAGGGATTGCTCTTGAGGCATAGAAAGCTCTGGCATTTGAAGTTGGCACTGCTCCTGCAGTAAGTCATGCTGTCCACGGCACTGCATAAGGGGCTGGCAAACATCTGCAGCTGGCATAGAAGACATGGCATTCAGATTGGCAGAGTCAGCATCCAAGACCTGACCAGCATCCAAGACTTGACCAGCATTAACTTGCTCTTGTGTGACGGAAAGAGATTGCTCTTGAAGCAAAGACGGCTGTTGCAGCAGGAATTGCTCCCGCACATGAGGCTGACAATGCTCCTGTAAATTTACGACGGGCGATTCAAGTGCCACATCTGCTTTCGTTACAACACCTGGCTCTGTGCAGGCCATAGACGTCTGGAACAAGCCAACCAGCTCATCGCAATCACTCGGTGGCTCCACATCTTGCAGGCTCAAAGATCTAGCTAAAGATAGCGTGACACTTTCTGTTAGTTCCTCGCTGTCCAGCTCCTTCTTTCGCTTGTCTTCCAGTTGCTGCTTATGATCTTCTCCTGCTTCTGTGTCCTCTTGGCAAAAGCTTTGCTCGACAATCGCATTCTGAGAAATGCCAAATTCAACATAAACTCGCTCGACATCTTCAACAGATTTGAATTCAGTTGCTTCGGCTTCTGCCGTCGCCAAAAATTGCTCCATCTCTTGAATATCATTAAAACGACAGTCATCACAATTGCTCTCCTCGTCCCAGTCAGAGTCCTTCTCATCTACAACTACATCTCCTGGCAAAGGAAGACTCGCAGCGTACGCCAACATGTCTTCATCAAAAGTAGAGCCTTGTTTGATATGGTCTATGAAGCTACTGCGATCTTCAACTTTTCTTCCATCTGAATCTGCAAACTCAAGAGAGCAACCAAGTTGTTTCGAGGTCAAACTATCTGTGTTATGATCTCCAAGCTCCTCGTAAGACAAATCTTGAGACTCGGTCGTTTTACCTCTCACCTCAGTTGGGAACTTTGTGACTTCTTCAAGCATCTCTTGCTGAGGACCATCTTCATCGTCTTCGAATTCAGACCGGTCCGATGACGACTCATAAGTGCTATCTTCGTCAAATTCCTTGTGACGTGGAATTTGTAGATTTTGATGTAAACCTGGTGTTTCTTTCGCTTCGTAAGAGAACTCAGTTGCACTTGCAGTGTAGCTGTCTGCCTCTGGAGCAGGTCCATGGGCTGTTATGTGGCTCAGCATTGGATCTGATAATCCCCGTCCACCAGCAAAGTCCTCTATCCCTTCCGTGCTTGTCAATGGGCTCTCTTCATTCTGCTCAAGTTCAATTCCGTGTGAGATTCTGTAAAACATAGCAGGGACGCTGGAGACAACGTGCTGGGGTTCATGGAGGACAGCTGATGGCTGGCTGATCAAAGAGGGTTCTTGGACAGGACACTCTTCAGTCCAATCGTCATCATCCTCGTTGAAGTCAAATGGCAGTGGAAGGCTTAAAGCAAATTGGTAGATGTCTTCAGGAGTGCTTATCTTCTCTTCCTGTAGACCTACAAATGTGATAAAGACATTGTCTTATTGTGATGTTAGAGGTTTCATAATTGTAGAACGGAAGAGACGGGCAATCAATTAAATAAACAATATGACTAAAATTGTCATGGATCGTAGGCAAGATTTACGATGCTACTCAAAGAGTATAGCTCAGAATTAGGAGATTTGACGTGTCATTTTGTTCCCTTTAAGTCATGAAAACAAATATTCCACCACCTTTCAATATATCTGGACATTTACAAAAGCGATAAAAAGAGAATGTCTAGTTTGCGTGCAGATTTTACCTTTCCACTGGAAGATGAGCCATTGGCGATCCTCATTAGCTCTCCATCGCAGTGAAAAGCAAAGTCTGGCCACAGGCTAGAAAATTTCATATTAGATCTGATAATTGAATGTTAATGATTATCAAAACGTATTACTTCATTGGGTCACCCAGTATAAGATGGTTATTGCATAAAAAAGACTTGTATTCTATAAAAACATTTACCTAGCAAGAAACATTTTCCTTTGCTTGGCACAATTCGTTCCTCATCAACAAGAATGAATTTTTCAAGCAAGAAGGCAATTTCTTCAAAGCGTTTGTCCATATCCGTGAGAGTAGGATGACGCTGATAAACTCTGTGAAGATTACACTCGGATTCTTCCTGGATGACATAATCTGCTTGATCTGGATTGCGACTAGCTTCAGGGCAGATTTTCTTGAAAATTGTCTTCTCGTGGTTGTTGTTGTTGTTGATACTTTTGCACGTGTTGACATCTTCAGACTTAGAACTGATGTTGCACATAGCAGTCCTATGACAAGTACGGAAAGAATAGCATTAATAAACAAACATGAATAAAGAAAGGAAGTATTAAAGAAAAGATCAACCGAGGCAAAGATGGAAAGGTTTCATGACCTAATGGAATAACTACAGTTGAATAAAGCATTATATTATAGACCTAAAATACATTTGAGTTTCCATATCAAACAATTCAAAATTATGTCCACATTACTGTTTCACCATAGGCAATATTTGTCTTGTACAGTAATATTAAGTATCTCCTGTCATATTAAGAGTTTGTAGAAATAATCTATTTCATAAACGAACCATACAATGAACTCAGACTTAAAGTAGCTGATTGCATTTATGAAAGACGTGGCATAAAACAAACAAACATTGATTGAAGTAATTGTCATTCGCGTATTTACTTTTAAGTTCTAATGTGCCGGGTAACCGAGCAGTACTTCTTTGACGAACGTTATTTTCTTTTATCGGACACATCACTGTCCAAAGAATGCCACACATCTGCAGACATCATCCGACAACCAATGATGTGACCATCATTCAGTCTGAGTCAGTAAGGGGAGGAGATAGCTCAATGGTAGCTAACCTAAGTGGTAGCACACTTGACTATCAATCCGACCGATGTTGGTTCGAGCACCTTCTTCGTAGATTGAGGAGAGTCAACAACTGTCTTAACTCTAAGTTGGGGGGGGGGCCGGAAGTGTGGTCAAATCAAAAGGAAGGACCAGGGCACACCTTCGATAAGCTAACTTTCTCAGTATCCTAAAACCACCTGCGGATGCTAAATAGATGAAGAGTTCTATACCCATTGACCTGATTTGAATGGACTGTTTGCACGAAGAGTCATAGCAATCTCAAACCTACACAATTAGGAATCTAATGCGTTATCTATCTCCAGTTTCCAAGAATCTTTCAATTAAATGAAACATTACAAGAGGTTCTCTAATCATCCCTAGTCCAGTAAAAACCTTATCAAGTACAAGCTCAAATGAAGATCATTCAATAAAGTTATTTAATTTAGATTCGAAAATAAAAAGAAAGCAAACATCTTACCTTTCGTTTACCACTGCAAGCTTGCAACAATCGGTCTTTTTGGCAGCCAATGAGTCACTCTGCGCCATGATTGTTTATCCCACGAAAATCTCTTATAAAACTACCGAGAGCTGGCGAAAAAGCGTTCTCTCGAATTGCAGTATATAGTAAATAATTAAATAGTAAGTAAATAAGAAGAAAAAGTAGCAAAAAGTAGTAAAAATAGTAAAAATAAGTAAACACCTGAGTGCATCGGAACACACTCAGCTTCTTGCAACTATAACAAGGTCTGGTTTGAAAATGATCAATCTTGCGTTATAATAGCAAACTTGATTATGACGTCGCTAATTGGCTGGATGCAGCTCTAATTGGTTGGTTTTAATTTGACCCTTTGACAATTTGATTAATCTGACGTCTAACTGATGGCGTAACACCCTGTGTAAAAACTATTTAGCAACTAAATCCAACGCTAATCGGTAAGTTTCAGGGGGCATCATAATTCTGAATGGTTCGCTAGTTAGATAAAGGCTAAACATCAACAGGAATAATACAGCTTTGCCTCCTGAAGATATAGCATCCAGCACGTTTGTTGACCCGCAATGTGGTTGCTCCAGGGGTGAAAGACTTAAGAAGAATAGGGCTATCGGTTGTTTCATGACCAAAAGTGGAAAATAGTGTCCGACTTTGACAAACAAGTAAATAACACAAAATATATAAGCACTTTGATGCGAATTGAAAGAAGCGACGTTTCGACCATAGCCCGTTATCAAACAAAGAAAATTAGTAGAACCGACACTAATCAAGCAAAAAGAAGCCGATTTTGATAGGCCACGTAAATCATACAGGCTGCAGTCACACCAGCCTACGAGTAGACCAATCATGCAAAAGTAGAGAGGATCCATGAAACAAAGAGTACAAAGTTGTTACGGCCTCCTATGCAATCAGTTCTAATTATTTTAATAATTTGCGAACGCGTCTAAAAGAAGCCAAAAAATTAAGTTCCAGAGATCTGGAAACAACAGTAGCAAGCTATTGCCCTTTCTTTTGTAGACCCTCTCTTCTTTTGAGTGATACGTCCATTAGTAGGGTACGGTAACACTGCGTAATCGATCTCCATTGCATTGAACAAACTGTGATCGCTCTTCTTTTTCACATACAGCTGTGTATGTTTAGAAACTACTACTCGGAGATCTCATTGGTCGCGCCATTTTTATCGCGAATTTAACAGGATCTTCAGACAATTTGGTTATCAGTCCAGCATGAGTGCCATCATACAATTCAATAAACAAGCGAAAACTGGGACTAAGGTAGTTAGCCTACTTCAGATCTAGTGTTTCAGATCCTTTTCGGCCATTTTGGAACAAACGAAGTTTTGAGAGGTCGAGATTGGCAATCTATCCTTGGTTCGTAACAATGCGAGAAAAATCACGAAAATACTAAAGTCATCCTGCTATTCAGCGACCGGCCTTATTACTGTGTCCAAGCGTGAGCACGGCTCACTGGCACAAAATATTAGTGCACATTAGCTACTGGCATCTTCACTGTACTCACTCTCCATTGATTGTTAGCACATTTTCCAACCAGCTGCTCGCAGGCTAAAAATACCCAGTGAGAAAGAAAAAATACCCAATTTTCAAAACTAATGGCACCAAGACTTCTTCACTGATTTGCACGGCTCAAATTCTAGTTAAAAGCCGAAAGATTGAAGCATTATTGTGATCTTTCCCGCTGTCTTACCAGCACTAGCAGTACTGATAACTTTAACCTAAAAACTTCATGGTTATAAAATGACTGAAAAGGGCCTAAAACAATGATCAAATTGCAACGACTCTCCTTACACAGAACAATACGCATTGGGCATTTCACCTCGCTCAAGAGCTCTAAGACATCGATTTTCAAACAACTACTAAAGATTTTCAGTCCTATGGAAATAAATATGCGGCAGATATCTCTCAACAATGAACAACTACATTTTCTTTAGTTACCTGTGCGAGGAGTCTGCTATGATTTGATCGATGTTTTAGGCCCTTTCTCAGTCTTAGCCTGATGAAAAGTTAAGCTCGAAACGTTGTGACTACCTGATCATCTACGTACAAAGTCGAATATTTGACAAATTTATACTTTTATTGATACAATCGACGTACAACACGCTCAACAGCTTTGTTTACTATTGGTCTTTCTCAGTTACTTTGCTCCAATAAAATTTTTGTAAAGTTCCATTTACCCGTACTTCTAGTTCTAGTGAGACAGCGAGAAAAATCATAAACATACTTTAATCTTTTGGTTTTTAACTAGGATTTGAATCATTGGCATCTGTGACGTACTCCTGGTGTTAGGAATTTTCAAAAAGAGGGAATTCTCAAAGCTCAGCAAAATGGTTTCCAATGAAACATCGCCCCATCCTATCCAAATTTGCATGGTTGGTGACTCACAGTTGCGTAGAATGGATGCTGACAAAATGTCAAACAATCATCACCAAGTTGTTTTAAATGCAAAATCAGGAATGAAAGTCGAAGAGGCAGCTAATCATGTAGATTGTGATGCAGATGTAATAATTATGCATGCGGGCACCAATAATCTGCGTGATTCGACCCCAGAAGAAGTTGCTGAAAAGGTCGTCAAAACCTTCAAGAAAATTAAACAAAAGAATTCCAAAGCCCAACTCGCATACTCCTCTATTTTCAGAAGGAAGGGCAATGCTACTGCAAACGGTATGAACGTTAAAGTATTTCAAACAAATAAGATTTTAAAAGAAGAACTCATGCTGCAGGGTATAGACTTTATTGATAATGATAACATTTTATATGGTAATATCTGTGATGATGGTTTACATATTAACCAAGGAGGAGCAAAAAGATTTGCACGGAATGTCAAGAAATATGTAGAGTATTGGTAGGGGTACACGGGTTCAATGAAAAATCTAAGCGAATCGCAACGTAATTTAAGAATGCAGTCGAACAGAGGTTTACGAATTGCATCACTTAATGTTGTATCATTACGTAAGCACCATTGTGAAATTGAGCATGTGATAAACGAGCACAAATTTCACATTCTGGGTTTGAATGAAACGAGGTTAAGTAAAGATATTACAGACCCAGAGGTAGAGCTGGAAGGCTTTGAAATCCACCGTAAAGACAGAGATGTCAACGGCGGTGGTGTAGCTATCTATATAAACTCGAGCATTAGCCATAATCGTAGATATGATATTGATGATCCACTATTAGAAATCGTAGCCGTAGAGATCACTCCCTTGCATGCCAGAAATTTTATAGTTATTTGTTGGTACAGACCCCCAACCCCCGGCAATGACAAGGAGAGTTTTGAGGCATTAAGGAACTTACTCTCTGCTGTAGATGCAGAAGGTAAAGAGATTATCTTAATTGGTGACACTAACTGTCATCTAAAAAATCACAAGGATGGGTGCACCAAAAGCATAAAATCAATTTATTCTGAGTTCCAATTTGAGCAGCAAATAAATGAATATACTAGGGTAGCTGCGCTAGAGAAAGATGGTGCTTCACACACTTCTAAGACTCTTATTGATCACTTTGCCACCAATCGCCCAAATTACATTTTGAGAGCGAGCGTGCTAAAATTAGGAATGGTCGATCATTACCTTATCTTTGCAGTTAGAAAACTAAATGCAAAACGACTTTTAGATAAGCAAGTGAAAATAGTCGAAACACGTAGCCTTAGAAACTATGATAAGCAGCTATTCCTGGACGAGTTGTCAGCCATTGACTGGAACGAGATGCTTTCCCCAACTAATGGCGACCCTGATCTCATGGCTTCGGTCTTTAATAGTGTTATCTCATCTCTTCTGGAGGTGCATGCACCATTAAAGCGCAGAAAAATAACAAGCCATCACGCTCCTTGGATTACTGTAGAAATAAAAGACCTGATGAAGGAACGTGATCTAGCAAAAAAGAGGTCCGAGAAAGATGCTTCCTATTGGTCAGACTATAAGAAGTTACGGAATAAAGTCACTTCTGAACTACGTGCCAGGGTACAGGAATACTACTATAACCTTATTGATGAAACCCAAAACAATCCGAAAGCTATGTGGAAAACAATAAATAAGGTCTTACATAAGAACTCAAATCAAACTGGAACTCAAAACATCATTTTTGAAGGTACAGAACTAAAATCAGCTTCACAAATTTCAGAAGCTTTCAACAAACATTTTACGACGGTTGGACCTAAGTTAGCGGAGAAAATAGAAACTCAGCCTTCCGATGACCCTCTTAAGTACCTTGGAGATAAAACCGGAGGAACCAAATTTAAGCTACAGCCAGTAAATGTAGGGTATGTAGAACGTGCTATAAAAGCTCTGGATAACTCGAAGTCTCCAGGTGCTGACAGAATCCCCGTCAAAATACTTAAAGATGCCATAAACTTAGTTTCGAAACCACTGACACTGATATACAATGCATCTTTAGAACGGGGTATTTTCCCCCGGATCTGGAAATTAGCCAGAGTAACACCTATTCATAAGGCGGGCACGAAAACAGATGTAAACAACTACCGGCCTATTTCAGTGTTATCAGTTGTGTCAAGAATTTTAGAAAAGATTGTACACGACCAACTAATGGAGTTTCTAAAGGAACAAAAAAGGCTTTGTTTAAACCAGTTTGCGTTCCAAAAACTACACAGTACACTGACATGTCTATTGAATGTTATAGACCCGTGGTTCAAGAACTCTGATGAGGGGAAAATAAACTTGAGTATATTCCTTGATCTCAAGAAAGCATTCGATACCGTTGACCATAAAATCCTATTGTCGAAATTGCGAGAGTATGGTGCTGAAGGTGCTTCCCACAGCTGGTTCACTTCTTATCTGACCAATAGGGAGCAGTTCTGTTATTTTGACGGATCCACTTCCAGCAAAAGCAGCATTGAGTGTGGTATTCCGCAGGGCTCGTGTTTGGGACCCTTACTCTTCATACTATACATTAATGATTTTGAGAATTGTCTAAAAAGCACGATCCCAAATATGTATGCTGATGATACATGTGTGAATATCGCATCAGAAAACCTGAATGAACTTCTAACAGATTTGAAAAACGAGCTGGAAAATGTATCGAATTGGATGAGGATTAATAAACTTAGTTTGAATGCCAGTAAAAGTGAATATATGGTTATAGGCCACAGGCGACAACTAAATAAGATAGGTAATGATTTGCCAGATCTTGTCCTCAACAATGAAGTTATCAAAAGGGTTGACAAGACAAAATACCTAGGGATCAACATCGACGAAAGCCTTAATTGGAAAGAGCAGTACAAAGCTATCAAAAACAAGCTGAAAGGGGGCTTGAGCTCCTTAAGAAAGCTGAAAAACATCCTTCCGCAAAGGAAACTTGATCAAGTTTACAAAGCTCTCTTTGAAAGCCATCTTCGCTATGGCAACATTGTTTGGAGTACTCTTTCCAACACCAAACTATCCCAATTGCAACGATTACAGACAAGGGCAAAGAAGCTAATAGCGAATGCCAAGTATAAGGACGGATGGACTTGCAAATGGCTCTCTGTAAAGTCATTGATCTCCTTTGACCAAGGAGTCATGACATATAAAATCTTGCATGACCTCTGTCCCGAAAATCTTCGCCATAAGTTCACTGAAAGATCCATGATTTCAGAGTATAGAACCAGAAACCATGGAGATCTGCAAATTCCTAAAGTTAGGTTAGAATATGCAAAGCGAAGTTTCTACTTCTCTGGTGTCAAAAACTGGAATGATCTCCCTGATAACATTCGAGAAAGAGACTCAATCGCTCGTTTTAGAACAGGTCTTAGAGATTATCTTTTGAACCTTTCACAGGACCCAAACACGACCCCTTGGTAGAGCAGCAATATTCCAATTTTTTCTTTTTTCTTTTCTCATATTATTTTATAGAAATATTGTTAATAGGATATTAATTTGCTGAAAGGATCTCGTGTGTTTTAAACAATGATAAAATGAAAAAATGAAAAAGGGAACCTTTTTCTGGCTCACACAATACTTTTAATGAATCCTGTCCAGCAAAGCTTTATTTATTCCATTCCACCAATTTCTCTGGTTTTACGATCTTTCTAACGCCTGAAGTTTTCCGGTACACCTGGCATATAACAGTGGTATTACGACAGATTCTCACCTTGTGGGGTCTTGTGAAGAAGATAAGAAACCAGAGGTACATGGGTGACATTGCTATCCACGTCGGAATATGGTATCCTGAACCTGCAAGATTATGCATACATTGATCAAGAACTTGTAAGAGCAACGATATTATACCAATAGTATATACCATACAGTAGTGTCCCGCATACAAGAAACAATGTCTTCACTTTGAGGTCTGATTCGTTTCTTATAATATGAGATACAAAGTTCAATTCAGGGTAAAGTTTCTTAAGTTTCTTATTAGAAAAATCATGTACTATCAAAGAACTACTAAGACACAAGCCCCATTGTCATATAAACTACACTATTTTGATTTGTATTTGTAAATTTTCACTACAAAGAAAAGGCACAATTATTCAAGGAAAGTGCTTTTTGCTTCATTTGCATGCAAAGTCTTGTTTTCATTTGAATATGTACAGTCTGATTCAACTGCAGAGCTGAATTTCAGGCCTGCACCAGTTTCTTATAAAAGGGGGTATTATTTCAAAAATCAGGGCCTGGTGTTTCTTAAATTCATGTTTCTTATATGCGGGACACTACTGTACTAACAAAAATAGTAAAACCAAAGTAAAGTTGTTCTAAAGCTTTTATCATAATTCAATATTCAAAGGTGCTTTACAATTCCATTAACTTTGCACACTAACATACCCAACATTTTACAGCTCATAGCTTAATCAAAGATCCAGGGGGTATTAAGTATACTTCGCTGACGAAATATGTCCCCTTTCCAGGATATCGTTTTCGCTTCTCATTCTAACGCTGGGTATCGAGATGAAGCAATTTTTCTACAGCTGTTTGTCAAGAAACATTGTTATTTTCGGCAATTTTTCTAAAGCTAGCTATCATTTCAAGGCAAAAATTCAATACTTGGAAGGCACATACATGTAGCAATAAGAGTCAAATGACCCTCCCCCTCCCCCCCCCCCGGATCGAAGACAGTCTCAAGATAGATGTCACGTGAGAATACCATAAAAACAATAACTGACGTATTTGAAGGAGCGTTTTTGTGTTATCGCAAAAATCTCACGTGACATCTTATCGGAGACAGATTTTTAATTTTCCGGAAATTTTCCATTAAAAATTATCGCAGAATATTCTTATGACCGGAATATTCTCATTTGATGCATGACTGGGATTATAGCCCTTCTAATCATCAACTTGTACCATACAAAGGTCAACAGGATGTCATTTCTCCAAGAACGCTTTGATTAATCTATCCATTTCTCTACGAATACCCCCATACCCCAACCCTATTTGTATTTAGTGTTGTTCGTAGTTACTTTTTGCGTAATAGTTTGAGGTAGCTTGCAACCAAGTAAGAAATTTTCTTTCCAACCTAGATCTTTGGGTTCGAAGAACGAACAAATTTTATCCAGGTTTCCAAGTCTCAGACTTGTTTATATCTGGAATTACTTGGTAACAAGCTACCTACACTCAAAGTTTAATGCCGTATTTAATTGTATGTTGTTCGTTTATGTTTTTCGTTCCCTCGTTGTTTCTTTGCGTAAAGTTTCTTGTTTTGTCCTCGTTTTGTTTCATGTAACCAAGGGGTAGCCGTGTAATCTCGCTCCTCTTGGAATTGTCCCTGTAGTGTCGTAGAGTCATAATTAGAAAGTAAAGTAGAACGTAACTAATATTGTAAATTTTTTATCTGAATGTAAAAAAAAAAAATTCCTCCAAGAAAGACCTATTTTCTCTTCATCCTCCATAAATGATTTCTTAAAACTGAAGCATACTGTCAAAAATATACTTGTTAGTTGAACCAGCTCAACTAAACTAGATCATCGTGTGGGGTCTTCTAATTGGTCGATATAAGAAGGTGCAATGCAGGCCCCATCCACACGTATACGTTTACGTTTTGTAAACGGATAGGATGTTTTCCGTCCACACTGATCCACTAATCGTTTTAGCCTGTCCACACGTAAACGCCAAAACAATGGGGAATGAATGATGAGCATGAAATCTATGACGTCATCGTTTACAAAAGTATGCGTTTACGACCGTCCACATGAAAACGCAAAAACAGTGTTTAAAAAAAACTGCAAATGATTGGTGAATATGAAGTCTGTGACGTCATCGTTTACCAAAGTATGCGTTTACGACCGTCCACACGGAGACGTGAAAACAGCGTCTTCAAAAGTATCCACTTTGGAAAGCGTTTTCGAATGTATGCGTTTAGGACAATTTGAAACGCCGTTTACGTGTGGACGAAAGGTGTAAACGTATAAGAATGTATGCGTTTACAGACGTAAACGTATACGTGTGGACGGGGCCATGGTTTAAATAAAGCTAGTTTAGCTGTGTCAGTGCCGTGTTAATGCGGTATTAGCTATCATGCAGACTTTGGTCACAGTGGAGGACACCAAAGAATGGAGTCTGAGATATTCTAATCAGATACCTTTAGTCCGAGAGTCTAGTACAAGATCCACCAAGATCTATAGAAGAAAAACAGTAATCGTTTGAAAGATGAGATGGGCTTTGTCCGAAGAAACGTATGTGTCCCACCGTCCCTTAAGTGGGTTAAAGTGCACTGTAGCGTTTTGGAGCTAGAGCTTTGAGCACAGCCCAAAATGCTACTGCGCATGAGCTTTAACCTACTGCAAGGGTGGGACACATGATTTTCCTCGGGCAAAGCCATCTCGTCTTTCCAACAAGTCAGAAATCGATTACAGCCAAATAAAAATGAGATTAAAACTCATTTAACTAAACTTCTTGCAAACTTACGAATGCTATTGCAATTTGCTTCAGCACATAAAATTCATAATGAAAGAAGCTGCGCTGAGATCAATATTGCCACATAATTGAGACCAAAGGCACGCTGTTCAGACCACTGCATCAGAAACGTAGCCCTCTCGTGTAGTACCAGAACAAATATAAATCATATTTCGTGCCCAGGTCTTTTTGACCAATCAGCAGGTTGATTTGAGAAAATGTGTGCCTACAGCCCCAAGCAAACTCAAGCAATAGCTATCCCGAAAGGATGGAGGAATGCATTTAAAACAGGAATGCTTAGTTAGCGGCAGTGCCTCAATCTTTATTCTTTCTAATTTGAAGCATATTCGCTAGAGAAGTTGTTTGAGCATGGATCGTTGGACGACGCAGTTGAGCTTAATTGTTGCAGGTTTACGCCTTTGTGGAGTAGAAAATTCTAGATTGCTATGGAAAAGTTATCGCATAACATTGTAAATTTCCCTGCGCAGCAGCATACAAACTGAAGCAAGATATGGTGTCTAATTACATATGATTTTAATTGAGATCAACTTGATGAGTCTTGCGTCTGAGGATCTTCCACAGGCGAGAGGTATTCATTAACGACAATAATGTATTTCGTCGTGATCAGGTCAATGAAATTAGGCATTAAACCTAGTCAATATGATGCATTCTGATATGAAAATCAGAGGAACAAAGGATATTCAGTCCCGAAGAAGGGTTAAAGCAAATCTTTAAAATTCAGCCAACTCCCTCTAAAGCAGACATCTTCGGACTAGCTGTGCCTGGAATAACAAAGCATCTGTTTTACGGGGATGGTTTTGATTTACGTCTGTCAATCCAGACGCAACTTTAGTTTCCGATTTACAGGGGTGTCCTGCCAGGGAGGGTTGACTGAAGAAGGACTTACATAGAGAGGAAGTGACACCAAGGCAAGAATGAAAACGAAATTGAAATTCAGAAATCCATTCACAAAGTAAAAAGTCCATGGTTCAACACCTACAAAAGGGAAATAAAGAAATTGATTTGACTTTCAAGCACTGAAAATGAGGTCAAATGTTGCTGGGGATATGAATACTAACCCTGTTATTCTAACCGATCGTGTGTTTCAGCCTCGTAGTCAGTGAATTAATGTTGCAGCTCACGATCGCATGCGGATGGCTGCCATTATTTTTTTTTCTGCTCTTAACGATCAAGCCAATTTACATATTACATAATTGAAATTAGTCCTCCTGCTCATGCAATCATGAGCCTTTTTCAGAAAATTCCTCAAGGCTCATAATTTAGATCATTCATATGCCCAACAAGGTAGTTTTCACAAGTTTGACAGTTGGCCTCAAGAGATTCTCAGATTCCCTTGGAATACATGTCTTGCAACCGGACATGAAATTTCCTTGAATTCGTCCTCTAACCACCCTTCCTGGGGGTATTTGCTCCAAAAAATTCTATAGTCACCGGGGAATTGCCTGTAAAATTTTTCCCTGGCTTAGGGCTATTTAACAAAACCAGAAGGTCTCGTACCATAATAATCACTGCAAACATTGTATGTTCCCATTGCCTAGCCCCGAGAACTCGCCAAAATATTGTCCCCAATCTCGGCAATTTGTGCTAGAAATTCTTGTTGACTCCCAGGGCTGCCATGGTAGGCATTGAACGAGACATAAAATCTGCATACAGCACCAGACTGACGTGGATACCATATATGAAAAATTGACTCACAAATAGTACAGAATGCAACCATGAACTGAGTCTAAACAAAAAATTTCAGTATACTCATATGGTTCAAAGCAGAATCCAAACAATTTGCTTCCCTAGAACTCTGCTGGAAACAGAATGGAAACAGAATGTAAAAGAATACGTACGTACCATATAAATCGGGTCCACCTTGTCCAAATATATTGTAAAGGATTATATTCAATGGTGCAATAACTTGCTTGCCATAATAATGAGAATCAGTAACAACTAATGGTATCTGTTAGAACAAAAACAAACAAATACAAATATATGAAAATCTTAAAATAAGTTGATCACGAAACAGCCATAATGATACTACTAAAAGACGGTTATTTAGTTCTTCCAGCAGAGAAACAATGAAATTACGGCATCAAAAACATATTTCGAGCTATAATATCTTGCATAAACCAGCCGAGACTCTATAACTTGCTAGCCTGCGTTCCAGACCACTGGAAGAGAACATGCAAGCTTCCATCTCTCTTTTCAAATCTCAATTTTCATGCGGTCTGGAAACAGAATGTAATTTGAAAGGTAAAGTCAAATGAAAGTTTAAGTCATACACGAGATAAGAGTCATAAAGGTCAATCTGAGTATCAGTACCGCATGAAAATTCAGTGTGCTAATGATTCATGATGATTCATGATGATTTTACAGCAAGTTTCCAAGCCAGGCACTTTCTAAGGACACAAATTCACAGCCATCTACAGACCATGCAAGAAAGCGAAATACATTTGGCTCAAAATGTGCCATTTTTGACAAAAGCGACATAGCATTCTGAAAGAAAGAATGATCTTTCAGTTCAAAGAAATATCGAAAAGCATATGTAAGGTTTCACATGCCCATCACCTTAAAATTAGGGCCAAGGCTCTAAAATTGCCTTCGGTGCAGGGTGCTTGAAAATTTCCAGAACTTAATTATCTTGCCGATTTTTGATTGAAAACAGATGGAGGTCGATGAAGCAATAATATGACAAAAGTTACGACATACCATGATAGCTGTAAATGAGCCCAGTGACCATTCAATGAAAAACCAAATTTTTCTTCTTCGGATTACAATGTCAAAGGCAATCGGTAACCTGCAAAAAAGGAGCTTGTCTATTTGCAAATAGCATTCGATTCATTCTTCGAAGTTCACATGTGAACGTTCGCCAATCACATGAGAACTTTCGCTAAGCAATTTTGACCTTTTTGCAATGTCTGAGTCCTTGCGAAAGTTCGAATGCGAACCTGGATTGAAGGCAAGCAATTCGAAAGCATCTTTACGGAGAAAGAGACAAGGGCGAAACGTCCTATCAAAAGGAGACAGGTTTCATTGGCTGAATAAACAATCGAAATTTTTTGTGCAAATAAATTGGAAACATTTATTGAATTCGCAGGCGTTTGGAATTCGGAATTCGCTAATCCTATTCATATTGCGAATTGCAATAGAAGTGGAATGGGTCTAAGATCCAAAACTGGGAAGAATAGACACCAGCATCTGAATTTACTTGATTTCTGTCTGAAGATGAGATTTCAACAAAAACAAAGGATAACCTGTTGTTGATAACTTAGGCCCCGTTGAGAGCGCTTCGTTTTTGTACAAAAACAGAGAGAAAAACCTCCATTTTTGTGAAAGTTTTCACACTGATCCGCACAAAAACGCCACAAAGATAGAGGTTTTCAAAAACGCTATCAAAGGCGGATATCTACAAAAACGGAGGTTTTGAAAACGCATTTGATCAATGTGAGCGCACAAAGACGGAGGTTTTTGACAATGGTCCAATAACCAACAATGAGCTTCACAAAACCGGACCAATTTGAATGCACAAAAACGGTTGTTTTCCTGTCCGTTTCTGTACAAAACGGAGTAATGTGAACGGATAGCTTTGATACAACATAAACGCATCATAACAAAAATGAAGCAACGTGAACGGGGCAATGGGCAATTTTGCAAGCATTTTGAGACATTATGAGCTGGAACTCACCCTAAAGCAGCACAAAATGGCCATCCAACAAGAGATCCAAGAGCTATGCCAAATATTGCAACCTAACAAAGAGACAATTATCTTAAGCAATATAGGATATCGCGAACCTGACGTGAAATCTGACGTGAGACGCACGTTAATAGCAGGGCTCGAAAAAACTAAGTAGCGTAGTAGCGGCGCTACCAGATAGATAGCTGAAATGCTCAAATTTCTCAGGAAGGAAAAAGGGAAAAAGAAAAAAGAGATGGAAGGAAAAGGGAAAAGAAGGGAAAGAAAGAAAGAAGGAGAGAAAGGATTCGAGATAGAATGGAGCGGTATATAGGGAAAGAGGAAGGAATCGTGTAAGAAGAAGTGAAAGTGCTTACCTTGCTCTAGGAAGGAAAAAAATTTATTGAGCACTGGTTAATAGCCCTCGCGAATCAATCCTCACAATTCTTTCGCATCATACATTGTTACATTCTGATGAGCACCTGATCTCCGCTACAGAATCGCAGCATAATGATGTAATTGCGGAACAACTTGCAGTATAATGATAGTAATATAAAATAAGAATCCAACTACCTCCTCCCTTACATGTCCGACTTACGTAGACTGGATAAACTAAGCTACACTATAATTATTATCTATAAATAAATGCTTGATTGCTGAAATCCAGCTCAATTCAAAACAGCCGCGAATAGGCCTTGAATCTAATTCGAAAATGGGCCAACATTTAGTTTCTGAAGAGATCTCAGAAGTGAAGCTAAAGCTCCGACATTATATATATGTAAATAAGATTGCTTTTAAAACAATTAGCAAACAAAGAAAACTGTAATGATACCTATGATGTTTAAATAATCAGGTAATGAATAAACTCACAGCGAAATTCTTGTTGAACCAGCCACCAAATGCCAACATACAGGCGCTCATGGCGAAGCTGCTTGGCAAATAAGCTTAAAAACAGGGAAAGACATACAACAGTAATTAAAGTTAGAAAATGGAAGTATTTCGAGTAGGATATATTGTCAGAGCTTTCCTAAAACTGTGCACCGAGTGAGCCAGAAAAACTTCCCACTATCGCTAATCCCTGGCATCAGGATTACTACAAGGGATGATTCAATTCTTGTTAGAAGCCAAAAGATCGAAGCATATTTAGTATTTTCTCGTTGCCATGTAAGCACTAGAAATAAAGGCAAGTTCAACCTTACAAAAATTTCATTGCTGCAAAATGACTGAGAAAGGGTCTAAAACATTGATCAAATCATTAACGGCTGCTCGCCCAGAGCAATAAGGGATCGTCTCCAAATTATCGTATAGCTTTTATACGAATTTGATACGAATTCAATCGTATACGTGAAAAGGTGTTATACGATTTAATTCGTATAGCCGCACAAGAGATGAGATTTCTATACGAATTATGATACGAATTTGATACGAATTTAATACGATTTTGATACGAATTGTGTATACGAATTGCTTATACGATTGTGTTACGACTTGTGTTTACGAATTGCTTATACGAATTTGATACGAACTGCATACGAATCACAAACGAATTGTATACGAAGTTATACGAATTCTAAGAGGTGATGATACGAATTAATTCGTATGCAGCTTGTAGAATATCGTATCAATATCGTATAATGCTACGAATTCCCTATACGAATATGATACGAATATTTGGAGACGATCCCCAAAGAAAATGCAATTTTTCGTTGTTGAGAGATATCCACTGCACATTTATTGCCATGGGATTGAAAATCATAAGTATTTGTTTGAAAATCGATCCTTTATAACTCTTGAGAGAGGTGAAACGCCAATTGTGTATTGTTCTGCTTGAGGAGAGTCCCTGGGAGGGAGTGTACTCCCATACTTGACTTGACGGGATGTGCCGCTCAACAGGGTGTCCTTTTACGGTCAAAATTATGCGACAGGGTATTACAATCGATAAGAAAATTATGCGACAGGGTATTACAATTGATAGGAAAATTATGCGACAGGGTATCATGTGGAAGGATGCCTTTTAGAGTTCTCTTGAAACAATGGATTTTGGCAAAATTTTTATGCGACAGGGTATACTTTTAGGGCATTTTTTACGCAACAGGGTACAGTGTGTGGAGAGATTTGCCGCACACCCCCATCATTTCCCTAGTCAAGAACCGCCCCCGGGGGGGAGAGTTCTTACGATTTGATCACATTTTAGGCGATTTTTCAGTCATTTTGCAACTATGATAGTTTTATTAAACAGAATTTACCTTTACTTCTAGTGCAGATAAGACAGCGAGGACAATCATAAAAATTCTTTGATCATTTGGCCTTTAATATTTGAGCCATAAAATCTGTAAATTACTCTAGGTGCTACGAATTTTCAAAAATGGAAACTTTACTGATTCAGCAGGTAGTATATCACAAGATAGCATTTGTAAGTTTTCATTTCTCAAACTTAAAGGCAATGATTTCATATTAATACACAAGCGTTAACATTATCCTGAGTTCTGCTGCCAAAATGGCCTTCGTGGGAAAAATGGTCACAACAGCCTACAGATCAATGAAAATAACTAGTCAGTTACCTGTAGCTGATATAAACATCCCAGTATTGAAAATAAGTATAGCAAACATAACTCGAGCAACATGCTCACCAAACTGCGCAACTACACCACTGCAAGCAAAAAATGAATTAAAAATTAGAAGACGACATTGAATTGCTTGATTTCTGAACACAAAAGACAACGTAATTTTAACTAACATAACCAGAAGGCCTATTAACAGCAGATATAGGTATCAGAGAATTAATGGTGCCAAGGATACAGCACCAGAAGGAATGAGATCTTTGGACTTATCTCCACTGCCTTATTCTAGTTTTCAGTAATTTATACCTGCCAAGGAAGGAAATTCTACCTTATTAACAGGAAATATCTTCCATGTGAGGATTAATATCCTCCTGTATTTCCCATTCTTCTGGGAAATATCCAGTTATTTCCTGCAAATCCCCAGTAAATATCCTGCTATCCCCCCACCCCACTTATGAGGCAAGCGAATGATGACTTAGGGCTTGTTTGATAGGGATGAATACAAGATTAGCTCCAACGCCAGTGAAACAGGTGAATATTCGTCCCTTGGGAGCGTATATCGGCTCTGTAAATATCCTGTATGCTATTTCCCGCGGGATGAATATGCCATCCTGCGAGATGAATATTCACCTGTATTTGCCGGCATCGAAGTTAATATTGTGTTCTTATTTTACGTGGGCTGGAAGGCTTTATAGCTATTCAAAGCTAACTTACGCCCACTACGCATGCTGCCTCCAGTCATGGGTGTAAGGTCTCATGCAAGGGACGGTGGAGTGAGTTGCGAGGTCAGGCCTTCCCAAGGTCTCCTCAATTCTTTCGCAAAACGGGGCAAACTTCGTCAATTTACGGCTTGCATTCCCATTCAAACGAGTAACGAGAACTTTGAAGCAATTTTTTAAAACTTACTTCACATTTCAAAAGCGGGGAAGATGAAAAAGCTCTCTGATAAAGAGTGCCGGATCCTTTCAAGTCATTCATAAAACGAATCTGCTTAAACTGTAAACATTTGAAAACGTACAGGTTTGAAAAGGGGACAATCGAAACATTGTCTAGTATCTTGTAAAGTCCATGTCTTGTCCCCTGTACTTAATCCTTACCTTTAACGAGCTTGGCGAGTGGAAAACTACCATCCTTCTTATTTTGCAGTATAACAGGGGCAGATTTTGTAATACAATAATATCTGTTGCTTTGCTTCACACCTCAATGCAAAGCGATTAGCGAATGCAGCCAAAAGAAATTCTCTCAACCAGCAATTCAAAACAAACATAGCTGCAAAAGTTGCCCCACACCAGTAGGGCAAACTCTCACTTGGTATGGACGAAGGGTGGATGTACGGGCAAAGGGTGGATTTTAACAGAATCTATGTACTTAAGACGAAAGAAGAATGGTAAATGCAAAGTTCTGTCTGGCGGATTTGTTTACGTGATTCAGAAGCCGAGTAGAGGCATCACGATTCTTGCAATTTTTTATTGCTCAAATGAAAACAGTTACCCAGCTCCTGAATCAAGTAAACAAAATCCGCCAGACAGAACTTTAGATTTACCCTTCTTCTTTCATTATGAGCACATAACTTCTCTTAAAAACCTCCCTTCACCCACATCAGGCGAGAGTTTGCCGCACTGGCTTCAGGACAACTTTGCGGCTATGTTTGCTTTGAATTACAGGTTGAGAGAATTTACTTTGTCTGCCTTTGCTATCGCTTTGAACTGAGATGTGAGCCAAAGCAACTGATGCGATTGTATTACAAAATATGCCCTTGTTCTTCAGTATATCGTCTACTGGAAGGACCACAAGAAATCCATTACCGAAGCTGACCAAGACCAACCCCTGGTGGCAACTCCGACAGCCCTCTTAATCGCATACGTGCAAAACGCTTTGTAGTGCATTGCTTCATCAACAGGGAATAAAGCTTGTTTCCAGTGACAAGGTCTGCAGAAAATATCAAATGAACTATTTCATTCCTTAATATGACATGATGGATGGCTTGAAACATCCTTCATTGGTTCAACGAGGTCAAAAAGCATTGGAGATACATTTCTGATTCATCGTACTACATCCAAAAACGTAGCAAAAACACTGTAATCTGTAGACAGGAAACTGTTACCTTTGGTAGAACGAAAACTAAAAGAAAACCTGTAACTAGAGGGAAAACTGTTGAATCCTGCAAGAGAAACACGAATTGGAGGATTCAACAGTTTTCCCTCTAGAAGTTTTTGTTCTACAGATTACAGAGCTTTTTTATGTTTTTATGGGTTTAGTACAATAAGTCTGCTATTCAAAGCTAATTTCAAATTTTGAACCACAAATCGTTAGTTAATAGATGAATTTCTACGAGTGTAAGAATTTTTAGAAGTTTGCAAAATACTCACTTATAAAAATATGTTTCAGAAACTGCACAAAACACTCCAATGATAAATCGAATGTAGTAGAAAACGACAAGCTGAAACAAAAAATGGGTACTAAATAACTACAAAGAGATTTTTACACGTTTATAACTGAAATTTCCAAGTTGCTTCATTCAAAGTAACTTCAATCAAAGAACTTCTCTGCCTTGGCACAATCTTCCAAGCTCCGTCTTGCCTCTAATAGACATTTACAGGCTTCTAAATGCTCAATAAACTCTTGCAATCACATCTCTCTATGATAACGAATTTCCTTCTTCCATTCATTATTGGATAGTCATAGTAATCGGAGTGTTGGCAGGGAAACGGAGCTTGATTAGAAAACGAAGAGCAAGAATTGCGACTATAATCATGTTCATAAATTTCATTCCCATCGTGACAAATCCAATTATTGATATTAGTAAGAAAAATCCATTTGAAACAAATCCATGTGACAAGAAAATTAAAAGATTAGGCCATAATTATAACGTTCGAAGCAAACTTGCTTCATCATCAGAATGTTAAGTTTCCAAAAGAACGAGGCTATACTTATATCGATAAAGACATTAAACTACCAAAAATGCGTTTCTCTTAACAAATCCTACGTGAAAAATCAATAACGAGGTACGCCCAGAGGACAATACCTAAAACAGAGCTAAGGGAAAAGAAGATTGCTGAGAGTTAAAAGACGGACGATCGCGCAAAATTATTAAACCTTCATGAGTGAGCAAATCAAAATCATTGGTAGCTTACGCCACGTTCAAACAAGTCCGTATTCATTTAGCTAATTTCCTCTCTGTTCACACTACTCCGTTCTCAGATAAAAACGGATATCTCTCAACCAGTGTTCACACTTGCTCTCAAAAACGCACCTGACTGTCTCTTTTGGATTACAAGACTAACAAAGCTTTTTGTTGTTAGCGTATTCAAATTCCTCCGTTTTTGGTGTTCATATCAGAGATATGCGTTTTTTTAGCTCTATTTTTATTCAGCTCCGTTTCTGTAAGCGTATTCGTTTAGATCCGTTTTTGGGGTGGATTAATGTGAACGCAAAGCCAAAAACGGAGCTAAAAGTATCTGTTTTCATGCAAAAACGGAGTACTGTGAACGAGGCCTTAAATCTTCCACCGACGCGGCATGACCTGATTTGTTAATGTGGTCCCAGATGGCTGAGGGACTAACTTTAATTTCTGACCTGCCTTATTTATTCCCAAGTGCTCCCTGCAGTGTGTAATCAGGTGACGGGTTGTTTTTCCGAAGTACACGGCATGGCAGAAGGGACACTTAAATTGGTAAACATCAGAGGAGCGAATGGAAAAATAGACTGTATGCGTTTTGGAGATCGAAAAATAACCTGAAGCTGAATACCCGGATAACATTGCTTAATTAGTCTACAAATCCTGGTCTTCATCTGTAAACTATACCTGCCAAGATATGGTATGCAAAACAATAGGGCCCGTTTGCCATCTGCTAGGGCAGGGGCTCTAAGTGCGAACCTTTTATCCAGGATGGATTTAATACTACGATCTGTCAGCGACTTAGGAAACCTGTTTTTAGATAATCCTTTATTCGAACAATTTCGTCATAGTCATAGTATGATAGGTGTTACCACTATAGAGACATAATAGTAAGAATAAGTTATACTGGATGAATCAAAGAGACAACCCCAGTTGAAAATTCTAAGCAATAATAATGAAAATTGTCTTGTTATGTTGTCAAAATATTCGATTAGACTCAGTGATTTACCCCGTTTTGTTGGCCATTCCTTCCCATGGATAAAGTAATCCTCCGCAGAAAGCCCTTTCCAAAACCCTGCAAAAACGAGTGAAACCGACGAGAAAAACTCACTCGGTTTACCTTCCTAAAAGTGATGACATTCACATGTAGCTATTTATGCAGTTTGTCCTCCCATGAGAATGGAATAGCACGTGCTAAAGTGTGCAGAAGTCATTGCTGTAGTGTTAGTGTAAAGCAGAAATGCAAGGAGAATTTGGGCATGATTTTGAGCAAGTTTGAGGCTTCCTTGCAGAGAAATCTTGAGAAAATCCTTTTCAATTTCAAAATGGAGAGCCCAATTTCAGTCTGGTAAATTTTAAAGTATATTTGAACATGTCGATCATTAAAAACTATATATATATATATATACTGATGACATAATCTCGATATCCAGGAAGCCTTGGCCTTTGAAATAGGGTTTTTTCTTATTGATTCATGGGCGGTAGGAGACTACTGTGTTAGCCTAAAAGTGCTTAAATCGACTAATAAAGAAATTCATTCATTCAAACTTACGATGCTGTAGTTGTCTCTTTCTGCTTCATTGTCTTCTGCCAAATATTTCCACCAATGCAGTATGCACACCACAACTGTGGCCATGTGGGCACCAGCGCCATGTTGCATTGATTCAATACTGTGCCTCGATATGAGGCTCTGGTTGTTCTGGGAAGGACAGCACTACATGCGCATGTGTAGAATCAATGCAACATGGCGCTGGTGCCCACATGGCCACAGTTAAGGTGTGCATACTGGATTCGTGGAAATATTTGGCAGAAGACAACGAGGAAGAAAGAGACAACTACAGCATCGTAAGTTTGAATGAATGAATTTCTTTATTAGGCGATTTAAGCACTTTTAGGCTAACGCAGTAGTCTCCTACCGCCCATGATTGACTCGCCTGTTAGAAAAAACACATTTACTGTACCTTATTTGCTTCAAAGACTTTTCTGACAAGCTCAGCTGGTATTACATGAAGTAGGAGATAAGCATATGATCTGATGGCATATTCAGGAGAATATTCCCATGTCTGGAAGCCATTGCCATACATAAGATAATGTGTCTGCAACAAGAACATTGATATCAGTGAATATCAAAAAGATGAGTAAGATTTGTGTTTACAAAACAGGATGAATTGTCATTAAGTTCTGTACAAAATATAATCCTGTAAGATGTAACATCTTCTTAGAAAAGAATTTCTAAAGATTGACAAATTCTGATACTTTGAGAGATGGTTTTAACTGCTCGTATCAAGAAGTTGCAGCATGAAATCTTTGAGTATTTTTACCTTGTGATATTTCTTCAGCAACAATGTATAAAAGCATCAAATCTCTCGTTTCTGAAAGCTCCGTTTTTAAGAGCATAAAAGGATTGCGTTATTCAGCATTTTATTGGCAACCTTTGATAGTTCAGAAAAGGACTAAAAAGATCAAAACATTTATTCTAGCTCAAAATGGATAGGAACGTGCTCTACTATGCTCCAAGATCGTCATTACGACATGATTACAGTTTATTCTTCTAACCAATAAAAATTCCAATAGACATGCTCTTTGCAATCCAACGCACGCCTGATATGCACCAGGAGTGCGATTGGCCACACCCCTACCAAAATATTCCCAGTAAGGCCTGGGCTAAAAGGGGTTGTATAAAATAACTTATAAAGCTGTGACTCTCTCTATAGATATAACAGGCAAATAGTACAATTAGTGGCAGATATATTGCAAATGAAGGTATCTTCTACAGGTTTGAACTCCATAGAATTAGCCAAGTGCAATCAGATGTTTCATACCATCAATGATTATGGATATATTAACATAAACTATCACTGCAGGAATAAGAAATTCCACATGCAAAATCATGGGAAATGTGGACACAATTCGGATGTTGATCGTGTCCACAATACCTGGCCTAAATTATCTTTAATGATTAAATGTATTTTGTTACCTTGCTTGTCTTCAATTCACTGTTTATCTTCTCGTTCTTGTCTGGGAGCACATCAGCCTGCTATCAACAGTTCTGTAGGGCCTAAATGTTTTGAACTGCACTGTATTTCAAAAGCCATGACCTGAGAACCAGTTCCCAGATCAACGTGGCCCTCTAACGACTCAGAAGGCCAAGTTGATCTGGGAACTAGTTCTCATGTCACGGTTTTTCAAATCGCAGTGCAGTTCAAAACACTTAGGCCATGCAGAACCGCTGATAGCAGGCTGATGTGCTCCCAGACAAGAACGAGAAGATAAGCAGTGAAATGAAGACAGGTAACAAAGGTAACAAAATACATGTAATCATTAAAGATAATTTAGGCCAGGTATTGTGGACAAGATCAACACCTAAATTGTGTCCACATTTCCCAAGGCAAAATGTGCTGATTATTTACTAAAGTCTTGTACAGCCCCTTGTCTCTTCCCTATATATATATACATGAAAAATCAAAAATCTTTTCTCACAGAAACTGTCATAAAAATACAGGCATAAAACAAGTAAACAAACATCAAGCAAATAAAGATGCAATGATTTTTTATCGAGGTTCTTTACAAGGTACTCAAAATTAGCACCTAAGGGGGGGCACTTGTAAAACTTTTGATAGGGATGCTTGTGTCATTTTTTTGGGATTGAAACTTATGAAAATGTCATTTATTGGGGTTTCTCTAAATTTTGTCATCTTCTGAGGTTGAAAAATTGCTGCCATTTTTTTGGGTTCATTGAAAATTTGGGTCATTTTTTTTTTGGTTACCGAACTAAAATGTAGAAGATACTTATTCCTAGAAGTTCCGAGTCAAAATGAACCTTAAGAAAATGAAGATGTGCTTCACATGGAGGAACAACACAACAAAGATATATGAAACATTAGTTTATTGTGCTTTACATGACATAAATTAATAAGCCCTCTTCATACCCAAAGGACTTCTCAAGAGGCCGTCATGCTCATGTTACAAGTAACAACATACTGCTTGTTTTAGCAATACTACTACACTGTATACACTAAAATTACTGAAAAAGCTCCATTTTTAGGGCGAAATTTCATTTAGACAGATTTTTTGTCTACCTAAAATAATTACAGGCCCGAAATTTCAAACCCAAAAAAAAGACAGGCCCAAAATATCATTGATTTTAGTAGCAAAATAATGAAAAGTTGTGCTATGATGTTCCAATTCTATTGTGTACAGCAAATACTTGATTAAACCCCCACAGGTCTATCAGAGCTTGAGGCTTACTTCAGGAAGTGGGCTTATGAAAAAAGAAATGTGCAGGTGATGTGAAGGTGAAGTTGTGGTTTTCAGTGCCAAGCACTGGGATCGCAGAAATAGCTAAGTGCTAATCGAGTCTGTGACCCCTTGTTATGACACTCAAAGGTGCTCTTGGGATTTGACCCCATCCGCCTGACCGTTCTGGCTGCAAAGTCAGTGGATTACAACATGGCACCACAACACCTTCAGACAGTTGACTTGTGATTTATCATATATACCATGCTACTGCTATTTTGTAGTTGACAAGGGAAGGAGATACGCAGGGACTTCCCAGTTTTCACCTCAAATTTGCAGAAGATGGCATTGCTAAGAAATTTTATAATCATGGCTTCTAAACACATAAAAGTGATATTTTTCTAAATTTACTAAAAAAGAAAAGCAGCAAGCAGTTTCTCATTCTTCAATAAGAATAAGTTACACTCTATTTGCTTCATACTCCTACTGCAAGAGCATGTCATTTATACTCACTGGTTCCCAATAATTGTATGTTTCGTCACAATCTGATATGTTACTAAGAAAAGCAGCAGTGATCCTTGCAGATAAGAGAACATTGAAAACAACTGAAGGTTTTGGAAACCAACATGATCTTTCTATCAACTCAGCCTGAACAGTTAATCTGAAAGAGAGAAAATTTGTTCTACAGAGTATCCCAAAGAATTTCATCCACTCAAATATCTATATACCATAAGTCTACTAAAGCATGCAATAACAATACACATTTTCAGGTTTGTTTGATTCCAAACTGACATACAAGCAAAATTATTTCAAGACATTTTAGCCCTTAGGAATAATCCTCCAAGGGATCACACTTTCATCCTCCCAAAGGGACCAAACTGATAAGTTTGCAACATTGCAAAGTGTGCACAGAAGATGCTTGTCTGGTCATCGTTTCAAACAATAAAATTGTTCTTCCTGGCATTGCATATGCAGATATTGAAACGATGCTGGTTGGTGTTGTTGCAGTTACTGGCATTGTTCATACTCTCGAGTACCGAATAAACGGGGGGGGGGGGGGTGAGAATAATCAGGGGGGTTGGAAATGGTTTGATATAACAATAATCAGGGGGGTTGGATTAATTGGGGGGGGGGGTGCTTGGAGAAACAGAAAATAGCCCTTTCTTAGGTAAACACGTATCTGTCATATATCTATGTGAACAGTGATGTTACTGATACATTTACTTTCGAACTCTGGCTCTGTTGAATGCACTTCTTGAGACTTTTTCTTGCGTTTATTCAGAAATTATGTCTAATATCATTTCAAATTTCCAAAATTAATAAAAGGGGGGTTGGAATAAGAGCGGGGGGGTTGGAAAATTTTTCAAAAATTAATAAGCTGGGGGGACGATTATTCGGTACTTGAGAGTACACATGCAGAAGATCTTCCGCACACATGACATTAAGCAGTGTGGCAAGGGGATAACACATGCTGAAGAACTTAACGTAAGGTTAATGGGATTAACAGAATAAGGGTAACGAAATTGCTGTAATGATGTATAGGGTGGAAACTTTGGTCATGTTAACCACCATAAATGTTGAAAACTGCCTCAGTAGATCTTCCAGGTGCAGAGGTCCAGGAAGAACAATAGTTTATTGTTTAAAAACAATGGCCATGCGTACATCTTCAGGGTGCACTTTGCGAAGTTATCAGTCTGGTCGGACCTGTTGAATTTTGTTTTTTTTTAAATTTAGTGTTCTTGACTGAATACAGTACATTAGGTGCATCTGCTCTGAAATTAGGAGACTTTCACTTAAGAGACTTTGTCGACAAAGGAAATTGCTTGTGAAAGTCTTTCTTGATTTCTGAGCAGAGGGACCTAATTGCACCCGGAAGATGCATGCCTGGCCATTATAATACACTATTGTTCTTCCTGGAGCTTTGCGCGTGGAAGATCTACCGTGGACACATACACGACACAGCTAACAGTCTGGAGGTCCGCTGCTGAGTCTTGATCTCCAGGTGGGATCAATGACCTTTCAAAATGTGAGCTGAGAGGGAACGTTCCCCTCTTTTTTATTTCACTCTGAAAACATAAAACCAGAGACAGCATCAGACCTTCGATTTCAACTGAAATTTTGAGCTTACAGTTAAAGCCATACCTGTTCTCTTTTCTTGAATACGTATGCTTGAATCCTTTGTCTACTTTCCTCAAACTTCGTTGCCTTATTGCTGACTCCTCTGGTGGTGCCGACATTTTGCATTCAAAATTCAAATTTAGGCCACGAGAGAGATATTCGAACGAGGCTGATTGCTGTTGTTGTAGTAACTGGTGTTGTTCATTTCAATCCAGTTCCGCGTTCTTTTGTTTTTGTTTTCGTCTGTTTTCGTTTGATCGCTTGGTTTTCCCCCTCTTCTGTGGACAGTAGAGAGATAATTTGAAACTTTGAAAGAAGAATTTTAGCACTGAAGAAGAAAGAGGTGGTAAGAATTTCATCAACATTTGCGTTAGTTTAGTAGCGTTTGTAGCAGCAGCAAAGCTTTCGGCTATTCAAAAGGCATGCCCTTTGTATCATAGGATTGTGACCATAGTAGTCCTAAAAAATTGTTGTCTCATCTGGCTGACAATCGACTCTTGCCAAGTTTCCTCTTGCTTCTGCTTCATATGGAAAATTTCCATCTGAATTTAACAACTCGAAAGCAAAAAGTTTGAAATTACAGACCAGGTTTTACTTAAGACAGGCAACCATTAAATTAAATTGTAACATCAGTTTGCTTACAAATACTCTGTAATATTTTTCTCAACATTCTTCATTGCAGAGCAATGACTGAAGAAAATCACTCAAAATGTTACTTTGCATATGGGTCCAATATGAATCCTGACAGAATGCATGACAGAGGTGTCACCTTCACTTCCAGAGAAGTTGCAAGACTGCCTGGATATGAATTGGTTTTGAATAAAGTGATCAAATCAAATGGGACTGCTGCAGCAAATATCATTGCCAAAAAGGAATCAACTGTTTTTGGTGTCTTGTATTCTTGCGATGACAACCACATGTTAGAAAGGCTAGACAAATTTGAGGGTGTTCTTTCCAAGCAATATCAGAGACAAGTTCTTTCAGTTTACAATGAAAGTGGGGAAGAAGTGAAAGCTCATGTTTACATTGCCCATGAAAAAAACTGCAGAGATGACCTGAAAATTAACCCAGAGTATCTAGAACATTTACTAGCTGCAAAAGACATATTGCCAACTCAATATTACAGTTTTTTGAAGTCATTTGAAAACAGGCTAATCTCAAGGATTTGAAGAAAATTGCAACATAAATCTACTGTAGGCCGTGCGCACATCAATTGTCTTCAAAAGCTCAAAAAATCTTATCATACTGTTAAGCCAGGCGTACTTCAACAAGATCTCCTGTTTGGGAGATGAAATTTGAGTTCTGTTCTATTGTCTGTCTGTTGACAATAATAGCCTACTGAAATCTGTAGCTGCTTCATTTGCCATCTGCAATACTTTGCCAAACAGTTACTCTGAAAGACTTATGACTCATAGCCATCAGTTGAAAATCTGTAACTTTTTTAGATGTCTTGATGGGGTCAATTTTTATTGCAGCCATGCTGCCTTGAGGAATTCTATGACAAAGAAGCTGATGCAACAGGTTAAATTATATGCTTCAGATATGCCTCAAAACCTCAAATGACATCAAACAAGCTCAGACTAATTAAAAATAAACTCCATCTTTCCATGTAAACTTCATTGATAAATCTACCACTTTCTAACTGAGGTAAGGACAAAAACTGTTTTTAAAGTGCTTTTTGGGAGTCTAAACATTTATGTGATCACTTCTTCTCATCAGCATACTTGTAATGAAGTTCAGTGACATCAGTTTGTGACACTTTTATCCAACCGGTCTCCTTCATGTGGTACAAATTAACAACACCACCTGAATAGGCATCTCTGTGTGTTGCATGATAGATGGATCTTTTTCCAAGATCATATGCCTCTTCCACACTAAGATCATATCTATAGCCACTGTCCATAACACCATAGGCATAAGGTGAACCTGACCCAACTGAAAACATTTTCCCTGAATAGCGATCCCCATCACTATCCACATAGTATAGACCAGGTCCTCTTTTGTCCCAGCCACAGATCATGGTACCCATACTAAGCCCCATGCCTTTGTACTGGTAGACCAGATTTGCGAGAAGCTTGGAGGCGGCGGCAACTGATATCCTCTCCTTGTTCCTCAGCTCATACATCCTACATTCCATTGCTAAAACTCGTTCCCAAAACGAGCAGTCTGCAGCTCCTCCAGCCATCGTTCCGAGCAAATATGGGTTGATTTCTATCACTTTTTTCACTGTTTGAGAAGCAATGTACGAACCAGCAGTGGCTCTTGAATCAACAGCAACAATAACCCCATGTTGAAACTTAAAAGCCAACGTCGTTGTGCCGTGGTTAAAATTTAGCCTAATATTTCCTTCGCCCTCCGTGTACTTTTTGAGGAATTCTGAGGCGTCTTTCACCGGTGGAAGAGCAAATCTCGTGCCAGGTGCATCTTGGTTTGATAAGAAATTCGATAGTTCGTTGAATTCTCCAAATCTTCGGTCCCTGGTTTCGAGAATATCAGATGGAGTGAGAGAATTGTAGTCACTGCAAAGACTAAGCGCGGCCATGTTGCTTTGCATTCAGTCAATGATTGACGCATGCGTGTCGGCTCATTCACGATGAGTCAGCAAATGCGATTCCTTGATTCCCTGTGGTAGATAGCAGAGGCAGAGGTGACAACACAAGGCACCATTGTTGATAGGTCGATGTATGACACGCTGCCACAAAAAAACCGGCTGAGGGCTAAGCCAAAGAAAAGTGCCCATTTTTTAACAGTCATAGCACTAATAGTACTTGATAGATCAGAACGAATCGAATACTGCGTGATAGCCGGAAGATTGAAGTATTTTGTGCTTTATCTCGCGTTTTTGTAAGCACTGAAAAGATAGGTAAATTCAACTTTATGAAACTTTCATGGTTACGAAATATCTAAAAAGGCCTTAACGCTTGAAAAAGTCATAAGGAAATTTCCAACAAAAACAGTGAAGAAAATAAAGTGTCGAGGGTGAACGATATCGTCTGCACATTTCACAGGGGCATCAGTTTAGATATTCTTAGTTATTATTTAGTATTTCTCGATATTGTTATTTTCAATATTTTCACTATTGCTCAATACTGTTGTCTTTCTTGTTTCTGAAGAGCCGCGAATGCTTTGACCAATCCCCTTCGCATTTTCTGCTCTCCTTCGCATTGGTCAAAGTATTCGCGGCTCTTTAGAAGCAAAAAAGACAACAGTATCGAGAAATGGTGAAAATATTAAAAATAACAGTATCGAGAAATACTAAATAATAATTACGAATATTTAAACTGATGCCCCTGTGCACATTAATGGAAATTGGATTAGATGCCTTCAGTATCTCCATGAAAATCAATTTCTCGTGACTTCTGATAGAGGTAAATTACCTGGCGCATTTTGTATTAGGATATCGCTTATGAATTGATAAGGCGTCGTGAGCCCTTTTCAGGCTTATCAGGCATTTGGCAATTAATAAATTTTCGTAAAGTCACAATAAAATATCTAAAAAGTACTTTGGTCCTTTGGTTCTTAACTGGGTCTTGAATCATTTATTTCCACCAAGTACTCACCTTAGTAAGGAATTTTCGGAAGTGAAAATCTTTTCTGTCTTAACCATTTTATCCACAAAAGCCTAAATACTTCTAGGGGTTCACGTAGTTCTTATACATTTGACGATATCCAATCTTAATTGAAATCAAACAATGGAGACTGTCAAGTCTATGGGCCTCGACTGCCGTGTATCGTCAAATTAGGTCAATCGCACTGACAGGGAGCGACAAATTTTTTGGACAATTCAGCCTTTTCAAAATGTTCAGCTCTCCAAGGTTACTGCTTCGATGACCTAAGTTCACACAAGAAGTATTTCAGAAAATGCCCTGTCTGCAATGAAAGAGGTACTCGCTTGGTGCCTTGATTTCAGCAGACCTGAGCATTATCAAGCATCAGCCAAAAAGAATTGATGCATTTGTGAATTAAGCTTAACCTAGCTAAACGATTTGATCTCCCGTATAAATATTCTTTCTACAGAACAGGCTTCGCACACATAAACAAGACCATAGGTGCGAGGAAACGACGCTTATATGTTGGCGCCACTATGTCACAAAACTGCAAACGAAGACAGCCTCGCTTTTACAGAAAACAATCTTAGGTCACGTTTTGCTATGATTAGAATCGAACTGTGACTGCAAGAGGGAAAGGTAAACAAAAGTAAGACACAGTACATTTTGTTAAAGAAAAACATATAAACATCTTCTTTCCTCTCACCCATAGCCTGAAAATGATTGTTTACATCATGCTAAGAATTCTTGAGCCATATGAAAACTGTACAGTTTTCTAAACAAGAATTTCTAGGCAGGAAAGCCATGTTAACTTACTCAAGGGCAGTTACGTATCAGAAATATAATCAAGTTGGGTCAATCACAAATCAAATATAGAAGCGTCGCATTTTGGGGCAATCTGTGTCAGAATCTTATACCCTATTCACACTGCAAGTTAAACCAGCTTAAACTAAACCAGGTTTTTGAACAGGGCCTTCTAATTGGTCAATTCAACAAATCCAGTCATTTGATTGGTTGAAATTTAAACTTGTTGCTGATGAGGCCTCAGAAGTGAGGCGAAAGCTTCGACAATTAAAATAAAGTAAGTGTGAGTGTTGAAAAATATATGGCAAACAAACAAAAACATAAATACAGTCTTGGATTTAACACTCGGGATCAAATAAAAGCTTTAGCAGGTTCTGCTAAAAGAAGAATTGAAATTTAAACTGGTTTAGATAAAGCTGGTTTAACTGTGTCAGCGTGAATGCAGTATTAGCGTCATAAAATTGAATAATATAAACTACTTTATCTCCTATACAATGGGCTTCGACTACGGTCTCGATTCCGACTACGACTTCTGCTGCGACTACGAGTGCGATATTTAGATGATCTGTTATCTGGCCGTTCAGGTCTTTGTCTGTCTCTATCTCTCCTGTTCCTCCTTGGTGATTCAACTCTCCCTCTCGATCGCTCCTCATTCTGACTGCGTTTGCCCTTGTCTGTTGCATGATCTTTGTTGTGTTGAGGCCTATCTTGTTTTCTCGTTCTTTCTTCTATATCGTCTCTTCGTCGATTGACAACGACATCTTCATGCCTTCTATTTGTAGCATCATGATCTCTATGCCCTGCTTGAAAAAGAATAGTTCTGCTAGTACCATTTGAGTCAGAAAGACAAACGCATGCAAGGCTATACAATCCCCTGAATATCACAGTAAGAATACTCCTTATCATCTTGTTGAATACACGTATTCTTTATAAGAAACTAAGACTTTGGGCCAGTAATGAAAGTTTCTTAAATCGTCAGATTTTGAGTATACTCGAAGTTTCTTGCAAGCTTCTTAAATGTTCCATAACAATCTTCATGATTGTTATTTCTACGCCTTCCTGAACTTTTAAAACAATGTTTTTGGACAACTTAAAAGATAAATTGGAGGGATGGCGTCAGCTCTATTATATTGGTAAGGTTTCACGGTTACACGAACACAGTACACCTTTATTAGAGTTACATAATGTTCTCGATAGTTCATTTTGTGAAAAAAGTTAAGAAATCGATCTCCTAACTCAACAGAAATCTACAAATTAAAATACCTGTTGCTCCAGATGCAAATTCCTTTTCCTTTTTCATATGCTTGCTCATCAACATTTTATCAAACAGTTCATCTTCGTCAACCTCTTTTTCAATCTTTACTTTTGATTCTTTATCTCGCTTCTGTTTCTCTTCTTTTTTCCGTTTCTTCTTTTCTTTTTTCTTCCGCTTCTTAACTTTCTTCATTTCTCTGTCATTGACATCATCATCATCATCATCACCATCAGTACTTGATTCTGGCGGTGTTTTAGGGGCGCAACCCGTCTCTTCTTTTTCTTGAAATTTCCCACTCTCATCCTTCTCGTCCCCTTTTGGTCTGCGATACTCTTCGACATGATCCACTCTTATCGTTCGACCACCAAGCTAGTATTAAAAATGTTTTATGCTGGTCATTTGTTGTTTGGTATTAAAACATCACAAACAATCAAGACACGATACATACCAAATGATCATGAGGAGGACAACGGGGTCTTGAGACCCATGTCTTGTCATTACATGGTCAAAACAAATGATTGGAGACGGTATAATACGACCTGATCGATGCATGAACACACACAAAAATTGGATGAATTACAGTATATCCCCGCATATAAAAACCTTCCGAAATAAGAGCCCGGGGGCTATTTTTCCTAAATTATGCACCTTGTAATTATGAACATCTTTCACTTTGATGAGACATAGGTTCTTATTGCAGGGATAGCAAAGTTGATTTTTGGTTGTTGGTATGAAGTTCATTTTGGTGCCACGTAACTTTAAGAGCTCTGCACTTAAGGTGGGTCACTACCGAAGAATTTCAAAATCACGAAACAGTGAAAGGAGGTTGTATACCAAGTAAAAATAAGTTCAAACACATAAAATAAAATAAATTAAGGTGGCTCGCTTCTGATATAAATTTCAAACACACACTGGGTGCCCTATTGCTCTTGGTCATACCTTTATACTATTGAGATTATCCACTGCCAAGATTGTGCTTCTTTGATCTTCATAAGCAATGAAACCATAACCTTTGAATTTTCCAGTCTTTTTATCTCTCACTAGGTTGATGTTTACAATCTCGCCATATCTTTGGTAAAATACAGATAGACAAAAGCTCCTTCAATGACTATAAATATACGTTATTAATAGCAAAATTCCAAATTTGTTTAATTTGGAACAAGTAGCTGTGCAAAAATTTCAGTAACGAAATTCTTTTGTACCAGATGGGTCGATACAAAGGCCCAGAGTTTGAAAATATTTTCCCCCTGAATAGTAACGCAATGATATTGAAGGGTGTCTTGTCTAATTCCCGATATGTCCAATTAGGTTTACGAATACGCCCGGCTTTAATCGGTCATTCCCTCCTGTCAATGTGGGAGATTTTCTGCAGAAGGCCTTTTCAAAAACCTGCAAAACCGATTGAAAAAACGAAGAGCTAAATTTTCCTTTCTTTTTCTTCCTAGCAATAATGACATTTACATGCATTCAGGTATTTTGTCCTCTTGGTAGAATGGAATCCCCCTGAATAGATTATTCATATTTAAGCCTGGTTCACACTACGTCTTTCGAGTCATTAGGGTCGTGCAGAGAGATCTAAAAGACAATGAGTCAGACTCTGAGTCTTTGTCTTTTGGCCTTTCTGCACAACCGTAACGACCCAAACGACCTAACGTGAACCAAGCCTTAAGGGAAAAACGGCTACCATTCCCACAGATGGATCGCATATGCAAAAGTGTGCAGAAGTCATTGCTGTAATCCCTGTCTCAGGCAGAAATATTAGGAAAATTTGGTCGTGATATGGGCACGTTTTGAAGGATTCTTGAATAGGCTTTCTTGAGAAAATCCTTACTAATTTCAGAAAGGAGAGGGCGATTTCAGTCGGGTAAATTTTGAAGTAGATTTGAAAACATCTACCTTAAATTATGTAATGCATTCCATTTGACGACAACAAACATGGGATAAACAAAGCAACGGCAAAGGTCCTTTAATGAAAGGGAGGAAACAAAAATAAACAAACCCTGATAAAAATAAGTTTCACTAACTTACTGTGAGAAGACACAGAGTACATCTCCTTCAGTAAGATCATAAGGTAAACCACCTAGAATAAAAGATAATCACAGATCTGTGAGAAAAAGATCATCTTTATTGCCTGAACACAAAATATGCTAGAAATACTGTACGTTAAGGAAATACTGTTTTTTTATAACCTGGGTGAGCAAGAAAGAAGTTCCCACCCATTTTTGAAAATTCAAAAAATAAAAATTGACATTAGCTAGACTGCTAAGAGATCAGAAGTATTTTTGTGATTTTTCTCACGCTCTAATTATCACTGGAAATATCAGCAAATTCACCTTTACAAAAATTCCATGGGCACAATATGACTAAAAAGGGGTCTAAAACATTGACCAAATCATAAAAGACTCCTTGCACAGAACGATGAAGAAATGTAATTTCTCAAGGATGAGAGGTATCCTCTGTATATATAGATATAGGGTTAGGGTTCGGATATATTGTAATGGAATTGTAAATCTTTAGTATTTGTTTGAAACTCTATGTCTTAAAACTCTTCAGGGAGATGAAACACGGTGCATTGTTGTGTGTGAGAAGAGTCCTCACAAACTGTCAATGTTTTAAGTTTTTTCTCAGTCATTTTGCAACCATGAAAATTTTGGTAAGTGGAACTTACTTTACCTATACTGTATTTCCAATGTTCATATGAAAGTGACAAAATCACAAAAAAACTTCTATCTTTTGGCCTTCAACTACTGTAGAATTTGAATCATTCAGATCTGTACTGTAACCCTGGTGCCTTGAGTTTCAAAAGTGGGAACTTTCGTGTGGCTCATCAGGTTTATGTCAATGGTAAATTGTAAGATTTCAAAGGTTCATCACCTAACCTCCTGTGCAGTAAAAATCAAAGAACCATTCACCAAGTAAGTTTTTCTAAGTTTTCTGCAACTCATTTTGTATGCTATGAGCAATTCATCAGAAATGCTTAGTCAGGAACTACAGTATCCCAAATCAACTGCTGCACAGCATTTTCCAATTAGACCAAAGATTTTGACCATAGATTTATCAAGTATTAATTGCTGAGTTTAACTTGACATTGATACAACACAAAATGCAACACAGCCTTTACCAATCATACAACACAAAAATGAAACTTTGCATCACATTCCTTTGACTGTTTCCTGGTTACAACAATGAATAGTTTGTCTCAAATGCTGATTAAGAACAAACAGCCTTTTCTAAAGTTAAGCACTACTAGAAAATATCAAAAATTAAGTTGAAGCTACTGTACTCTAGTGAAATGATTGCTTTGAAATCTTTTTGAATATTTCACTTTACCATTTTGTAAAAAAAATGGTTGCCATCTTCCACCATGCAGAACATATTTCAAGGGTGCAGACTGAAGTTCTTACCAATAAAAATATATGCACTGTCCTTATACTGATTATGCCAGGACCTATCTTTATCAAAAATTCCAAGCTTCAGTTCTTGTTCATTGAGCTTTGCAATATTCCGAATATTCCTGCAAAAAAGGAGACACATTATTGTGATACATATTTGGCTGCCACCATATTTTCAAGCCTGTTTGTAAACAATGCTTAGAATCTGATTTTATGGAACTGATTTTCAATTATTCAGTTTGCGAAAGAAATGTATTGTAATTAGAGCCATTGTGATCACTCATCTTTTGCATCAAACATGTATTTCTTGTTGTAAAAATGTACAGCCATACAACTTTTTGGCAATGCAAGATATATAATTGTTTTTTTCATAAGATTATTACAGTACATTTTCAAGAGCTCCTTTGTTATAATCCATTAAGAGTGCAATACTGTGGCATACTTCAAATGATGATGAGTAAGGTAGAAACAAATAAATTCTATACAAATTAATGCAATTTTCATTATCAAACAATCATACTATTTCACAATTTGCAGGTGTCCTTTGTTTCCTACCAGCATATCTGCCCAATAAAACATTCTATTCCTATTACGTTATCACAAGCAGCATCTTGTTGAGTCCTGTGCGTGAGGGCCTGTGAAATAAGTTGGCCTGTTCTATTGATACTTTCTTTGTTATCTTGACTTTGGTTTTCAAGTACAGAACATTATCTATTATCTATTTTTTGCATGTTTGGGATCTCAGGTCAACCCAGGCTCTGGCCAAGTTCAAAGAGAATGAAAGTCAGTTAGGGCTTTCTTTGCAATACTCGCGTTTGGCATTTCAAACCTAGCTAGATTGATAACTTTGAAAAGCGTGCGCGGAAGATGCGCACCTGGCCATTGTTTTAAACAGTAGACTATTGCTTTTTCTGAAATTGTGTGTTGAAGATCTTCCACACACACAGCATAGTTAGCAGTCTGGAAGTTTCTGGAAGTCTAGTTCAATTCTTACCCTTACCATCCCCTGGGTAACGACCTGACAGTGCATTTGCTCAAAAGAATATTCCCCATTTCTCAGCATTTGATCAATAGGCATTTCCCAGCCCCAGGGCATTCAAGTGACATGCATTCACTAAAAAGTTTTTTCCATTCCCTCTCAGAAGGGCACCAGGCTTGTCTTTTGGACATGAATGAATTCAAAAAAAGATTTCAGACAGAAAGCCATTATCATAAAGAACGATATTTTAGAAAATTCAAAAGCAGACCCACAAAAAATGTCATTCTCATTACCCTATCATAAAAGTTAACAAGGTACACGGATGATAACAAAAAAGCAAGGCCTTTTTCTCTTTTTTTGGTCTTTTATTCCTTTCTTAAAAAGATTTGAAATTTAGGCTTAATCAAATGTGTGAAGAGGAAACAACTTACGTGAGTGGATTCATCATTCACTAACTACGAACAGCTCTGACCAAGTCCAGAGTGACTGAGAGAAATTTGTTTGGTTGGAATCTGACCAAACTTTCCTTCTTGATTATCAACCAAACATATATTTTATGCAAACAACAGCAACAATTTCGGCTACCATTTCCTTTCAGTCTCGATTATCCAGTAAAACTCCTTGTTTCCCTGTGAAAGTCCAAAACAATTCAATTCAACGATACTTTTGCCATAAACCATTGTCACGACAAGAAAATGGCTGCCGCGAAATATCCAAGCCCCCGCGAAGAAAAGAGTCCAGACAATAATGATGCAGGAACAGAATTGCTTCAAGAATTTGCCAGAATCCAAACGAAGGAAATTATCAAGACTGGGAGACAAATTGAAGACTGTTCTAATTTGTGCGTGACAACAAATGCGAGAAAAGACATTCTTGTTGGGACAGAAAATGGTTCTCATCTTTTTTCTGAAGATGGAAGATTGATATCCTCTTTCTTGTTAGGAAATAATGACCATAAAAATGAGGTTCCGAGTGCTATCTTCAACAGGGAAAACGAAAACATCATATATTTAGCCAACAATAACTCAATATTTACGTTTGATGCAAGGAGTGGTGGAAAAATCATCTACGCATTTCAAGATAATGAGGATGAGATAAATCAAGTAGTTGCTTGTAAAAACCAATTAGCTGCCTGTGATGATAGTGGAGAAATAAAAATATTTGACACAACTAGTAATAAGGTGTTCAGGACTCTGCGTAACAAGCACAAAAATATTTGTTCCAGTTTGTGTTTCCGAAATGGCTTTGCAAATGAACTTTTGTCCGGTGGTCTTGACTGTCAATTGATTTTATGGAACTACTCAAAAATCAGAGCGCTGTATTCAAGTAATACACAAGATATCTTCAAAGCATCTGCGGATGATTCTGCCTACATGCTCAACCCACCACTTGTCAATGCAGTTGATTGCAAAAAGGATGGGACAGGCGTTGCTTGCAGCTTAGGTGTGTATTTCAGAACATTCTTTTTTCCAAGGTGTATATCTGCATTCTTTTTGTTTGCATGATGAATTTTCTACAGAAATTTCTGAAAAGCCGTCAGCCAAGTATATAATGCTAATTAGAATTAATTGAGATCACATCAAATATGTAGAGCCTTGATTATTTCTGTACCTTCCTCATAATTGAGCTTAATTGATTATTTGCATGCTGTAGCATTTTCTGGCCCAGAGTATTCATGGAACATACCTAATGTAATTTGTGTTTTAAGTTCTGCTGCATAGTATGTAGTTTTATGATAGATGTGCACACAGTACCTGTACTTTTCACATCAGGAAAGGCCCTTGGAATGTTTCTATCCCACTAAATTATCATTTAAAATCCTTTCCACAAAAATTGGCTGCTTAAAAGGTTGATTGAAACAAATGATCCATAGAGTGCAAACTAGCAGTTAAAATAATAACAGTTATCGCTTGAATGCATCCCAACTCTGTTGCAAATAATCTTGGGTGAGGTTACGCACAGAGTACAGTTTTATTGTTGCTTAGCAATTTGATTTTCAGCATACAGTAGGTTCCAAATCTTTAAATCTACAAAAAAGGCAGGTGTAAAGTTCAATAACTTATTTCTTAGATCTGAATGACTTGAAAGAAATCTTAGCCACTTTTCTGTGATTCTACCATTGGACTTTTCAGAAATCTTGAATATTTGTCAAAATTAAAGCCTATTTTATATTTCAGCTCATGTTATGATGTGACATCGTCAAATTTCTCAATCACAAACCAGAAGAGCGAAAGACTGTCGCTTGATATCATATTCTAGGCATCCATGAATTATTGTTATCTTCAAAATTATTTGATCTTCTGTCAGGGGGTTTAGAAATCATGATAGTTTAAGTTTTTTTTGAAAATTTCTTGAATTCTTAACAGAGAAGAAAAACACTATAATTCTGAAAATATTGAAGATTTCAGAATAGTCCAATTCGCAGATTTACTGTAAAATAGTTCAAGTTACTTTGAAGCTGTTCAGTTCAAAGAAATAGGTCACTGAATTTTACACCCAGCTTTTTAAAGATTTGAAACCTTTGCTACTGTATGTTGCTTTTGCTATGGTTAAATTACAAAGAGGCATTTTTTGCAAAATGCCATAATGCTCCCACAGTTTGGCTTTGTTCACTTTCCCTCTTTTTGCTTCTACTTTTTTTTCTATTAACAAAGTAAACAAAAACAACAAGATAGAGATAAAGAAAGTTGTAATTGCTAGAACAAAGACCAGAGTGATTAAGTTTGGTTGCAAAGCAGATAGCCAAGCATATTTCATATCCTACTGTATATCATATCTAATATTTTGCCAAATGAAACTCTTCACACTTTTGCCAATTTCAAATATCAGTAACATTTACTGTATGTTGAATCTTAGGTAATGGCACCATCATGCTTTATGAGATAACAAAGAGTAGGAAGCTTATGCCAGCTGAAATCCTGAAGCATCACTCAAGCATTGGAGCAACATCAATAGAATTATTTGATTTTGAAGATGAGCACTTTCTAATATCTGGTGGAAATGACTGTAAGTTGAATATCATAAAGCTTGCTTCTGGAGCATTCCAATCAGATTTCAATACAAAAGACAAAAATTGCTGCAAAAGTATCAATTTGTTTTCAAAGGTAAATCATTTGACATCATACAATCATAATAACAAATTTTCCATATTTGTTTGTGATCAAACAAATAATTTAAAGTGTTTTGAAGTTGACTTATCTGTTAGGTAGCACTTGCATTAAATACAGTACAGTCTCTTGTTTACTTTATTGCGTATATTGGATCTTAGGCCCATACTTTATCTACAGTAGGGTACCCTGTGATTCATACCCGATTTTATCCGAAATTGTTTTCCTTGGTGGACTGGTTATCAGGCTGGTGAAGGGTAGAAATTTTAGTAAAATTTGGTCATGGTTTTTGGCACTTTTTGCAGGTTTCTTGAGGAGTATTTTTTGAGCAAATCCCTCATTATGTCATGATGGAGTGGCTATTTTCAATCAGATGAATTTTAAGATTTGAACTAAATTTTGAATCATTCAACTCTATGAAGTGTTCTTGATGTTTCAAATTTTCAAATATGGAAAACTTCTTCCTGGCTTGCCCAGTATATGAATATTAATTTCATCACCTTGATATCCAGGGTGCGTTGTTCTTTCAAACAGGGACTGATTTATTGACTCATCAGGTAAATCATGTCTTGGAAATTTTAGAAATCTTAAGTTTGATCTAAGTTTCAATAAAATGGTTAATGATTTTAAGTTTTCATCTAAAAGTTGTGTCCGTTGGTAAAGGATATCATCAGTGGCAGAGTCCCCACAGTTGGTAAGATGTCTTCTCATCTACAGTTCATCCCTCTTATGATTGTTGAACTGGCGTAATATATTTCTTCTTTTTGTTAATTCATCTTTATTATTCAGCGATGTACTTCCAAAAATCAACTTTTGCATCCTCTCAATTTCCTCGGAAAGAAACTCCTCTCCGTCTGTTGCTATCTTTCTCATTACTTTCACATAATAATCACCGATTCTTTTTTTGTATGGTGGTAATTTCTGTACAGTCTGAATCGTCTCCATGATAGCTTTCTCTCGCCTGTTAAGATTCCTCATGAAATATCGTGCGATTACATCCAATTCATCAAGCCGGCCAGCCTAAAGATGAGAATTCAATGAAGTGTGGAACAAACCAATGTATTGGTAGGCTACGATTTGATACATTATTCGAAAGAATAAAGGATCTACAAGACAAAGAGCATAAATTTGCTACGACCTCCAAAGTAATTATTTCTAACTGTTCTAATCTTCTATTCAAATAATTGGTGAAACATGTCTCAACAAAGGCAGCATAAATTAAGTTCCAGAAATCTGTAACCAACGGTAGCAAACTTTTGCTGCTTTTTTCAAGACCCTTTCTTCTTTGAGTAATTTGTTCATTCGAGGGCTAGTGTATCGTCAGGGAAGCGACGTTTCACAAAAAAAATAAGTACACATGTATTTATGAGAAACTGTTTATAAGAAGCACAACTATAAGATCAGCAAAAAATTAAGAAACTCTAGCACTTAGTAATTTATCTCTACATATGACTTGCTTAAGAAACTAGTGATTTTGATAAAAGAAGTCCTCAGCATCTCTTTACATTATTTTCAACTATTTCCCATATCATATTACTCGGGGATACCTTGAGTGATGTTTAAACATTACCAAGGCTTCAAAAAACTTTTTCGTGTAAACGGTCACCTTGAAAACTGCAATGAAACCTTTAAGAAGCTCGTTGAAACTCCGAGCACTTAAACTCTGGTGATTTTGAGAAACTTTCAGTACGGGCCCAAATAATTGGTTTTTCATATAAAGAAGTACGTCTTGTTTGGTATAACCGATGTTCATACGTACCGTTTTATCAAGGAAACCTCCAGTTGTTCGGCTTGTGTCACAGTTAATGTTCAAAAATTTTGTGATGTTGTATTCACTCCAGTTCTCATCAAATTTGCCAGGAAGATAAACTTCTCCATCTTTATCGAATTTTGGGAAAAACATGAATGTAGGATACATGCCAACTTTGCTCTTTACCGCTGAATCGAACGATTTCTGACCATCCAGCGTTGCTAGCAAGCAGTTAGGCTCATTCTGTCAGGAGGAAAGGAAGCAAATCATGGTACCAAAATGGTCTATGCTATGGTCGTTTGAAAATTATTGAATCACATCAGTGCATGTTATTCAATTTTTCTTTATTTTCAATGTTTACTTTCGCTATTCTTCTTCAAGATTTTGCTTAGGCCAGAAGCCAAAGCACTGGTTGCAGGTTGATGCAAATTTGAGCCTTCCTGCTTGATATTTCTACTCTCAAAGCACCAGTATCAACAAACAAGGTATCCATGTTCAAATTAACTATCGAAGAAAGTTTTGAGAGTGATAAGCCATTGATCAAAACTAAATTCATATCACTGGACCCTGCCAAACCTTTATACATTCTTAGGACACCGGTTAATTCGGAGAGCATCAAGAAAACGACCTAAAACCGAAGGGGGCAACTCCTATAAGGGGTTTAACATAGATGGGCCTTTGAGAACTCAGAGTTCGGACTCATAACGAGGAAAATATTTTGAGAATACGTCCCCACAACCAAGGCAAAATTCTGAAATATGACACCATAACAAAGGAAAATTTTTCGCAGTTATCCTGAAGACTTTCCTTCGCGTCGTTGTAGAGCTAAATTCCTTTTTGCGAAGGTTTTTTGTCACAATGAACACTTACCCATAACTAAGGTAAATCTCCGTAAAACAGACCCACAACCAGGGCCAAATTCACAAAACATTATCCATAACCCGGCCAAAATATCGCGCAAATTGATCCATAACCCAGGCAGGCACATGCATACCAAGCCCTCTATAGGAGTAGTCCACCTCCTCTAAAACGCACAATCAAAGGCATCTCAAACAGCGTAGCATCTCAAACTAGAAGAAATTCAGCCTTTCAGTTTTACTATTTTTAATACTCCTTTTTCAGAATAAAAGATAGATTTTATTGTTAGTTTATGCCCAATTTTTGTTTGTCATTTCATTGGTTGGACTAATCCTCAAAAGGAGTTCAAATGAATTTCCGAAGACTTGTAAGATTCAGTCGTGCGTTTTACGCCATTTTCTGGCTGTTACGTACCACACGCAAATCCAACTTTTTTATTCGTTATGTAGGACTGATTGTTTTGATCGTTGAGTTTACCAAGGGACTATTGTTTCGAGAATTGCTAAAAACACTTCAAACTTCTAGCTATCAGAAAACTTTATTTCTTTGACTGTAGCGCAACTGCTTCTGCTGCAAAATGTTTCAAACAGAAGGGAAATTATTTTACTCATCCGGCAGCTCGTCCAGGGTACTCGGTCTGTAAACATACGGGAAGATGCCGCTGGAAAATCTGGGAAGCTACTCTGTCCCAAAGTCAAAGTCTTGAAAATGATAGCCTGTCCTGGGGTCATTTTCTTAAACAATACTCTTTCCTTGAATTTCTTCAAACAAAGTTGTACGCTGCCCTGGAAATTTGTAAGAAATCTATTAGAAAACGCGGAATTTTTGCCATCCAATCGATTTAAATCACATTCGCGGAGTGCAATAGACGATTGCACTAAAGATGGCGACGAGGACTTTTTTTACCGAGATGCACTGCGTTCTTTAATCGAATTCCCAAACAATCGTTAAAGATTTGTAATTCGAGCGCAATGCATCTCGGTAAAAGATTCCTCGCCGCCATCTTTAGCGCACTCCTCTGTTGGCGCTCGACGACGTTCCGGAGTCAAGGATAGAAATATCGTCCCTGTCATGGAGATGATTATGCAAGAATGATACCCTGTCCCGGAGTCGAAATCTTGAAAATGATCGCCTATATAAATCACTCTCTTTACAACGATATCCCTTCAGTATGCTAAAATAGAATAGACATATTAGGTAAATAGAACACGCTCTATAATTGATAACCTATTACCTATATTGCAAACCTGTTCAGCGGCACGTCCCCGTAAGGAAAAAAGATGAGTACCCCCCCCCCCCTTAGGCTAGCTCTCACTGTAGCTTGCGATCTAGCAACTAACCTTGAAATTTTCGGCAACTTTGAACATGATCTGAGTCAAATTCTTGCATTTGAGACACCACTGGGTGTGGTAGAAAACCAAAACATCTTTCGTTGGGTCTTTGACAATTCTTTCAAAGTTCTCATCATTCAGGTGAATCAAAGGTCGCTTTGGAAAATCTTTCTTTAGGTCGATCCTCAGCTTAAAGTCAACAAGTCGAGAAAGATCTGTAAACGTATGTTCGCCATCATACCTGTGTTAAAAACAAGAAGAAATATTTCGATATTCATCATAGCAATGTTACAAAAGACGAATTACTAGAAAACACTTATTTGCAAACTACTGTACGGAATAACAAAGACGATACCGACAGGGGGGGGCAAATCTTGTCCCCATTTGCATTCATGAATGCCACAAAACCTGGGTTTCCCTTCCTAATGCTGTTGCTATCTCAAGTATATTAAACAGCATACCGTGGGGCACTGTGGGGTGAGTGGCCAAGAGACTTACACGTACTTTTTTCATAAGAAATTAACAATTGGGGCCAGTAAAATTATCAGATTTGAGTATTCGGAATTTTTTATGATTTTCTTAAAGGTTCCACAACTCTCTTCATGTTCACTACCTGCGTCCTCGTGAAAGTTTCTAAAGATTTTTTTTCGCTTTCCCGATCACTCAAGTACCTTTCAAGTAATATGATACAGGAAATAATTGAAAACAGTAAAGAGATGTTAAGAATTTCCTATGCCAAAACCAATAGTGTCTTAAGTGCTATTTTCTCGGCAGTTACCCAAATTTCTTCACTTTAAGCAATCTGAGAGCTAAGTTTGTTATAAGAAGTTTCTCAGGAAAAAGATACGTGTATACAGACTGTTTGAGGATCCTGCGGTGCAACAGCCCTAGATAAGTTACAAAAACTTCAAAATCGAGCTGCTAGGATTGTCACAAACAGCCCCTATGACGCATCAGCTCTGCCTTTAATAGGGAGTCTCGGCTGGCTAACCATTAAAGAATTGATCGACTTTGAGACGAGTAAGATGGTCTATAAATCTCTGAATGTCCTCGCCCCAGACTACTTGCGAAACATATTTCAAAAGATATCTGAAGCTACTAACCGTCAGCTGAGGAACTCTAACACTGACCTTAGATTACCATTATTGAGAACATCAACTGGTCAGAAATCGTTTGCTTACAAAGGGGCTAAGGTCTGGAGTGACCTAGATAGTGTTGTCAAAGCTTCCACATCTTTCTCCTCTTTTCGAAGAAATTATAAAGCCAAACTATGACTCAAATCATTTTCCTTTCCTTTTTGTCTTAGATTATTGTAAATAGGGTTATATTGTATATTTAAATTATTATTAGGTTTTATTTTAGCATGGCTCCCTGTAAAGCAGTATTATTCTGAGTGGATTACCATGGATAAAAAAGTTAAAATGAATGAAATGAGTACCTGAAGGTCGCGTAAAGTCATATCCGGATCCTTCCAGATTCCTTACCCTGATGAAGCAACTCACCATAGACCATGCTGTTCTGAGGAAGGAGCTTTAAAGTAGGGTTCCCATTTCTGGGTGCTAAGCATGCATGGTAGGGCTAAATTGGCTAGGAATAGTTAGAAAGCTTTCCAGGCTACTCAATCAAATTAAAGGAAACTAACGAATGAGTGAATGAAGTAGTAAATGAATGAATGCACGAAGGAATGAATGAATACATGACTGAATGAACGAATGAATTAATGAACAAATGAATTAATGAAGGAATTAATGACGGAATGAATGAATACATGAATGAATGAATGAATGAATGAATGAATGAATGAATGAATGAATGAAGGAATTAATGAACGAATGAATGAATGAAGAGATCTTGTAATCCAAGCGTGAGTTACATTTCCCACGCGTAATAGGACTCGTAACCTAAGTCTCGAGTGGATAAAGTGGGAACAAATTACGTTTCGAAGCAAACTTGGTCCATCCTCAGCGAATCTAATTAATGATACATGGCACTTAATGATACATCGTAAAATCCCAAAGACATAAAACTCACCTTTCAGCAACCTTGCTACCCTTTACAAAATATTTTATCTTGCAGTAGTCCTCAACGTCATACTTTGAAGCGAGTTTCAGGTCATTATAGATATTTGCTTTCGCTATGACGACATCTTCCTTGTCTTGAAAATGCTCTGCAAGTCTTTCCAAAACTTGATGTGAACCTGCACAGCTATCCTGCCATGGAGCAAAGAACAAAACCAGTCCAAATTTGTCTATTAAAACATTTTGCTCGAAGTTTTCTGAAGAAACAACTAAGGCGCGAGTGTCTCTTACTTTCTCAAATGACCAGCAGAAATTTAGGGCGCTGAGAATCAGGACAGAGTGGACTATTAAACGCATGGTGACTTTAACTCGAAGCAAATGAGAGAATCGTTGATGAGCCTTTTGCTGTGATTGGGTAGCACCTGCTTTGGTTAGGCCCTGCGCATACAAATACATGTTTCCCTTGTTTATCGAATTTGCTTAGCTGGACATTGCATATGGGAAGCATTTTTTCGCGGGAAGAAACTTTCGCGAGATGGATGAAGCGCGTAATTTTCGGAATTTGCTTTCGCGAATCAGCTAAAATAGGTAATTTTGCTGGAATAGACTTCCACGAATTCAAATCTTACATTATATATTCTATATTATATTATATATGATAATATTATATTATTATCTCCAATGTTGCTTGGCTCTTCAGTACCTCTCCCAAATCTTCCATACCAATGCTTGACGGTAGGGTGGTTCCTATGGGTTGCTGTTTGACCAGATCATGTAGAATTCCTTGCATTGTCTTGTGACACTGACATAACGAAAAAAACGATGAGGAATATCAATGTTGGATTCTTCCATTTCTTCCATAGTAAAGGTACCTGACGATGTGCCGCCCGCCAGGGTATACTTTTCAGGCTTCTAGTCAAACCTAAGGGTATGCGTCTTAGCAGTTTTAGTCTGGGCAAGGGCATGTTTTTTGGCAATTTTGGTCAAAGGAAAGCCAAATTTTGTTAATTCCTGTACAGAAGCTCAAGATTTTTGTGATCTACCTCAAGAGAAGGCAGAAATTTAGCAATCTCTATCTCGAAAACGCAAACTCATGACACCCTTATGGCGTAGAATTTATTCTAGCCAAGGATATGATTTGCACAAAAATCGTTCAAGCCACCAGCACCACTTTGAAACTGTGGTCAGCATGCCCCTATCCGTAATTTGGCCGAGATCCCCTCCCCCCGTGCATTCTACGTCCTATGAAATTCGCGAATTTCGGTGGAAACGCGAAAGTTTTTCCCCGCAAGAGCTTCAAAGTTTTTCACGGCTCTTGTTTATTTAACGAATTTGTTCAGTTGGATGTTGCATGTTACACAGGAATCACAGCTAATCAAACAAAACATTAAGGAAAGCTGGGAGTCGTGGCGCTTTCAGCATGAAGCGCGTGTGAATCAACACAGCACAGCACAGAGGATGCAGGATTGATTTGCTGAAGCTTGACGTCAAACTGATTGTGGAAACATTTGAATTTTTTGTCCTGAAGAATTGATTGGTAAGTGTTATTCTTATCACCAACTTCCAATACGAAGTCTCATATATCGGAAGGTAGTACCGAGCATCAGTCGCTGTCAATTGAAAACGCCATTTCAAAATGATTTGCCATCGCCGCAGACATCAGAAGATCCCCTCTTTCTGATATGGCTCGTTATCGTGTTGCACGAGTGAAATGTGCAAAAACATGGCTTTTACAACATACATTAGAAAAATGCTGCTCCCTGAATATCAAAGCAGTATTATCTATCAGAAAAAGTCTTCTTACGGCGTGTAATGCCATAATACAAAGATAAACAAGTAAGTAGCTAACATAACATATGAGCTTTTTCATGCGAACTGTAAAGCCTCGTCCACACGTATCCGGATCTTTTTGAAAATGCGTCTTTTTCTTATCCGTGCAAAAAAGATCCGCGTCCACCCGAGGACCGTTTTCAAAAATATCCCTGTCCACGCAAAAGCGCTGTGACATTCGAAATTCGCTATTCGAAAGTAAAATTTGATATTCGATAACGATATTCGACATTAGAACTTCGATACGAGAAAACAGACAAGCAACATGCCCGCGCGTGATTCCCAAAGAACCGAGCGCAAGCTCTGATTGGTGGTAAATTGACGTTGTGACGTCAGCGTTTTCGAAAAGCTCCGTTTTTACCCGTCCACACGACAACAGGAAAACGGCGTTTTCAAAAGGATCCGTTCTGGAGAGTGTTTCCCAAAAGCTTCGTTTTCGGTGACCGAAAACGCCGTCTCCGTGTGGACGCGAACCCAGAACGGAAAAAAAAGATGCGTTTTCAAAAAGATCCGGATACGTGTGGACGGGTCCTAATAAGCAACATTTCGAGCATAGCCCGTTATCAAGCCCCGATAATGGGCTATGCTCGAAACGTCACTTCTTTCAATTCGCATCAAAGTACTGATATCTTACGTTATTTATTCGTTTACAATAATATAGATATCTGCCTTGTTTCATTGGCAATATGATCATTTAGTAATTAGATTTAGTAATTTACCAGGCTTCAGTCGGTCATCCCTTTCCATTAATATGGGAGACTTTCTGCAGAAGCCCCCCCCCCCTTAAACCTGTGAAATGAGTGAAAACAACGCTCAGAATTCCCTTGGTTTTCCTTTCTAGCAATGATGACACTTAATTGATATGTCACGATGGCCCCTTTTTTGCTCTTTCACTTTTGATTTTTCTCTCCTTTATTTATTAATTTGTCATTTACATATTTTACTTCTTTGAGTTTCAAGCCACTTTTTTCGTCTCAGTTCATTACGAACTTTTACTTTCGGTAGCTGACTGGTTGTTTTTCTACAACAAATGGTTGTTTTTCTTGTTTGATCTGCATACACCCATGCTATTATCGCGTTAGTCACTTTCCTGTTTTTCTTATTTCTTATTGGTTAATTTTCCAAGATGGTTCCACGTAACTTCTTATTTAAATATTGCATTTATTATTATTAAGCAAGAATTGTAGATGATTTTAACTTTTCAATCACGTTGAGTTCCATGTCTCACTGGCCATCATGTTCGCTGGATTTTTATAAAACGCTTGGAAAATGAATCTTCGTCCTGTTATTGTTGTTTGACCGCTCGAACGTAACTGCCGTCACAAATGGTGACAGGAGCGGGATTACTGTCAAAAAGGGGCCATTGTGACAAGTGCATTAGCATGTTTGTCCTCTTGGAATAAAGAAATCGCTCTGAATGAATTATTGATAATAAGGAGAAGAATTTTTCATCGTCTCAAGGGGATAGCCAGTGCTAAAACATGCTCAAGTCATTGCTTTAAGGGAGAAGTAATGGTAAAATTTGCCCGTGATCATAGCGCATTGATTAACATTTCTGGAAAGGGACCTTCTTGAGAAAATCCCTTGTAAAATCCAAACGGGGGCCAATTTCAGCCAGGCAAACTTCGAATTATGTTTGAACATGTCCTTTGTTAAATGGTTCCTATAATTGCTGTATCATTGCATCGATGCCCACGTAGCAGCTGCTTTTCAAACTGGCATTGTTTTCATTAACTCACCAGCTACAACTACTCATTTCAGGCTCGAAGCACTCACAGCATGCCTGGCGGTGACTATACTGTCCTCAAACAGCCGTCATCACTAAGACGAAACGATGATCCAAAACGATTCGCTCTAAGACCCGTCGCAACTGACTGCTGCTACTGCGGAGCACAAATTACAACTAATACACAGTATGTGGAAGGAGCTTTGACGTATATGCTCGTTGCTGGTTTCTGTTTTACAGGGTATGCTTGCTCACTTCTGTTCCTTTTATCTGAAAAACTGTGGCAGGTAAAAATGAGAGTCGTTTGAAAACTCGAAGAAAATTTGTGAATTAGTCATAGGTGATCATGCACCGATTGTTCGGGAAGATAATACAAATGTTGTAGCGTTAGCTGTAAGGTATTTCAAAACAATCAGGAAGCTGCGATGTCTTTCTTTCCTTTCGTTTGTGGAAATATGGCATCCCTGCAATTCGCTTTTCTCTAAATGACCTATTTTTATCACACAGTATAACGAAAACCTCGGAGCCTTCTTAATGTATTTTATTCCATGGAATGAATGGGTGTGTGTCCGACTTGGCTGTGATCTTGAGGCAGATGGCGGGGAGAAGGACAGTCATTTTTTTATCAATGCCAACAGAACTGAACTGACTGCAAGAATGAGGGGTTGCAAGACGGGGGGGGAGGCAAAGGCATCTTGTAATGTCAACAGAATGAGAATGGCCTATTACTTTTGATTCTTTATACATGTTGGTGCAGTTTGTTCCCTTTCCCAAAATCGCTGCACTCATTAACTAATGTTATTGCTAATGGATATTATATTGGTGTATTGGCAGGAAACCGTAGCTTTATTATAAAGCGAAGGACGAAGAGTACAACGATAAACATGATTTTCATTTCTTGAAATTGTCATATTCAGTGACAATTCCATGCTTTGATAAGACAATAGACCTTCACACAAAATCGCAAAATTCTATTGAAATACTGCCTTGTTGGTTTCGCCTCGCTTTGTAGTCACCCAACGGCGTGCGTCTCTAATGGCAACCCACGAAATTTGTTAGCAATGTTTAGGTTTGGAACAGAGTGCCTTGTTTGCATTAATGAAACTTATTTTCTTTAGGGAATGCAGGTTTCACCTCGATTTGAACTTTACTTTGTGTAAAGGTCTATTAAAGCGTCTGCCACAGAATTGTGCCTCGGTTGAGTGGTTTCTGTGGAGGAGCTGTCAATTCAATTGTTTGTAGATTCAATTTAATTTTTGCACAGTTGCACAGGCCTCAGCTTAGAGTTTGAGACCTCGTGGGAGTCAATTTGGCGAGTTGCCGCTGGTTCATGGCAGAGATAATGCAAAATATGTGGTTGCTTCAAAAACAACACTTAGATTGTTCTCCAGCAATGTCAAAATAATTTAAGTTTCCAAAGAAAGAGTTCTCCCGTTGTATAAAAATGTTGATACGTTTTTCAAAGAGCTAGCATAGCAGTGATTACTGTTCATAGGACTGCGCCTTCTACCTTTTAAAAATGTAATGAAAATTTTAATACGATGCCAAAACCCTTTCTTTAAAAACTTACTCTATTTTGACATTGCTCGGAAACAACTTCAATGCTGTTTTGGAAGCAACCACTAATGTTACCTCTTCTCTGCCACAAATCAGCAACCACTTGACTCCAACAAGGTCGCAAACTTTAAGCTGAAGCCAAGCTGATTGGACATACAGCTCCTCCACAGTAGCCACACAAACCGAGCACAGTCATTTTGGGACATCCTAGACATCCTTAGCCTGCGTGTATCCCCTGCTGTTCCTGTAGAGTTGAAACTTCCTGCTGAATGGCTGAATTTAATTCATTTTCTGACGCCAGTAGGGTCTGCGAACCAGCGAATGAAAGCCTGTTCTGAGTCACGTGCTGGTTCCGCAAAAACACGGAACTATTTTCATTGATTAATAAACAATCCATTGTCTTGCGAAGTCCTTCATGTGGGTTTTACTTCATCCTAATTGCAAAATGACGATGTGGAAGAGCAAAATAGTCTCGCAAGACAATGGATTGTTTATTAATCAATGAAAATAGTTCTGTGTTTTTGCGGAACCAGCACGTGACTCAGAACATGCTTTCATTCGCTGGTTCGCAGACCCTACTGGCGTCAGAAAATGAATTCAGTTCAACGGGAAATTTCATCTCTACGGAAACAGTAGGGGATGCACGCAGGCTAAAACATCCAAGGCAAGTCCATGATAATGTCGCACGATGATTACAAGTTATTTGACTAAGCCATGTTATTTTCATTTCGAAGCAAGTTGTGCTTCCTTATCGGATGCTTTCTGAAGAAGGGACGCCTTTTGCTACCTTTTTATCGAGACTTTTCGCACTAAATCATCTTTTAAAGAATTTTCCGTCTGTTAGGCTCATATGTGGGTGCTGTTTGCTGCCTTTCTATTGGAATGGATGCAAAGACATCATTCACTCGTGTCCAGTTTGTGGAGCAGCACTTGGATACTACAACAGACTCTGTCCACCTTCACTTAGATAGCTTATCAAAGATCATGCCATAAGTCCTCGCATATGACTCCACCTTCGAATAATAAGCCCCGTCAAATAATTATCAGACCAAAATATTTTCTGCAAAAGAAGCCCACCCTTGAATTAGCTCTAATCGGGGTTGTTTTAACGTACTAAAGCTTTATGACCATCTTCCAGTGAGGGAAGAAAATTAGTCCTGGTAATGCTTTCGATCGCTGCCAAATAATAAGTGCCCTCTGCATGTAAGGCCCCTCCCCAAAATATTTGCTTGCAAAATAAGGCACCCAGTGGCTTATTCGAGGACATATGGTAGCTCCGAGCAGGGGGTATGCAATCTTGGCAGGAACCTTGCACGAGCAGGATAGATGCCAAGATTTCCAACATGGTACACCATGGTACCATATACCAAGACAGAGCCACCGTCTTCAGTTAATCACTAAGGGAAGATTTTTGTATTCCAGAAGATACTATGTTACTTATGTTTGTCGTAGCGATATGATCTAGATAATACTGATAAAGAAAAGTTACTAGGAGTAGTACTGGACAATCATCTAAAATTTGACCATCACATAAAAAGATAATATGAAGCTGGGAAGAAGATAAGCGCTCTGGTCAGAATAGCACCTTACTTAGATATAGACAAAAGAAAATTGTTGATGAAAACATTTATCACTACCTATTTTAACTACTGCCCCATTGTCTGGATGTTTTGTAGCCGAAAAATGAATAATTTAATCAATAATGTCCACAAAAGAGCACTAAGGGTGGCGTATAATGACTATGATTCCACCTTTGAAGTTCTGCTCTCAAAGGATCATGCTACAACAATACATCAACAAAATTTGCAAAGACTAGCCATTGAAATGTATAAAACAAAAATATTCCAAAATCCAGATTTTTTGAATGACATTTTCAAATTTCACCAATCTTCATATGACCTCAGAAATGAAGCATATTCTTCTAAAAAGCCAAACACTGTCATTTATGGAACTGAAACAGTTTCTTACAGATGTAGTCAGATCTGGAATAACATACCCACCGAAGTAAGAAATGCAAACAATCTAGAAATCTTCAAAAGACAAATAAAACAAATAACGATCCCATGTTCCTGCAAATTATGCACCCAGTATATACCAAACCTGCGATACATCACTTAAATTAATATGTACTTATCATCTTAGTCTATGAACATGTTTTAGTTTATGTATATTCTTAGCTGTTGTTGTACTGTTTAGTTGGTATCAATTAGCTGATTGTGTGTATTTATGATTAAGCTAGATTATGTATCCAACGATAAATAAAGTATCAAAAAAATCTATGATGGTAGTTGTGGTCAGTGTCTTACGAGAAGGGCTTTTAATGAATTTACGAAAGCCATATAAATTTCTAGCAGACGTAGAGAATGAGCTGGAAAGCTCGAGGGGGGGGGGTATCTCGACCTATCATCTGACGGGGACGTGCCATTTTGCCCGATAAAGTGGTACCCATAATTCCGTAAATTCTGGTGGATTTTAGGGTCATAATTACGTAAATCGAATGAAAATCTGGGCCATAATTCCGGAAATTATGAAAAATCTCCTGAAAAGGACACCCATAATTTCGTTAAATGTCTAAAAATTTTGAAAAAGTCCCCTGATATAGAAGTATAGTGTGCTTCGTTACTAGACAAAACTCTTTACGGGCGTAACGAGCGAGTAATAAAGTCTCCGACGATCTGAAGGTCTCTACGAAAAGATTACGAAATCTCTATGTTTCTGAGCCAGATTCTCACCACTTCTCAATCTATAAATTCAAACTAACTGCGTGGAAATATTGATAAAACACTATAGATTCATGTTCCAAAAGGTTCTTCGGTATAAGATTCGTACTCTCGTCCATAAAATTAATTCTCCAACTTTTGCTCAGAAAATCTCAGACAGTTTGTTAGATTCCTTTCTCAGTCTCTCCTCTCTACTCCACACAATATCAAAACCATTGTCCCGTCAACGATATACCTACCAACACGTAATCCTATTTACAAAAGGCGCATTCGACAGCTTGACGAAGCATGATCAAACGCACGCAATAAAGGGTCTCTATCCCGGTAGGCATACCATAGTCCTAAACGAGGTTATTACGTAATCGTAAATTCTACAACACCCCCAGCCCCCCCCCCCCCGCTTCCGACGGGCCTGTTTTTCATCTATATGCAGGAGAAGGCTCTTCACATTTAAAGAAGCAATCGTCATGCCCTGCCTATGCCTAAGCGTAGCTGCCTTTTTGACAGCTGTATCAGTATTGGGAGCAGGTGTGGGAGTACCTTGCGTTGGAGGAGAGGCCCTTCCCTTGCCATAACTTTGTTTCAAACCAACCGGAATTTTGGTGGGAGTCTTGTTGCATTCATTTTTTGAATGATTCAGAGCAGATGGGACATTGGCGATAAGAATATCTGAGACCCCGAACCCCAGTCAAGTTTCATTTAAAAGATTAATTAGGTTGTTAGCTAAAACGTTACCTCCACCGTGGTTCAAATGAAGTCCACAATCATCTAAATGCGTTTCGTCAATGTTATTGTTTGTGATGAATTACATGCCAGTGCCACTGAGCCCAATTTTAACCAGTCGATTGACTTGCCGTTTCTTCATTTCTAGTTCTTTTGAGTCTCCTCTGCGTAAGATCTGAACCTTTCGCTTGGTAGATATCGCGAGGTCGATCGGTTTGTTTGGAGTTAAGTTCTGGAGGTTCTCCTTTAAATCATCAATTCCACATCACCCCATCCGGGCTCATGCTGATTGTTGGTTCCAGATAAGGATGCATATGTTCAATTGTGGCTCCAGGAAACGTTATCAAACGCTAAAGAAAGGGCATGTGATCTGACCTTATTAAGAAAGTAACGAGCTGATTGGTCGCCCCGTTAACGCGGCGGAGATAGCCTAGATTTGGCTTAGTCCCCGTTTTGAAGCTGTCTCGTCACAAGTCCCTGAACTGAAATGATAACAACAACAACGATAAAAACAACAAGCGAATGTTATAGAGACTTATGTAGTGAGTCTATATTGAAGACAAGTTGTTTTTGATAAAATAGTTCACTTGAATTCAATCTGGCGCGTCATCAATTATTCAAAGTGGTCACTTGTGGTCTAGGCTAAAGGGATGAAGGCAGATCCATGAAATTGGATGAAAAACTGGTTCATAGATAAAAAACCCAGGTATTCATGAGTTACAATCACCCAAAGAAAACTAATCATTGTTACTCTACGAAATATGCAAAGATAGACCAAACATAATTACAAGTTTTTTTCAGTATCAATAATAAGAATTGAGCAAACAACATTCCTTTGTCTAGTATCTGCAGTCTTTTTCGGTCTAGTAGTTAAATCGAGTTGAAACTGGCAAGTAAAATTGATTAAAATTCGATGTGGTTACTCGCGGTGGGGTCAAGAAAAGGATGATGGGTGCAGATCAGTGAACTTCTATTGAAAATAACCCATAGATCGTATTTTAATTCAATTAATGAGTTTCTTTGAGTTCAAGCTACCAAAGAAGAACATGCCAAGCCAAAAGATAGGTAATTTTCTATTTCAATAACAAGTGATGAAGAAGATCAGGACAGTTTCATTCTCAGTTTCATTTATCATCAATCAATCCTAAATAAAATTTCAACAAATACTCTCTCCAACTAGATACATTACAACAATAGAAATTAAAAGTTAATAATACTGACTTGAAATAAAAGATAAGTTTATTTACATAATTGTATTCAAGATTTTTCTGATAAATGACGAGCTCTTTAAGTACAGTCGTGGCCAAAAGTTTAAGACCACAATTTTGTCAACAACGTTTCTTGGCGTAGCGAAATATAATAACCCTAGCTCTCCGTTGGTTCAACTGTCCATGTAGATTTCGAATTTTGATTTTGTTTTTTGAATTTCTGAGCCATCATTTTGCTATGACGCCACAATGAAATCTGTAGAAATTCTCCGAAATTGTAGTGGCTCTGCCGACGAGGTGTAACCTCGAAATTTTGTTACTCACCTTTATTTTACATCCATCTATGCACAATTAAAACAATGATTTGTTTGCAAAATATCGAATTTTGTGCGAAAAACATTGCTTTACGGAACAAGGTACTCCAGGGCCTTCAGTCCACAAGCTATGGCCATAAGTTTAAGACTAGCACTTTATCTTTACTTTGAAGTGAAGCAACAAATTGTTTAGTTATTCGAATTAAATCTCAATAATTCCTTTATTATTCTAGTTGTAGAGTATGAAAGGTTCTTCATCACAATCACAAAATCACAAAATTATTTTCACGCATTTCCAAGGGTGGTCTTAAACTTTTGGGCAAAGCTTTGGACTGAAGGCTCTCCAGTACCTTGTTTTGTAAAGCAATATTTTTCGTGCAGTTTCGATATTTTGCAAACAAGTCACAGAAATGTATTGTGCAGAGATTGATGAAAAATCTAGGTGAATAACACAATTTTTGGGTGACACCCCTTGTCGGCAGAACCACTACCATTTCGGAGAATTTCTATAGATTTCATTGCGACGTCATAGCAAAATGGCGCATAATTTCAAGACACAACATCGAAATTTGAAATCTGCATCGAAATTCAACTCAGGGGCGCACATTCAAATTTTATTTGGGGGGTGCCAGCTTGCTTTGGACCGGCTAAATTTTTTTGGACCGACTGAACGTATATGGGCTGTTCGTACTCATTGGGAACTTTGCACTCAGTGGAGATTAACGACGGTCCTACAAGAAGGGGGTCTGGGGGCAAAGCCCCCAGGAAATTTTTTGAGGACACGCCCTCTACTTTGCCTTAGAGCACCTTTAATGATCAGATGTTCGCCGGTTCTAAGAGAGAATTTTTGCCGTTTGTAACAGGTTCTTTTTCATAAATTGGCATCTTCCGGATAAATTTCAAGTAAACACCACTCTCTTTGGCTCAGATAAGCAGATTTTTTTCGCATAAAAATTTAATCGCAAACATGGCTAAGATCGCTTTGATGGTGCAAGAGGAGCCTCTTACATATTTTCTCAAGGCTTTTTGATTCGTCTTTGCCTGTTTTGCCTTTGTAGTGCACGTGTAATGTGTTCCATCTACAGACCCTTTTGCTTCATTTTATTGACTATTTTGTGCCGCATAGGGCCGCATAGCAGTTCTTGTTATGTGTTTTGGAGATTTCATTATCTTCTGTCACACATCAAACTTCTTTGGTTGAGATTTTCGCATCATTTGGTCATGGATTTGGAGTTTCAAATAACGGCGTGATCTTCAATAAAACGACTTCTTTGCTGCAAAGCACAGCGAATGCGCTGGTTTTAGCATGATATTTCCCTTTAAGAAAGCATTCTCTGGTGATTTTTAGTCTCTACAATGCTAGCGTTTAGTTGAAACAGATACAAAGTTTGATGGATGACATTTATAACCCCATTTTCCTTTCATTTTTGGGATTCATTCAGAAGTTTCCGATTTCCTATGCCACCACCGACAAAAGGGCCGCCGAGAAGTTTTGGAGGACCAGGAGCAAACCTGCGAAAATAAAGCCCCTTGTGAGCGAAGCGAGCAGAAAATTTTTGCCGTCACGCTATTTAGATTAGCTTAAAATGACCTAAAATGCATTATAAAACATTTCCTGTAGTCAAAATTATAACAAGTTTTCAAATACGAGGCCCCCTAGAAACTGAGGCCCCAGTGGCAAATTGCATACCGCTTTTGCAACAGCTGGGAAAATGGGATGTCTGGGGAAATTTTTTTAAATTCCGTCCTCCTCTTTGGCTTAGAACGACTCTCCAGATCACTGTGTCCAGCATTTCTTGTGAAATTGCTAACTGTCGTCATGGACCGACCTTTGCCCTAAAAATTCAGAAGTCGGACCAACTTGGAATCACACTATCTGAGCTTTATCGTGGACCGACTTTTCGTCTAATTTTGGACCGACTCTGAAAATATTGGGGGGTGTCCCACCCCCACACCCGCCCCCCTAATGTGCGTCCCTGATTCAACCTAAGCCAACTCTAAGCTAGAAAATCAGGCAGAGCGGCAGGGCTCCACTTTGTTACCACAAGAAAAGTTGTTTACCAAAATGTGGTCTTAAAATTTTTTATATCCATATAAAATGTTACTACAAAGGTACATTCTACTATACAAAAATAAATGTCAACACCACGGCCATGACATATAGACATGGAACTAGACTAACAACTACGATACAGTTTGCTAATTACGTTACTTACAAAAACTAAATGAAATTAAAAAAAATTAAAAAAATTAAAGTTGAAAACAATGGTTACAAAACAACGCTACGATTGGGTGGCTTATGGAAGGGTTCAATCAAATCGGCCAGTGTTATGTATAACATTTTATGTAAGTTCAAGGATATGCCTATTCACTGAGTCAGGAAAATCTTTATCATCATACAATAGCAGTTGTAACAAAAAATCATTTGCAAGATCTACATATCCAAGCGGTCGTAGAAATGCAAAGATTCCAGCGAGGAGGTCCCGTCTATGTGCATCAAAATAAGGGCAGAGCAACAAGAAGTGCTCCGTATCTTCAATGCCATCATTTGTTGGACACATTGGGTTTGTGGTATCTCTAAAATTGTGTTTAACCCTATTACTATCGGGGGGAGGGCACAAAGTGCCCGCGGCGCAGATTATTTGATGCAGTGCTGACAGTTCGAAAGATACAGAGCTGAAACTTGGTGACTTTCCCTCAAATTTAATATACCAATAAAAAATGTAAAAAAAATTTCAAAATGGTAGACACTGATCACGTGACCAACATCTTTTCAACACGTAGTCAGGAGTAATAGAAAAGAAGGGACTCTTATTTTTCCAGAATGATGATAGATCATTGAGAATACTACCATTCAATAGATCTTGATGAGAGCTTTCAGATGATATATGGTTTTATTCATTTTCGATGACGTCAGCAATTTTAAACTTAATGACGTCATAAATGTTTATGACGTCATATGAATAATAACAAATGTATTAGAAAAATTTTTATGACCTAAAAGGATTCTCTTAATTATTATACATCGTCTTGAGGCATTTCAGAGTATTTACATTGACAATTAGGGGTTTAAATTAAACAATGAAAAACTGGTGCATATATATAATGAACTTAAATAGATATTATACCATGGATTTTTACTCATTAATGCTTTGTCGTACATTTTAGTCGATTTAAAAAAGGAATAGCCCAATAAAAACTTAAATATTGTCAATTTTGCCAACAGCAAGCAAATACTGGAATTTTCCTCAATTATGACATCATTGTGACGTCATGGATGTAATGAAAATAAAAAAGTAGCCTATTGTGTAGATTCTGTTACTGTACACCATTGTACCAAGTTTCGTTCTCATATCTGCAATATTGGCGACTTTACGGAAGGGGGGGGGGAATTTGTGCCCCCCCTGGTAATGCAAGGGTCCAAAAAGCCCGGTATTAATAGGGTGAAGTTTGTGACAATTTAGCTTGCTGAGACCGACTCTCAATTGAGTTAAAAAGGATAGGCCTTTTGGGTTCATGAGTGGAGGATGTCATTTAATCCTGATCCACAAAAGAAGGCAGTCGAATTGATATTTTCAAAGAGAAAAGCTGAAGCTAATCATCCTGTAATTCTTTTCAATAACTTACCAGTGATACAAGTAGTCAAACACAAACATTAGGACTTGTCCTGGACTCCCAGTTATTTTTTTCCACCCATATTAAATCAGCTATATCCAAAACAAGTAAGGGTATTGGCATGTTAATGTTTCTCTCTAGCTATCTGCCTAGGAACACCCTCAATGACCTATACAAGCTCTATGTTCGACCCCATTTAGATTACGGGGATGTAATATACCATGATCCACCAAATCTGTGCGAGTTCAGTGGTAATACCACTTTGTCTAGTCAAATGGAAAAGATAGAATCTGTTCAGTACTCTGCTGCTTTAGCTGTGTCGGGATCATGGAGGGGAACATCTAGAGAGAAGTTGTACGTATACGCAGAGCTAGGATGGGAATCTTTAGGTCTTCGCAGGTGGAGTAGACGCCTTCCTTTGTTCTTCGAAATTGCAAACAATCTCACTCCAGACTATACAAGGGATCCAATTCCACCACATCAGCAGTTTCAGTACTCTCTTCGCAAACGCGATGTAATCGGGCAAATAAGGGCAAGGACTGACAAATTTAAAGCCAGCTTCTATACCCATTGTTTGTCCGAATGGAAAAAACTTAAACCTGAGATAAGACTTGTACCATCTGTTACTGTGTTCAAGAAAAAGCTGCTGTCAGTTATCCGCCCCCCTGGAAAGCCTTTTTGCGGGATCCATGACCCAAAAGGCCTATCCTTTTTAACTCAATTGAGAGTCGGTCTCATCTTAAAATTTTGGCCACGACTGTAGGTTAATTGATCGAGAAAGAGCCTCCCCCCCCCATTAAAACCACAAAACAAACACTAAAAAATACTTTACATAAAAAACAACAGCCAGCAACAAGGTACTGCAATACTGAAAGAATGATTTCAAGACATTTAGTGGCAAAAGGAGAAGGTTACGATGTGCTGTGTGAATCAATGAAATAAAACTTCAATTATGACCGAAAAGCTGCCACCGATGTGGCAATGCGAATGTAGAGTGGAGGAGTATCAGAGTTTAGAGCCAAAATTTTGAATGGTTTGCAGACCATACAAGGTAATATTATTAAGAGCAATAAAGAGGTCACCTATAGTAGCCTGACGAGTACTAATCCTATGACAATTGCATTTGGTTGAAAATAATCATGAAGGCAAGAAGGAGACAGCTTGATGGACGAAGGTTAGTTAAGATATTTGTGCGTAGCACATCTTGTAGTAAAGGAGCAGAGAAGGGTTTAATGGCAAATTGCCGTGGTTGTGATTGGCTGGTTGTGATTGGCTGGTTGTGATTGGCTGGTTGTGATTGGGTGGTTGTGATTGTGAAATCGATAATAAAGCTCTGGCCTTTGAGTAATTACCAAGCCTTTGTTCTTGGATCATCCTTTGTTTCGAGAATAAAGGGAATCAGATCATTATCATCTTCGTGAATTTCACTGTACAGCGAAATTACTGAACCTTGCCTAATTCTTTTCTTCTTGATTGTCTTGTTTACCCAATCAGTGCCACAACAGTGTGCCTCTAAAGCTTGGTTTCCACTAGGCGTCAAAGCGAGTTATCTCAGCGTGTTAAACCCTGCAAAATTAACGCGGCGCAAAACCAACTTTTGAATCAAAAAGTTTTCTTCCAAGACCGAGAGTTAAATCGCGATAAACTGCGTCAAATTCCTCGCGTTAGATAATAAAATGCGTTTCCATTAGGGTTAGAAAATAAACGCGATTTAATGCGCTGAAATAACGCCAAGTGGAAATCAAGATGAACAGAGAATTTACAAGAACCGTCGACTTTTATCACAAAATGTTACAAGCCATCACTGTGACATTTCCATTTTATAGAAACTCGTTCTATCCCGGCGAGTCAGTCGTCGCTGCCGTGGGTCGTTGAGAGTTACTATTCACATTCAATCTTTTTGGCCTCTTGAGTCGTTCATTTGATTCCAGCGACTACAAGGAACTGGTATGAACCAGGCTTTACTCATGTCCTTCATTCATAAGTTTGTTGGGGAGACGAGATGGCATGTGTCTGAAGAAACTTATATGTCCCCCCGTGCAGTTGGTTAAACTGAGCACTCCAACCCCATAACTCTACTGCGCGTGAGCTTTGACCCACTGCGCGGGAGGACACATAGGTTTCCTCGAACAAAGCCTATCTCGTCTCCCTCACAAAAGTACAATTTCCTTGCATTGTTTCAGAAAATTTTAAAAACGATTGGCCTTTAAGGGGCATTTCCGTCATTTTCCAGGAGCCAGGAGGGAGTGGTCTCAAAAAGTTTCGTTTGGGCTGTTTCCCGAACTCCTTTGCCCATTGCCGTTTATCTCTCCAAGGCCCGAGTTGGCTCTTGGTGGCCCTGAGCAAGGTATTCAACCAACAGATATACACTTCAAGGATGAAATAAACGATCAGTTGAAGTGATTAGTTTTAGAAGATTGAATGTTTTTGATCGAGTTTTTCAATCTTGTAAAATCGTCGATGTTCGAGGTCTAAATTAAGATCATCAACATAGGCATTGAATCCGGCAGATCATCGATATCCGGATTGATATCCACTTCAATTCTTCATTTCCTGGTTTTCCTTATCTTAATACTATACAGGCTTGGAATAATACAGCTTGCCCTGTCAACTAAACAAAAAAGATATACCCTTTTTCAAGTTTCCCCATTTTATTTGTCTTGCAAATGTTTGGGAAAAGGACATTTTCCCAGCAGTTTCCTAAAGGGGAAATGGAAATTTTCGTTTCCTTTCAATTTCCCAAAGAAAACTATCCGTTTCCCTTACATTTCCAGGCAAAAACTATTGGCAAGTTTTGATATTTCTTGCTGTTCGTAAAGCAGTATCTATGTATTATCGATGCTTCTACCCTGTATAAAGAATTAGAAAAGAAATGAAAATAAAATGAAATCACTGCCAAGAAGAATTACGCACCAGAAAGTCATTTCCCGTATGGCAAAAAAGTATCTTCTTTTCTCTCAGCTAACAGATTGACCAAAAGTTGCACCTTATGATTTTATATTTTCAACAAGTGATTGACGGTAAATCCTTCAAGGTGGTGGTTAATTTTCTATTGAGCAACTTATATTTACGACAAAGTCCAAAATTGAGTTTGGCAAGCACAGGAAGAAATTCATCCATCATGGAAAGGAATCACTTTCGACGATCCCAGATTATGGTAGACATGCATTGACGTCATTGGCCTGTGCAGAGAATCGAAAGAATCTGATTGGCAATTGAATGCAGATATTAAGGAGTGCCAGATTGTCCCAAAATTTTGTGGTCAACTGTGATTACATGATTGACTGATGACTACAATGGAGAATATTTGATTGGCTAATGGCAACAATAAAGATGGTTTGATAGGCTGACGATGACAATTGAGATGATCCGATTGGCTGAGATAACGATCGGGCAGAGCAGTTGTCCATGGAAATGCTGTAAAATGCATGACACAGCTCATACCTCTCACTTGCAAGTTGGTACTGGAGAAGGGTAAGTGTCTTTCCTAGACTTATTTCATTCCATACTTTTCATTTTGTTGTAGGTTATTCATGTCAGCGATTTACGAGGTGACCGAAAAACCTCACGAGCCAAATCGCGCATAGTTTCCTGAAAGCATATGTTATTTATCTTTTCGAATGTTGCTTGATCATTTTAAGGTATGACAGGTAACAGTTTAAATTTCGATCCGGCAAAAGTGTCACATAATCTCTGCGATCCGTTTCTTCCTATGAAGGGACCAGAACTTTGGTATAGCCTTTCGTATCCGTATTGGTTTTTTTTTGTTAAAGATCATTTAGGTTAGCCATGCCTTGCATGCTCCCAATCATATCGTTGATGTAAATATGTTTTGTTGAATTTTAAATATTTAGATTATGTATATAAAAAACAGGTAACAGTATAAAAGTTCCCAAAATATCGTAATTCGTTCATTTCTCCTATTTTTCCTTCGTTTTCCAGTCGATGTGCTAGAGGATGTGAAAAAAGCTAAATGAAAATATGCTTTGGAGCACGAAATTGGATTGAGGAACGGAGGTTAATCATTTTGCAAACAAAGCATTTCCCAAGGTCACTTTAAATTCATTGCCATGTTGAGTTTTCACATATTTTTAACTAGAGAATGACGGCGATTATTTCTGTTGAGGAGTCAGGGTTCCAAAATTTTCTTTGAATTTGGTTTTCGGGTGGTACCCTAATCACTGCTAAAAATGACCATGCAACATCTCAAAAGATCGGTCAGCCGCTAAAAGATAAGATATTTCTAAGATCCAAAATCGGCCGCTAAATTTACAAAACAACTATCTTTTTCAGATTAAATATTGATATAATTGATACTATGTGGATTGGTCTTTTGCCAAAGTATACACAGGGCCGCTGAGAAGGAGGGGGCTTAGAGGGAAATTTGCCCCTGGGCCTCAGGGTATCATGGGCCTCATAACAACGACACCATTTACGTATACTCGCTGATACGCTGTTAGTACTAGCTTTTTATTTGTAGTTCGTAGTTAGACCATGTATCTTGTAATGATATTGAGTCTTAATTGAAAAAAATAATCGAGGATTGTTGACATTTTTACTGCAGGAAATGCTCTGAAGTACATTTGAGGCAATCTGAAGGCCGTGATCAAAAAATGATGGATAGGCCTCCCGTTCACACGAAAATGTCACATTTCTGCCGGCAGATTTCGAAAACGGTAGATTTTGAAATCGGAACTCTAGCGGGCACATTTTGGAAGCGACATCGTCTGAGCACTCAAAAAATGATCAAAAAGAACATTTTTCAATGCTTTTGGAATGAGACCGATCGATTCTTAGAGTGTATGTACATTTCTTTGGCATCAAAGTCTTGCAACGAGTTCTTTACCGTCAGATTTCATACCGTTTTCAAATTGTTCCGGTATCATGTTAACGCTAGCTCAAAGTCTGCTACCTTCACATTCTTCACCGTTTTCAAAATGTGCCGGTATCATGTGAACGCAGTCATAGTCGCAAAGTCGCCCAGAAGCAAGTGTGCGGGCGAGGCTTTTTAAGAGAAATTATGTGCTTATAATGGAAGAAGAAAGGTTTGTCCATAGTTCTGTCTGGCGGATTTTGTCTACTTGACTCAGGAGCTGACGAAACTGTTTACATTTGAGCAATAAATATGCAAGGATTGTAATGCCCTCTGCTCGGCTTCTGAATCATTGAAACAAAATCCGCGAGACAGAACTTTTTATTTACCCTTCTTCTTTCGTCTTAAGCACATAACTTCTCTTAAAAAGTGCGCCCACACCAATTGAGAGTTTGCACTAACAGCTCGGGGCAAATTTTGCGGCTCTGTTTGTTTTGAATTCCTGGCTGAAAGAAATTCTTTTGTCTGTATTCACTAATCGCTTTGAATTGAGGTGCGAACCAAAGCAACAGATGCTATTGTATTACAAAATCTGCCTTCTTATCTTCATCAGTTTGAAAATGGCCGCATTCATTAATTTTGAGATTGTGACGTCATCACATTTCTAAATCCTTGACCTGAAAAGCTACAGATTTCTGCTTTCTACCATATTGTAGATCTTCATAAACTATGGTTTTCTTGAAGATTTTATCAATTTTCTTCAAGCAATTTAAGGTCTGCGATGGCTTAAATTTTTTCAAACTTAGTGACGAATTTTGCAAAAATAATCAAAATGCTGCTATTTTGAAAACAGTCAAAATATCAAAATAATGCAAAGTTCCTTTTAAGTCATTCAATTCAAGGAAAAATGTGTTTCAATTTTACACCCACCTTTTAAAGGTTTGAGAGGTTTGAGCCCTATGCTCGTTTGTAACAGTTGTAAATTGCAAACAACATTCTGCCAAGTTAAGTTACGCCACACATCGTCACCGTTTTTTCTTCAAAACACGTTAAAGAGCATAGCAGAGATGAAAGGCACACGAAACAATGAGGCGGCCTCGTTTTCATTGATCATGACGTCTAAAAAGTCCAGGTCTTTGCTGTTATGTTGTCACTATCCTCTGATTGTTTGTTTGACAGCGCGATTTCGCAGCGAGAAGACGAAACATGGTGGAAGAAAGTTCGATACACCATTCATAACCGTATGATCTTCCATTTTATCGTCAACCATACCAACATAAGACTTGGCCTTTATTAGGACAACTTCTCTCCCTTCCTTCTTTCTTCTTCTCGTCCATGGTGGCGGCACAATCTTCGTTTTTGCCACAGACCTAAAACTCGTAGCAAATCAAGCTGCTTTGAGTTCAAGAAAATTCTTCACTTTACAGACCAGCATCAAGATGAAGTTCCTGTTGGCCGTCGCGTTGGCTGCGAGCGTTTGCTGTTTTGCATTTGGAAAAAGTAAATTTAATTTTTTTTCTTTACCGCTTTGTTTTGAAGAGATTGACTGTCAATTAAGACCGCTCCACTTTGAGTTTAACCAATCATTGGCTCGGATGCTATCGTCACGTGGCTTGCGAGTTTCTCTTGTTCTTCTTTTGTTAAATTGGATCGTTTGCGTGCTCGTTAATATTGTTACAGACCCATTGCTAACCATGGTCCTTTGTGGCGCCAAAGTCGACTTTCGTGTTATCTGAAAGTCATGTTTGGCCTAAGTTCGCTTTGTCTTGTATTTCAATCAGCGCACAAAGGATCATGGTTAGCAATGGGTCTTTAAATCGTTCTTTGCACGAACTGAACTGACGACTATGCGACGAAACGTGTTTATGGTTATTCAACGCGTTACCCTTTATTGCCATCTTAACTTATTTTTTTGTATTTTCAACTTATTTCTACTTGGTATACAACTACCTTTCACTGTTTCGTAATTTTGAAACTTTTCGGTAGTGAGCCACCTTCAATGCAGGGCCACCTTAATCATAAAACTCTAATCAAGGTAGCTCTGCACTTAAGATGGCTCATCAAGAAAAAATTTCAAGTTTACGAAATAGTGAAAGGTAGTTTTATACCGAGAAAAATGAGTTTCAAACACTAAAAAGGTAAGGTGGCCCGCCTCTGATATAAATCTCAAACTGCCACACATAGGGTGCCTATCGCTCATGAACTGAATATTCAAGAATTCCAAACTTTTTGCTTGAATATAATGAAGTTTCTTTGTGTATGAAATTTTGTCGATTTGAGGACGCAAGATCTATTCAAATTATTTCAGCTTTCACTGGCTTGAATTTGAATTTGCTACACAAAACGTCGTCTTTTCATGACTTCATCGTTCCTTAAGCAAAATACAAGGGGATAATCTTTGTGGCACCCGTTGATAGGAAATTCTGAAAAAGCTGCCCATCTACCAGAATTGAGGTGAATAACAGAGCCATATGTGCAGAGTTTCAGATGAAAAAATCAGGCCACATGAGCGGCACGGGGGCGTCACGTCCTGCACCACCTCGTGCCGTAGGAAACACGGTGATTTTGGTGTGTTAATTTGGATGTGTTAATTCTCAGTTAATAATGACTACCTTGGTCTTCATTTGTCTCGCCTTCTGCTTGTTATTTTGATTGAATAGTTTTCATAATCCTTGTGATGAAATAGTTTTCAATAATCCTTGTGTGTCTCTCGCCATTTTGAATGTTTTCAAACTCAATTTTTTGCACTCATGCGCAGGAGTAATGCGTCATTTTGATTCTTGAGCTTCGTAGAGAGACAAAGGAGACACTTATATGTTGTACGATAACAGAGATCTTGTTCGACTTTTGGAAGTAGCCTTCGTCAAAATAACAAAAATTCGTCCAAATAGCAAAATGACGTCCAAATAACAATAAATTGCCCCATCCCTGGGCGAAAAGCTGATGAACTTGACCTAATTTCTATTTCAAAATTGGACTTTTTGTCATAGCTGCTGAAGATACAAGTCCTGTCAGCAACGAGGAAGTCAAAAGCGATCCTTCCGCTGAAGCTGACCCAGCCAAAGCAAATGACGAGAGTGAGACAAATGAATTGGATGAAGATGAGACCGTAGATGAAACACAAGAGAATGAAGAACCAGAGACAGATGAAAAAGAGGCTGATGTGAAAGAGGCTGATATTCCAGTGGATAATGATTTGGAGGCTGCTGAATCTGACACTAGTTTAGAGGCTACGGATTTGGACACAAACAAGGGTATGAAAATTTCCGTTCTATGTGCTTCACACGCACTTTCGAGAGCTTAGCCCAATACAGTAAGGCCCGCATTTAAGAAACCATCTAAAAGAAACTCTTTTGCTACTGAAAGATAACCCCTCCCCCCACTTATTAGAAACTCTTGAGGCTCGTACCCAATATAACGTTTCTCGTATTTTGATCGACTCTAGGTCCTGGTCTGATTCTCTGGGAGCGTTCCACTTCATGTAGGGATCATAGAAATGGCTACCAAGATATCCTTGGTTTTGTAGATCTCTTCGTGTACTTTACAATCATTGATGACAAACCGGATGTCCCAAAAAAGTTTTCCGATTTGAGCAGCTATTCTAGTAAAACCATGAGCCATAGGACACGAACTGAGTAGATTGGACCTACTAAGCTGGGGTGGTACTCTCGTAGTGATTTGGCCGACGTAATTAATTCAGTTGGCAATTAATATGTAATGATGTAATGATTACTCACTTTAGTTCTTCTCTGTCGTATCATGCCTAACCTTGCTATTCCTGCGAAATACAGCCAGTAACGGAGCTCGATTCCCCTTCCACGACAAACATGGCGCCTTTCCTGTCGACGGTTTGCAAAATGTGTTTTCGCGCCTCCGCTTAAATAGGTGCGTGCGGAGGAGCGAGCATAGTTACAATTCATATTTTAGTTTATATGATAAAGTTTACATTTATTTATAGTTGTACTATATAGTTTATAAAATGTTCTTCCATTTTGAAATAATGATTCAAAGCGTTTTTGTAATTTTTCTCGCTGTCCCACGAGCATTAGAAATTTAGGTAAATTCAACTAAATAAAAATTTCATGACTGCAAAATGACTGTAAAAGGACCCAAAATATTGATCAAGTCATAAAGGACTCCTCATGCAGATCAATAAAGAAAAAGGATTTTCATAGCTGAGACGTATCCATCACTCATTCATTGCCATGCGACTAAAATCTTTAAAATTTGCTTGAGAATTGATGTCTTGTAGCTCTTGAGAGTGGTGAAACGCCACCATTGCGTATTGTTCTGCCTAAGGAGAGTCCTTACATACAATTCCAGCAATCTTTCAGGCCCTTTTCAGTAATTTTGCAAACATGAAATTGTTATAAAGTTGAATTTACTGATACTCCTTCTGCCGGTAAGACAGCGAGAATAGTGACAAAAATGTTTCAATCTTTTGTCTTTTAACTAGAATTTGAATCATTCAAATCTGTGAAGTACTTTTGTTGCTTTGAATTTTCAAGAGTGGGAACTTTTTTCTGGCTCACCAGGTAGTTATTCGTTTCTTGGGTTTCTTGGCCAAATAGCAATATTCAAGAAATAGTAATGTAAACAAACAAAATTAGGTCAAATTTCAAAAAATTAATATCTTGGTGGTCCCTTGACCGATTTGAAATATCTGTTTTATACATTTACCCCCAAGGTGTGCTGAATAAGGATGGTGTAAAAAGAATTTGACATTAGAAACTTCATTTTTCCTATTTCCGAATTTTGTGCTTAATGCGTAAATTGTTGTTGGCTGACCTCTGGTTTAGTGTTTTGTTTTTCTTTATTAAGTCTCCCTGAACGTCTGTTTTCTCTTTTTCCGACCGTTTCAACAACAGGCTTTTCAATATTTATAGATTCGTAGACAATAGGTGTTGCATGTCTGTTTGCCAGGTCTGTTTTCTCCTGGACTTGCTACAAGTCTCTCTCGCGGAAAAAACCTCCCGTTTTTGCTGCGAGAGAGACTTTTAGCAAGTTCAGTTTGCTCCTGATTTGTATACTTTTTCTTTTCGCAGATCCATCTAGTCGTCGGCGTTGGGCTCGTCGTCGTTGGGTTCGTCGTCGTTGGGCTCGTCGTCGTTGGGTTCGTCGTCGTTGGGCACGTCGTCGTTGGGTTCGTCGTCGTTGGGCTCGTCGTCGTTGGGTTCGTCGTCGTTGGGCTCGTCGTCGCTATATCCGTCGCCGCAGAGGTTTTAGAAGACGCTCTAGCTTCCGCAGAAGACGCTATTATAGCCGCCGCAGAAGTATTGCACGCTTCCGTCGCAGAAGAAGTGCCAGCAGACGCAGAAGACATACATTCGGCTGCATGGTCTTTTCTCAATTTTGCAATGGGGGTATAGGAGCTTTGCTTTAACATTGCTATCTCAGAAATTATTGCTGTTTATCTTGTTGGGGAGACAAGCTATGCTTTGTCAACCCGTACAGTAGCTTATAGGTCATGCCCAGTAGCGTTTTGAGGTTGAAGTTCTGACGAGTGCATGAGCTTTAACCCACTGCACGGGGGACACATTAGTTTCCTCGGACAGAGCGTATCTCGTCTCCTCAACAATATCATTATCATTATGTCTAAGATGTTTTTGCTGTTGATCTGGCTCCCCTCCTTCCCTCCTCTCCTCCCCTCCTCATACCTTTCGGACTCAAAAGGACACTTTGCTCGAGGCTCCAATGCTAGAACATCTCAAAATTCCAGTTTGCAGTGATATTAGCCAGCAACAAAGGCCGCAAGTATCCAGATGAATGTTTCCTAGATCCAAGAATCAACAAACCTTTCACTGAGAACCAGGAATTCCTCAGTTTTAAGCCCAATCACCTTCCACGAACTTTACCGCAGCAATGAGAATTTCCAGCTGTCGAGGGTAGCTTGCCTCGCTTCTGGGACAACACCTTAGCCTCGTTTCAAAGGGCACACCCAGACGTGTTCTTTTCCGTCTCAAAATTTGATTGAAAGTCCATCAGTCTCCGATTGAGCAAAAATGAAAAATTTTGTCGTTGTTGTCATTAGTGTTGTTGTTGTTGTTGTTGTCGTTGTTGTTGTTGTTGCGATTACTGGGACTATCTCGTGAGTCTAGGATAATTCTACATTGGCGAATCAAGAGGGTTGTGCCAAGTTCCTGGGCTGGTATGCTGGGCACTCCGTCCGGAAATGGACCTCATTTTCTATAAATTGTCTGGGAACATGATTCACAATCTTTCCTCGACTGGCGCAGACCTTGGCGTCTCCCCTTCTCAATATGTAAGTCTTGGTCATTGCTTTGGAATTCGGATAAAAACTCATTTTCAGCGTGGAAAATGATTTGACTTGTTGGATAGGGCTCCATCTTAAACTCATAATATTGCTCTTTTCTATTGCGGGTACTGTCCTTGTCTGCAGAGTGGAAATCATTTTGCCAAACTTGTTGGGAAAAGAGATTTAGCTTCTCTTTGCAAAGTGCAGTGAATAGACTCCATTTGTGCTAAAGAGGAACGGATGCTCCCATAAATCTACAAGACTTATTAACTTTAAAGAATTTTGACGGTAGAATACAAGCAAGATACGTGCCTATAAAGAGTTTTCTGTCTTTCTCAAAGCTGCAGCCTCATACTTTTATTATCTTTTCAGATGACAAGAAGCCGTAAAGGGATATCACGGAAGGTACAGTTGCTGCCAATCATATCATGGCCAAAGTCATTGAAAACATTAGTAGGAACTTTCAAGCGAACAGTATTCTTATAAACAGGCTTTGAAGCTCAACAAAACTTTGAAATTCATTAAGTTACATGATATTGCCCTGTTTGCTTAAGAGAGCTTTAGGCAAGTTGGCTTATGGATCGCCCTGTTTGCTCAAGGGACCTTAAGGTGAGCCACCTTAAATGCAGATCCAACTTAGCTTTTCAAGTAAGGTAGATTTGGACTTAATGTGGCTCACAAATGAACATTTCAAAAGAACGAAACAGTGAAAGGTGGCTTGTATACTAAGTAAAGATAAGTTAAAAGCACACGCAAACAGTACGTTAAGGTGGCTCACTACTTATATAAATTTCAAACTGCTACACACTAGGTGTCCTATGGCTCATGCTACAAGATGATAACAAGCAAATGCCTGCAGCCTTCATGGTTTATGATTAAGCTATTTGATACCGTCACAACTTCAAATCTAGCAGAAATATAATAAAAACGCTGTTGTTTAGAATGTGATTATGATTTCAACCTTGGGCAATTCAATTTAGTTCATTTCACACGATGAATTTCAACGTTTTTGCCAAGGCTCGACGTTAATGTTGCGGAAAAACTGTAAGGGGTTCACTTCAGATATCATGTATATTTCATATGTAATCTCGGCAAGCAAAATATACCTGGTTTTCTTGTCTCCCCTGCTTTTTTTAGTTCAGGGTTAGTGTGTCCAACAAGAATTGAATGCTTGGAAGACGTTAAGGGGTCAGTTATTGCAGCGCCCTTGCAGCGTTAGCTGCAAAACGTTTCCAAAGAATCAGCAAGCTGCGATGTCTCTCTTTCTGTCGGTGTGTGGAAATATGGCATTATTGCAAGTTGCTTTTTACTATAAAAAACTTATTTTTATCTCATGATAACGAAAGCGTCAGAGGCGGTGTCATCGAAGCTATTCTAATTGTCTCTTTTTCCATGGAATGGAAGCGTGTTTTTCTGACGTCATTTTGGTCTTGAGACAATGAGAGCGGAGACGGACAGTCATTTTGTATCACAATGTCAACAGAACTGAACTGACTACAAGAATGAGGGGCTGCAAGACAGGGGAAAGGTATCTTGTAATGTCAACAGAATGAAAATGGCCTGTTATGCCCCATTCACGCTGCAAGTTAAACCAGTTTAAACTAAACCAGGCTTCGAATAAGGCCTTTTGATTGGTCAATCCAAAAAATCCAGTCATTTTATTTGTTGAAATTTAAATTGGTTTAGATAAAGCTTGTTTAGCTGCGTCAGTGTGAATGCAATGTTACTTTTATTCCTTTGCATATATGTTGGTGCAGTTTTTTCCCATTTCCCAAAACGCTGCACTCACTAACTAATGTTATTGCTAGTTTGTACCCGGAAGGGCTAGAATTTCTTTAACTGGTTTAAAGTTCTCATCACACGACACCAGCATCTTCTAAATGATACCATTGGCTAAACCAATTTTCGTGAACTGATACCCTTGATGAGACTAACTTCTACATCAAAAGTGCCATGAGCTGGCATTTTCTATACAAAAATTGCCAAATTCTTGCCTTCTTTGGACCAAAATCAGCAAAGTTTGGGGTTTATAGACACGAATTACCAAAATTTGAACTCTCCTTGATCAAAATTGCCAATAAATAGACCCTAAATATTCCGTGGTATATCAGCACTAAGGAAAATAATCACCTCTGCGGGGGCGTAAATTATGCTCGCAGAGGTAATCATTTTCTTTATTGCTGATATACCACGGAATAAATTTGGAGCAAATCTATGTTCAGAGTAACTCTGAAGTTTGAAAAAGTGTAAAAGCGGCACATCCCAAGGTAACTTTAAGAATGCACTATACCATTAGGAAAAAGTTTTTGCTTGAGATCTTCATTGGAATACAATTTTTTCAAAAACCATTAGGACTAGGGGAATGAAACTTGCACAGTAGGAAAAGCATATGTCGTCATGGAGATAAAGCCTTGATAAGCCTCGTATCTTTTGTAAATTCAAAAGTATTCGTATTCCTAGTTTGCCAAAAAACCACAGTTTTTGTTGTTTGTTTGATTAGCAAAGAGCAATCAAAGGATGTCTGAGTTTTGACAAATATTGATGGGACCAAAATTGGCCAGGGATGAAGGGCAAAATTGTTCCATTAAATATTCTGAAGCGAAGACACGAAGAGGAAATATTAGACATCCATTACTGGATTAATGTGTGAAGCTTTCGGTGGGGTACAGGGAAATCGTTGTAGAAAGGGAATGTCTGACTTTCTCATTTTCTGGCGTATAGCGCAACATTCTTAGATATTTTAATTCTTATGAGTGACCATAACTGCTATGCCAAATCGATTGTGGTATAGTTCAAGCATCTACTGTATGTTGCTTATGAGACAACTACAAGAGAAAACACAACAGTGGTCACTGAAAGACTACAGGAACCATCTTTCTAGACTATTCAATAAAACCCCAAATTAGGTTGAAGTTACTAAGTTGAAAAATCACTGAAACCCAAAAAATACAGCATTGTATTCCATTTCTTTCCATTCTAGAAACGTATGCCAAAAACTCATCTGTTCAGATACAAGGGATACGACTGGATTTAGAACAAGTCAAAGAATGCATTCCCGTTGCCAAAACTCAAAGTTTCGGTTTAATAAATATCAGTGATTAAAACTGGTTTCTAATTAAAATTTTTCACCACGGAGAAGTGTATTTGTTTGTCCGTCGGCCTAATGGGAGACACTCGAAGAAAGCGGCGCTTTTATCCCAAATTATGAAATCACAAGACTCTTGTGCTGGTGGTAATCCACCCTTCCTACGCTAGCATCACTTATCCATGTCTGTTCTGTCAAATGCAAAGTTGAACTCTTATTTATACAAATTCATACTCTAAGATTTCTAAATACAGAATCAATCAACATTCTCTTTAGTGGTTACCGCGGAAATAGTATCTATATATATAAGGCAGGTAAACGATTATCCAATTAGCTTTGTTCTCTTTGTTCTCCATTGTGAATTTAACAATCAACACAATAGGAAGACAAAGGTGGCATTCGACGAAAAGACAACGGGACCATTCGATGTATATCCTTGTTTATTCACTTTTTGATTGGCTGTAAAATCAATAGCTTTGGGGCTCACCAGGGCTCACGATGTCATGCGCTTCGGCCCTATTGTTTCCTGCACTGCTCTCAAAAGCCACCGCCAATTTGCATATTACGTCATCGAAATAGATCGTAAATGCGCATGCGACGTGGAGCCTTTTGGGGATTCCTTGACCTTCACAACTTTCCATGTCGTGTCCCTTGCAAATGACGAGCTGGATGTGCAAGAATGGCTTCCAATTACTGCAGAGACGATCACAGCTATGGTCGGCCTTTTTAGCAGGCCAAACTCAGAAGAGAGCATTATCAGGTCAGAAGAAATTCGTAAACATTGCAGATGAAAGGTAAGGTAATGTTAGACAACATTTTCATTGCTGTAGACGCCTCTCAATCCTGATTGATTTGAAGGATTTTCCTCATTTGCTAGCTTTTAGGCCCCATGATGGCCATGCTATCTTATTGCTTGAAGCATCAGTTGATTGTCCTTATGACATGGTGGGACCTCACAAGCAGTGGTGGCGCCAGGCCAGAGGCCAGTGTGCATTCAAATACCAGAATGCCCTCCCGCCACTGTGGCAGAGCAGCATGAAGGAACATTATCCGCCAGTGGTTTTGATGTGAAATTTATACTGTTTCAACTGCTGGGAACTTTGGTTAATTATTTAACTAGAATTTTGGAGTATAGATTTCCATGTTATCCAATTGATGGTGGAAATTTGTGGCTGACAAAATTTTACAGTATGGAGCCTATGGCCAGTCTGCATTCTTCGATTTTGGCGCGGGGAAGTACATTTTGGCGCATCTGTTGGTCGGGGAATTTTGTAAATTTTATTAAAATAACTGCTACAGATTGTGCTATTGCAGGTTATGGCGCGGCTGCGGCTGGAAGCGGTCGAAGTGGCGCGGGGAAGATCTTCCCCGCGCACTACAAAGAATGCAGACTGGGGCTATGGGCACCAGGGGGAGGGCTAGGGACCTACAGCCCCCTTCTCTAATTGATGCTGGAAATTTGTGGCAGACAAAATTTACAGTATGCAGACTATGGGCGCCAAGGGGGAGGGCTAGAGGGACCTGCAGCCCCCTTGGCTGTTGGAAGCATGTAGCCCCCCATGTCGTAGGAAATTTCAGTTTCTGTTGGAGGAATTTTGCCAAAATGATGTACGCAAACTGCATTTTTTAGCCATTTCAGCCCCTGGTAGGAAGACTGTAGGAAGCTGTGGAAGCTCCTACCCCTCTGTCAGAAGATTTCTGGGCCACCCCTGCCTCAAAGTAGATTTATCCCAAACATTTCAAGAAGTATTTACAGCACAGGTTATGGAAATTTCACACAAAGCTGTAGATTGCATCGTATCATAACATTTTTCTACATTTTTTCCCAAAAATATGCATAACGCAGTGGTAGTAAAATAAGTTGAAGGAGTAAGCTGCAAGTAAACTGTTAAAGGCGGTAAGAGTAAACATAGATACTCTGTTATGATATGCAAGAACATGTTGTTGTAGCCTGCATGCAAACTATACCCAGGGAAAAGGTATAGTCTGCGCAGCGCCGCTCGCTGTTGTGTAGTACGTGCTTCAGCATTTATGTGATAACAAAGAAAATGCATTGTTGCAACAGCCAATAATATCGCTTTCCTGCGAAAGAAGGAAGCAGTCAGATTTGAGAACGGCTATCGTGTGATTAAATCTCAGGCTTCGCTTTGTGCTCTAAGCAATTTACATTAACAACACAATACTCTGGAATTTTAAGTACCCTAGGGCAGATAATACACAAACGCTGAGTAGAAAGGGCCATTCAAAATGCAATTGAAATGAAATGCTGACTCATACAACACTTGATATTGATATTGATACCTTTTCCTTGGGTATAGTCTGCACACAGGCTAATGTTGTTGTGGCTGCAGGCGGCAAGCTGCAAAAATTTGTACAGCTCATAGACAAAATCAGCTAAGGTTTGTTTATACCCATTTCAAATCATGTGATCAATCTCTTGATAAGCATCTTTTGATTTCTCCGACAAACTTCATGCCATGCAAAATTGTGCCATGAACGCAAAAAGTAGCATAGTACGAAAAATTCCCATGGGCATGGTCATATGACTTGAAATGGGTAAAACAAACCTTAGCCGATTAGGTCTATTAATTGAAATTTTCCAAGCTGGCCTGGAGTAACCTCTCAAGTAGTATATATTACAAATAGCCAATATTAAGAGTATCTAATTTCTACCCTCTTTGGTATAACTGCCACTTATAACAAACAGTTAGTTTCATATTTTAAAGATTGAGATGAGATTTTTTAATGCAAAATAGTATTTTGATGGCAAAAGAATTATGTGCGGTATGGAAACAGCTCATAAACAAACAGTTATTATTGAGGTGGGATGTGTAGTGGTGATCAGGAGATCATAAGTCCATTTTCATTATCAATTTCTATAATTCTAAAATTATGCATAATGTGTGCATATTATGCGATCTTGGTGGTCTAATGTGAATGCACCATTTACATTTTGCGCCATATGCAATATACAGTAACAATTTTTTGTCCTTCTTGATGATGAACATGAACATTGGTGTCCAAATTAATGTTCCATACAGTGCTCCCTTTTATTGATTGTTGAAATTCATGGAACAAAGATTTCAAGATCAAAAGGTTTATATGGTTTATACCCTGTATTTAGGATTTTACTTTTTTCATTCCCTTTAGGTTCCTGGAGACCAGATTGGAATGCATTGCATGATTTGGCCTCTGCGTACTGATGAGTGAAAGAAAATGAAAGGTGCAAGCACAAGTAAAGTTTAAAGGCTGTGAGGGTAAAAATAGATCCTTATCAGATGCAAAGAACCTTTGTTGTAGCTGCAAGCTGCAAAGTTGTACACCTTATGAATGCAAGTTTTCTAAGCTGGCCAGCAGATCAGACTGCTACCTTGCTAAGGTTTCAGGGCACCCAATTTCTAGACTCTTTGATATAAGAAACTTTAAGGAAAAGTGGGCTGTATTTTTCAAATGATAACATGGGATCATTTGATGCAAAATGAAGTATTTTGGTGTCAAAAGCATTATCTGGGGCTTATTTCTATTGAATTGGCAAGATTTTGATGTTACAATTAAGGTTGAGACAATAAACAAGCTATTATCACTGGAAAGGGGTGCTTCTTGGAATGATCATACTAGGATGCAGATCTTGGCAGTCTGATTGAAGTGCACAACTGCACCGCATATGGATTCCAGCCATAAGTTGACAACAATTGACTGTATTTTCCTTTGATCCAGTGTTAGAATTTATGTAACAATTATTTCAGGATGAGCCTGACAAAAATACACTGTGAAGAAGTTCCACTGACAAACTGAAACATGATGCAAAGTCAAGAACTCACTGCATTTCTTTTATTGTTACAATATTATGAAATAGATATATGCAGGTCAAGCATATGATGTGAGATGTAAGCTCATGGTACCAGCCACAGCACATTGATCAACTTTATTGTAAAAAATTCTTTGAATTCTTAACATTTTCAAGAATCCTTCACTTTCTGAAGGAATTCTTCTTTCTGTTGTAAAATTTAAAGAACTGGACACTTCTGTGCATCACAGAAAGAGGTTTGTTTTATACCTGGTGCGGCAAAATGAAATTAATGACAATAATCTGTTGTATCAAATTGTTCAAATCCAAGCAAAAACAAATTAAAGATGCTATGTGAGCTGATTTTGTTGTGGTTCAGAAAAGGGCGGTAATAGACCATTTCGACAATTAAAATCAGAGACTGGGGAGAGCAGTTTGTTCTGGTAAATGGCGGATGCACTTCTGGTAAATCGCTGCCACGGAGTGAGCCCGTTAAAGTGAATAATGTAAACATGGCAATCGCTACTGCATAAGAACACAGCAATAGAGCTGTCAAAGGATGTAGTCAAATACCTGTCCATGCGAAATACATACAAACGTGCAATTTATCTCTATTCGCAACTGATTTCCTTTTCAACCTTTATTTCAGTGCTGCAAACAGCAATGCTTGCTTTGAGTTTAGGCCCTTTCCGCATAACTTGACGAAATCCATGATATATTTGAAGTCTTTAAATAAGAAAGCTTACCCTGACTGCAATTTTCAAGAGAATGGAATTCAACTGAAGTTTTTAACTTCAAATGTCCTTCTTGAATTCTATTAGAATTGACGGGAGGAAAACTTCAAACATAATTCGAATTTTCTTAATCTGCCGGTTGAACATACGTCAAAACTAATATTTCAAAACTGAAATTCTAAAACAATGCCGATGCGGTAGCGATCCTCGCCACAGCTTGCAAAACTCAATGTTCTCATTGTATTCACTGCAATGGCCCAACTATGCGGCATCCACTTACAAGAGCTATATCCGCCATTTACCAGAACAAACCGCTCTCCCCAGTCTCCGATTTCAATTGTCGAAATGGTCTATTGGTTCATACTGCAATGGATTATTTTGTCAAAATGCAAACAATCGTTCACTTGGCCAAATGTGCAGTCTTCCTATTTTCTTACTCTTTCAACTTACACCACAGAAACACTGCATGCAGGCTAGCGCACTGGGCATTTGCTGATGTTCATATGCTTATAGGCAGTTGAGGTGAATCACAGCCATTTTTGGGTGTGAATTGTGGCAAGAAAATATTATTGCTTTGTGAATGAACTTAAGAACATGACATTAATTTTAGAAACAGAAGGGGATGTCACAATCAACCTTCTAAACAACAGACTACACAAAATTTTCCACTTTGATGGATGCATAACAAGAAGTTTGCATCCACAATTACAACTATTTATTGTACATTCAGCATGGATTATGAGATATTCTTTGAAAGCCCTCCGCAGGAGCTAGGAATGTTGAAGCGCGAGCGAAGCGAGCGCTTAACTTCCTAGTAGTCCATATTACAAGTACTAAGTTTGAGTCATACAATAGTCGGTTGAGGAGTTACTGTTTGAATCACAAGTGTTATAATCTCTGAACGAATATACCTTCCTTGGACTTATTCCTAAAACGCATGAAATGTCAAATGACGTACATGCAGTTCCTTACGATGAACCTAACAAAGATTACGGTTTCAATGTAACGAATGAAGGAAAAACAAGTATAAAATGAATGGACAATACCTTACGATAATTGGCCTAAATGAACCTGTATTACAATCTAATTCAGAGGCTCGAAACGACATGGGCATAATGTGCAAAACCACTGGCATGAGATATGGTACTCCATGGGCATTTTTGTCGCATCGAACTTCCTTCTGAAAGAATTTACCTTGTAACATTTCATGCACCCTTGAGAAGATGTTTGGTAATCTCAATTTTCTTTTGAATTGTTTTCATACCTGTCATGGATTTATGATTATGATTGATTTAGTAGTGGTTGTTGTAGTTGTTGGTAGCACGAGGGGTAGCTAAATAGGTAGGCCTAAAGTGGAGGCGTGTCTTATTTCAGGCTAACATGTTGTGTTAGGTGTTTGCTAGGCCACGGGCCATTATACAATATGACAATACCCACCAATTATTATTATTATTATTATCATTATTATTATTATTAATTATTATTATTATTATTATTATTATTATTATTATTCATTGTTCACTCGGCGGTGATGTTGACTGCCGGTTGACTTCTGGATAGCAGGCCAAATCCCTTGGCTTTAGGTATCCAGTACTTTTCTTACTATCTTTGCAGTTCCTAACAGGCAAGCTTTCTGTAAAAGTTCTGTGCTGCATTCTATTTCAATCTTCTTCAACCAGTTTTCAAAGTTCTTTCCAATCGTACCCAGAGCTCCAATGATTATTGGTACAATCTTAACTTCTCTTACATTCCAGAGCCTCTTAATCTCTCTCTTCAAGTCTTGATAGACCTCAATTTTTTCCTTTTCTTTTCTTTCGATCCTGGTATCGAAGGGACAGGATATGTCAATCAGCAAACACGATCGATCCTTTTTATTTTCAAAAACAATGTCTGGTCGGTTATGCTCCAGTCGATGATCTGTCTGTATGGGAAAATCCCACAATAACCTAATGTCTTCTGTCACAATAACATTCTCTACTTTATGGTTGTACCATCTATCTCCATAATCTAAACCTAGTTTTTGACATAACTTCCAGTGGACAATTTGAGCTACTTTGTCATGTCTCCAGCCTTTATATTGTACTTGCGCTAGCTGTTGACATTCAGATACTATGTGCGCTATCGTTTCATCTGCTTTTCCACATAGTCTACATTCTTTTGATACATTTTCTTTGTAAATGATGTTCTTTACAGAATTCGTTCCCACTGCTTGCTCTTGCGCTGCAAATATAGTGCTCTCTGTTTCTTTCTTTAATCCTGCATGTTTCAACCAATTCCAGTTCTTATCCTTATCCATTAAATCTTTTGTAGCAGCAGCTGTTTGCCCATGCAGCGGTTTATCCATCCACCCGTTCTTATGCTGTTCTTTATTCTGCCGTTTCCATACTTTGGGATCTTTGATTTCATTTGATCTCAGTATTCCTTCCTTTTCAATTGATCTCATTATTTCGTGGGCGTTGTTCATCACATACCATCCAAGACTGTTCTCCTCACTTCGTACAGTCTCTTCAGCTCCAATCAAGCCCCTCCCTCCTTCCTGCCTTGTTAAATACAGTCTGTTCACATTGCTTTTAGGGTGGAACGCTCCATACATGGTCAGTTTCTTTCTTGTTTTTCTATCAAGTTCTTGCAGTTCGTTCTTGGTCCAATTTATCAACCCTGCACCGTACCTCAGCAATGACACAGCCCACGTATTTATTGCAATGATTATATTCTTTCCATTCAGTCTTGATTTAAGAATCTTTTTCAACCTTCGTAGGTATTCTTTTTGTACAAGCTCTTTCATAGTTTGATTCATAATCTCATCTATCTCTAGTATGCCAAGATACTTATATCCTTCTTCGTCGACACTTTTAATTGATTCACCGTTTGGTAGCTGTATACCATCGCTGTTGACAACTTTTCCTCTTTTCATTACGACCACTCCGCACTTCTGGACTCCAAACATCATACCTATGTCCTCACTAAAAACATTCACCGTTCTTACCAGTGAATCGATCTCATTTTCATCCTTTGCAAACAACTTCAAATCGTCCATGAAAAGGAGGTGATTTATTTTCGTTTTTCCCCTTTCAAGTTGATATCCAGCCTTACACTTTCGGAGTATCATCGACATTGGCAAAAGACAAATCACAAAGAGTAGCGGGGAAAGGCAGTCACCCTGGAAGATTCCTCTCTGAATGCTTACTTCACCTAATTCTTGTTTCCCTGCTGTTAATATCGTTTTCCACCTAGGCATGCTTCTTCTAATTAGCTCCTTGAGGTTGTCTGCAACTCCAATCATGTTAAGACATTCTATTATCCACGAATGTGGCACCATATCGTAAGCTTTACGATAGTCAATCCAAGCAATGGAGAGATTCGTATGTCTTCTTTTACAACTCTTTATAATGGTCTTATCGATAAGTAGCTGATCTTTTGTGCCCCTTGCCTTCTTCTTACACCCCTTTTGCTCATCTGGGAATAACTCTCTCTCTTCCATGTATGTGTAAATCTGATCTGCAACAATTCCCGTCAAAACTTTCCACATAAGTGGTAAACATGATATCGGTCTATAATTGTCTGCAGCATTACCTTTGCTAGTGTCTTTCACACACAAAAGTGTCTTACCTGTTGTCATCCATGTCGGTACAACACCAGTTCTCATTATTTCATTGAGTTGCTCTGCGATTCGGTTGTGGAGTCCATTCAAGTTCTTGATCCAGAAGCCCTGCACTCCATCAGGCCCTGGGGCCTTCCAGTTTGGAATTTTCTTTAGCTGTTCCTTCACCTTTCCTTCTTCAATTTCTATGTCTTCTTGTTGATTATTATTATTATTATTATTATTATTATTATTATTATTATTATTATTATTATTATTATTATTATTATTATTATTATTATTATTATTATTATTATTATTATAGGGCCAAAAACTTTAAAGATACCTTGGTTCGGGCAAAGTTACAACCGGTAAATGAGGAGCTGGTAGAAAAGGGTACGCATAAGTGCAATGGTAGAAGGTGTCAAATATGCCCTATGATGCGAGAGGGGTCAACGTTTTATAATGCAGATGATTCTCGGTTTTTTAGGAACTTTTCGGGGGCGTATGACTGCAACTCGGAAAATGTGGTCTACTTGTTGCAATGCACATGTTGCAATAAAAAGTATGTAGGTAGTACGAAGACTAAATTTCGCCAGAGATTTAACGTCTATAAATCGTATTTTCGTAATGGATGGAAAAACTTGACTAATTTAATTTGTAGTGTCGCGCAAGGTGAACAATGATACAGTTGTGAGCCGAATGCGCAGTGAGTGAGAGAGAAATCGTATTTTCGGACCTACAAGCAAAAGCGTCTCAGTGGTAATCTTCATACGGGTAAGCCTGTCCCACAGGCAAGCTTTTTCTCTCACTTTTTTGAACAAGATCATCGGGGTGAATTTTCTGTAAACATTAGCATCATCGATGGTGCAGGTGATGTGTATTCGCTCCGCAGAAAGGAGCTTTTTTGGCAATATAAATTGGGTGTATTTACTCCTAAGGGCCTAAATGAAAGGGTGGCGGATATCGAGTTGGATTTGTTTGCTTGTGGGAACGCTTAATTCTTCTACCTTTGCACTTAGATCCCGAGGGAGTGGAAGGGGATGCTGGCCGGTTAACTTCGTGCATTTTGCACGTGGTGTTGGGGTGGAATTCCCCATCGGGCCATTCGGGATTTAGCAAATTAAGCAAATCCTTGGAGGGTTACCGGCTGGCGTCTCTCTTTTTTCAGTTCTCTTGGAAATAAGTATACTGCTACGGTGGACACTCTCAATCCCATGTGGGTAAAGACACAAAAAGATAGGCTGAATTATTGTAACTCTATGGTTTGGAATTGTCTGGAGTATTTTGATTTTAATCTTGTTTTTATCTGAAAGCCTGGTTCGCGCTGGGTCGTTTGGGTCGTTGGGGTCGTGCAGGGGACCCGGAAGACAAAGGACTCAAACTCTGGTTCTTTGTTTTTTGGGTCTTTCTGCGCGGTTCGGACGTCCCGGGCGGCCTGGTGTGAATCAGGTTTAAGTTTATGTTAATTTTGTTTACGTTGTAAAAAGTATGTATTATTATTGTAAGTTTATAGTTTGGGATGTATCAAGGGTATTTTAATTTTGATTTTATGTAATTTTTAACTTTGTTTACGATGTATAAAAGCCTGGCTGTCCCCAATTGTAAAGTAAACTGACGAAGATATTTGAATCGAAACGTTTTTGCCAAATTACAGTTGTGTTTTCTTATTATTATTATTATTATTATTATTATTATTATTATTATTATTATTATTATTATTATTATTATTATTATTATTATTATTATTATTATTATTATTATTATTATTATTATTATCTATTTAAAGTAGGCTAAAAACGAAAGAATAGCTAAATTACAGCTAATCAAGGCCTACTATTTACAATATACATTATTTACAACCATCAATAAATATTACAGGACAAATCAGAGTTAAAAAGAAAATCTATCCTGTTAGAACCCAACTTTCGGGATATATACTTTGCAGAGCCTACAGTTGCATTTTCCACCATTCCAACATCTGTTCCTGTTCCCGTTCCCTGCTCCCTAGAATGATATGGGACTGGCCTGGGCTCAAGGGTGACTAACATTTTATGATGTTATAGATGGCTAGTTTATCGCTGTGTTTGCTACGGCGCGTCGCTGTCCTGTCATTGTGGACATCTGTCTCGAAGGAACAGTTCGAATCGTTTGAATCTGGTTCGATTACTATTTTGCTTTACTACAGGTGAGTCAACGGAAACACCCAGCGTTTGTTAAAGTCTTCCTCATATATCAAAGCAGTGATGTTGAAAAGTGTCTTCTTTTATCCTCGATATATCAAATAAGGTTCAGTAATTTAACCGGCCTTGATCGGCCATTCCTTCCCGTGGAAACGGGAGATTTGCTGCAGAAAGCTGCTTTCGAAAACCTGCAAAAACGAGTGATAACACCAAGCAAGATTTCCCTTCTCCTTTCTAGCAATGATGACTCTTGGATGTGTTCATGTATTTTGTCCTCATGGGAGAATGGAATCCCCTGGGATAAGTTATTCGCACTAGGGTAGAGACTTTTCAACCCACCAAAAGGAAGGCACGTGCTGAAAATCATCACTGTGATGGGGATTTTTGCTTGTAATTTTAGCATGCTTTTTAAGGTTTGTCAAAGGGATTCATTGTAGAAAATTGCTAACAGAATCTGAACGGAGTAACCGATTTCAGCCAAAAAAATTTCTAAACATAATTGAACATGTTAGCTATTCAGTCAGGTATTGCAAAATACCATTGCTTACATACTCAGGGAGCAGTACCCTTTCAAGCAGCGGGCTTTTTTCTTCACCAGGTAGGAATCTTCAAAAATGATATGGCTTTAGAAGGTGTACTGCAAGCCGTCTGAAAATACTGTACAGTGTTTCATATTTTTAATGATATACAATTGTATACATTAATGGAATTCATTGATACTTTACCAAGTGTCTCCACTTTCAAATACAGCAGGTCTTAAAGGCAATATAAACACCCTTTTTCGGCAAAACATGCCAGACTGTGACTATGGCCTGACCTACAGGGTGTCTCAAAAAAATTGTTCGACGTTTGATAAAATATTGAAAAATAAGGACAACGTGAACAAGCTCTTGGAAGGATAACCCTGTTTCTAAGATTATGAAATAATTTTAGAGACTAAAATCGTGGAAATCGGTTGAAAATTCACCGAGTTACGAGTTCTCGAAGATAAAAAATATGCGATAGCTGAAACCAGAGACCCCCCAGATTACTGGCATTGCAAAAAGCTCGAAGACGGAGTTAAGAGAAGCTCATCCAATGTCATACCTCTCGTTGATATCAGAGCAAACCAAATAGGACTTCTAAAGTAAACTATTTCTTTCGATCATTCTCTAAATTTCCTTAACATTGCATAAATCCAAAAACAGTGGTTCAGAACATAATCAGCGAGAGACTGAATCTGTTTCCTCAAAGCATCTATATGCTTGACAGCTAGGTTATCGAGAACCTGCTTGAATCCAACTTGGTTCGCCTTGAAACAATTGAGAAATAACAGAAAAGACGGCCTATGGAGCTTTTACCAAAAATGCCATTTCGAGGCCTCTGGTTTCAGCATTCACACAAATTTGAACTTTAAATGCTTGTAACTCCATGACTTTTCAGCGGATTTGCAAGATTCTTGTGTCAAAAATTAATCTAAAATCTCAGGAAAAGGGTGACGTAACCAAGGGTGCATTCAGTGTATCGTTAATTTTTAGTATTTAATCAAACGTCGAACAATTTTTTTTGAGACACCCTGTACAATCCTGGCCAAAATTAGTTGGGACACAGACTAATTTCCATGTTGTTTTTTCCGACTGGGTTGAATTGGATAAGACACCATCATTGTTTGAACAATCTCGGATAAAGTTTGCTTGCATTCTATCTGAGACTTCCTGTATAGCTATCATAGGCAGAGACAAGACAAGAAACCAGGCAACATTTTGCTTGCTGTGATGATATGAAAGGATGCGTGCTATCTATTGCCATATGCTACGAGCAGTTCACACTGCTAAATTGAGCCCCATTTCTACTAAAATACTGTTCCTTAAAAGTCCCAACTGATGCTTTCATTGACTGTCGCCCATGATACGATTTGTAGCCTTACTCCTTGGCATGTAGAATGTAACGTCTGCTACATCTTTTCTGATCTTCAGTGGAATCGACCTAGTTAAAAAGCTGGCGCAGGCAAAGTACCGGGTGACCCAAAAAAAACTTCACGAGCTAGATCATAACTAGCTCTTTGAAGTGAAAAGCTATTGCCAAATGCTTTTTATCACAGTTTAGTTGAAAGTCTTAGCTATCTTTTGAGATGCTGCATGGTCATCTTAAGCAATGATTACCATCCGAAAAACCAGATTCAAAGAAAATGTGGAATACAGGATTCCTTATTTTGAGTGAAATAATAACCATCATTTTCCAGTCAACATTTTGTGAAAACTCGACATAGCGATGGATTAGAAGTCGTCTGGGGAAATTTTTTGTTTGCAAAATGAGTGACATGACCTCTTCATTCAAATTTCATGCACCAAAGCAAAGATTGAATTCAGGTTTTGTCACACTTTCCAAAAAATGGACTGAAAAGCAAGGAAATGGTCCGAGAAATGAATAAATTTCCACATTTTTGACACTATTTTTTCGGACAGTACGCATATCTTAAACTGACCAAGCAGCATTTCAAAAGATAGCGGATCCTTTCAGCTACATGCTGATACCTTGTTTGTCCTCATAACTTTTGCTTTCAGGAAAATATGTGCGCTCTAGCTCGTGAAGTTTTGTTTTGGGTCACCCTGTAACAAATTTACGTATTGTACTGAATTTAATGACGTGACATATGCCTCTTAATTGCGTAGATAGTGAAACAATGGATATGAATCTGTCTTCTTTAGGGAGCTGTCATTTTTAATGCTGGGGACAGGGCTGGAAGAATTTTTAAGACACATAAGAACTTTTTCTTACCCCATTTGCTAAATGTAGTAACATTTGCCACCCCATTTCACCGACGCCAAAAATTTCATACCCTTTATTGAGTCATTTATCTTAATAAATCTACAACGAAAACGTGAACCACTAAGTAGCGCAATCTGAACATAAAAAAACCAAAACTTAAAGTAAAAAAGTCATAAACAAAGCACCATCGCCAACTATTACAAGTATCTTCTTCCTTGCCTTATGAACACATCAGTAACATATGGAATTTTTATAAGAGATATGCATTTGCATTTCAGTCAGACATATGTTCCAAAAATTTCACAACCCATCATATATTTTGTAATTTTTGCCAAAAATTTTGATACCCCAATTAGACGAGGCAAAATAATTTGGCACGCCTCCAAAAATTCTTCCACCCCTGTACCCAGCTTTAAGAATTACCGCCCCCTTAGCTTATATTTATATCAGTTGCTCAACATACCTACAAGGGGTCCTGAAATAATTGTGCCACGTTAGTAGGCTTGAAATAGCTTTTATTTTATAGCTATCCAGTATACGCCTACTTTGAATAAATAGATAATAATAATGATAAATAATGTTTGGCTCTGTGGAGGCCCCCCCCCCATATTTGTACGTGAAGCGTTATTTGGCTAATTTAGGTGCCTGATTTCGTGATTTTGATACCTTCGACTCGTGAATTCGTGATCGAGGACTCCGTCGTGCAGCGTGATTTGCCAAAAATGTGGCCGTTATTTCGTGAAAAGGATATTTAAAGCACGTGATTGCGCCTTGAAATCTTACGAAAAATGCCGTTTTCCGACGTTGTGAAAGGTGTAGTCTCACAAATTTTCCGGGGGCAGGCCCCCGGACCCCTATTTATCTCATTTGACTTGCAGCCTTAGCTGCAAACTTCAAAATCCATGGTAAAACCAGTCTGCGCTTCCTGGTGTGTTGACTGTGGTGTGTTAGAGCTATTTCTCTGGAGCCTTCTTAAAATTTCTGCAGCGTGATCGTGAAAATGTCGTTTTATAGTCCGTGATGACGTGAAAAAAGGAAAATCAGCACGTGAATCCGTTTATCCAGGGGTACTGTAGGGGGGCCTCTACTGTGAAGGGAATGATTATCAAATTATCTTGGAATTCTCACATTTCAATAGGTCAAGCTTGAACTTGGAGTTTGAGACCTCGTTGGAGTCAATCTGACAAGTGGCTGCTGCTTTGTGGCAGAGAAGAGACAAAATTAGTGGTTGCTTCCAAAGCAACACTTCTGTTGTTCCCAGCAATTTGAAAAAGAGTAGGTTTTCAAAGAATGGTTATGGTATCTTGGGGTATCTTATTGAGGTTTTCATTACATTTTTTGAAAGTAGAAAGTGCTATCCTATGAATGGAATGCACTGCTAGCCCTTAGAAGAATTTAGCAAAAATTTTACCGCATCGCTAAAACTCTTTCAATGGAAATCCACTTTATTTCGACATTGCTGGAGAACAGCAGAAGTTCTGTTTTGAAGCAACCACTTATTTTGTCTTTTCTCTACCATAAATCAACTGTCGCTTCTCAGATTGATTAAAACAAAGGTCTCAAACACTAAGTTAAAGCCTCGCCTATGCAACTGTGTAAAAACCGAGATGACTGAATCAACAGCTCCTCCACAGCAGCCACATAGACATTGACAATTATTTGGGACACCCTATATTTTATGTAAATGATGAACATAAATTGCAACATACATAATGTAAGATCTGCTGCATAGCTGATCTTAAGGGAAATAGGAATTCAAATATGTGTATTGCAAGAAAGATTTTACAAAGAGTAGAACTCAAATAGAATGCTAAAGCCCTTTCCTACATTAATTACTTCATTTCTACTCCGCTGCAGACAGGGGCAGATCACGGCCAAAGTAAAAGGAGGGGCAGCCTGCAGAGTGGGCTCCAAAGAATAGCAGAAAGTAAGGGCACTAAAAGTGTGCGAAAATTTGAGCTCCTGATCGAGAAATTCATTGCTTTTTCTACTGAATATCGTGTTGATTTGTTTCCGTGCCCCATGTTCGAAAGAGTTAGAGTGTCTTAGTGTCACGACATAGGGCACACTGCTTATCAGCCAGGAGGCGTCAAGCTGAATGTTCTTCGCGAAAGAGGAAGTTGTCCCCACTTACCCCCTTTTTAAATCCGCCACTGGTTGCAGAACAACATCACGAAGAACAGAGATACTATATCCTCACCGTCTCTCGTGTAGGGGTTTGCTGTTACCCCTGGGTGCTAACTTCCATATGTAGAGCAAGGGGTACGTGCTGCCAATAAGGATAGGCTTTGAACCTCAAAGTCTTTAATTATGGGTATCAAAATGTAACTGTTCCACTAGAAATGGGTAGCTTTTTGAACCGTAACAACAACTTTTCGAGATAATCATTTTATCGTTGCATTTTCCTGGTCTTCGTTGTGAAAATCCGTTTGTGGCAGCCTTGACTTCCATCTAAATACTTTACAGTGAAAGGAAACTTGATTCCTGGGAATTTCAGCAGACTTTGCTCCCTAAAATCCATAAAATTGGACGTGAAAATCGGTCGAAAATCGTTAGGTATTGTTCTTCCCATAAAATGTTGGGCGGTACGTCCCCGTCATCCCAAAAGATTCGTGTTACCTCTCCTCGGGGCTGTTACCTTGTGCCTTGGCCTATAAAACATGGATACTATTGATTTGAATGATAAAAATCTTGAACTAAAGCCTAAACATACCTCCGTAACCGTAACTGCGGCGGCGTCGACCGTAACTTCTTCGTCGACTGTATCTTCGGCGCCTGCCATAGTAGCGAGGGTCTGAAATGAAATAAAGTGAATCATATCCCCATCATATCATGCTAGGCTCTTTTAGCAGCAAGACGTGGACGACTTTGAAAGTGCAGCAACTTTTTAATGTGCTAAGACGTGTAGCGAAATTCATAACATTGAAGCCCGTAGAATTGTTTGTGAGAGGATACAACTGAAAAATGAAAATGACAATAGAAATTCAAGAAAGCAGGGGTGGCACCAGAAATTTTCCGAGGGGCTGGAGCTTCCGACAGGGGGCCCTTAGGACTGAAAAATGGTGTTTTCGTGCGTGATTTTGCCAAATTTCCTCCGACGAGAACCCAAAATTTCCTCCGACGGGGGGGGGGGGGGCTAGATGCCTCCGACGAGGGGGCTGTAGCCCCCTAGCCCTCCCCTGGCGCCACCCCTGCAAGAAAGAGTTCTAAAAATAAGCGCAAAGTCAAAGTAAGCCCGTTCGGGGGCAACAAATGAGTTTTAATCGGTAAGAAGTTTAGTCCCAGATCACATTTTTGGCAGAAATTGCTGAAAATCACCTGCAGTTTTGAGATATAATTGAAGGGACAGTGCTTGGGTTGTTGCTTAGGACAATATCCATCATTACTGAGAATTTATCCTTATATCTCATTTGCAGTGACTTTTATCGGTGTTTGAACGAATGTCAATATTGTTCGACCGGAAAATGAATGTAATTTCGGCTCCACGTGAGATATTCTTCTAAGCACGCTACAAACTGTAGAGGGGATTGCCACGGCCTCCTGAAAAGCGATTCTCATGAACTGATGGGGCTACCGTGCCTAAATAAGTAAAATTCAACCAAGGTTCATATACCTCCGTAGCCGTATCTTCGTCGGTTGTATCTTCGGCGGCTGTATCGGCGGCGTCTGCCCCAGAAAGCGTCTGAAATTAAGTAATGAAATTAAATCTATGACGGAAACTGACTTGAAAGTTCATATACTGTATGAGCATCGCCAGCTCAAAAAGATTGGGATGGAAAAAACGAGGTTATCTGGGGGTGAGCCCCCAGAAAAGATTGCTCACGACGCCCCTCAGATTCATTTGGATATCTTTGGAAATGGAGCCATCTCAAGCAGGAGAGTTTGTAACATCAGGCATTTTTAAACAACGAAAATCGAAAAAGACAAGTATGTACGAGGAAAGAACAAGGACAGATTTTGTAAGACAATGGCAGCAGTTGCTTTTATTTACACCTAAATTCAAAGAGATTTGCGATTGCAGACAAAGGAAATTCTCTCAAGCAGAAATTCAAAACAAAGGAAGGCGCAAAGTTTCTCTGAAACCCAGGTAGCTATCTCACTGGTTGTGCATTCCACAAATGGTTTTTAAGAGCTAGCATGAGCGTATATTGAAAGAAGAATCATGTATCTAAACATCTACCGCGGGCATTTTATTTTTGCTGTTCAGAAGCTGTATAGTAAGTGCTTGGATTGCACCCAAAAAATACGAGAATTGAATCGCCTCCAAATCGGTTCCTATACCAAACAAGTAAAATGCCCGTAGTAGATACCTAGATATATCTTTCTTCTTTCAATACATGCTCATGTTTGCTCTTAAAAACCATTTATAAAATGCACAACAAGCGAGGTTCAGAGAAACTTTGCGCCTTCGTTTGTTTTGAATTTCTGCTTGAGAGAATTTCCTTAGTCTGCAATCGCAAATCTCTTTCAATTTAGTTGTCAACAAAAGCAACTGCTGCCATTGTCTTACAAAATCTGTCCTTGTTCGAGGAAAGAAGATACGACTTGAAATTGAAATTTGAGGCTTTTCTTGGAATTTTCAACAGCAGGATTTAGGATCAAGAGGAAAAGGAATTATCACGAAAGTTCCAAGTCAATGAAAATATACAGTTTTGAATGTTGCACAAAGAATTTAAAATGAATGAAAATGTGGGGTGGACAAGAGGTAACATTGATTGCCAGAAGGTATACCTGATGTTTTCTATATCATATTTGCTTAGAAATAAACCCAGGTGGGTACTTTCTAACTTTCAATACGGCGGGGTCCGTGCTAATATTTCGGTCCGAAAATTTACGTTAAATCAATATTTGGGGTCGGTGAATTATAACAAGGACAAAAATTCAATATTAGGGGTCAACAAATCTGAAGAAAGGAAGAATCGTGGAATTTGTCTTGCAGTGACTTCACATGGAATGCAGTGTTACCCTGAAATTGCAAATCATGAAATAAATGTTTTGCTATTAAAAACTTCGAAAGGTCAAGCAGCTCAAATTGAAATTATTGAAAAACATTATAGGCGTGTCCCAGAATTGAGCAGAATTAGATAATATTCGGATCTCCAAAATACTGTACTCAATATTTGGGTCCCCAAAACATTAGGCTTTATATTTAGGGGTCAGCGAATAAATAGTGGCATGGACCCCCCCGTATTGAAAGTTGGGGATTACTCCCATGGGGGAATAGAGACCGACCTGAGGAATGTGGGGTGGACATTTCCACCCCAGTCCACCCCGTGGCGCCGCCCTTGGATGGACGGACCAATGAATGAATGAATGGATGAATGAATGAATGAATGAATGAATGAATGAATGAATGAATGCTTGGATGCATTCTGCATCTGCATCTGCATCTGCGCATCATGTTAAGCATGATGTGAATAACATCAACATTGAAACCAACGCTCAAATACCTCCGTAACCACGGCGGCGGCGACCGTAACTTCTTCGTCGGCTATATCTTCGTCGGATGTATCTTCGTCGACTGTATCTTCGGCGTCTGCCATAGAAAGCATCTGAAATACAATAAAGAAAGTGAATTTGAGATGCACAATGATAACAAATATTAAATTCACCCAATATTGTCAAAATCTAGTAAAGTTTTATAGGAAGGGCTTTCTCGTTGTATTTTTTCTACACTTATAAAAAGGTAGAAAGTATCGTTCATCGCTAACATAAGACCGCTTTACAAATGTCTCTGGTTAGTGTAAAGGCCAATTTCGGCCAATTTCCAATTAGCGGAATTTTCCGAGCGGACGGAATTTTAGACAATAAAAAGTTGCTCAGCCGTAACTATCTATTGAATTTCAGAGCGACATTTTCTCTAACAAATAAAAGAATTTCTGCCCGCTCGCAAAATTCCACTGACTGGAAATCAGCCTTAAGTCTTTTTTGATGAACGATTACTGGGACTCAACCTATCATGTCTAAGATCTTGGTATGAGATTCAAAAACATGTAGTCAAAATGTTGCATACCTTCAACTTTGTCTTCTTCTGTAACCTTTATGCCAGGGTCAGATTCAGCAATCTCAGAGTCTTTATCTGCCTCATCATCCTCTTCTTTATCTGCCTCGGTTGCATCTTCTTCGAGCTCATCTGCCTCTTTTTCATCAGTTGCCTCAGCTATTGCTTTGTCTGGGACAGCTTTTGGGGATGGATCACTCTCAACCTTTTTATCGCTGACAGCGTTTGTGTCCCCAGTTGCTGAAGTTTAAAACAGACCTTCCGTCAAGGTTCTTAGCTCGTGAAGTTTTGCATGCATATACTACGTAAAAATCAAAGGTACCAAATATCATATCCCTATCTTTACTGGACGACTTTTTGCTTGTTTGTTCTGGGGGCGCACACAGATTTGTTGCTTCTTGACAAATGTTACCCTGGGTACCAGAGCCAAAAAATAAAAGAAAAAAAGTTAAGTTCCTCTCTCTGCCTCTCCCCAATTTTCCTTTCACTTTTAATTTGAGGCTCTGGTACACAAGGTAGACAAATGTATTTTTGTTTCATTCTTTTCTCAACTAATTTCCTTCAGAATTGATGCTAATAGAAGGAAACAAGTTGTAGATTCTAGGGTGCATGGATACTTCGTTCAATTTCCGCAACTTTCATTTTTAGAGCAATTAGGATTCAGTCATCTTTTGTTCAATCCCATATTATTGTCTACCCTACTGAGTATCTTTTAGTACTTTTTGAAAACATCTACCAAAATAACCTGGTGAAGCGTAAGCATTGTCAATTTTTCCTGGTAAATATTGACTCAAAATGAATCATAGAACCGTTAGCAAACTATTGAGTATGTTTGGAGTATGCTTCAAGGACACTGTTCAGGAGTAACATTTCAAAAACAATACGCTGTCCTTGAATTCCTTCAAGTGAAATTGTGCACTGCCCACACCGCCCTGCAAATTTGTCGGAAATCTCTCAGAAAACGCGGCAATTAGGCATACAGAGATCTAAATCATATTTGCGCAGTGCCAATGGCACACAACTGCGTTACAGATTGAGCAATGGATCCTGTCATGGAGCTTGCTATAGAAAAATGAAAATCCCGTCGTGGAGTAAGAATCCTGAAACTGATACCCTGTCCAGTGGCACGTCCCCGTACCGAAAAATATGTAAGTGTCCCCCCTCCCACCAGAGGGTTACAGCCAGGGCACAGAGGCGCAGATCCGAGTTTTCACCATTAACCTACAGACAAATAGGCTACCAAGCTACTTTCACTCAACGTGAGCCATCCTTGCACCAATAGCGAAAGATCAAGTATAACTGATTTTACCGTTGACAAATACCAAATAGCATATGAATGCACTGAACACAAGAAGAACCTTCATGATGATTTTGTTCTGTAAGGAGAGAAATTTAATTAATTCTAAACTGAACCATAAAGCGCTTACTAAAACAGGATAGGGTGAGTACGCAACATCAGTTATCCAGAGAGCTCTACCGGATGAGTATAGACTAAAAAATGCACGACGCCCGGCCCGGGGGGAGGTAACATAACATGTTGAGGGTACGGGTATGTGCCGCCCATATGGGTCTCTAGAAAAGGGTCCCTTTTTCGTCCGATTTTCCTTAAACATGTATGGGTTTTCCATAAATTGGCAAAAAATTGTCAAAATAGGTAGTTTTCCGCCAGAATTCATCATAAAAGTGGGTATGACGGCAACTGTCGATAATTAGAAGAGGGTAGCTTTTTGAAACCGGGCGGCAGACCCCGTCCATCCTCAAGTCATGTACCCCCTACCCCCGGGGCACGACGTTTGAAAAAATTGCTCCCTGAATTTCAAAGCAATAAGGTATAAAACCCAGCTTCAAATCGGCAAACCAACAAAGAAAAACCCCGCAAAAAAGAACATACTTTTCTGAAAACAGATTGAAAATGTCCTTGTGGTGCTCTTCCTGCATTTAGGTTGAGATGTGTTTTTTGAATTCAGGAGCTGAGCAGTAACTGCTCTGATTACACAAAAAAACAAGCAAAATTGCATCACCTCCCTTCCTGTTCCTGAACGAAACAAAGCGTGTTTAAAGTCAAACTAGCGGATCCTATTTCAACAGTGTCTGTCATTGTCATGCAGCAATTCTTTTTGCACGCTGCTATTTGTAGGTTATTTAGACGGTCGTGAGAACAGACTGTAATGGGACCCATCTACAATAATTCTACACTGCCGTAACTATGACTGAACATCACAATTTTGAATGAAAGTGCTGAAAAGAGACTTACCTTGCTCAGGAACTTGCTTCCAAGTGAAATTTATGAGATGCTGTTGTACATTTTCTGGAGGTTTTGATGGGCCAGTGCTTCTCGGTTGTCTCTGCCAATCAAATCATCTTCATTATTGTCATTAGCCAATCAGATCATCCCAGTTGCTATAATCAGCCGATCATATAATTGCAGTTTACCACAATCCTGGAACATTTCAGGAAATCCTTGTCTCAAGCGTTGCGTTTCTTCCTTTGTTTGTGTCTGTGGTGATAAGCCAATTGGATTCTTTCTATTGTCTGCATAAGCCAATCACATTAATGCACAAGAACCACAATCTGGGATCGTCAAAGGTGATTCCTTGTCACCATGGTTCATTTCATATCATCATTTCTTCTTGTTCATTGACTACAACAGTGTCAACGGTTGCAATGGATAAACTTCTGTGGCTTATGCTCTTTGTCTGCTGAATACACCTAGCATTACTCACAGATCGTAGTAATAATTTCCAATTCACCTGAAATAGGATCTTCCCTTTGGTTTTTAGGTCACTACGGTTTCATGTGGAATAGAGTTTCTAAGACATTCCAGAAAATTTTTACCTCAAAATAACCTGAGTAAGATGTATTGTGTGGGGGAACTGTGGGATGACCAGACTGCTGGCCATTCGAAAGTTGAAGAATCCAGCAGTTAGCAATGTTCCAAGAAGCGATTTTAATTCGCCTGCTACGCCACTAAGACAAGATCTAATATGAAGTGTGATCTCGTGAAATGTGATCTTGTATCAAATGTTAGGTTATTCAGTCATTTTAGATCTTTGCTCCCAAACAGAAGCAATCTGCACTGTTTTTCCGAATCCATTTCGTTTATATCTAAACCAGGGATAGTAAGTTGGCGAAAAAGATCTCTACGCATCAAGTCAAACTGGTGGCAGTGCAGGAGAAAGTGTTCATTATCCTCAGTGCCTCTTCCACACATACAAGTTGGTCTACTGCGACCAAAGTTGTGTCACCCGCAGCTTTCTCAAATTTTTGATACCTTCTATGTTAACGGCATCATAAACAGGGTTTTAGGTTGTTTTACAGTTGCAAGTAGTTTCCTTTTAAACTCGGATATGGATTGTGAATTTTTTATGTCATGTTCTGGCAGATTCCATTCGTAATAAAAGAAACGTTTTGGAAATAGGTATGCGAGAAACGAATAGTTCTGCTGACATTCTGGTCGTATGCGCGGGAGTGTCTGAAGTTGTAAGAATGTTCGCGTTCTGGCGGTATTTCAGCAAAAAGGTACCGAGGTGAACCTGTTTTCCTGTTTACCATTTTCTCTGACTGCACTTTGGTCTTGAGACAGTGAGTGCGGAGGCGGGCACATTTATTTTTTATCGCAATGCCGACAGAACTGAACTGACTACAAGAATGAGGGGTTGTGAGACAGGGGGGCTCAAAGGCATCTTGTGATGTCAACAGAATGAAAATGGCCTGTTACTTTTATTCCTTTCCATATGCTGGTACAGTTTGTTCCCATTTCCCGCTACCCTGCACTCACTATTTAATGTTATCGCTGGTTTATAATTCTGGGCACCGGGAAGGGCTAGAGTTTCTTTAACAGGTTTAGAGTTCTCATACACATGGCTGGGGGGGGGCGGGGAGATTTGATCAAAGCTCAGAAAAGAGTATGACACCAGGAAGCATCTTCAAAATGGTACCATTGGCTAGACCAATTTTCATGAAAATGATACCTTTGGCGAGAATAAATTCTACATCGAAAGGGCTGGGCTGGCATTTTTTGGATTCTTGCAATTCTTGCCTTCTTTGGACCAAAATCAGCAAAATTTGGGGTTTATGGACAAGAATTACCAAAATTTGGACTCTCCTAGACCAAAATTGCCAGGATATAGACCCTTGTTCAGATAACTAGAAGTTTGAAAAAGTGTTATAGCGGCACATCCCCAGGTACCTTTAAGGATGCACTAAACCACTAGGAACAAGTTTTTTGTTTTGTGAACTTCACCAATTTCATCCAGCAGACAGTTAAGTTTCACAAAGCGTTATAAGATTTGCAAAATTTTTGCATATCTGATTTGCATAAATTAGCAGAAGTCAGATTGAAGTTCTTATCTTTAAACACAATTTTGAAACTTGCACAGTAGGCAAAGCATATGTAGTACAGTAAAAACCCGCGTATAAGAACCTACAGTTTAGCAAGTCAGCCTGATTAGCCCGGGGGGGGGTGCACTTGACCAGATTTTGGTCGGGTACCTACCATCGAGGCTTCAAAAACATATCCGTCCCTTATACCAATTTTTCGAGAAAGTATATCCTACCTTACATTTCATAGCAAAATCTTGCAAATCGGTACCGTTCATTATACCCAAATTGTGAAAATTGATACCGTTCTTTATACAAATATCTTGAAAATAGATACCCTTCCCAATGGCACGTCCCCGTAACCAAAATATGTGCAGTGCACCCTCCGAGCTGATTAGGTTCTTATAGCAGAGGCTTACGCAGCACTTGAAAAGTGAGGGGGTCTGGGGCGTAAGCCCAGAAAATTTTAGTGACCACGCCCTTCAGGCAATCGGGAATTGAGGGAAACGCCCTTTTTAGCTATATTTTGCATCGTAAACATAGCTACAATCAACACCAAATAGGCAGGTCTTTTTGTTAAATTTGCAGTGAAAATTTGTACCCATCATTGGAAAATACTCAAGTAAAGTGATAGAAAAAAAGTTGTTCAGTAGCGACCAGTCCAACATGTCAAGTACAAATTACAAATTGTTTCTCTAAGCTTATTGCAAAATGATTTGCCTCTGGTCCGTCTGGTCTTTCGATCTTATCATTGGAGGAAATTTCTTCTTTCGTTACTTTATAATTGTCTTGTCGGTCGATGGCCTCACTTTTTGCAAGAAGCTCCAGCAAAAGAAATTGTTGTTGCCATTTGTATCATTTCATGCTGGTGATGGTACAGACTCTTCAAATCATTTTGATCATTTTGACCAGATTGTTTCAACAAATGCAGCAAATAGGGATCCTTTAGCCAGCAGCATGTTCAAGCTGAGATTATATCATATAGAGTAGGTCTGGGGGCAAGACCCCAGGAAAGTTTTTGAAGATAAGCATTCTTCTTTGGCTTAGAATGCATCTTCCAGCAGTGTTTAAGTATTTCTTAGGAACTAAAACCTTGCTGCGAACCCTTGAAAAACCATTCTTTGCTTGCTTTTCAAGGATCTCAGAGACCACTTCTTGACAGATCTGCCCGATTCCTCCCCCCCCCATCAATTTTATGACATTTTTGTGCGAATCTCGAGGACCAACTTTTGAAAAGTGGGGGGTCCGGACCCCCCCCCCCCAATTTCCCCCTTTGGTACGCCACTGTCTGATACATTGATTACTTAGTGAGAAATTAGGCTGCTCAGGTTCTTAAATTGGTTATTAGTTCATTCATAGCTTTCAGGTATTTCTTTTGTTCAGATTGAAACTTCAAGCCCATTATTCACAGTCAGTTTAGAGGCACCTGAGTTCATGAGGCCATATTCACAACAGCAGTTTGTGGAAGAATCAGAAATCTTAAAGCATACAACGAAAACCTTTCAACGCATCTTTAGAGTTCTTTGCAATATGCACATATGACAGTATAAGTTCGTATAGGTTCAATGACAAAGAAACTGGAGTTTTGATCTAATTTGATGATCTCTGCGAATAAGAACCTATTTCAAATTCAGGCTGAATGGGTTCTTACATATTGGGGATCTAATTTCAGAATCATTAGAGGCCTTAGAAAAAGTGCACAGAAGAGCCGCAAAGGTTATTCATAAATTACCAAAGAACACTCCTGAAGATAAAGTCCTGGATTAAGTAAATTGGAAATCGATAGAGTATATATACTAAAGGCGTGTTGCATGCCTAACACATCAGATCTATAACAGCAGAGGACCTAACATTCTGAATGAATTAATACAACGAAAAACATCATCAAGAAGCATGAGGGATATGGAGCAACTTCAAGTCTCAAGACCAAAAACAGAAATAGGAAGATCAAGTTTCAAACACAGAGCAGCAATATTATGGAATGTACTTCCAACGAACGTTAAAACTATCTCGTCTTATTTTGCTTTTAAATGCGAACTTTCTAAAAACTCTAGAATTTTAAATAGTTTATCTTTTGGACAATCGTCAACTATAAAGCAGAGGAACAATGAGTACGTTTACTTTTAAAACATTTTATTTATTTTTTTTGTAAGTATATTAATCTGATTGTAAGTATGTAGTTAAGCAGGTCCACATCAGCAGATGCTGCCTTTTACTGTCCTGCATTATCAAAAAAAGTATGTATGTATGTATGTATGTATGTATGTATGAATTCCAGCCTGTCGGTTCTTAATTGTTGCCCCACGAAGTGGGGCTTTCTAGCCTTGCGCGACCGTGTTGTTGTTGCTACTGGTGCCATGAGATCAGACCAAAAAAATGTTGTTCCACACTTTAGCACGTGATTAAATGACAAGCCATATTGTGTCTTATTGTCAACAGTAATGGGCAAATATTTCGTGACGTATGAGTTTACACAAATAGGAATTGTTTGCATGAAAAGTAAGGAAGATCAAATCTTGAAAACTTTTGTCTGCAGAAACGGAATCAGTCAAAACAAAACCCATTTCCAAACACAACTGTCCAGGGAAACTTAGGCCTGACTTCCATTGTCGCATGTTTTCGCGCTCTCGGCTTTCTATGCTTTACTGTCTTTTTCACACTGAAAATGGTCTATGCATCTGCACAATAGGCCCAGCAATAAACTATTTGTTCAAGTCAAGAAAAACTGTAAAATGGTTGCAGCTAGTGGGGCACTTAGTTTATACTATTTCTAGTCAATAGGTTCTTATATGCGGCTTTTTACTGTGATGGAGATTCAGCTTGATTAACCTATAATATGATTAAATATCTTTTGTAAATTTAAAAGGATTCTAAAGTTTTGCAACAAGCCACAGTTTTTGTCCTACCTTGATTAAATATGGATCGTCTCTTTGTTTCTAGCAAAGAGCAATCAAAAATGATGTCTTAGGCTGCGTGCAGTTTTTCTTTTTTGTAAATTGAAAGAACGATAAAATAGAAAGACTGCGCATTAGTAACCAATTTTTCCAACCAGAGCCTGGTTAGGAAGTTTCCAAATCACAACACAATCAGCTTACGTGGTGTTTTTGTTTCGCTTTATTTTGAAATTGAACAGATTGATAAACCAGATTACGTTCATTGAATTCAGTTTGCTGATTCATCCGTAAAATAAATCTCTTGGTTATGCGCAGTCTTTCAAGCTTACCTTCTTTCAAGTTTGCAACAGAAAGACCGCACTTAGGCTAAGGATGTCTCATTTTGACAAAAATAGCAGGGACCAATTGGCCATGGGTGAAGGGCAAAATTGTTTCATTTAAAGGGGCAGGGTCACGTAATGTAAAGAGACTTCTTTCGAAACGACTATTTTGTAGTAATTTTTGCTAGCCCATATCACAGTGATATTGTAAGTGATTGACAGTTAATATTGTTACTTATAATTGTAAGTCCTAATTATAAAGCAACTTCCACAATTATAAAGTTACTGTCCTAATTATAAAGTGATATTATAAGAGAAAAGAAGTACTTTTCTCCAAATGGAAGAAAGTGTTGCAGTGTTATTTTGAAGATGGACTCTTGTACTTCGAAGAGAAGGAAACGAAACACTCTTATGTTGTACGATTGCAGAGATACTGGTGGATTTTAGAAGTAACTTTAGTGTGTATTAACCCCATCTACCAAAACTCTGTGCAGAACACAATGACTACGTGTGGGCAATATAGATTCTAGAGATAACCAGTTTGTTAACGGTTACGTGATCCTGCACCTTCAATGTTCTGAAGCTAAGACAAGCATAGGAAATCTTAGACATCTATTCTGGATTCATGTATTGAGGACGTAACAATTTTGTTGCGGTGTATGCGAAGCCTTTTGAGGGGTACATGGAAGTTGTTATAGAAGGGTGTGTTTAGCTTTCTCATTTTCTAGTGTCTAGTGCATCATTCTTAACGGGAATAGAAGCATACATCAGGCACTTTCTATAAATAGATATGCCAGAGGATGCGCATAACTCTCGCTTCGTAACTGTGCACGTGAAAGCGCGCTCTGCAAATCTGTGGTGGGATGAGAACCTCGATTTTGTTGTTCACTGTTTCTTCCCGACGAGCCGGATTCAATCTTCGCAACTTCCACAATTCTGAAGTCAAATAATGATAAAAAGAATAACAGTTATTTTAGCTTCACTTACTCAATGGTATGAACTGTTTGTTGCCATTGCCATAAATGTCGCGATCGATCCTGTCTTGAAAATTAAGCCCCGCTGCTTTGTTTAATGTTTGAGTGCGCTTTATTGTCAGTATTCCTTCTGAAGTACTGGCCCTTTGTCCATAGTTTTCATTATATTAGCTTTGGTGATGAGTCTCCTGTCCCAATATATTCGTTTAGGCCCAACGAGATTTGCAGTGTTTGTCATGTCACCATCTACTTCAGGAATTCGTAACTGAACTCAAAGCGCTTCGATTTCTTCTGGAAATTTAATTCCTCAGCCACCAGTCCTGCTTCACCACGGTAGCCAATGAACAGGGAACACTTCTTTCCACTCCTTGTCTGTTTTGCCCTGCTCGGTGGGTTGACCGGGAAGCAACTTCCTTGGCCTACTGATCGCCCAGTGCGGGCTGCAGTGAAAGTGATCACGTGAAATAGCAAATAGCTCCTTGTGATTGGTTCAAATTTGATTGACAGTTTCAGCCTTGTGGCTCGGAGCCACTTATATTTTGCTTGTATTCCCTTTAAATATTGCACTAACCATAGCAGATAGGTAAGGCACTGCGTAGGAGATAGGAATGTTCACGAGCGAAGCGAGTGGTTTTTCTTCCTAGTCAATTCAATAAAACAACAAAGGTGAAAAGCTTACTTAGTTGAAAAATCAATGAAACAAGAAAAATACGGCCTTGTATTCCGGCCATATATTTGCATTTTACAAGCGTATGCCAAAAACTCATCCATGCAGGTACAAGATATACGGCAGGATTTACAACAAACTGAAGCTTGCATTTCAGTTGCCAAAACTCAAAGTTTCGGATTGGACACAGTGATAAACAAATATCAGTAAAATACGTTTTCGTTATGTAAAATTCCTATCACTTCCATGCATCTGAAAAGGGCAATACTTAGCTACAAAAGCGTAAGATAAGTCATGAAAAATTCAATGTCCAACCTGGAAATCATTGGGAAAAATGACTGTTCTTTCAGACTGCATGCATTAAACTGGATACGACACCATCATTTCTGGAATCATCTCAAATAAAGTTTGGTAATATTCTTTTGAAACATCCTGTACGGCTAACCATGATAGAAAAAGACAAGACAAGAAAATCAGACAATATGTTGCTTACTTTGATAATATATGAAGATACATGCTACCTGATGCCATATGCTACGAGACGCTCATACTGCTAAATTAAACCCCTTAGATTTCTACTGCAAAATTGTTCCTCAAAGTCCCAACTGGTGCTTTAACTGACTGTTGCCATGATACGATTTGTAGCCTTACTCCTTGGCGTCTGAAAAAGATAGTGAGAATGTAACGTCTGCTGCGTTTTTTCTGATCTTCAGTGGAATCGACGCAATTAAACAGCTGGCACAGGCCAAGTTACAGTTATACCTATTGTACTGAATTTAATGACTTTTCATATGCCTCTTAATTGTGTAGATGGCGAGGCAATGGGTATGAATCTGTTTTCTTTGGTTTATTTAAAGCAGTCACTCAACATACCCAACGGGTGTCCCGAAATAATTGTGCCCCGTTTGTTTGGCTACTGCGGAGGAGGTGTATATTGAGTTATGTCGGAATTTTCACAGTTCCATAGGTCAAGCTTGAACTTGGAGTTTGACACCTCGTTGGAGTCAATTTGACAAGTGGTTGCTGATTTATGGCAGAGAAGAGGCAAGATTAATGGTTGCTTCCAAAACAGCACTTCTGTTGTTCCCCAGCAATGTGAAAATGAGTAAACTTTCAAAGAAGGGTTTTTGCATCGTTTTAAAATTTTCATTACATTCCTAAAAGGTAGAAAGTGCTGTTCTCTAAGTAGAAACACCGCTTGCCCTTTGAAGAATTTAACAAAAATTTCTCTAGATCGCTAGGACTCTTTCTCTGGAAACCCACTTCATTTTGACATCGCTGGAGAACAATAGAAGTGCTGATTTTGAAGCAACAACTTACTTTGCCTTTTCTCTGCTATAAATCAGCAATCACTAGTCAGATTGACTCTTACAAGGTCTCAAACTCTAAGTTGACGCCTTACCTATGCAACTGTGTAAATACAGAGAAAATTGAATCTACAGCTCCTCCACAGCAGCCACATAAAAATTGTACAATTTTGGGACACCCTAAATTACAACATACATTATGTAAGATCTGCTGCATAGCTGGTCTTAAAGGGCATAGACATTCAAATTCGTCATTATTACTATAATTATTATCAATTTGTTTTAGGTTGGCAACTTACATAGCTAGAAAAGCTAATTCAAGCCAACAAATTAAACACAATGTTAAATAAATATATACAAGAAAAACAAGTCAATAAAATTACAAAGTTCATACCAATTTACAAAGTTCATGTTAAAAATAGTGTAAATCTATAAAAATCCGAGCCGAGGAATGTACTGCCTGCAAAGTCTGCAGTCGCAGCCTTCATTTTTCCAATATTTGATGTTATTCTTAAATTCTTGCACAGAATTTGAATCCTTAATTTCCTGCGGAAGAGAGCGTGTATTGCAAGGAAGAGTTTAGAAAGAGTAGAACTCTAATACAATGCTAAAGCCCCTTTCTTAGGCCCTGTTTATATGAGGAAAAACACCTCACCTGCCAGACCCAGAGGCGATGTAAATTTCAGCCATTGTTTATATGAGATTTTTCACCTCACCTGTCAGCCCCGGCGCTGAGAGGTGAGGTGGAGTAAAGTCTCTCTTCCGTGAAATCAGAATCAACGAATAATTTCAATTCACCTCACCATACCGGTGGTATTTCGTTTATATGGAAATCTTCACCTCATCCAGGTGAGATCCCACCTCTGGTGAGGTGGGACTTCACTATACCGGTGGTGTTGCGTTCGTCATGTAAACGCGAAATGAAAATACAAAGGAATCTATTGGAAGGTGGAATCTCACCTCTCAGCCCCGGGTCTGGCAGGTGAGGTGTTCTTCCTTCAGCCGGCGGAGTGGGCGCTCAAAGTATAGCAGAATGTAAGGGCACTAAAGGTGCGCGCAAATTCTCTGCTCCTCACCAAAAAAAAATCTATTGCTTTTCTACTGAATAACGTGTTGATTTGCATACTTGCCCCATATTCGAAAGAGTTGAAAACGAGTGTCTTAAGGTCACGACAAGGGCACACTTATCGCTAAGCAGAAGGCGTCAAGTTGAGTATCTTCTAGAAAGGGGAAGTTGCTCCCACTTGCCACTTTAATTCCAGCACTAGTTGCAGAACAATATCACGAAGAACAGAAGTGCTATATCCTCAGCTTTTCTCGTGTATGGGTTTGCAGTTACATGAATGCTATTGAATTGAATGATAACAATCTTGAACTAAAGCCTATATATACCTCCGTAACCGTAACTGCGGCGACGTCGACCGTGACTTCGTCGTCGGCTATATCCTCGGCGCCTGCCATAGTAGCGAGGGTCTGAAATGAAATAAAGTGCATTATCTGTCTTTTCAAATATCATGCTTGGCTCATTTAGCAGCAAGGCGTGGGCGACTTTGAAAGTGCAGCTACGTTTTAATGGGCAAAGGCCTGCTTCACCCACAGTAGGTCGTTTGTGTCGTTAAAAGTCGTGCAGAAAGACCCAAAAGACAACGGAATAAAACTCTCTTTGTCTCTTTGCACGATTCTAGCGACCATAACGATCTTGTATGAACCAGGCGTAAGACGTCGTCCAACGAAATTCATACTATTGAAGGCCTTAGAATTGTGAGAGCATGCAACTGGAAAATGAAAATGATCAGGAAGATTCAAAACTCAGTGCTAGAACTAAGCGCAAAACCAGAAGTAACAGAAAAAGTAAAACAGGAAGTTGCTAAGCAAATGCCATCATCCACGACTAACAACAACAAGTGACATGACGCAGTAATAACTGGTGACTCCTTGGACAAAACATCAGAGCCTGAAAGCTGAAAGAGAAGCATGCTCGTAGGAAGTGAGGGGGGCAGGTGTGGGTCAAACCCTGAAAATTTTTCTAAACAATGGTGCTACATGACACGCATTAAATAAAATGCATTGTTCTCTATTCTTTTAGGAACAATTGCACGCAATAGGCAGCTGCTTCCCTCGAGCCTGAAGGAGAAGTGCTACAGTAGTGGTAATGTATATGTAAAATGTTTTAACGGTGCAACAATCAAAGATATGCGTTGTTATACACAACCAACTATCGAAAGAAAATCAAACTTAATGATCCTTTTGCTTAGGTAGGTAGGTAGATAGGTAGGTAGGTAGGTAGGTAGGTTGGATGGTAATCATATTTAACGCGGCTAGCCTGCGAAAGTCTGAGAGAGACTTGTTTCCAGCAAGGGCTACGCATGTTTTACCATCAGCCCGCCGCAGCTACCAGATTTCCCTCACATGTCTCTGGTCGACCCGGGCTAGAGTTACGGACAGCGACCAAACTGTCCAGAGTGAGATTTGAACCTCGGCCGTTCTGAGACCTTTGGTTTACAAGTCAGTCGCCTTTAAGGGCCCTGTTCAACATTGATGCTTTGCGCGCAAAGCTCTCCCTCGATACCCTGTGTTCTTGAATTTCTGATGTTCAGAAATTAATATGGCTGCTCACAGCGGAAGGGCGGGCGGAAAGGCAAGGGCCACAATGATCCAGTAAGAATGTTTTAATAACAAGGAGAGTCAAACGTGCAAATTGCAACTATTTGTGAACTGTTGTAAGTTTGTAAACTGCTAGAGTATCGTGGACTTTATCATTTTTCTAATTGACTTATAGAGTTTCTTTCAAACGGTGATATCAACGCACAACGGTTTCCATTCCTCACAACATGATGTTAAATCTTATCATTAGATTAAATCAGCAGGGGCTTGAAGAAAAAATTGTGTTAAACGTAGTGGCCCTGACCGGTATCCAACTCGGGTTGTGTGCGTGGAAGGAGCAATAGTTTACCGCTAAGCCAACTAGGCCCTACAGCCAAGCGGATTGCAGTGTTATGTATTGATATAAGGCGAGGGCTGCAAAGCATTGATGTTGACCAGGGCCCTTTAACCACTCGGCCATACGCTCTCTTTTTAAACTGAGTTAGTCGCCATGGCCTGTAAAACATGAATGATATTGATATGAATGATGACTATCTTGAACTAAAGCTTATATATACCTCCGTAACCGTAACTACGTCGTCGGCTGGATCTTCGGCGCCTGCCATAGTAGCGAGGGTCTGAAATGAAATAAAGTGAATTATCCGTCTTTTCATATATCATTCTTGGCTCTTTTAGCAGCAAGACGTGGACGACTTTGAAAGTGCAGCTACATTTTAATTTGCTATGGCCTCATTCACACTAGGTAGTTTGTGTCGTTAAAGACGTGCAGAAAAACCCAAAAGACAAAGGAATAAAACTCTCTTTGCACGATTCTAACGACCATAACGACCTAGTGTGAACCAGGCGTAAGACGTCGTCTAACGAAATTCATACTATTGAAGGCCTTAGAATTGTGAGAGCATGCAACTGGAAAATGAAAATGATAAAAAAGATTCAAAACTGAGTGCTAGAACTAAGCGCAAAACTAGAAGTAACAGAAAAAGTAAAAGAGGAAGTTGCTAAGCAAATGCCATCATCCACGACTAACAACAACAAGTGACATGACGCAGTATTAACTGGTGACTCCTTGGACAAAACATCAGAGCCTGAAAGCTGAAAGAGAAGCATGCTCGTAGGAAGTGAGGGGGGGCAGGTGTGGGTCAAACCCTGAAAATTTTTCTAAACAATGGTGCTACATGACACGCATTAAATAAAATGCATTGTTCTCTATTCTTTTAGGAACAATTGCACGCAATAGGCAGCTGCTTCCTTCGAGCCTGAAGGAGAAGTGATACAGTAGTGGTAATGTAGATGTAAAATGTTTTAACGGTTCAACAATCAAAGATATGCGTTGTTATACACAACCAACTATCGAAATAAAATCAAACTTAATGATCCTTTTGCCTAGGTAGGTAGGTAGGTAGGTAGGTAGGTAGGTAGGTAGGTAGGTAGGTAGGTAGGTAGGTAGGTAGGTAGGTAGGTAGGTAGGTAGGTAGGTAGGTAGGTAGGTAGGTAGGTAGGTAGGTAGGTAGGTAGGTAGGTAGGTAGGTAGGTAGGTAGGTAGGTAGGTAGGTAGGTAGGTAGGTTGGTAATCATATTTAACGCGGCTAGCCTGCGTAAGTCTAAGAAAGACTTGTTTCCAGCAAGGGCTACGGATGTTTTACCATCAACCCGCCGCAGCTACCAGATTTCCCTCACATGTCTCTGGTCAACCCAGGCTAGATTTACGGGCAGCGACCAAACTGTCCAGAGTGAGATTTGAACCTCGGCCGTTCTGAGACCTTTGGTTTACAAGTCAGTCGCCTTAACCACTCGGCCACACGCTCTCTTTTTAAACTGAGTTAGTCGCCATGGCCTGTAAAACATGAATGATATTGATATGAATGATGACAATCTTGAACTAAAGCTTAGATATACCTCCGTAACCGTAACTTCGTCGTCGGCTGTATCTTCGGCGCCTGCCATAGTAGCGAGGGTCTGAAATGAAATAAAGTGAATTATCCGTCTTTTCATATATCATGCTTGGCTCTTTTAGCAGCAAGACTTTGACAACTTTGAAAGTGCAGCTACTTTTCAATGTGCTAATGCCTGGTTCACACAAGGTAGCTTGTATCGTTAAAGTCGAAAGTCGTGCAGAAAGACCCAAAAGACAAAGGACTAAAACTTTCTTTGTCTTTAGAGTCTTTTTGCACGATCCTAACGACCCTAACGACCGAGTGTGAACCAGGCGTGCGTACAACGTCCAACAAAATTCATGATAATAAAGCCTCGGAATTATGAGAGCATGCAACATGAAAATGAAAATGATAAAAAAGATTCAAAAATGTGTGCTAGAAATAAGCGCAAAGCCAGAAATAACAGGAAAAGCAGAACAACAATGTCGTCTGCCCAGTCTGATCTTAATGAAAGGATGAAATTCACGCTGGAGATCCCAGTGAAGCCAATTATAGCTCCAATGTTGATAAAGCTAGCAAGGTGGCAAAAGTTGCTTGCAATTCAAAGGCGAGCACTTTATCTCCCATTGAGAACCATGATACATCTCCCATCGGGAATAATGATAATGATAAATTTCAGTCAACTACTATCACTGGCCAAAGCTAGGCATATCATTCTATCCACGGAAATTTTTTTGCCTGGACTACAACCTGAGATGCTATAGATCTTCTTTTCTGTGGTAATGTTATATATATTCTTTTTCCTTTCGATAGGACTAACTATAAAGTAGGTTTCTTTTTATAACTCATCTGACCATGTATCAAGTAGTATTAAATATCTATTCATTCATTAACTTATTTATCATTATTTTTTGTTGCTGTTTTAACAGGGCACATTGCAAAGCAGTTTTGATATTTATGATGAATGAACTGAATGAATGAAAGGATGGATGGACCATTGAATGAATGAATGAATGAATGAATGAATGAATGAATGAATGAATATGAATGAATGAATGAATGAATGAATGAATGAATGAATGAATGAATGAATGAATGAATGAATGAATGAATGAATATGAATGAATGAATGAATGAATGAATGAATGAATGAATGAATGAATGAATGAATGAATGACTGAATGAATGCATCTGCTCAAACATGATATGAATAACATCATCATTGAAACCAAAGCTCACATACCTCCGTAACCACGGCGGCGGCGACCGATACTTCTTCGTCGGTTGTTTCTTCGGCGACGGGTATAGAAAGCATCTGAAATAAAGAAAGTGAATTTGAGATGCACAATGATGAACTGCTAAACTCCCCCAATGATGTCAAAAGCATTGAAGGAAAGGCGTTCCCGTTGTATTTTTCCTACATTTATAAAAGGTAGAAAGTATTGTTTATCTAGAAGAAAACGCTGTCAACCGTTTTGCAAATGTAACACAATTTTACACAAATGTCTCAGGTTAGTGTAAGTCTTGTTTCATGAACGATAACTGGGACCCATCTTAACAAGTCTAAGATTCGGGTATGAGATTCAAAAACATGTAATCAAAATGTTGCATACCTTCAACTTTGTCTTCTTCTGTAACCTTTATGCCAGGGTCAGATTCAGCAGCCTCAGAGTCTTTATCTGTTGCAACATCAGCCTCTTCTTTATCTGCCTTTTGTTCTTCAGCCTCAGTTTCATCTTCTTCGAGCTCATCTCCTTCTTTTTCAGCAGTTGCCTCAGCTGTTGCTTTGTCTGGGACAGCCTCTGGAGAAGGATCGCTCTCGACCTTTTTATCGCTGACAGCGTTTGTGTCCCCAGTTGCTGAAGTTTAAAGTAGACTTTCCGTCAAGGTTCTTAGCTCGTGAAGTTTTGCATGCATATACTACGTAAAAATCAAAGGTACCAAATACTGTAACTCTTTGAAAACAGCTTCTAAAAATAACCTGATCCAACGTAATTATTGTCAAGTTTTCCTGGTAAATATTGACTCAAAATGAGTCATAGAAACAAGAAAAAGCAAACGAAATGCAATGACTTATGGTCGACACTTCTTAATTAGAGCAATGACGTCATAAATTAGAATGACTTCATAGATATCAAATTTTATTAGTGTCAGTTATATGAAAATATCATATACCAAATAGAAGTGGGGTGTACTGGGGTAAAAAAGGTAGGCTGGGGTAAAATAGATAGTATTGATTGTTGGAGTACAGAAGACCAGGGACTGATCATTATGTCAAGGAGGCTAGGTACCCTTTCATGCAAATCAATATAAAATCAAAGCTGAAATGTTTAAATCAAAGGTTTGAATCGATTCAGAGAGGTTGCCTGTGAACGGATTTTAGTTTAGTTTATTTTTGACGTTGTGCTTGTTCCATTGCGCAAAGTATATTTTAGACGCGTAGTTTAGATTAGGACTGGAACCTAGTATTCTCAGGCCGTAGATTTTGTTACCGCATGTTCGAGTTGTGTTACAAAATGGGAGCGTGAAAACAGTTTTCGGGATTATTACAATTTGTGACGGTGTGCCTAGACAATTTGGTACATCTGGCGATCCTGCTAAAATTTGTGTGAGTGTACATTGACAAAATTTACTAATTCTGTACACCTGCTTAGCTTCGGTATCTAGGCTATTCCAAAGTTTAGCACTTCTAAACGGAAGTGACTTCTGCCCACTACATGCCCTTTTCTTTGGCATCTTTACGTCACTGCTTGTATTGCGTAGCTGCCTCGTTGCATCTTGTGAATTTCTTGTGAACATTTCACTCATACATTAAGGAGCTATATTGTTGATAGACTTATACACCATTGTCCTGCTTTCATGTTTAATCATACCATTAATTGTTTTCCAGTTTAGATTCTAGATCAGTAGTCCTGGAGGCAAGTTTCTGAAACGATGCCCTGTCCCGGAGTAAAATTTTCAAAAACAACACACTGTCCTTGAATTTCTTCAAACAACATTGTGCGCCATCCTGCAAATTTGTCGGAAATCTATCAGAAAATGCAGCAATGCAGCCATACATATATCTAAATCGTACTTGCGTAGTACAAACAGCATACAACGACGTTAAAGATTCATTAATGGATCCTGTCATGGAGATTTTTACAGAAAAATGATGCTCTGACCCGGGTAAGAATCCTGAAAATGATACGCTGTCCAGCGGCACGTCCCCGTATGGAAAAGGATGCAAGTGCCCCCCTCCGGGGGTTATAGCCAGGGCGCGGAGGCTCGGATCCGAGTTTACACCACCAACCTTCAGACAAATACGCTACGGAGCTACTTTCACTGTCTTTCACTGAGCGATCCCTGCACCTATATTGAAAGTTTAAGTGATTTTACCCTTGACAAATGCCAAACAGCAAATGAATGCACCGAACACAAGAAGAACCTTCATGATGATTTTTTCCTGTAGGGAGAGAAATTTGATTAATTCTAAACTGAACTATACAGCACTTTACTAAGACAGGATAAGGTGAGTACCCATCATCACCTACCCAGAGTACTACGGGTGAGTATGCACGACGTTTGAAACGCACCCCAGGGAGGGTACTTCATAACTTCCAATACGGGGAGGTCCATGCCAATAGTTGGGGTCTGAAATTTCACGTAGATCAATATTTGGGGCTTGTGAACTACAACATGGACAAAGATTTAATATTTAGGTTCCACAAATCTGAGAAAAGGAAGAATCGTGGAATTTTGTGCCGGTCTTTAAAATATTGGACTCAATATTTGGGGTTTCCAAAACTTTAGGCTCAAATTTGGGGGCCAGCAAGGAAATACTGGCATGGACCCCCCGTATTGAAAGTTAGGGAGTACCCCCCTGGGAAACGCACAAGTATGCACGACGTTAGAAAAATTGCTCCCTAAATATCAAAGCAATAATGTTGAAAACTTCAGCTTCAAATTGGCCACGCGGGGGGGGGGGGCTCTCGGTTAAATTTCGAATAGGGGTTTACCGCCCACAGTTTGAAAATGGCACCTTTGGCTAGATCAATTTTTGTGAAATTCGCATTCTCTGGACCAAAATTTTCATAAATTTGGTCTCCTTTACAGGAATTACCGAGTTTGACATTTCTTTGACCAAAATCACCAAACAATGTACCCTTGCCCAGACTAAAATCGACTAAAATTGCCAAAAAGTATACCCTTGGCCGGCGGCACATCCCCAAGCACCTTTACTATAGAAGATTCCCCCCCCCCATGAATTCGGCAAACCATTGAAGAAAAGCCCCGCAAAAAAGAGCCTACTTTTCTGAAAACAGATTGACTACAATAAAACCCCGCAAACAAGAACATACTTTTCTAAAAAGCAGACTGGCTAGGTTCTTATAAACGAGGTACTTATGAAATTTTCAGGGTGTGTTTCTTATTGCAAGGACACTTGTGACTATGATGAATATATAGCATAGCAACAGAATACAATGCGTTAAATAAACTTGAGGGTATAATGACCGCATTTAAATATCAGAGCGCATTGCTCTTAACAAAGCAATTCATACGGCTTGATCAAACAATTTGCATATCCCTGAAAACTGTTAGAGAAGTTCAGTTATCAATAATTGGGAGTTTGTTTACATTGATATGATGAATTTTTTAAATAAGTGTACCATCTCATAAGAACATTGAAGTAAATCAGTCTGCTTTTGGTTCTTATCTTTGGGTGTCTTTTCCCACAAAATCAGTGTGCAGGTTATTATTTGCTATGTTCTTGTTTGCAGGGTTTTACTGTATGTCCTTGTGGTGCTCTTCCAGCAAGGGGCAGATTCGTTTTTATGCGCGCGCAGAAGCGTCATGGATACGAGGCGAAGTGATCATGTGATTCTCAAAGGCACTTATGGTGACCACGAAACTATATACTCTCGAGTACAAAGCAATTGTCCCCCCCCCCCCGCTTATTAATTTTTAAAAAATTTTCCAACCCCCCCCCCCGCTCTTATTCCAACCCCCTTTTATTAACTTTTGGAAAAATGAAATGATATTAGACATAATTTCTGAATAAACGCAAGAAAAAGTCTCAAGAAGTGCATTCAACAGAACCAGAGTTCAGAAGTAAATGCATCAATAACATCACCGTTCACATAAATATATAACAGATACCTGTTTACCTAAGAAAAGGGCTGTTTTCTATTTCTCCAAGCAGCCCCCCGATTGTTCCAGCCCCCCGATTTTTGTTATGTCGAACCATTTCCAACCCCCCCCGATTATTCTGACCCCCCCCCCCCCGTTTATTTGGTACTTGAGAGTACAACACGCTTTTGATGAAATGGGAGGCACGATATGATCATAAATTTTGGAGGAAATAGTACTCGGTTGCAGACAAACGAATCACATTATACAATCTCATCTAACAATTTGCTTACCCTTGAAATATTCCGATGTGTTTGAACTAAATCAGTGGTGTGTTCCAGTCAGCTAGTGTAATCAGTGGGTCCATTATAGGGTGTTCAATATCCGCAAAACCGTGCGTTTTAGCTCTGACATCCGTTAACCGAGCAATTTTTGTCGGCCATAACCGTAACCGTAGCGATTCCGCAAAATTCTGCAACCGCTAACCGAACTAAAATGTGCAAAATATCCGCTAACCGCACTCAAATTTAGGCCAAATCCGCATATTCGCAAAACCGATAATTGACCCACAGTATAATCAGATATTTCACCAAATAGTCAAGTTTCAGATTCACAAACTTAAACATCAGAAGAAGAAACCCCGCAGACCAGGGTAGACAGCAGACTAAATAAATCCTGTTCCTGGTTGGTCAACTTCTGAACAAGCAAAAGACAAGATACAAAAGCTACTAAAATTTGCAACACAATATAATCAACGACACTATACCATAGGTACATGGTCTACGTTCTACGCACTAAGTATACTAAAAACAGATACAACAATAAAGTTAAATCTACTATGAAACCCAGGTAGCTAGCTTCATAAGCGTAAAAAATGGGCTTTGTTTTGGGCACCCCCTTTGGTATATTCTTCCCGTACGCTTACGGCTAGCTTGTTCGTGGAGCATTCCAGGAAAAGTTCTGAAAAGCAGCAAAAAATAAGCACATAGCAAGGGAAGAAGGATCGATTGAATCATTTGATGCCTCGGGTGTTATTTGTTGAATTCAGGATCTGAGCAGCGAGTGATCTGAATACACACAAAACTCGTTTTTGTACAAAAACGGAGAGAAAAACCTCCGTTTTTGTGAAAGTGTTCACACTGATCCGCACAAAAACGCCACAAAAACGGAGGTTTTCGAAAAGGCTGTCAAAAGTGGATGTCCATAAAAGCGGAGGTTTTTGAAAACGCTCTTAGATCAATGTAAAGGCACAAAAACGGAGGTTTGTGAAAACGCTCCAATATCCAATAATGAGCTTCACAAACCCGGAGCAATGCGAACGCACAAGAACGGATATCTTTGGCTCCGTTTTTGTCATCAGGCAGATAAATGTGAACGCACAAAAACGGAGGTTTTTCTCTCCGTTTTTGTACAAAAACGGAGCAGTGTGAACGGGTAGCTTCGATGCAACAAAAACGGATACAAGCAAAATCGGAGTAGTGTGAACGGGGCCGGGTGTTAAGTCAACTAGCGGATCCCATTATAACATTATCTTCTGTTCTTGTTATGCAGCAATTCGTTTTGCACGCAATTTGCACGCTATTTGCAGGTTATTTGCAGGTTGATTAGACCGTCACGACATCAAAACCTCACATGAAAGTATTAAAACAGACTTACCTTCCTCAAGAACTTGCTTCTTGTGAAATTAATGAAATGCTGCAGTGCATTTTATAGAGTTTTTAATGGGTCAGTGCTTCTCAGTTGTCTGTGACAATTGAGTTACCTTCATCGTTGTCATTAGCCAATCAGATCATCCCCATTGCTATCATCAGCCAATCATATAATTGCAGTTAGCCACAATCCTGGAACATTGGAGGCACTCCTTGTCTCAATTGTTGCAATTCTTCCCCTTCTTGTTTCAGTTGTGATACCGATCGGATTTCTCCTATTGTATGCATAAGCCAGTCATATTAATGCATGAGAACCACAATCTGGGATCCTCAAAGGTGATTCCTTGTCACTATGGGTGCATTTCTTCCTGTGTTTGCGCAAAGGTCTTCTTGAGTTTGGCAACTCTCAACCTTCAATTGACTGGAAAAAATGTCAACAGTTTGCAATGGATAGGCTTCTGTGGTGTCTTGTTACTCATAAGAATGTGTTTGCGCAAGGCCTGTGTTTGCTCTTTGTCTTTTAAAGTTAGACAAACATATCGTATTACTCAAAGATCGTAGAAATAATTTCCAATTCACCCAAAAATAGGATCTAACCCTTAGGTTTTAAGGTGACTCGTGGAATATGGTTTCTAAAACATTCCATGAAAGTTTTACCTCCAAAAAACGTGAGTAAGGTGTATTGTGTGGGGGAACTGTGGGTTGACCAGACTGCTGGCCCCTCAAAAGTTGCAGAATCAAGTAGTTAGAAATATTCCAAGAAGCGATTTTGATTCACCTGCTACGCCACTACAACATGATCTAATATGGTCAACTGCCACAACAGACAGAGCAAAAACTGCGTCAGGGAACTATCGGGGCTTATAGTTATGAGTTTTTGCGCATGAGGACGCAGTTTCTGCTCTGTCCCCACAATAACGAAAATGCCACAACCATGTGCAACAGAAAATCTCTGCAAATTGTGCTTCAAAATTTCTACTCGAAATATCATGAAACTGGGATTTACTGAACATATCTCTCATTGCATTCATGTAGAACAAGCAAAGAATAAAAAAGTATATCTTTTCATGGACCAAAACTATGGAATCAGCTTGAATCTGACCTTAAACATGCCTTCCCCCTTGCAAATTTCAAAAGAAGATTCAATAATGATTTGTAAAACTCGTTATATATTTTGCATTTTATGTTTTCCAAGCTACTTAGCTCTTTCATTTATATTCGTTATTGTCTTCCACGGCCCCCTGAAAAGCAGTCTTTTTTATACTCAATTTAGAAAATTTGTTACAACGACGAATTACCGAAGACACTAGTTACAATACACTTAACTTCACTACTAAGACAATACCCCGGGGAGCAATACCCCGGGGAGCACATAAAGTAGTCTTTATGGACAGAAGGGGCTACCGTGCCAAAAAGTGAAACAAAACAGAAATAGCAACCTCGATCTTATGTCCTTTATATTTCTCAATTCAAATACTAAACCTGATCAAATACTGACACCATGCTTAAAGACTTGCCCCAAGGCTATTTGTCAATGCAGATAGACTTATTACATATGGCTAAATATACTTTGGGCAAGTATGCTTATGAACTTCTGTCAAAGCAGTGGCTTTCGGACAACTCGATTTTGGCACAAAGAGAAATGTCCGTCAAAGATTAGAAGCTTTATGGTCAAACACAGGAAGAAATTCAGTTAGAGTTACAAGGAATAACCTTTGACGATCTCAGATTGTGTTTCTTTGCTTGAGCCTTGATATGGATGGCTTTAAGCTTTTCAGAGTCAACAAAGTGTGTAATGATAAGCTTCTAGGAATGCGCATGTTGTTTGTCCTCTAAAGTTATGAGTCATTCATGGGCTCAAATCTCAATCGGACCTTCATTTGAATAAATGGTCGCTTTGAATAAGATCTTTCAAGCTTAAGACAGTTATTATTTATCACAAAACAACCACCATGTCCGTTAACGTAAATGTTTTATTTGCTTTTTAAATTCTGTCTCACAACAGATGTCTACGGTGGCCCACAAGTGCACACCGAATTCAAATTCACCACAGTAAATTCCAATTGCTCACAGCGAATTCAAATTCACCACACCAAATTCAAATTGCTCACACCAAATTCAAATTCACCACACCAAAGTCAAATTGCTCACACCAAATTCAAATTCACCACACCAAATTCAAATTGCTCACACCGAATTCAAATTCACCACACCAAAGTCAAATTGCTCACACCGAATTCAAATTGCTCACACCAAATTCAAATTCACCACACCAAAGTCAAATTGCTCACACCAAATTCAAATTGCTCACACCAAATTCAAATTGCTCACACCGAATTCAAATTCACCACACCAAAGTCAAATTGCTCACACCGAATTCAAATTGCTCACACCGAATTCAAATTCAACACACCAAAGTCAAATTGCTCACACCGAATTCAAATTGCTCACACCGAATTCAAATTCACCACACCAAAGTCAAATTCACCACACCAAATTCAAATTCACCACACCAAATTCAAATTGCTCACACCAAATTCAAATTCACCACACCAAATTCAAATTCACCACACCAAATTCAAATTGCTCACACCAAATTCAAATTCACCACACCAAATTCAAATTGCTCACACCGAATTCAAATTCACCACACCAAATTCAAATTCACCACACCAAATTCAAATTCACCACACCAAATTCAAATTGCTCACACCGAATTCAAATTCACCACACCAAATTCAAATTGCTCACACCGAATTCAAATTCACCACACCAAATTCAAATTGCTCACACCAAATTCAAATTCACCACACCAAATTCAAATTGCTCACACCGAATTCAAATTCACCACACCAAATTCAAATTGCTCACACCGAATTCAAATTCACCACACCAAATTCAAATTAACCACACCAAATTCAAATTCACCACATCAAATTCAAATTGCTCACACCAAATTCAAATTCACCACACCAAATTCAAATTGCTCACACCGAATTCAAATTCACCACACCAAATTCAAATTCACCACACCAAATTCAAATTAACCACACCAAATTCAAATTCACCACACCAAATTCAAATTGCTCACACCAAATTCAAATTCACCACACCAAATTCAAATTAACCACACCAAATTCAAATTCACCACACCAAATTCAAATTGCTCACACCAAATTCAAATTCACTACACCAAATTCAAATTGCTCACACCGAATTCAAATTCACCACACCAAATTCAAATTCACCACACCAAATTCAAATTAACCACACCAAATTCAAATTCACCACACCAAATTCAAATTGCTCACACCAAATTCAAATTCACCACACCAAATTCAAATTGCTCACACCGAATTCAAATTCACCACACCAAATTCAAATTCAACACACCAAATTCAAATTAACCACACCAAATTCAAATTCACCACACCAAATTCAAATTGCTCACACCAAATTCAAATTCACCACACCAAATTCAAATTGCTCACACCGAATTCAAATTCACCACACCAAATTCAAATTCACCACACCAAATTCAAATTCGCCACACCAAATTCAAATTCACCACACCAAATTCAAATTCACCACACCAAATTCAAATTGCTCACACCAAATTCAAATTCACCACACCAAATTCAAATTGCTCACACCGAATTCAAATTCACCACACCAAATTCAAATTCACCACACCAAATTCAAATTCGCCACACCAAATTCAAATTCACCACACCAAATTCAAATTCACCACACCAAATTCAAATTGCTCACACCAAATTCAAATTCACCACACCAAATTCAAATTGCTCACACCGAATTCAAATTCACCACACCAAATTCAAATTAACCACACCAAATTCAAATTGCTCACACCAAATTCAAATTCACCACACCAAATTCAAATTGCTCACACCGAATTCAAATTCACCACACCAAATTCAAATTCACCACACCAAATTCAAATTCGCCACACCAAATTCAAATTCGCCAAACCAATTGTAATTCAAATTCGCCCAACCAAATTGTAATTCAAATTCTGCCTGATTATTTCAAGAATTTCGATAGAAAATTGAGCCTTTGTAACCAAACGAGAATTTTCATTTGAATGCAAAGGATCAATTTTCCATCTAAATTCTTGAAATAATCAGGAAGAATTTGAATTAGAATTTGGTGTGATGAATTTGAATTCGGTGTGAGCAATTGGAATTCGGTGTGGCGAATTTGAATTTGGTGTGAGCAATTTGAATTTGGTGTGAGCAATTTGAATTTGGTGTGGTGAATTTGAATTTGGTGTGGTTAATTTGAATTTGGTGTGGTGAATTTGAATTCGGTGTGGTAAATTTGAATTTGGTGCGGTCAATTTGAATTCGGTGTGAGCAATTTGAATTTAGTGTCGTGAATTTGAATTCGGTATGAGCAATTGGAATTTAGTGTCGTGAATTTGAATTCGGTGTGAGCAATTGGAATTTAGTGTCGTGAATTTGAATTCGGTGTGAGCAATTGCAATTTAGTGTCGTGAATTTGAATTCGGTGTGAGCAATTGGAATTTAGTGTCGTGAATTTGAATTCGGTGTGAGCAATTGGAATTTAGTGTCGTGAAATTTGAATTCGGTGTGAGCAATTGGAATTTAGTGTCGTGAATTTGAATTCGGTGTGAGCAATTGGAATTTAGTGTCGTGAATTTGAATTCGGTGTGGTGAATTTGAATTCGGTGTGGTGAATTTGAATTCGATGTGAGCAATTGGAATTTAGTGTCGTGAATTTGAATTCGGTGTGAGCAATTGGAATTTAGTGTCGTGAAATTTGAATTCGGTGTGAGCAATTGGAATTAGTGTCGTGAATTTGAATTCGGTGTGAGCAATTGGAATTTAGTGTCGTGAATTTGAATTCGGTGTGGTGAATTTGAATTCGGTGTGGTGAATTTGAATTTGGTGTGCACTTGTGGGCCAGCGTAGATGTCAGCCATTTGATTTACTTCCAATGAATAACCCATTACAATGGAAGCACAATAAACTTGTATCCTGTAAGAAAAAGCACTATCAATTCCTGTAAAAGAACATTAATGATATGAAATAAACATGTAACTGGAGAGAAAGCTGTTAAACCTACAAGAAAATCAAGTAATCAATGATCAACAACTCACTACAATTTGCGTAACAATAACGAATTTATTCAACCAAGAGTGAGGTAAGTAACAATACGCAATTCAGAATCCCTTTATCAGTTTAAACAGAGTCTATCGAAAATGGTTTAAAACAAAGATAACAAAGTGGTACGGAGAAACTTGTCCATACAGGTTATGCCGCACATTTATTCCGATTTTGGGCTTTTTATGATACACATTTTTAGATATCTGTTTTTATACAGTTTGATTTTGATGATTTGTAAATATTTTATCCGCCATTTTTATGCAGTATTTGTATTCTGTAATGTTTTTAAGTTGGAATTAATTAGCTAACTGTTTTTAGCTATTTTACTTTATCTAACTGTAAAGAAATTGATAATAATAATAATTATTATTATTACACCAAATACACGTTTCGTCGCAAGCTCTTCAGTTTGGTTCATGTGAGGAACAGATTCGGTACACCCCCCCCCACTTTTTGGCGGCTGGTACCGCCACTGTACAACAGAGAAAGGTGGGAAAGAAACGACAGCACCAAACAATTAAGATAGCATAACTTGCAAAGATTTTCGAGGCCGGCTCAAGCTGCAATTGAAATGAATGTCTTCACTGCGAAATTTCCCCGAACTAGACACTTTAAAGTTAGTTTCTTATGCAACAACTTCTGACCACAGATATGAATAAACTTTGTTGGTCAAGTCTGCTCAAGTAAGCGCAATTTCTACACAAAATCAAAAACAGTCTCAGACCTGTTGTGCTTTGCTGGGAAACGCAGAACTCGACAAAATAGCAACAAATCATTGTTTAGGGTTATATGACGCTGCCCAAATTACAATTTCAGCAACACATCGAAGGCAATTCACAGTGAAGAAAAGTAACATAACGAGAACCTGTTTATCAAAAAACTGCAGTCCCTCTTAAACGCTATTCACAAAAACTGTTTTGCACAAGATAGTTTGTGAAATTCGATCACATTGGCATTACATTTAGAAAGCAACCAGTGCTTGTTGACGGCAAGCTGCCATTACCCTCATGGTTCAACAAACAATTATCGTTTACCCTTGGAGCACAAGGATGCAAAATCATCTCTGCCACACGAAATTTGTGGGCAGGCGTTAAATGTGGAATTAATCTTTGCAAAGAAAATTGCTAAAACCGATCATCGCCCCCCCAGTCTTCTTTAATGATGCACCAGTGATTTGATCAACATAATAAACACCTAGGAGTAATATTAGATCCTAAACTTTCTTTTTCTGCTCATGTGCAGGCAGCGATAAGAAAGTTGCGAAAGGCAATTGGTATGCTGAGATTCTTGTCCAAATGTCCAGAAATACCTTGGATGAATTGTATAAGCTATATGTTAGGCCCCTCCTGGATTACGGTGATGTCATTTACCATATACTGCAAGAAGAGGACAATATAAGTAGCTTGGGAAACTAGGAGAAACTAGAATCACCACAGTGCGCTGCTGCACTGGTAGTAACAGGAACGTGGAGAGGCACTTCTTGGGAAAGATTGTACAATGAATTAGCATGGGAACCCTTATATTTAAGAAGATGGAGTTTTTATCCTCACTGTTTATTGGAATGGAACAAACTTGATCCTGAGATCAGAACATCACCCAACTATTAGCATTTTTAAGAAGAACTATCTGCACAAATAAGACCACCTGCGAAGTATATGGTATCACCCAAAAGGGGTTGCAGTAGCCTGCGCGCAGACTTTACTACTGCGAAGGAGAAATCGAGAGAAAAGGAAAAGTACTTTTACTTTTCCTTTTCTCTCGATTTCTCCTTCGCAGTAGTAAAGTCTGCGCGCAGGCTAGGGTTGCAGTTGCATATTTAACTCAACTCAGGGTGGGAGTGAGAAAACTCAATTTCCACAAATTTAGACATAATTTTAGAGACACCAATCAATGATAGTATAGAGGATAAGGAAACACTTCTTGCTGCTTTACGACTCGTTTAAAGAACAAAAATGCGATCTTTTCACTGATGTTAATGTTGTACTTCAAAATAGTGGGCATTCTGTCTGGAGCTACAGCCAGGGGTGGACTGACCCGAAGGGTCCCCTTCTGTGCTGGAAGAAGATACTTCAGGTAGTTAATTTTGGACAAACGTTACGACATTGGCAAAACAACTAGCTAAAATCAACAAAAATTGGTTAAGGAGCCCTGTTATGATTCTTTCAACAGTTATTATTGCTTGTCAAACAGTTGAGGATGTCAAAAAAATGCCCGTGGGCCCCAATTCGTAAGATAAGGGTACTACAAAGTTCCAATTGGAGTTGCATCGTTTTTAACTGGTAGATGAATTGCGGAATTTGCAAATGTAGAACTTGCAGAAATTGGAGTAGGCCTGGCTCCAGGGGCCCAATAAAGACCTGATCGAGGAAGATGTCTTATGAGCAGGGGCCCCTTCTTACTTTACCTCTTGCCCTTGCCAGTCTCTTGATTTCAAATAGCACTTTTGCCTTTTTCTACATCCGATTTACAGCGATCCAGGAGACCCTCTTAGGGGTATTTGAAATATGAATAAGGTTTTAGAGAAAAGATAGAGGTATTTGACAATTTAGGATTCTAAAATGTGGAGTAATGATAATTTTGAGATATGAACTGAAAACTTCAAAAGAACGATGATACAAAAGCATGTGCAGTAAATGGTTTGACAAAACAGCATTTGTAGACGATTTTGATGCTCTTCTTTCAAGAATTTTCCCATGGAGGTCTTTCGTCAAAAGCATTCCCTTTCGTAGGTAGTCGGATTTTGAAGTTTGAGGACAAGAAAAAGCATTTCTCAACATTTTACTAAAGGCTTCGCCCCGGACCCGTATTTGGACGAGTCCTCCAGAGTTCTTCATGACAGGCACTGCAACTGGATCGGTGGCGCCAGGTGTGACATATTCGACAGATACAGGCGACGATCCAGTGGGCCCCCCAAGTGTAAGAGTTTTGGTAAAAACCGTTGTATTTTGTAGATAAACGAATAATTTTCAAGCCTTTACTTCGTAAAATAACCCCAAAATAGCCATAGCACAGCTGCATGATAACTGGGTTAGCGACAAGTCCGTCCAACTCACGAAGTAACTTACTATTGATCAAAAGATTTGAAAGTATATGAATCTGAAATCTGAACAAAATTTCATTGCTTGAGGTCGAGATTGAAAATCATCTATTTCATTCACTTAGACGACAGGAGTAATTCAAGATCTTCCAGTGAACTTTGTTGTTGAAGTTTATTTCATCAAAATTTTTTGTGTTGATGATGATAAAGACTCATGTCTTCTGTTGTGATAGTTATAAAATGTTGATCAATTCACTTTAGTATCACTGCAGAGAGAACACACTTGCGAATGCAAGTGAAGCTTCTAGACGTAATTAAGCGAAGAGAATTTTGACAACCTACTGGCTACTCCAATCCGGGAACTTACCGTGGAAAATTTCAAGGGATTTTCACGTTCCTTTGAAATGGCTTTGAATTGAGTATTTGAGATATACTCCATTTTTTTGACACATTTTCATTTCCATGGTGGTGGAGCTTATTTCCACAGTAGCCATACACATTAAATGGTCCCTTTTACTTTCCCAACTGTTGGTCCGTTAGGTTTGCGCTAAAACGCCAGGTTCTATTTAATGAGGAATGAAGATTAAGTAACAAGCTAAATGATCTAAGATGAAGCAAAAGGGGCGTTTCCCAAGTTTTCCGGGAGTCCGAAGGGCGTGGCCGCAATCCCCCTTGTTTCTTTCATAGTGCCCTCCCCAAACTCCATAGCTGGATCTAGCCTTGGAAAGAGATGAAGAAATTCTGACGTAATTTTTCAAATCAATGGTCGGCTGCAAAAGCCAAAGCTCATAGCAATGAAAATTTAAACTTTGAACTTTAGATTTTTATTCCAGGAAGCTGCAAGAACCTATCAAACTATCCTTTCATATTGTGCAATTCAAAAATGATGTATCATCTACTCGTGAAATTGCAGCAATCTTCTTGAAGGACCCCCATCGCTTGTGATGCTCTTCTTCTTTACATGGCAAATTCTCCAAAATGGGGCGCTTTCCAACAATCTAAAGGGCATAGTCATGAGAATTTTTCCCGGGGGCAAGCCCCCGGAGCCCCAATTTCTCTCCCTGGGCTCGCACTTAGTGTCAGCCCCCTCAAGTCTGTATTTCGTCCTCGTGATCCTGTCAAACATCACTTGAGAAGGTAGATAACGGAATTCAGCTCGTACAGAAAACCATTCAAATTGTGAAAAGTGAGTCCAATATCATTTGAAGCCAATTTAGGCAGTGGTCCGCAAAATTCTTCCAAATGACTCCCCTGTAAAACTTTCACTCGAGTAGTTTCGGGCCCCTTCACTACCGAATCGCCCGGGCCCCAATTCTGCTGCCTGTCCACCCCTGAGTCAAAAGCACAAAAAGGTCTTTTGTGTCTTATTTTGAAATCTTCCCAGTCTACACCAACCAATTTACTGTGTCCTTGAGTTGTTAGATTTGTTTCGTTGTGAAATCAAGGAGCGAGGAGTCAACTTCGTAACTTTTGAAATGCGAGGAGGAAACAATTTTAGAAAAACGTATTTGCGAGGAGTCCTAAAGGAGTTAAGGTGGTCCTCGACCCTGAACAAGATTTTAGTCAAGTTTTTGAATAACTTTGAATATTTTCATAACCCATGCTCCAAACGACACCAAATTTGGACACAAACAGCAATGGGAATCAGTGCAACTTTTTTTGTAACAATTAGATGATCACGTGATTCTGGTGTATTTTACAGACTGGAAAAGCCGGACCATGAAAAATCTTTGAGAAAGGCTTTGGGAGAAGCATTTAGCTTATATTTGGACAAAACCTCTTTCAAATGGCTAAACACAAAAAGTTTTACGAAATGAGTTGACAAAATCATTGTCATAGCAACCGTTGCCATGGAAACTGGAGGATCAGTATTTCCTTGATATTGGTCAGCAGAGTTGATGGAATCAAAGTTTTGTCAACTCATATCAAAGACAACATTAGTACAAAAATTCATGCAAAACTTCATTGAAAAATATAACATATTTCTATCTTTATCCTTTCTCAAAGCAATAAAATGCACATTTTGAGAAAATGAGCTTTAAAGTTTTTGTTGCGTACATCTACAAATGTGTCACTGTTGCTTCAAAATTATCACTCAAAGTAAGTTCAATTGAGCAAAATTTGACCCCTGAACAATCTGCATCAGACCATTCCTTTAAAATAATTTGGTAATGAGGTATTTTTCAAAATTATCTGCAAGTAAGGTTACCTTTGAGATGCGTTCGCAACTAAAATAATTTCTTCCTCTTTAGTGGCTTCTCAACATGAACAATGTCAACATCTTTTTCATCAATAAATATTGCAACAAGTTCTTTCTTGTCATTCTTTTTGTACAAAGCCTTGTCTGGCACTTTATGAATGCTGAAACTTCCTGAGGCATAAGCTGTGCCCTTTTTTGTATTTTGTTTCCGGATCTTCCTCAAAATTTGACGTCTTCTTTGATATTCTGCTTGGCATTTTGCATTAGCTTTCTCTACTCTTTTCTCATTTGCACATTTGTATGCTTTAATAGTATTTGCTCCTAAAGACCCAACACCAAGTCTCTTTAGCACATTCCCAGCACTACCTGCTCCTGCATTCCACTGTATGACAGATGATGCAACACAACACTCAAGGCGCTGCTTACCACAGAACACTCGTTTTGGACATTTTGACCAAAGGACATTGTTAAGGGCCTCATTCTGATTCTGTGTGAGCCCCTTTTGACATCTACTTAGCAGCTCATGATCAGATAGCCTTTCAAATATATACTTTAATTCTTGCCTGAAAACTGATGGCCGACACTTACTTTGATTGTAGGTTGATGCATTGGAAGCTGTATCTCTCTGAAATCTGCACCATGAACTCTCACCTTGCGGACAAAATTGATGTTGAATCTCATATGGCTCATTCTCACCTTGAATTGAATGATAAAATATTGCCCAAATAGCTTTTGTCATCTTCTCAATGTCATTTGTATTTTTTCTTATGGCATAACCATAATAATTCTGCAATGAGTCTATTGCTGCATCAGTAAGTCTACCACGACCTCCAACTATTCCCCCATCAGCTAACTTTCTACCTTTGTTTTTATTTTTATAACTGCGCAAGTTAGTGCCCATTCTCTTCTGTATGTGCCCAATGCAATCCTCTTTTAAAACCAAGTATCCCTCCCCAAATTCTTTAAAACATGCATCTGCAACTTCAGCAAATGAAGATGAATCACCATCACCAACATACGTTGTGTATAGAAGGCGATGCTTGTCAATAGATCTCAAAAACATCTTTACAGCTGCTTCTTTCTCCATTGACTCTGAGGAACCTTTATGGTTCACTGTACAATGTTCTTTGTGATTTGAATACCAATTCTTGTATCTGTCTGACTCTTTGTTCCATTTTTCCCTAGACTTACACTCAAAGCAAATCTTAGACTGCACCTCAAAGTCCAATACCTCACCAGTGTCAATAGATAGAATAAATACAACGCCAAGCAAAGAACTGTATCCATAACGCTTCTGCCATGTACCATCTACTGAGACACTAACAGGGACATTTTGAGCAGGCATTCCATGGTTTACTACTTCCAGGTTATCCATTTGTATGAGGTCTTTCAGATTTTGTGCAGCTTTACAAAGAGACTCTTGGGCTTCTTTCTGGTATGATGTTGTGAGCTTTTTCATGGTTGAATTGAAGGCATTGGATGTAACTGGTGCAGGGATATCTAATGCACAACATAACTTGGATAAACCTGTCAATCCATTTCCACTCTCTATTCCTCCTTGTATTAGACGTACATTTATTTCTGATGTATCCTTAGTATCATTGTTTAAGAAAGGACTTGTCCTAAAAGGATCTGTTTCTTCACCACAATTGCTACATTTCCAAAATAAAACCTCATTAAGACCCCTTCTTTTAGAATTATCTTGCCATAACTGCAAAGTTCCTCTGTAGTCTTTACAAAGTCTGCAGACTGATGCAGCGTTCAAACTGCTGAGCAGATTCTTGGTATTAATAATCTTGAAGCCATGTGCAAGTTCTCTGCCATTATTGTCTGGGCCATGTGTATTTTCCCTGTATTTGTAAAGAGAAAGTTTTCTCTTTTTTGTATCAACGGTATCAATGCCATCTTCGTTCTGTTCTTCTCCAAGTAAAGGACAATTTTTCTTCAGTTTTTCAAATGATCTATTTACCGACGTTTCAGACGTATTCATGAGATTTTGGGGAGATGTGGATGAGCTTAGGCCAGCAGGTTGTGATGATGGTGACTGCACTACTGCTTCATCAATGATGTTGCCATCGACAGCATTATTATCGTTGCTGGATTCGTCTTCCTGCATAACTTGTTTCTGTACTCCGTAAAAACAATGTTTTCTCTTCCTACGGTAAACACTTCTTTGCTTTCTACCTGGCATTTTAACTCGATAACCAACGATCAATGTGTGTGAAAGATTTCGAAGTTGAGCTAGAGCTGTGATGCAATTTTAGGGCATATACTTCATGTAAGATGTCCCAAAAGCAGCAAGATTCAATTCAACTCAATGACCAAAATGTAATCATATTGTTTCATGCAATTCACTGCAGATGGGGGCGACTGAAAGCCCAAAAAACTTCAGAAATCCACCCTAGCAACCAAATTTTTCGTTGCTAAGGAAAAAATATGTGACTCCTCTTGGGAAAACAATGATTTAATCTGTATATTTGGCACATATATGCAAATGGACATTCCACATTGAAAGTACAACACCTGATGCATTAAGAAATTGAAAAAACTGAAAATGTTGGAAAAAATTTCTTTTGCCTAAAATCTAGGGTCGAGGACCACCTTAAATGAGAGGTTGCGGGGAGGAGTCTTTGACCCCATGTACACCCACAGGACTCCAGGGGAGTCTAGGTAACAATGACTCCTGAACTCATAACACCATAGAGCAATCAAAAAGGATGTCTCATTTCTGAGAAAACTTGCAGGGACCAATTGTAACGTTTGAATGAATTTCAAAATGAGACCAGGGGTGAAGGGCAAAATTGTTTCATTCATCACTGTGAAGCTAAGACATGCGAAGGAAATCTGAGACATCTCTTACTGGGTTCATGTGTTGAGAAAATAACAGTTTTGTTGAGGCTTATGGAAAGCTTATTTGGGGGGTAAAGAGAAGTTATAGAGGGGGCAATGTCTGATTTTCTCATTTTCTTACGTAAGGCGGAACATTCTTAGATACTTGAACTCTTATGAATAACCATAACTGATCTGACTTCAAGCCGAATCGAATGATTTATAGTTCATACATGTACTGTGCGTTGCGGTCACTGAAAGAGTACAGTAACCATGAAATGCACCCTACAGGAGCTAGGAATGTGAAAGTGCGACCGAAGCTAGTAGGCTCCCATATAGGCTCTTATCCTACCATCGAAAAAAATCCTCCTTCCTTTTTGTTTGGCTCTTACGCAAGTTGGTCGGTTGGATTTTTATATGCGTGTCCACTACTTTTGTGTTTATGCTTCCTAGGGCACTTCCGTTTTAAATAAATACTTTTATGCTAATTTATGCATGAAATTCTAGCGGCTTCTCAGGCAGCACAGATTTTCGAAGCTTCACTACGCATGCGTTTGTAAAATTTGAACACAATCACATACTCTAAATGTCATAGCTCTGAAGGCATTCAGATGTGATCTTCCCAGAGAATATAAGAGAGTTTGATGTCATGGATAGAACCGTCGTCATGCGAAAATACTTGGAGCATTGTGGGTCAGACGCAGCATATTTTTGAAGGATCCAAAAAATATGCAAGATTTAGGACATTTTTAGACCCCAAAAGTACATTTAAACTAGAAGTTTCATAGCTTTTCCGGGAACTGCACTGCAGTGTTTGAAAACTCAGCCTAGCACTCACTTTGTCAAATGTTGTCACCCGGGGGGGGGGGGGTACTCTCATACTTGACTTGACGGAATGTGCCGCTCAACTGGGTGTCTTTGCGGTAAAAATTGTGCTACAGGGTGTCCTTTTCTGATAAAAATTATGCGACAGGGTATTACAATTGATAAGAAAATTATGCGACAGGGTATCGTGTGGAACGATGCCTTTTAGAGTTCTCTTGGATTTAAACAATGGATTTTGGCAAAATTTTTATGTGACAGGATATACTTTTTGGCCATTTTTTATGCGACAGGGTACAGGGTGTGGAAAGATTTGCCGCACACTTCCGTCACTTCCCTAGTCAAGTACCCCCCCGGGTGTTGTCATCAGCGACGCCCAAAATGTACCAATTGTCCACCAATTATGGTGCCAAAAGGAACATCAGACAACTTTTCGCAAACTGAGAAAGTATCTGGCTTTCCATCACCCCTGGGAGTCATACAAGACCTAAACTAATAGAAAATTGATCTTGTCAAGTCAGTAGATAAGGAGTAACAGAAATGAAACAGGAAGTATGTACTGTCCCTAAATATTTGGTATAAACTTGAGTGTCTTGATTGAAGATTGCTGCTGACCAGTGTCAGATGTAGAATGACAAGCAGGCCCAATGACTCACCCTTTACAAGAGGAAACTGACGCAGGGGCGGATCCAGCCCAAAGTTGAAGGGGGGGGGAATTTGCAGAGTGGGCGCAAAAAATGTAGCGAAAAGTAAGCACGCCGAATGCGCGCAGAAACTTTTGGGCCTTTTTCATTCAGGAAAATTTCTCTGGTTTTCTCAATTGAATAACGCCTTAATTCATATGTTTCCCACATTCAAAACGAAACACGAAAAAAAAAGTTCTTTTGGGTCAGGATAAGGGGCGCCCTTGCCCCCAACTACACCCCTAAATCCACACTGAACTGACGAAAACTCTAAAAGAAGTCTCCCTCATTGACTGATTTTCATCTCTGTCGGATATTGGATGGAACAGATTCTTCGGGGTATAAATTGGTGAAGTCTAATGGAACTGGACGTATCCTCTGCTTCTAAATATTATCTGACTGACACCAGTCACAGGCAAGCACCTCAGACCTGGTGGCATCCATGAATGGGTGCGGGGACATGGGACCTCCCAATTTTGGGTCCTTTTAAGGATATTTCTTTTTTTTTGAGTGTGAATTTTCCTTCCTCAACTACTCATTTTTGTGGGTACAAAATTGCCATTGTAGTTCACTCCTCGCAGTAGGTAGGCTCGTAGGTATAATTTTGCCATCAGATCAGATTTCAGTGAGAAAGAAGAAATTAAATCAATCTACAAATATTTAAAACTTACAAGCAAAAAGCCAAATGAATAATCTAAAAACACCCCTGGCTAAAATTGACAGCGATGGCGTTAAAAAGGCAAATGCGACCTTGTTTCCACAATGGCCCCTCCTGAGGTATAATCAAAGAAATGTGCTCTAAAAAAGAGGGGTTTTGTTTGCAAAAAAAGAAGAATTCCAGAAAATCCGGGCCCAGGGGGGGGGGGCACTCTATAAAATCTAGGATAGGGATGCTCATTTGGACAGATTTTTTGTCTACCCAAAAAAATGACAGGCCCAAAACTTTCAAACCCAAAAAAATGACGGAAGTATTCTCGAGCCCCCATAACTATCCTTTTTGTACCACTAGTTAAATTGAGAAGATTGAACTTTACAATTCTGCATAAGATAATAAAACTGATATTGTATTTTGGAAACCATAACTTTGTAAATGCAAAGCTCAGTAACCCAAAAAATGACCCAAATTTTCAATGAGCCCAAAAAATGACGGCAAGTTTATCAACCCCTAGAAAATGACGCCAAATTAGCTAAACCCAAAAAATGACATTTTCATAAATTTCAAACCCAAAAAAATGACACGAGCATCCCTATCAAAATTTTCACAAATGCCCCCCTGGGAATCCAGGAGACAAAGCTATTGCTTCATTAAAAGGCATTTTCATTTCTATTGTTTTCAAACAAAAGGTCTTTGTTCCAGCAGTACTCCCTCGTCCCACAAGTGTCCGCAGCTTGGCTTAACAATTATAATACCCTCTCACATAATTTTTGCCACGAAAGGATACCCTGTACAGTGGCACATCCTGTCAGGTGAAGTATGGGAAGGCCCCCCCCCGCCAGGTGGTATGCTCTACCGTATGCACCATACACTGACTGATTGGGTGCCAGATGATGATACCGACTCTTGACATATGACACGTGGATTCGATCCTGTCAAGTATGACATATTTGAAGCCCTGAATAATTCCAAATTAAAATGGCGGCCTAGATGGAGCAAGAGAAACAGTGGCTGACGGAAAGATTCTACACATGCTTCTCGTTAACTGACCAAGGTAATCATTTTATACAAATAAACACATTTGTGATGGATTAATTTGATTTTTGTGATTTTTTGGGAATTATTCGAGGTTTCTGTTTTAATTAATGCTGGTTTTAAACGCGATCCAGACGAGACTTTGGCTGATTTTTGGTCTCCATTGGTAAGCAGAGAAGGTCCTGAGACCATCGTTCCCCCAGTACTAATTTCCGCGATAAATGATTTTATCATAAGCTCTACATCACTGTTATCGATTCATCCCTTTTGCAGGCCTCTTCAGATTTTGTATTTTGTACATCCTTGCTCATTCCAAGCCAGCGTGATTGTGTTTTTGAACTGCATGTATAGGCCTAACAATCTAAATTCAGATGTATTTAATTCGTCAAAGCCTCTGGCGCTGCTTTGTAGATAGATTCTTTATCGTTCTGTCTCACTTTGCACAAATATGCTTCAACCCTCCCCAACACAACCTTCAATCACTTCTGAAAGTTCTCATTTTCTCTCTCAAGGAATTTCAGAAAGCAATGGCATCCGAGGAGATCGAAGAGGATTCGTTCACCCGCGAGGAGGCAAAACGAATTTTGCGAAGGCTTGGTGAGTGGCGCCGCCATGTTTGAGATCGTCGACCTTATCTTGAATCTCATCCGCCTTTATTGCTTCTCAGTGCAAAATTACACCAGGTTTTCTGCATAAAATTACATTGGGCCCATCCAAACTTTTTTACTTATTGTGGGGATAAGTTTGCCTTGTATTGCAACTAAGTGGAAAAGGGCTGAGAGGTTTGAAGACAATAACCATTCTCAGGAAGTTATAAATGTCAGTTTGAATCATGAGAAGTAGAAGCCAAAAAAACAATGTTTGCTCTACAGCAATGCTTCCTGTGGACATTATATGTAGTCAGATACATTTCCAGCAAATTTTTAACATCTAGTTTCAAGAATTTTGATAGTAAAATGTTTGAGCAGTGGAGGAAAGTGGAAAAATTGTAAAAATTGAGATGACATTGAGAGTTGAACTTGGAACCTTCTGCAGTTGCAGCAGACAATCTACCATTTGACCTATTTCACTGTGCTAATACTTATAAGTATGGATATCTATACTGGTGTGGTGACGTAAGCTCTGTTTTGACTGGCCTGCATGAATAAATGTCCCATACGCATGGTGGCGCGTGCCCTCAACTTGAACAGAAATTACAAGAAGTTAACACCCAATTTATCCTCTCCATTGTCTCAAGAACATATATTAACCATCCAATGCAGAAAAATGCACCTTTTTTGAAATTATAGTCAAAAGTGGCACCCCTAAATGGAGGCCTGTGTGGGTCTGCAGGTGAAGGTGAAGTTGTGGTTTGCAGCGCCAAGCACTGGGATTGCAGAAATAGCTAATTGCTTTGGATTGCAGAAATAGCTAAGTGGTGCTGGTGGGATTTGAACTCCGTCTGCTTGACTATTCTGGCTGCAAAGTCAGTGGATTACAACACGGCACCACAACACCTTCCGGTAGATACAGGTCTAAGTCTACTCTTGAAAAAGGTACCTCTTTTCCATGTTTGTATGAACCTGACAACACATCAAGGTACCAAATGGCCCTTGGTGTCTGCCTGGACACCCTCCTAAATCTAAAGTTTCTTACACATACTGTAGGTACCATCAAGTGAGATCAAGCCAAGTCAAGATATCTGACATTACCATGCATTCATATGTATTGAACATTTCTGGTAGTGGTGTACAATGGACTTACAGTATGATTTTTCATCCCTTGTTTCCCTACTTTCTTTGATCCAGTACTTGACCTTTTACCAAGTGATACCAGCAATTCAAAGAAAGCAGGGGAACAAGAGATGAACAGGCATAAGTCATGGACAAAGAACATGGACAAAACAATGTTCTAATATTAAAAGAATGCTGAGGCGCTTAAGATCAATTACTACATTGTGAAGCACAGGAAATACGTTTGGAGTTCCGAAAATGTTTAACTTATTGTAATCACATTCAACCAAACAGAAATGGAATATAATGAAAGGTGTTAAAATTGTAAATCTTTTTTCATCTCCCTGGACTTTCTTATTTAGTTTAATTTCAATAGACTTTCCTTATTTAGATATCATATGATTGATAATTTATTATGCATTTTTCTCTCAAATAATCATCACTATAAACCTCAAACGTGTAACTTTAATTTAGCTGAAGATGAGAGAAGTTGTCTTGAAACTTTCATGGCCTAGTCTAATACTTTCCAACATTGCTACTGGATTTGTCTTAACTAATTGGAAATGTTGATTTAACTACGATATTAGTTTGTCTTCTTTGAAATAACCCTCAAAATGATGTTTGTTGTGGTCCTAATGTTGCAATTTATGATAAAGCTGGGCTTTCCGACCAATGTTTCAACTGTAAAACAAATTATGACAAACTACCTGAAAATATGAAATGTTTTATTTTCAGACCTAAAATTGTTTCTTATGAAAGGAGCCTCTCATGAAGAAAATGGGACCCATTTCTATACCAGGGGTTTCTTATTTGTTGGTACCTACTGCAGCTATACACTCTTGTGATCCTTCACAGAACAGCTATAGTCGGGGATAACTTTTATTTCATTTTTACGTTCTCTTTAATTGCGTCAGTTTTGTATGATATTGTCAATTAGGTTAGGTCAGTAATTCTTTTGTTTTGGTACTTATTTTAATCTTTGAAACAGGTCAGGTTGAAAAATATATATATTTATGAACCTTATTAAACCAGTATAAATATTGTAAAATGAAAATGAAATGTAATAAGAAACATTGAAGTAAATCTTTGTAAAAATCTGTTGTAAAATTCTACAGGGTGTCTCAAAAAATTGTTTGATGTTTGATTGAGTACTAAGAAATAGCAATATGCTAAATGGGTATGTGGTCAAGTAACCCTGATTGTGAGATTTTTAATTCATTTTTGGCGCAAGAACCTTGCAAATCCGCTGAAATTTCATGGGGTTACAAGCCTTTGAAGTTCAAGTTTGTGCAAATACTGAAACCAGAGGCCTCTAAATGGCATGGTTTGGTGAAAATCCCATGGGTAATCATTTTTATTGTTTCTCAATTTTTTCAGAGCAAATCAAATGGGATTTGAACAGGTTTTTGATGTATGACGTAACTTTCAAGCATATGGATGCTTTTGGGAAAAATGTTTAGTCTCTCATCAATTATGTTTTGAACTTACAGTAGCTGTTTGAAATACAGAAGATGCTGCAATTTTGAAAGGAATTGTTAAGATTTTTTGGAGAACTCATCTACAACAGACAAACGATGAAAGTCCATCTCAAATTAGATTTCACCTGAGATTTGCAAAACACTTCCATGATTGTTATTCATGGGTACTTCAGGTGACATCTAATTTGAGAAAGACTGCAGCGATACGCTGAATGGGCATATGGTCAAGTGACCCCTTTCCTGAGACTTAAATTTATTTTTGACTTAAGAATCTTGAGAATCGGCTAAAAATTTATGGACTAACAAGCCTTTGAAGTTCAAGTTTATGCAAAAACTGAAACCAGAGGCCTCGAAATGGCATTTTTGGTAAAAATCCCGTAGACCATCGTTTCTGCTATTTCTCAATTGTTTCAGGGCAAACCAAATAGGATTCGAATAGGTTTTGATTACCTAACTTTCAAGCATATGGATGCTTTGAGGAAATTCAGTCTCTTGCTGATTATATTTTGAACCACTGTTTTTGGACATATGCAGTGTTAAGCAAATTTTGACAGTGATCGCTGAGAATAAATTACTTTGTAGGTCCTATTTGGTTTGCTCTGATATCAAAGAGGTACCACATTTGACAAGCATCTTTTACTTTGGTCTTTGAGGTCTTTTGCATTACAAGTAATCTGGGGGCCTCTGGTTTCAGCTATCGCATATTTTTTATCTGTGAAAGCTCACAACTCAGTGAATTTTCAACCGATTTGCAAGATTCTGGTCTCTAAAGTTATTTCATAATCTTAGGGACAGGGTTATCTTCCCATGAGTCTGTTTATGTTATCATTCGTTTTTGATATTCAATCAAGTGCCAAGCAATTTTTTTGAGACACCCTGTATGATTCAGAATTTTTTTGCAGAACTTGAAGCTTACTCGTCAGTCATCACTGCCTTTAGAGCGCAAGGAGATCTGAACAGGTTTGTGCTTTTTGCAAGACATAGGCCAGGCTGATTACCCGAGTCTCTTGCTTCTCTTGCTCTTTTATTTGAGATTTGATTATTGCAGTTGGAAACTGGTTGGATATTTCTGTGCTAAGTTTTAGTCTTAAAATACGGCATATTAAGCAACTCAGGATTCGCCTTTTAAAAAGTCAACTCACATTTGCCTGGCTCAATAATTGTTCACATGTTATCCCTAAAAACTTTTTGGGGAGAATGGAGGCAAAGATCTCCCTACAAATTTTTAGAATTTTACCTGCCAAATATATGTTATTCCTATAGGGAAAAGAAACAGGCTCTGTCAGATTTGGCTGTACATTTGAGGTATGAATACTGTACTGTATCTTTTATTTGTTCCCTTCTATTTGTTATTTTGCTCTCCATGTAGATTTTTAGTAGTTCTTTGGTTATATCTTAATTTGTAAATTCACACATGATCAGATGAAAGCATCAAAATACTTGGAAACACAGTGGACCCAGACGTGGAAATACCAATTGGCCAAAATCTTTTTGAGTGATCCATAAGCACACAAGGTAAACACCATGTTGTGAGGGAAGAAATGGCATCAAAGGTTGTGTTATAATCAAAAACTTTTGGATGGAGAGGTTTTGGAAAACAACTTTGGACAAAAAGTTTCAATGCTCTGTCAGGAATTTTTGACAAAAAACTTTAGGATAAATATGATAGCAAAATACGAGCATAAAACCAAAATATATTCAAACAGCTGATTGTAGCTCCATCATGAATATCAACTTGCATGCATGGTCATCATCACATCTGCAAGAACATACAGATGGTCCTTTGTCAGATTAAGCAATGTTAAAGCCAGCTGGTGATCAATGAATAAGATACTGCCTTACTGTATGTGCACTGTTTACAAGAAACTCTTTGAGGAACCAAACCTTTAAGTGAAACATTCAAGGAACTTGAATACTACTTGCAATTGATCATTTTACTTTAAGTTATGTTTCTTTGTGAGTTTCCATTTTCAATGAATTTTAAAACTTTTGGATGAACACCCGTACCAAAACAACTGGGGAAATAACTGGGAAAGCTGGGATTTCCTAGGATTTCCCCAGTTTCCCAGTTTTTTCCCCAGAAAATTTTGAAAGCTGGGATTTCTTTTTCCTAGAAAGCCAGGGAAACTGGGAAGACAGCTACATAGCTGGGTTTAAAAACTGGGAAACTGGGAAGAGATGAACTGACAACAGCAAAAAAGCTGTGTATTAAAGCTGGGTAAAGCTGGGAAACTGATTTCAGACAATCAAACTTTTGGACAAAAGTTTGTCTGAAAGTTTGATGGTCCAAAAGTATGTTATTCTGATATGTATGGGGATGGAGAAGTTAAGTTGTGAGCCTCAAGGGGTGAAGAATGTTCACAAATGTATGTGCAGTAAAGATCTATTTATGTACATCATATGCACATTAGCTTGAAAATGACTGCTGTGGCCAAAAGAAGAAACAATAACAATGATGCAAATGACATGATGAGCCCAAATGCTGATTTGCTCACAACAAAGATTAAAGAGTGACTGCTAACCATGATCCTCTGTGGCACCAAATTCGACTTTTGTATTATCTGAAAGTTGTTTGGCCTAATTCTCTTTGCCTTGCTTTTCATTCAGCGAACAAAGGATTATCTTTGACAATAAATCTTAAGCATAGACAAAGGTGTAGAGTCTGAATTTTGATATTTCTCTTTCTCCAATTTCAAAAGGGGCCTAAGCAGTGGACATACCTCCCATACCTTGCACATGCCGTCTCCTGTTGTTTGTCTGCTTATAGCTAAGTATGAGCACAAAGCCTAATGGTTAGCAGAGGGTCTTTAATCATAGTGTGTCAAAACTCTAGGGTCAGCACCTCGTACGTCCAGCAAATAAGAAAGACTTGTTTCTTTCAGTATTTCAACAGAAAGACATAGAGCAGAAGTGAGACGAGTTGTTAATGATGACAGCTTAAACGCAGTTGCCGAATGGTATGTCTTTTACTTCTATTTTGAAGCATAGGTTCTAAATCTTTGAATTGTTGCCAAAAGGCAGATGTAAAGTTATGACCTTTTAAGGCTGATTCCGCTCAGTAGAATTGTCCAAGCGAACTGAATTTGACACAATAAATTGTTACTCATGCATAACATTCTATTCAAATTCAAAGAAACGTCTTCACACCCAAACAAAGGATTTCCTGTCGAATTGGAAAATTCTACTGAGTGCAAATCAGCCTTTTCTCTGAAGCCACTTTGGATAATCTTATTCATGCTTTCAAGCTAGTTTGTAGCCTACGCGTAGACTCGTTATTCAAAAGAAGAAAGGGTCTACCAAACAGTGAGCAAAAGCTTGCTTCAGTGAGTTCCAGATTTCTAGAACTTGATTTATGCAGCCTTTGTTGAGACGCGTTTCACACACATTACTTGAATAGCGGATTAGGATAATCAAAGATAATTACTCGGATGGCCGTAGCAAGCTTTCGCTCTTCGTTTGGTAGACCCTTTCTTCTTTTGAATAACGGGTCTACCCGTAGGCTAGGTAGTTTGTATTTTGTGGTACGTTGGTTCTTCTAACGTCTCATCTATGTTTCTTAACAGTATGCATGGTATTGGTACTGCTTTTGAATGGTCAATTGAAGGAAAGAGATTAGTTTCTTTGACACCACGTCTTGTGCCACAAACTGTCTTCACTGCCAAGGCTACTCATACAGCAAATGCATTGTCATTGGAGAATTCAAAATTGCCAGCTAAAAAAGGTAATCCTTGTAATCTTAAAGGTGACCTGAAACAAAATCTGTTATTGATGCAGATGAATGGCACTATCGAATGATATGAAATCCTGTTTGAATTCCTTTGATATTCATTTTTTGTAATTAAATGAAGGTGAATTATTTTTACGTATATAATTCAGTGAAATGTTACGATATATACTATGGTCTACACTGCTTACAATGAATTACTGTACAATATTACTGGGACAAATTCCCCCGGAGAGCGAAAAGGCTGTGTGAAGGTGAAGTGAAGGTGAATTTGCAGTTTTTAGCACCAAGCACTGGGATCACAGAAGTAGCTAGGTGCTAATCGAGTGTGCAACCCTCTGTCATGACGCTCAAGTGTGGTGGGGCCGTACCTGGTATCGAACCCACTCCACCTGACGGTTCTAGCGGGGGGGGGGCAAGCTGAAAAATCCCTAAGGGCCCCAACTGCCTCTGGCAAACCATTGGCTGCTCAGGTTATAAACAGAAACAAAGCAAGCCACAGAAGTTGTTCTGAAACCCAGGTAGCTAGCTCGCTTATTGTGTGTTTCAGAAATGGTTTTTAAGAGCAAACAGGTGCACATGTCGAAAGAAGAAGGACATAGCTAAACTGCATTGGGCATTCACCCACTTGGTCCTGAAACTGAGCATTGATTTAATCACGCATAACAAATTGCGAGAATTGAATCGACCACAAATCAGCTTCTGATCCAATCAAATAAAATGCCTAATGTAATAGCAAACCCGTTTCACTTCGGCCAGGTGAGTTGAAACTCAATCGCTTCCAAAATTGAAAGGATACAGGAACGCGCGCTAAGATTTTTGTACAATGATCATAAAAGTTCCTATGATGATCTTCTTATTAGGTCAAAGAAGTGCACAATGCAAGTTGCTCGTCAGAGAACCCTCTGTATCGAAATATTCAAGACAATCAAAAACTTAAATCCATCTTTTATGCAAAGTATTTTTAGTTCAAGAACTTCAAAGCATCCTTCACGGAATCCGAACAATTTAAATCATTTTCGACCAAATCAAGTGACTTTCGGTTCCAAGAGTCTTAAAGCCATTGGACCTCAGATCTGGAACTGTTTGCCAAATGAAATAAAATCAGCTGACAATCTCAACAGCTTCAAACGTATGATAAATCAATGGGATGGTCCTTCTTGTAAATGCAACGCTTGTAAATATAATCATACCCTGTAAATTCTATCCATTCAAATCCAAATTGTTTTTAGTATTTAGCTTTGTAAGTATTTATTTCCTTAGTTATTTCCTTTCACTTACAATATAGTAGATTAATTTCGATTTAGATTAGTTGTATATGTATATATTGTGTATAAAAATCCCCTAAAAATCCATGGTTAGGCCACTTTCTCTCCGTTCACAATTTTATGCAATACTTTGTTTCCCTGTGGCCTTTCGTTTTCTACACATAAAACGTAACATCTAACTTCAATTAAGGATTCATATGAAGCCTTATTTTGGCGTCACATGACCAATTTTAGGCCATGTGATCTCATTAACATCACGTGACTACTAAAACGGCTATAAAAAGGTATGCATCCTTGTAAAAATTCATTCTCCTGACGATGACCATAGCGTCGAAACGCGTCGAGAATAGAAGAAAAGAAATAAAGATTTAAAGAACTCAAAGACGTCTTTTCTTGTGTACATCTTTATATATTGTGTATATGTATATGTATAGCTAGATTGAAATATCCAAGCAAAACAAGATTACAAACAAACAAACAAGGGATTGAAATCTCTCATGTAATCAGGCTCTTTTGATTTGCTGAATGTTATTTTAATCCATCAATCCTCATTTCACAGCACCTACATCAAATACAAGGGAACGAAGTCACTCAACGAGCAGCAGACTACCAGAGAAAGTAGATGAAAAGAGTAGAGCTAAAGACACCAAGCCACCTGAGACTTCAAGGAGCTTATCAAGTAGGTCTCAATGTACCGGTTTACTCAAAAATCTTCACGTGCTAGATCGCACGTAACTTCATGAACGTAAATGCTATGAATATAAACGCAGCATCAGCATGTAGCAGAAAGTCTCAGTTATCTTCTGAGATGTTGCTCTGACAGCTTAAGTTGTGCCAACTGTCCGAACAACAGTTTCCAATGTATGGTAATTCATTCATTTCTCAGACTATTCCTTCGTTTTTGGTAGTCGATGTTTTTCGAACATGTGAAAAAGCTGAATTCCAAATTCATTTTCGAGCACGAAATTTGAATGAGGAACAAGCATCAATCATTTCGTAGAGCCAGAGTTCCCCAGACGACTTCAAATCTATCGCTGCATTGAGTTTCACAAAATTTTGACTGGAAAATGATGGTGATTTTAATTTACTCAAAATGGGAATCCAAGATTCAAGATTTTATTTGAATTAGGTTTTTCGGATGGCAAGCACAGCTTAAAATGACCAGGCAGGATCTCAAAAGATAGCTAAGCCTTTCAACCAAACGGTGATACAAAGCATTTGACGATAGCCTTTGACTTCAGGGAGCAATGTCAACACTTTGGGAATTTATTCCAGTCTAAAGTGGAAAATACGAATTTGTGCCGGAAAATTCGGCCAAAGAAGCAAGCCAAAAACAGGGTCATCCTTTATCATTGAAATTTTGAGTTTTAGATTCTCGGCATTGAAGACAGAGCATAATTACATTTCAACATTTACATTATCGCTAAAAAGCAGTTACTGAGCTTACGAAATTATCCTTTGCCAAGTTGATGGATAGAATGGCGTCATTCTCTCATAGTTTTAGTCAAAGCTCACCGAAGCTCAGCGGTAATGCTTCGGCACCGAAGCATGTTTGCATTGTGCATCGTGCCAGGTGAATCAAAAAATTCACACGTTTCTCGGGGTGTGGGCCCAGGGGGGACTTGGTAGTTCAAGGTGACGTATCGGTTGCAATATGTTGCAATGCCCTAAACCCTTAGTGGTAGTTGCTTTTAGCCTAAGCGGTAGTAACTTTTAGCCTAGGTAGTGGTAACTCGTTGCCTAAGCAGTAGTAACTTTCACCGTAAGCTGCAATAGCACTAGTTCAATTGTTCCAGAAACAATAATGCTATTGTATAGAAGACATGAGCAAGAAAATGACTTCCACGTGCTTTGACAATAGTATAGGCGTAGAAGTAAAGGTAGGACTGGGATTGGAGGAACTTCTCCTAGTGAAGCATATGACAGTGTGGTCAATGGTCAATTATTGATTACAATAGATTGCGATTTGTTTTGATAGGTTTGCAAAACGTGAGGAGAGTGAATAACTGGTTGATTTTTTGTCGTTACAGAATCTTACTAACAACAACTCAGCTCATCAAATTTTCTTAAATCTCTACGAATGAGCCATATCAATTTTCACAATCCTAAGCGGTACGGTAGTAAATTTGAAAGTCTTTTTACCCTAAGAGGTAGTAAATGGCTAAATTTGAGACCCTAAATTTTGCATCGGGTAGGCCACCTTGAACTACCAAGTCCCCTTCCTGGGTTCCTGGGGTTGTGTGATAAAAAATGCTCAAGATTAAGGTGTTAATCTATCAGTCAAATGCTAAAACTTAGATGCGAAAATTATTTTTGGGGGAAAATCGCTCTCGTTAAGACAATGAAGTACCAAGTCCCCTTCCTGGGTTCCTGGGGTTGTGTGATAAAAAATGCTCAAGATTAAGGTGTTAATCTATCAGTCAAATGCTAAAACTTAGATGCGAAAATTATTTTTGGGGGAAAATCGCTCACGTTAAGACAATGAAGTACCAAGTCCCCTTCCTGGGTTCCTGGGGGTGTGATAAAAAATGCTCAAGATTAAGGTGTTAATCTATCAGTCAAATGCTAAAACTTAGATGCGAAAATTATTTTTGGGGGAAAATCGCTCACGTTAAGACAATGAAGTACCAAGTCCCCTTCCTGGGTTCCTGGGGGTGTGATAAAAAATGCTCAAGATTAAGGTGTTAATCTATCAGTCAAATGCTAAAACTTAGATGCGAAAATTATTTTTGGGGGAAAATTGCTCTCGTTAAGACAATGAAGTACCAAGTCCCCTTCCTGGGTTCCTGGGGTTGTGTGATAAAAAATGCTCAAGATTAAGGTGTTAATCTATCAGTCAAATGCTAAAACTTAGATGCGAAAATTATTTTTGGGGGAAAATCGCTCTCGTTAAGACAATGAAGTACCAAGTCCCCTTCCTGGGTTCCTGGGGTTGTGTGATAAAAAATGCTCAAGATTAAGGTGTTAATCTATCAGTCAAATGCTAAAACTTAGATGCGAAAATTATTTTTGGGGGAAAATCGCTCTCGTTAAGACAATGAAGTACCAAGTCCCCTTCCAGGGTTCCTGGGGGTGTGTGATAAAAAATGCTCAAGATTAAGGTGTTAATCTATCAGTCAAATGCTAAAACTTAGATGCGAAAATTATTTTTGGGGGAAAATCGCTCTCGTTAAGACAATGAAGTACCAAGTCCCCTTCCTGGGTTCCTGGGGGTGTGATAAAAAATGCTCAAGATTAAGGTGTTAATCTATCAGTCAAATGCTAAAACTTGGATGCGAAAATTATTTTTGGGGGAAAATCGCTCTCGTTAAGACAATGAAGTACCAAGTCCCCTTCCTGGGTTCCTGGGGTTGTGTGATAAAAAATGCTCAAGATTGAGGTGTTAATCTATCAGTCAAATGCTAAAACTTAGATGAGAAAATTATTATTGGGGGAAAATCGCTCTCGTTAAGACAATGAAGTACCAAGTCCCCTTCCTGGATTTCTCGGGGTGTGTGATAAAAAATGCTCAAGATTAAGGTGTTAATCTATCAGTCAAATGCTAAAACTTAGATGCGAAAATTATTTTTGGGGGAAAATCGCTCTCGTTAAGACAATGAAGTACCAAGTCCCCTTCCTGGGTTCCTGGGGTTGTGTGATAAAAAATGCTCAAGATTGAGGTGTTAATCTATCAGTCAAATGCTAAAACTTAGATGAGAAAATTATTATTGGGGGAAAATCGCTCTCGTTAAGACAATGAAGTACCAAGTCCCCTTCCTGGGTTTCTCGGGGTGTGTGATAAAAAATGCTCAAGATTAAGGTGTTAATCTATCAGTCAAATGCTAAAACTTAGATGCGAAAATTATTTTTGGGGGAAAATCGCTCTCGTTAAGACAATGAAGTACCAAGTCCCCTTCCAGGGTTCCTGGGGTTGTGTGATAAAAAATGCTCAAGATTGAGGTGTTAATCTATCAGTCAAATGCTAAAACTTAGATGAGAAAATTGTTATTGGGGGAAAATCGCTCTCGTTAAGACAATGAAGTACCAAGTCCCCTTCCTGGATTTCTCGGGGTGTGTGATAAAAAATGCTCAAGATTAAGGTGTTAATCTATCAGTCAAATGCTAAAAATTAGATGAGAAAATCATTTTTGGGGGAAAATCCCTCTCGTTAAGACCCAGAAATTAGAAAAGTGGCTGTAACGGGAAATTAGAAAAGTGGCTGTGACGTTCGAAACAATGGGAACGAGAATTTTTTCGTTTCATTCTGGTCCATGATTACTTGCTATTCTTTTCCTGAAATTGAACATTGTATTTAATTTGAATAGTAGACAAAGTACGGAAAGCTATCGTCCTATCTCGCTTCTGCCAATATTTGGCAGAATAATCGAAAAATTTATCTTCGACTCACTGTATGAACATTTCTGTAATCATGGTTTCATCACACCAAACCAGTCTGGATTTTGACCTAATGATTCTGCTGTTAATCAGTCATTGTCAATAACTCATTAAATTTACTTTGCTTTTGAAGAAAGTCCAAGCAAGGAAACTAGGGTAGTGCTCTAGACTTATCAAAGGCTTTTGACAGGGTTTGGCATGAAGGACTGATTTACAAAGTAGAGTGTAAAGGTATATCTGGGAATCTTCTAACCCTTCTGAGGAAGTACCTAAATGATCGTATACAGCGCGTGGTTTGACTGTGCCTATAAATGATGCAAACGGTGTGGTTGGACAAGGCCATATGATGATTATAGAGCACGTTTCAAAAGGATCTCCCGTCATCCTCAACTAAGGAGCTACACCTGGAAATTTTTATATAAATCCTTGTTCTGTGCATTTTCTGTGACCCACCCAGTATTTGTGACTTTTTTTCGTGTCTTTCTTCGAGCAACCAATTTTTCACGAAATCTTTCCTAAAAATTGATCTTGCCTCTTTCACAGCACCATCGACTTCCAGTGCCAAATCTCAAGATGGTGACAAAGCAAAGAAGAAAAAGAAACCGAATCCTCCAAGCAACAAGGTGCTGAAGCCAAGCAAGCTGAATTTGCAGTCGAAATCAGAATTTAGAAATATGTCTTCATCGAATGTCGCAAAGTCAAATCTCCTTTCTCCAAGCGGTAAGATTCATAAACCCGCTTCCCCAGGGAATAACCATGCATCATTCCATCAAAAGCCACTCATCCTGCAGAGAAGTCCTCAGAAATCAACAACGTATGTGCGATCGCAATCTGCAGATTCCACGGTATCAAGTGGCCATGCGTATGCAAAACCCGGACCATCTTCGCAGGAATACACATCAAAACAAATAGCATCTGAAGCTAATAGTATGAGTCAACAATGGCAGTTTGTGGACAATAGGCCAAGCGGAAGTGGAATGACCTTGGTGCCAAAATCATCTCATGTGCCCGTGTCGTCTAATACGTCACCGATGATGCAAAAAATGAAATTCAAAACGCCATACCCTAAACAGAAAGTCAAACCAACAAAGCTAAAAACAATGTCGCCTGCCCAACGACCGTCAAATCTAAGCATTGTTGGTAGTGCACACAATACTGGAACATCAGCAGAATCGTTAAATGTACTTGCTACTTCGGCAGGTATTTATTGTTCGCTCAAGTCTTTCAAATCTTTTTAAAAGTTAGGTATAGAATTTCTATTACATGTTTCTTCTCATTTATTGGTTGGAAAGGAACCTGGTTACTTTTTTGTGAATCTACCTTGAAATTTTTTTTATATCTTGATAACTGTCAAAATGACGAAATTTTAAAACATTTTTCTCAAAATTAATGGAAAATTAAAACTTAAATGATTTGTGGTACAAAATTTTTAATGGCCTTAAGTAGCGGACTCATCTAAATAAATGATGGACGCACAATAAGCTTGTATCCTGTAAGAAAAACACTATCGACTCCGATAAAAGAAAAGCAATAATATGTATATAACATAAACCTGTAACTGGAAAAAAGCTGTTAAACCTGCAAGAAAATCAAGTAATCAGTAACCAACAACGTCATTACACCAAAAATTTTGCCAGGAAATGTTTTACCATGATCCTGTTAGCCTGACTCACAGACCAAACGAGTTCAACGTTTGGTCTGTGATTTATGCTATGATCCTTTGCAATCCATGATAAATCAAATATAATCTAGTGAATAAAGTTAAATACAAGCACTTCGATATTAATTGAATTAAGCGTGATGTTTCGATCATAGCCTGTTATCAAGTCAATGACTGGGGTCACACTAGGCAGTTTATCCTGTTGTTTCCATTCGAAACATCTGGCTTATAACGCTGCTGTATGTGACCGCGCTTCCTGTTCACATACAACGCTGGTACAACGTTCCGTTTTTGTGGCAAGGATCTTTGAAAACCATAGTGTCCAAAACAGTGGGATAAACAAGGCTCTGACCTAAGTTACAGCGTTGTCTAAGAAAAATTAACCAATCATGATTTACCAAGGTAATCACGTGACAATTGCTTTCGCGCCAAAATAGTTAGCCACAACACCGGCAGCTTTGCAGAGACATGACGGGCACAGTGTGACCGAGTATCTTCGTATCTTTATAACGCCGTACTTTCCGACGTTAAAGATAAATTTCTAGAAAGTGAAACAACTCAGATTTTAGCAGGAGGAGATTCTAGTGTGACCGCAGCCAGTGTCTCGTTTCATTGTTGTTGTCATTGTTGTTGTTGTTGTTGTTGTTGTTGTTGTTGCGATAGCTGGGACAAGGCAGTGAGTCAAACAATGACGTTGAAATTTCTCTTTCTCTTTCAAGTTGTACCAATGGCACCGATCTCACCTGTGAAGCCCTTGGTGCCAAGTGGACCATCCAACACAATCCACAGAAATCAGTGCCCAGTCAAAGTGGTTCAAGTACCAAAATCAAGCACTGTATCTACGATCCAATCTTCTCTATCAACAAGTTCGTCAAAACCGGTAGTAGTTGTTTCTACGGCAAATACAACAAAGGTTGCGAACGCACAAAGAGTATTAGCTTTAGGTAACGTTCCGATGAGTGGAAATCAGCAGCTTAAAATCGCTTCTATACCAAACGTTCTTCAGCAGTCCGGTGCAAAAATCGTGTCTATTGCCAAATCTATGCCAATGACGACCGGTTTCAAAATGATTGCGGTCACAACTGTTGTTCCGGGTAGCACCCAAGTTAAAACTGTGTACATTGCTACACCGATCATGTCTGTGACAAAAAGTACGACTTCTACTGTGCAAGTATCATCATCAGGCCTCACAACCACTAGTAAGCCTGTCCAAGCAGTTGTGCCTCTTTCCAGCACTTCTTCCCGTCCAGCACAGACGGTTGTATCACCATCTAACCCAACTGCACTCGGAAAGCCATCTTTAGGGCTGGTTAACTTCAGAGGTTTCTCTCCCGTTGCCACGACGAACTACAGTTCTGTGTTAACGGCGTCTTTCTCGACTTCCAATAGTGCGAGCCCTAAGATCATTCGATACTCGACATCAGCTGTTGTATCCTCAAACGATTATTCCTCGAAAGCAAATATTTCACGCGAGGCATCCAAAGCGGTCACAAGTTACTCGAAAACATACAACGTTGTTGGCCCAGAAGTTAAGAAAGTAGCTTCTTCCATAGTCAAGCAATTAAACACAACGCCCGTAACATCTTCAACTCACTCATCACCGAAGCAGGTTGAATTCAATGTGATTGTCTCCGACACTGAGCCTCGTGGAACAGCCAAGCCGCCAGTTGTTGCAAAGCAGATTTCAACAAGCACTAAAACGGTGGTTGCGGCAGATAAGGCTGAAATTATGCTAAAGATTTCTGAGAATCCAAATTTGATTAGTATCAGTGGTGAAACCATTGAAGGACCTGATGAAAGTATTCTACTCGCTGGTGAAAAATTTCTGGCAGAACTTGCTGCAAAATTTTCTAAGAATGATGTAGAGCCTGCAACGACCAACAAGCCTACTGAGGCTTTTTTAGCTGGAGTAGATCTCACGGCAGCAGAATCATTAGAGAATGAGAAGAAAAGTGCTGGATCAAAAGCCAAAGCTGAGCCTGAGAGCTTAGACCTAACCACTCGAATCCAAGTGCAGAGAGAAAATAGAAGTGTTCCAAATTCTATTGAAAGTAAAGTTATTGTGCGTAAAATTGGCGAGGAGTATAGCTCTCCTTTGGATTTTGGTTCAGAATCTGATACCCAGAAGAAACAGGGATTTACGAGCAATTATAGACTCTCCCCACGACTTCGAGATGTTTCTTTCCCTGATATTGGCAACCGTCCTGTTGTAAGAAATGATACTGCAAGTGCAACAGTGGCACAAATGGGCTTCCAAGGAATTGACTCTCTTAGAAAGTCTCCAAAGCTTGCACAGCCTAAGCAGGATTTATCTGTGAAAGACATTTCGAAATCGGTGGGGGCGATGCAAAGCATAAAAGACAGTTTGAAATCTGTTTGTACCACGACTTTTATCTCAGTTTCAGATAAAGAGCATTCGCTTTCAAATGATCTCAAGGACGCTTCGGTGTACTCTACTGATGTTAACGCTGAAAGTGTATCGAGAAAATCCCCGCAATTGCCAACAGGTAATCAGACGGCTCATGACCTATCGAATGATGTCGTATCGTCGAAAAATATCTTCGCGACATTCCTTCCAAATAGCGATGGAGCTCAAGAAAATCAAAAAGCAGAACTTAATGCTAATGACAGCCAATATCCTGGTTTGGATATAACTCCCGGTGGAGTTGATTTGAGGTTGCCGGTGCAACAGAGCAAACCTTCTCAACCTAATCCGTGTACTGGGAAGACTACCAATAACTCGCATTTTCAAGCAGACGTTTCTCCTTCAACTCATACGAACTCGCAAAGCTGCCATCAAACCTCACAACAAGTACAATCCACATCAGGCATGCAGTTCTACTCAGCTAGTACAACAAACATGAATTCTCATACAGACAACCAAACTTTTGCGCTACCACAAAATTCCTTTGTCAACAGCTCAGAAATTCAAGCACCACCTAAAAACGTCTTCTTCAATGACAATTCGAGCCCGATAAACCCAAAATTTGCAAGTCCGTTGAATTCCCCTACACGTAGGTCTAGTCAGTCGCCGACAACTCCACCTAAGAAAACTATAAGCAGGAAGAATCCTTTGCCTATCTCCCATCAAACTGTGCATGATAATCCACAGAACACCGGAATTGTCCAAACGCATGATCAGATGGATACTTTACGGAATGCGAGAACTATTCAACCGAAGGGACAGACCAGTCCGTATGATAACAAAATTGATATAACGAACCCTGTACCAAAGGCGGAGATACATCCAGGATATTTAAACAGTGGACACGTGGTTGTTAAGCCAGCCAATAAAAGGGCAAATCGATCGCCTCAAAGGACTGGGAAATCAAAAGCTAAAGCAACGAGTGGATTTGTGCAAGCTGGAGTCGCATTGCAACCGATACCGATTGATGGAAGCGCAGTGAGCAATAATTTACAGACTGTTGAGGCTGCCAATTTAGATAATTTACAGACTGGAAATAAGCAAGCAGTAGGAGCTACCAAATATTTAAACTCTAGCGTTAGTTCAAATATGAGTGACAGTTTTAGCTCAGTTGGTAGTTCGAATTCATGTGCTATCTCACATCCTAGTGGTAGCTCTAAAAAACGAAAGTCAGATGCGACGAAAGTGCCAGCTGATTGGACCAAAGGCGCCTTGACGTAAGTTTTTTGTTTTACAGGGTGATTGAAAAAGTGTGAATCTTTACAATCAGTTATATTGTAGAAAGAAACCCTGACCCGTAAGTGGTGTCTTGGACGATGAGGACACGGGATGGTAAGCCGTGACTGGTCGTTGTTGTTGTCTCGGCCGTGGTTCTGATTTTTCATCATTCATTTCATTCATTTTTATTTATTTAGGCACGGTTGCCCCGTCAGTCCATGAGAACTGCTTTTCAGGGGGCCGTGGCACAAACGTTACCAGTTTACGATTGGATTCTTCTCTTAAAGGTGGCAAGAGATGGTGCCTGTTTAACATCAAGTTCAAGGCTATTCCAAAGCTTAGGTCCACGAAAAGATATAGCCCTCTGCCCATTGTTAGTTTCTCGTAAAGGTATCGAAAGATCAGTTTCGGTGTTTCTGAGTTCCCTGACATTTCGAGTCGACTTTTTTTCAAACAAGCTGGAAAGGTACTCCGGGACGAGACCGTTTAGCGATTTGTACACTGTAGTTGCGGTTTCGCCTCTAATGATGTCGCTTACAGTAGGCCATTTTAAACTTTGTATCAAACCTATAGAAGGGGTATCAAAATTGCTTTTCGTAACGATTCTAGCAGCTCGATTTTGCAACTTTTGTAAGGTTTGCAGCTTGGTCACCCCGCAGCACCCCCATACCGAACAACAGAACCGAAAATGGGGCTCGGCGATACCCGAATACATTTTATTCAATGTGTTTTGAGGTAAAAATTTCCTGGAGTATTTCAGAAACCCAATTGCACGAGAAACTTTGGTACGGACATTGCTAATGTGCTCTTCCCAATTTAAGTTCTTGTCGATTATCACACCCAGGTATTTTGCTCGGTCTACATTTTCAACTTGAGAGCCACCAATAAAAAATTTTGGATGATCAACAATTTTGTCAGTAATTTTCTTAATTTTGGGCTTGGAGCCTACAACCATAGCCTGAGTTTTTAGGACATTCAAAGAGAGTTTATTACCTTGCATCCATAGCTTCAAATCATTCAGTTCACTATTTAGAGTTTGTTCTATGTCTACTAAACTTGAGGAGGAATAAGAAATACTCGTATCGTCTGCGTACATCGTCACTTTGCCTTTCTTTAGGGCGAACGGAAGATCATTGATATAGATAAAAAACAAAAGAGGGCCAAGACAAGAACCCTGGGGCACACCGCAATGAATATCTTTAGTTTTGGAACATATCCCGTTAACTTTGCAAAATTGCTTTCTGTTGCTTAGATAAGATCATGATCACCTTCATCATGATCACCTATGTTAGCTTGACATCCGCTATGAAACCGGATCAAGTACAGGGTGTCCCAAAATATTGTGCCCCGTTTGTATGGCTGCTGTGGAGGAGCTGCTGCATAAGTCAGGCTTCAACTTAGAGCTTGAGATCTTGTTTGAGTCAATCTGACAAGTGGTTACCGACTCATGGCAGAGAAAAGGCAAATAAGTGGTTGCTTCAAAACAGCACTTCTATTGTTCTTCAGCAAAGTCAAAGTGAAATAAGTTTTCAAAGAAAGGGTTCAAGCTTCGTATTAAAATTTTTTGCTAAATCTTTTAAATCAAGCCAAAATTAAATCTTTTAATCAGGCTTTTAATCAAAGTGTGTAAAAAGTTTTGCTGTTGTTTTTGTTGTTATTGTTGTTGCAATAACTGAGACTACCTTTATCGTGAGGCTGGATTGCTAAGAAAATTTTATATAGGATTTTGAGCTGGTCGTAAGGCAACATAGTTTACTGATAGACATTCCACTTTCTTAATTTTAACCACTTGGTATAAGGATCTGTTAAATTTTTTCTTCCACAGATTGTTGCAGAAAGTCTCCCGATTCCGAGGACCAAAGAAACAGAAAGGAGAAATGAATGCTGCGCAATGGTTCACAAAGCCAGGTTTGTCTAGACTTGTCATCGTCATAGTTTTGCTATTGGCCTGAGCTGCTATATCGCAGAGAGAATAAAATATTTTGTGCCTTTCTTGCGCTTTTGAGCGCTGAAAATATGCGTGAAGTCAATGTTACGAAGATGTTTCAGTTGAAAAAATCTCTCCGTACAGAACAACATACAAAGCAGAGTTTTTTCACATGTGAAAGATCTTGTCTACAAGAGAGGTGAAATGTCCTAGTGCATTGTTGTGTGCGAGGGCTATGAAATGTTTTCCTAATTGTTAGGTCGTAGAAATGTGTGATTTTACCAAACAAACTTTTCTTATCTAAGTTAGCCACTGAATGATAGATTAACTAATTACCGTAAAAGCTCTATTAAGCCCCCTGGGGGGCTTATTTAATTTCGGACCTTCCAGGAGGGGGCTTAATAGAGAGGGGGGTTTATTAGAGAGGGGGCTTATTCAGAAAATCAAGTGACAAGGATATATTTGGTAGCTGTTCAGTTCTGTTATCCCATATTTTGCAGAATCAACATACAATCTTACGGCTCAAATTCGTAAATTCGACACAGTTTTTATCCCAAACCATACTAAAACTAACTTGCAACGTTGTGTAGCTAAATAGATGGAAAACATTTGGTAAGTTCTATAATTCTGTATGTGTGGGGGGCTTAATAGAGAGGGGGGCTTATTTCAAATTTTGACTCAGAGGGGAGGGGCTTATTAGAGAGGAGGCTTAATAGAGAGGGGGGCTTCATAGAGAGAGGAGCTTCATAGATAGGGGGCTTAATAGAGAGGGGGGCTTATTAGAGAGGGGGCTTAATGGAGAGGGGGGCTTAATAGAGCTTTTACGGTAGTGTTGAATATCGGTCACATACTTTCTACTCAATAAACTGTCAAACGCGTAAATTTTTGACTCACCGGGTATACTGGAATTTAATCAGTATGTACACAGGCGAGTTTCATTTGCCTTTTGGAGTTGTTTCTCTTTATTTCATTCATTGTTAGCAAACTTTGGTGTGTTAACAGTTGCATAGTAAACGCGTAAGCATGCAAGGGGGTTCCATTTTGTGAGTTGAGGGATCAAAGTTTGCTGTTTTCAACAGTCGTTATTTAAATGAAAGAATAGTCAGCTAGCAGTGAATGAAAACAACTGGAAAAAAGCACAAGAATCAATAACACTTGCCTGTGTGTAAACTAAATCGTTGCCAACTCACTTTGCACAAAGTAGTCGATTATAAGCTCTCTGAAAATTCTTTCAACATCCGAAGCAACTGCATGCCACAGCTAGCATTGCATACAGTCAGAACTGGGATCATGGCTTCGTTTTCTTACCCAAGCTTCATCAGATTGGGGCCCTCGTCCCGAACCAATCATCAACATTGTCCCTATTTTTAACTGAACAAAAGCAGTGAAATTTATGATGACTTTTGAAAATTCCACACAGTAGGCATCTCCAATTCCGATTTTGATCCTGCGTGTGACCATTGCTTTTTTCTTTCAGTGAATCCAGCCGACGCACCGGGATATTACAAAGTCATTAAAAAACCAATGGATTTTAGCACAGTTAAAAGGAAATTAGAGGTGACGGTGTTAAACTTTAAATTCATGACAGCACTGAATAAACTAGATGAAACGCTAAAATCATCCGCTGATACTTAAAATCAATGGATAATTTCACGACGAATTGAGATGTCAGAAGACTTGAACCCCATTCACACTGCAAGTTTAAACCAGTTGCAACTAAACCAGGTTGTCGAATAGAGCTTCCTGATTGGTCAATCAAACAAATCCAGTCATTTGATTGGTTGATTTTTAAGCTGGTTTAGATAAAGCTGCTTTAACTGTGTTAGTGTGAATGCAGTATTAAACAGGATCTTTTATCATTCAACAGTGCTATTAATTTGCGTCAATAAGAATTTTCGCTTCAGGTCACCTTTAAATAGCCTGCCTGCAGGCTCTGCAGTCAGTGCGGAGGAGTGAAAAGGAGAGGAAAGCTCCCTGTAGAGTCTACCGAACGGCAACCAATTCTTGTGTTTTGAGTTCTCAGATTTTGTGGCACCGTCAGGGATTGGCTGCACGATTTAACTATTGTTCTTGTTGGTAGGTCTAAGAAGTTTGCACCGCACTATTTGATAGATATGGAACTTGTGCAAATTTCTTAAAGGACAGATCCGGCATAGATGCCAAATTTTTAAATCTACGAAAAGAGACAGGTGTAAAATTCATTGACCTATTTCTTTAAATTGAATAACTTGAAAGAAACTGTAGCCATTTTTCTATGATTCTAACGTTGGACTTTTCAGAAATCTTAAATATTTGTCGAAATTACAGCCTTACATATATTTCAGCTCATTTTATGATATGACGTCATCAAATTTCTAAATCACAAACCAGAAGAGTGGAAGACTTCTGCTTCATATCATATCGTAGGCAACCATAGCCTATGGTTTTCTTGAAAATTATTTGATCTTTCTTCAACAGGTTTAGAAATAACGATAGTTTTAAGTTTTTTGCGGAAATTTTCTTGAATTCTTAAAACAGAAGAAAAACACTGTAATCCTGAAAATATTGAGGATTTCAGAAGATTCCAACAGCAGATTTACTGTAAAATAGTTCAAGTTTGTTTGAAGCCATTCAGTTCAAAGAAATAGGTCATAGAATTTTACACCGAGCTTTTTAAAGATTTGAAACCTATGCAGATAAATCCGGCGTTGAAATGATTAATTCTACAGAACAGTCTTACCAACTGCTAATGCCAGTTACTTATTTTGACGTACCTGACGGGTGTAACTTCGTTAAATTTTATGATAGTATAGGCCACATCTGGTCTCTGTATCGCCATTTCCTTGCATGAGCACGCGAGAAAGAGGCAAGCACCGATTAAGGGGCGAGAAAACAAAAGGACAACGTTGTTGTCGTTGAAAGTGACGTCAGAAGAAGACACAGATTCTTTGCGCGATATGACGTCACTTCCCACAAATCGCCTCTTGAATATTTGATTTGATTTTATTTTAAATTCTTTAGACACGGTGGCAACGTCAATCAGAGGATTGATTTAGAGTGGGCCGTGCAAATGCATACAAGTAATTCAATCTAAAAAAATTAAATAATCTTATAAACAAAACTTCTTTATAAACAAATTAAAAAAATTACTAACCATAGCAGGCGAGAGAGAATTAGCATTGACTATTGACGTTGTTGCTGAATCTTTTTGTGAATATTTCATAAGTTGTGCATTATTTGACTTCAGTGGAAAGATCATTCCACAGTTAAGCGCCCTTGTACGAGAATCGTTTCTGTCCAAAAGCCGATTTGCGACGAGGAACGGCCACATCCGTTTTGGTATTGCGAAGGGCTTTCTTGCTTGAATACGTAATTTCACAAGGGAAAGGTGAAAAATATTGGAAAAAGGAATGATGCACCATTCATAGAAGAATCATCCTGTATTTTGCCATCAATGAAACCAACCCTGGATTCGACATTTAAGTGAAATCTTGCTTCTTTTTTAGGATGGAATTTATAAAGATTTTACGGAATTTTATTCTGACATGCATCTTATAAAGACAAATTGCCACACTTACAACCCGGTGGAGCACATTGCCAGAAAAGTAAGTTTTTTGGAAATATCAGAGTCTTTTGTCTGTGTTTTTTAGTCATGTGCGTCGCTCTTGTAAAGAGAAAATGATCTTGACTTCAAATTCGAAGAAGATCCGAAATTTTTGTCGGGTGAGTCAAAAACAAGTTTACACGTTTGACGGGATGTGGAGAAAAGGTTCATTTCATTTCATTTTAAATTCTTTATACACGAAAGTCCCTTCAGCCAAATAAGAAAAGAAAATAAATACCCAAATTTCATCAATACAATCTATATACAGTTAAAGCTAAATTATGTACAGTAATCTATTTAGTAGTAGCTGCTCTTCCAGGGAGTCTTGTTTTATGTTTTGTTCAGCTCGTGTAATAACTTTTCAATTGCTTTTTGAATGTATTAAGTGTAGGGAGCTCTCTGATATTGATGGGAATATCGTTCCAAGCTTTCAGAGCTGAATAGTGAAAGCCTTTCTTGACATATTCAAGGTTGTCTCTTGGGATTTGTAGGTCCCTGCAATTCCTTGTTCTGTAGTTAGAGTGCTGGTTCCTATGATGATATTCATCCCAAAGGCTTTCGGGACATTTCCCGCTGATTATTTTGTATGTCATAACTGATCGATCAAACTTTGTTAGTTGCTCAACGGTCAACCAGTTATGAGACCAATTGTGGTAGGTATTCAAAACTGAGATTTTAATCTATTACTCAAGGGCCAACTTAGTATTGAAATTTTGTTTGATAAAATCAGCCATCATTTAGACCCAGCAATGAGAAAAGTGCTGGTAAGGTTTTGTATAGGAATGGGAATTCCACGTTCCATTCTGGTCCATGTTTTACTAGCTACTGATATTTGAATTTTGAAACTAAAGGCCCCGTCCACACGTATACGTTTACGTTTGTAAACGCATACATTCTTATACGTTTACACCTTCCGTCCACACGTAAACGGCGTTTCAAGTTATCCTAAACGCATACATTCGAAAACGCTTTCCAAAGTGGATACTTTTGAAAACGCTGTTTTCACGTCTCCGTGTGGACGGTCGTAAACGCATACTTTCGTAAACGGTGACGTCACAGACTTCATATTCACCAGTCATTCGCAGTTTTTTTGAAAACACTGTTACTGCGTTTTCGTGTGGACGGTCGTAAACGCATACTTTTGTAAACGATGACATCATAGATTTCATGCTCATCATTCATTTCCCATTGTTTTGGCGTTAACATGTGGACAGGCTAAAACGCTCCATAAACGATTAGTGGATCAGTGTGGACGGAAAACATCCTATGCGTTTACAAAACGTAAACGTATACGTGTGGACGGGGCCTAACATTCGTATTGAGTTATAGCTTCAATGGCAAATTATCGTGGATTAGAATGGAACGGGGAATTCTTGCTCCCATGCAAACTCCTTACGACATTTTCCTGACTTTTGGGTCTGAAAGATAAGTGATTTTGCCAAACTAAATTTTTCACTTCCAAGAAAGTCCCTGACTGATAGCTTAACACCTCAATTTTGGATATTGGCTACCTACTCTCGAGTACCGAATAAACGGGAGGGTGAGAATAATCGGGGGGGTTGGAAATTGTTCCATATAACAATAATCGGGGGGGGGTTGGAATAATCGGGGGGGGGGGTTGCTTGGAGAAATAGAAAATAGTCTTTTTCTTAGGCAAACACGTATCTGTTATATATTTATGTGAATAGTGATGTTACTGATACATTTACTTTTGATCTCTGGTTCTGTTGAATGCACTTCTTTAGACTTTTTCTTGCGTTTATTCAGAAATTATGTCTAGCATCATTTCATTTTTCCAAAAAATAATAAAGGGGGGGTTGGAATAAGAGCGGGGGGTTGGAAAATTGTTCAAAAATTAATAAGCGGGGGGACGATTATTCGGTAGTCGAGAGTACTTTTCAGTCCACTGGCAGCCAAAAGCGTAGACTTTTTTTACTCACCTGGTATAGCAAGGAGTCCTATCCAATTTGATTCATTTAAGCTAGACTGGAGTAAAGAGTTTCACATGATGAAATTTTCGGTAAAATTTTGTAAAAGAAACTTTAATAGGCGATTGCGCTAAAGATGGTGGCGAGGAATTTTTTTACCGAGATGCACTGCCTTCTTTAATCGAATTCCTATAGAATCGTTGAAGATTTGTATTTCGAACACAGTGCATCTCGGTAAAAAATTCCTCGCCTCCATCTTTAGCGCAATCCTCTATTGCCCGGAGCCTGATGATGTTTGAAGGTTTTTCATGTGAATGCTCTAGATTCTTTAGAAATAGCGAAATACAAAAAAGAGCATCAGATCAAATTAGCCACTTTCCGTGTTAACGATTTAATGTCACCAAAGGTGGCGGAGACCATTTCATGGTTCAGAAAAGTTATGAATTTTATATTGTTTATCTTACTTGCTTGTTAATTTATGTCATACTGAGCTTGCATCTTTTCTCTTTCCATCAGTTCGACACAGTTCGACATCTATTTTTTGTCTGTGTAGGCCCACTCGGCTCACCTTGGTGTTGTGTTGCTGCAGTTGTATAACAAAACTCTTGTGACTTGAATTTTGGTGACTTTTAAACACGAACTTACTTATGCAGAGCCCTTCCATTATTTTTTTGCTCCCATAAAGGGGAAATCCGATGATCGCCGATGTTCTGTTTTCATATGAAATTGTTGACTTAAAGTACAGCATCGGCGATAATCGCCGATGTGCTTCGGAAAACAATTTTTTTTTATTCTGAAAATTGATCTGAACGTTCCAAAGACTTTGGTTTTCATAAGTCGTAATTCATCGGCGATGATCGCTGATGAGATCACCGATGATCGCCGATGAACTGCGATTTAATGAAAACCAGGCTTGAAGCCGAATGAACGGACGTAGAACAACGAACCCACTCTAGGGACGAGATTGATATCGGCAATATTTGACCATTGAGGGGGAATGAAGTTTCACCTCGGGAAGACAGGCTAAAACTCTTATTTAAACTGGCCCTTACTTAACTTTCATATCTAACTTAGGCATGCATTTCCTGCAACGTCGAAAACTTTTGTCTTCCCTATCTTGTATTTATTACTTCATTCTTTCGTTAATTAATTCGTTCCTTTAGGATTGTGACCTTGTGTTCACGTATTTTGAAGACGAATGCTACAAGTTGTTAGAGAAATTACAAAAGGTATGATGATCTATCTTTCAATAGGGAACATAGGGAAACCCACAAGTCTTCCAGTTTCGCGCTTACTAGCGAGTGACATCGCTGTATTCCGATCACATGATTGAAAATAAGGCTTTGGAGACAACTTTTCTCATGCCTTCATGAAGATCAAAATGGATGCTGGACTAATAGAGATAGAGAGCTGGTTTTACCATGAATGGATTCCACAGATATTCCATAATTTTCATTTCTGCATTTGGTTGCAATATTGTCAGGGATCGGCGTTACATCGAATTTCAATCCTTCGAAAATTGGCCTATGTTCAAGAAGTTCTCAGGAACGCTACAAATAAGATATGAGTTTCGAAATTTCATAATTTACGTGAATCATGTCCAGGAACAGAAAGAAAATATTTTAGTTTGGTTTTCGATAATGCTTGACGAGTTATAGCTATTTGCTACCTAGAAAGCAAATGGGCCTACCTTCATCCACAGCAGAATCCTAGTAATCGGCATCAAATCGGATTCTTTTGACGCAGCGGATACATTTACCAATAAGGTCGCCGCAAATCCATTTTCTCTCCACCCCTTTATCATCGTTAGTTTCGGAAAATGCGATCAGATTTTGAAGTCTTTGCAGGGTAAACTGAAAGTTCTGTCTTGTGGATTTCGTTTATTTGATTCAGAAGCCCAGCAGAAAGCATTGTAATTCTAGGGTATTTAGACCTTAAATGAAACAATCACCGCGCAGCTCCTGAATCAAATAAACAAAATCCACAAACAGAACTTTAGATTTACCCTTCCTCTTTCGTTATAAGCACATAACGTCTCTGAAAAACCACCCATCGCTTGCACAAGGCGAGAGTTCGCCCTACTGGTTTCGAGCAACTTTGGGACCGGGTTTGTTTTGGTTTACTGGGTGAGAGAACTCTCTTTATCTGCAGTCGGTAATCGTTGTGAATTTAGGTGCAAATTAAAGCAACTAATGCTATTGTATTATAAGATCTGTTCTTGTTGACGTACTTGCCAAAAAATTTGAAGAACAGCCTTTATAAAGATTTTGCTTTTTTTCAAACAGGAGTACTTCTTTGAGGTACCCGATGTCATAGCAATCTAGCTTAAGATATTTATGAAATTCTTTATTTTCTCATACAGCCTAACGAGTCTCCGAGCAAGAAAGCAAAGATGGCAGCTTCCTCCCAAGCGGCAGTTTAAGAAAGGTTAAAACCTAATTGTGTAAAATATGTACAAATAATGCTTTGATGATGACATACGCTTTTGTCAGTAACTCATGACAAGAGTGCTTTTATCAGTAGCTCAGTAGACATGGTCAGAACAGCGGCAGAATTTGTAGCGATGTCATCTGCTATGTTTGACTTACACACCAGCAAAAAATGATTTCTACGGCCTAATAGTCAGCCAGCGAATGTAAACAAAGCAGGATGCAAGCGGGTGGTCTGAAGTTTACACAGTTGGCTCATTTGCTGTGCATGGGAAATGGTAGATTTGTGCTTTTGTGTCCCGTGTTTCCCAGCGTTCTTTGACTTGCTGATGTCACTTGGCCAATAGGGACTCGTAACATTACCCTTAAAAGGTGGACCCAATTTAGACCCGCGAAGAGTGATTCCATATTCACCAATCAAATTGATGGCGTTGAGCATATATCGAAAGAAGAGGGATTCATTCGAAACATTTGCTGCTTGTTTTTAGCAACACAACTATAATCCCAAGATTTCGTTGGAAGGCTTTCAACTTGTACTTGCATCAACACTTGCTTCGCTCGTTGTAGTAAACAGAAAGAATGACGAATACTTTCCCGCCAAAAGCAAAAAAGCCGTTGGAGTCGAGGTCTTGGTTGAAGTGAGAGTCTCCCCTCTGTTACGAGGCTTTTGGGTGATAGGACAGCTTTTCAGGCACATTTTGGGCGCTTTGTTTCCTTATCTTCCCGTGAATTTGTGAATTTTGCATTTCAGTTTATCGTTCGCGAAAGCCCTATGGCAGCCATTTACCAAGAAAATATTGCTTTCCCTAGACCCTTTTCTAAATGTCAAAAGTGGTATATTGTATTGCCGTTGGCGAATTCAGCTCATGTTGTTTACACGCAATTCAGATCATGTGCTTTACCTCATGAGGAAACCTCCTTTTCATTTAAGTTCAGAACTTCGTACAACAGCAACTCATAAATAGATGGTTTTCCAAGTGCACAGTCATGTGACCTCCTATAAAGTCAAGAATGTCTCTTGGCAAACCATACTGAATCTAAAGGGCGCAGCACGAAATTGCGAACGTTTCCTTCCCAAAGCCTCCCACCGACGAATAAAACACAAAATAATAAGATTCACAGCCATATCCTTAAAAAATCAAATTGTACACTAAATCAGCATTACATTTCAATCGAAAATCGTAAGTCCAGTTCAAATTTCAGATCTGTCCTGATAGATCAAATTCATATTCAAAGATTCGCATAGTCACATCTCAGCTCGTAAATACACCCCCGTTCAAGTACGCTGATACATTTCTTCCCGGTGCTTTCCCCGGTGAAAAATTGGAATAAAATCAGTCTTCTTACAAGCTGTGAATCTCCCCTAGTATAAAACGTCTCACAAGTGAAACTTCAACTGCGAGCAGGCGAACCCCGTAGAGAAATTTGAGAAATAACTTCCACGAAGATGCAGCTCTCATCTAATAATCATGCTCGTAACATAATTCGAGCTCCCAGGTGAAAATTTGACCATATTTTCCTGTCACTAGGACTCCGGTTGACGTCTGACCTCTCGCCGGGGGCGGGGGACTTTGATGGGCAGGGACGTAGGAAGCATCTAAAACTTGGAGGGGCACGACACTTTGAAGGCACTTTTTCTTAAGGAAAAAGGGGTATTTTCTAAAAATAAAAAGGGCACTTTTTTGTATATTGCAAAATCTTGGGGGGGGGGCATGTGCCCCTAGTGCCCCAGTTTCTACGTCTATGTTGATGAGGGTGTATAATTCAACCATTTACTAATTACGTCTTTCTCTAAGTGTTTAATCACTTCAATGCACCTCAGTCACTTGACTCCAGAGCATAAACATGTCGTAAAGTGTATCCAAATTCACTTCATGACCTGAAGATTTGACCGTGCAGAGGCACTTGCTACATAAGCTGCCCGTGCTCATTGTTAGTACATTTGTGATACTATTTAATGTCTAAACGTAATTTAGAAACATTTACAGCGTTGGTTATTGTGATATATTTAGGCCATTTGCTGCACTTTCATGCAGCATAGATATAAGAGGTCATTGTTTCAAGGAACAAATGACTCAAAGCAAGTTTTTGGCTCCAAAGAGAATGAATTGTCATATTTTTATTTGATTTTAGATTGAGGTTGTCCTATCCAAAGCTTGAGTAACTGAAATTGTGTGTGTCCGACAACCTTCTGTCATGTCATTGGACTTATTTTTAGTACCTTTTTAACTCAACTAACCAATACCAGCCTTCGACAGGATCTCCCTCACAATCTGTTTTAAACTTGGGATAGGATTGCATCTGAATTCTCCAACTCAAAATGACCGTCAAATCTCGACAATCGTAGGGCTCAAATCGTCAATGAAGGGTGATCGAAGATTCTATTGTCGCTTCAAGATTTGCCTCCACCTCCAAACCAAAGCTTCGTCTGTTTAGCCTGAGCAAATTCCTAAAGCGCATCAAAATCAAATTTGAAAAAGGCCAGCTCTAAATAACAGAATGTTCTACGGTCCAGTGTTTCTTCAGATTTTATCGAGATTATTAGTGACTTGTTTGCTTTGCTTCGAGAATTTGCTTGGACCAAAGCGCCAAAGCTCTGGTTTGGACGTGACAGCAAAGTTGGACTTTAAACATGAACATTTTAGCTCTCAATGAACAAATATCAAGCAAAAAGGTATCTTTGATGTTCAAATTAGCTTTCGCTTGAGTTTCTCAAATCTTGTTTTTGAGTTCTTAAACCTTTGGAAGAGTTTCATAGGGTTTCATAAAATTCTTATTTTTTTTCTATGCCTTTATAACATAGTTTACAGCGAAGGTTCTCGCGACAATGTTACTTTCGACACACAAGTACCTTCCGAGTAATGCAATACAAGAAAAGAAATAATTAAATGTCGCCATCAATGCTTTTCTCAAAAGCTGATACTTTGTTTCCACCATTTACGATACACCATATGCATAATGAGAAAGTCGTGACACGGTGGTTTTTGACTAGTGGGCCCCTAGCCTCTTGCCAGAGCCCTTTGGCTGGAAATCTGCGTTTTACCAACCTCAAACCAGCGTTTTACACTTGCCGCATTTCGAAAGTGGTTTAGACTCAAATACAACAATACATTACAAGACAACAATACAATTATCAAATACAACAGGCTATTTAAAGATGAGATGTTATCGTTCATATCTGGTCTTGACCTCTTGAAATTTCTGCTTCGATTAATGCCATCATAGGGCTGCACTTCGAATTTTGAAATTCAAAGAACAAGGACAGATTTTGTAAGACATTAGCAGCAGCTGCTTTTATTGACACCTAAATTCAAAGAGATTTGCGATTGCAGACAAAGGAAATTCTCTCAAGCAGAAATTCAAAACAAACGAAGTCGTAAAGTTTCTCTGAGACCCAGGTAGCTATCTCGCTTGTTGTGCATTCCAAAAATGGTTTTTAAGAGCAAACATGAGCATATATTGAAAGAAGAAAGATATATCTAGATATCTACTACGGGCATTTTACTTGTTTGGTATAGGAACCGATTTGGAGGCGATTCGATTCTCGTATTTTATGGGTGCAATCAAAGCAGTTACTTCTCAGCTTCTGAACAGCAAAAATAAAATGTCCGCGGTAGATGTTTCGATATATCCTCCTTCTTTCAATATACGCTCATGTTAGCTCTTAAAAACCATTTGTGGAATGCACAAAAAACGAGATAGCTACCTGGGTTTCAGAGAAACTTTGCAGCATCGTTTGTTTTGAATTTCTGCTTGAGAGAATTTCCTTTGTCTGCAATCGCAAATCTCTTTGAATTTAGGTGTCAGTAAAAGCAACTGCTGCTATTGCCTTACAAAATCTGTCCTTGTTCATTCAAAGCCATGTTTTGGTCCAAACTATCAACAATTTAAAAAACAAGAATAATTTCTCTCAATTTTACGTTTCTTTCGAAATTGTTGATAGTTTTTGGAACAATATGAACAGTTTAAGGAGTTTTATTTTCATAACATAATTCGTTGCAAACTGGGACTGCCAAATATGCTTGCAAGTCTTTCAATAGATCCTTATTTTTAATCACAAACATGTTCTAAAAAACGGCAAGCAAATTTATGTGGCGTGCATTTTGTAGCTTACGAGTAGGTTCAACTGTTACCTGTATGTACGGGCTGTGCTCAGAATGACTTCACATCTTGAAAATTCATTACACGGAGAAAGCTTCATAAATTGCCCTGAATCGAAGCTTGATTGATAGCAAGATTATCTGTATCATGAGTTTTGCAGTTATCGAAGAACTTCAAAGAACCGTTGTCACCCGGGGGGAGGGATACATGACTAGCGGATGGACGGGGGTCTGCCGCTCGGTTTTCAGAAAGGTGCCTTCTTCTAATTACCGAAACTTGCGGTCATACCCACTTTTATGATGAATTTTGGTGGAAAACGACCCATTTTTGGCTACCTTTCGTCAATTTCTGGATAACCCACCCATGTTTATCGAAAATCTGCCAAAAAAGGGACCCTTGATTAGAGAATTTCGTCCCAAAAACCCCACCCATATGGGCGGCATATACCCGTGCCCTCAAGATGTTATGTACCCCCCTCCCGGGTGTTGTCAGCCACGGTCCTTTCCTGGTCTTTTACGGGCACGCTGCAAGTTCACACTGTCGGAAGCTCAAATTTGGCCTAAGCGCAAATCACGGATCGATACTGCAGTAGGTAAACTAACTGGCAATACAACGGAAGTCAAGCTTTTCGATCATTTTAAGTACTGAACTGTAAATCCATCGTTTCTGTTTATGCCAAATGTGATTTCAGACAATGCGAAATTTCAGCATGCCCGCAAGGTATCCTAGATGTAATGGCTCTTAAACATTTTTCTGACTCACCCAATGGTGGGATGGTAATTGACGGACTTGTTTTATCATAAAATTGAAAATTTCATACTGAGACTTGTGCCTTTGCGTCCGTTGTTTGCCTGCGTTCTTTGATTTGCTGATATGACTTCGTCAACAGGGACTCATAACATTACCTTTAAAAGGTTGGCCTAAAGAATGATTCGGCATTCATCAATCAAATTGCTAGAATTTATCTTTCAGCCAATCAGGAGGCGCTGTTCAGACAGTTGTTGTTGTTGCATACTTAAAGCCGTTGATGAGCCACGGCCCCCTGAAAAGCAGTTCTCATGGACTGACGGGGCTACCGTGCCTAAATAAATAAATATGAAATGAAATGATGAGGTCTAGAGTTCTCACAGCGTCGATGGATCTATTTTGTCTCTAAAGAGGAAGATTACTTCCTGAAAGGTATGCGTTTTGCGATCTGTAGTTCAAGACAACATTCTTTGTACTGCCAGTTGCCTTTCAATGTTCAAGCTCTTCAGACTAGATTTTGAAGCGATTTTGTGTAGCGTACGAGAACTCCCGCTTGTTTTGACCATTTTGAAAACTCTGGCCCACGTTTTCATAGTAATGTTGTGAGTCCCTTTTGACCAAGAAATAGCAGCAAATCAAACAACATAGGGAATAAAGGGATGAAAAGGCATAAGTTTGTTTCATACTCTTTGTTTAGTTATCGATGTAGGATGATTTCTGGCTAGAGTAGCTGGTATGATGTAGGTAGTCCATGAAATCGCGTTTCCTTTTCAAGCCAGTCGTCGTATGTTTCCAAACTTCTTACATTACCCTATTAGCATGCTGAGTCTGTCCCATTTCCTCGTTCCACCACTCCACTTGATTGCCACTAGCAACTGGACAGGTCAGGGCAGACATTCCTCAGACTTGCTCCAAGTCTATTCCGGGGTCTATCAGCGCTATTGATCATAATTACTTCTGCGTCCTGTTCTTGGTTTGCGCCCCCGCAGAAGTGAATAAATTCCGTAGCGCTGATAGACCTCGGAATAGACCTTGGAATAGACCTCGGAATAGACCTCGGAATAGACCTCGGAATAGACCTCGGAATAGACCTTGGAATAGACCTCGGAATAGACCTCGGAATAGACCTCGGAATAGACCTCGGAATAGACCTGAGTCTAGACATCCCTGGGCAGGATCTATGTCTTATACCAATCAAATCATAGTCTGTCGGCTCTTTTTCAATGGACTATGATCAAATTTGGATATTTTGTCGCCAAGAAGCGTAAGTTAAAATTTCAAAAAGATTGGTATGAAATTCTTTCAAGAGCGATTTCTTTGAACTGAGTGACTTCAACGGGGGTGGGCCACGTAAACTGTAAACAACCTGTTGTCTTAATTATCTACATTGCTGTCCACATGTGCTCGTGAAGTTCTGAACAGATTTTAAAGGATGGGATGAATGAATCCACCACATCACCAGTTGCTTCCTAAGATCCACTAATGTCTCTGCAATCGTATAACATATGGGTATTCCGCTTTTTTTCTGGGAATTTCAACAGTCCATGTTCAAAAGAACATCTTCATTTTGACAAAAGTTACGAAAATCTCTGTGATATGGCCTATCAAACATACTGCTAATCATTGTTTTGAAAAACGTTTGTGAACTTTACGTGACCCAGCCCCTTCAAGGAAACTTTAGTACTTTAGTTGCTATGATTCCACAATTTGACGTTTCTGGAATCTTCAGTATTTCAGCCACATTGGAATCTTCAGCCACTCAATCATTAGATATTTCCGAGTTGACTTGAAATCTATTGTTTACGAGCGAAAAAGTCAGTTTCAATCATGAATGGCAGGGCGCAGGTTGAATTGGATCGGATGAAATTCTTTGCCAACCTTGCAATGCCATAAAATCTCTTCCTTGGCAATGGCGCCAATCTTGGTTTTTTTTCCTGGTTTTGAACTGCAGAGCTCTATCACATTTGCATTTCAGAATGTTTTGGCCTTAGTTACCCTTTAAGTGTCCTAATAGATAGGGCAGAAACTGCGCACGCATGCGCGAAAAGCCGTTACGTTGAGCCTCTCTAGCTCCCTGCAACAGATCCCGAAATTAGGCAACACTTGATATTTTCTTCCTAGGGCCTTAAACTGTTGATTTATCATTTCAAAGAGCTCATCTATTCAAACACTTCCTTATCTCAGATTGATCAATGACATCATTTTACGCAATTTCTGCTCTGGTCCTAAGCATTATTATCCTACGCAGAGATCTCTTAAGTTGCGTTGCGTAGACCCTTTTTGGGGCATGGGAACGACGTTGGATGTTCTCATGTTTGAATTATATACATTTTATTGTTTAAAATTCCGTCCGCTCGGAAAATTCTACTGATCAGAAATCAGCCTTACTTACTTACTGAAAACATCGAAATGAACTTCAAAACTGTCGTAATTTCTAAATTTTTGAGAAACTTTTAAGCGGAATCGACATAATAAAAGCTGTTCCGGGCCAAGGTGAAAGCATAACCTATTGTATTCAACGACTTTGACAAGTATAGTTTCATTGTGTACCGAAGGAAACAATGGATTTAAGGGCTTTTCTTCGGCCTATAAATAGTATCTTGTGGATAAAACTATGTCTATTCCCATTAAGAAAACAAAGAACTGTTTTCCAGAAGACTCACAAGAAGACCACAGATTGTGAATGTTTCATGATAGTCTTTGAATGTCTAATGAGTGTCTTGAATGTCTGTAATATGTCATCAAGCTGAAGTCTGTCACATTTTACGCTGGGTACCGGAGTGAAAATGTAAAATAATAATAAAAAGAAATTAAAGTTTCCGCTTTCCAATTTTCCTTTTAAATTTTAAGGCGCTGATACCCGAGCCTGCACACAGACTGATTACTGGGGAGGACAGGAAAGAAAAGAGGAAAGAAACTAGTTTCTTCCTTTCCTCTCCTCCCCAGTAACCAAAGTCTGCGCACTGGCTATGATACCCAAGGTAGTCACACTTCTGATTTGTGATCAGGTTTGCGATGAACCAACCCGGTGACGTCACATCTTCAAACGAGTTGAAATTTCAACAAGCTGCAATCCTGAGAATGTTGAAGATTGAAAATGTTCGACGCTAAATGATAGAAGTTCAGTTTAAAAAAATTGGACATCGAGTTCTACAATAAAGCAAACAATACTGATGAATTTAAACAAAAGATCAAAGGAAACTTTTTCCCAAATTATACAAAAAGAGGAAGATGGCATGTACACGTTTTTTTATAAGAAACTGGTACTAAGAAGCTAGTACTAAGGGGGGGTCTTTGGGGGGTATGTGATACCGCAAAACCGCAAGAAAATGTCCCTTTTACCGCAATACCGCACTTTAAAACTGACAATTACCGAAGATCAAGAAAAACTCACTATAACCATTATTGGCTATGGAAGGTGAATAAACAGTCCATATTCTTACTTATTTTGTACAAATTTCTCGTCCCATGGACCCATCCATGTTAGAAAATTATGGAGACAGTCCAAAAGTTTTGTGCCATTTCTTTGCAGCTCAACGGGGAGGGAGTTAACTCCATATGAAAGGTATTGTCTTGCTAGTACATTAGTTTTGCAATTGTTCAAAAAACTTTGAGAAAAATGTTGACAGCAAGCATGTTAGCTTAGGCATCGCGGAAACCTCTTGCTGTACCGTCTGGGGCTGCGCCGCTTTAACTGAAATTAATTAGTTGCAAAAGCTTCAAAACCGTGCTGCTAGGATAACAAATGGCAGCTTTGATGCCCCAGGCAAACCTCTTATCAAAGAGATGGGGTGGAAGACCATTGACGAACTAATTACGTGTGAATCTAAGTCAATGATCTTTAAGTCCCTGGATCATCTGGCTCCAGAATACCTTTGTGGCCTTTTCACTCGAAATTCGCTCTGCTCATCATATAGCCTTCGAAATACGGGGACCGATATAAGGTTACCGGAGAAAAGGTCATCAAATGGCCTGAGATGTTTCTCATATAGGGGTGCAAAATTATGGAATGGCCTGTCAGCCGAATCAAAGCAGGCAACTTCCTTGTATAGTTTCAAGAAAACTATTTAAAAAGTGTTCCCCATCATTTATTTTGATTTTAGGTTTGAATTTTTAACTTCATTGTAAATTGGTTTTGAACGTTGTAAGTAAGGTTTTATAGTTTAATTTATTTAATAGCTTTTTACTTTCTTTCCTAAATTGTAATTAAATGTTTTTATCGGAGGGCCCCTTGAAAATCAACTTGTTGAAGGGCAACCCTCCTTAAATGTATAAAATGAAATGAAATGTGATTTGCACTACTAACCTAAACATTGCTCTGTTATCTGTAGAATCCGCCAAGCGGCGTGTCCATGTGACATTATGTGAGGGACATGGAAATCAGGGGGTCTGGGGCAAAGCCCCAGGAAAATTTTTGGGACCACGCCCTTTGCTTTGGCTTAGAATGCATTTCCCAATGCCATACTTGCCATTAGCGACAAGGAAAGTTTGATGGTCTTGTGACCGTTATTCTATACATCAGGGTAAGAAGAAATTTGTTTGAAGAAACAGCCGTTACTTTGGCTTATAAGTCATCCCCTGATTCTAGATTTACCAATACCAAAATGGAAGCTTTGAAAATTAGGCAACATATACATGAGCTAATATGAGCCTCTTGCCATTTTGCATTTCTCTCTATGTTTCAAGCGCGTTTTCAAGCATTTCTCGAAAATGTTCTTGCTCATCCATTTTGTCTTCAATTTTAAAGAAATCTTGAGGATGATAATAAAGAAACCATCTTCAATAAGATGGAGGGGGGGGTGATTGCCCCCATATGCCCCGTGACTACGATTCCTGTGAGATCAAACATGTATGGGCTATCTTAAAAACATCAATATACTGTACCTTGAAGATTATTCGCTTCAGACTGGCCGCTTATTAAATCTTATGTCTACCTACTATACCTAGAGCATGAGCCAAACAGAAAGTTAGCCGGCGCTCGCTGCCACTTTCATATGGTTACTTCATCACCACTTCACTTCTTTCATATGAAATACATCAGATTCATTCGAAAATTCCAAAGTTTCTCTGGCAATACCGAATACCAAGCCTCCATGTACTAGAAACCGTTCACCGCTGAATTCTCCAAAACCGAAATACCGCGCCATTTTAAGGAGATTACCGATTAACCGACGTCAAAATAGACAAAACCCGCGATACCGTCAACCCCAAAGACCCCCCCACTAAGATAGCCAAAATTTTAAGAAACTCTAGTACTATGTCTGAGAAGTACTAAGAAACTTTTCAAAGTTAATAGCATGGATTTTATAGCGAATAGATCGTTGAACCTTCATTCTTGAGCAATATTATCTAACCATTTGTGTTTTCAACATAACGGAACACTGTTTATTCCTTAATCATGTTTTAAATTTCAAGAAACATGTCTGGTGCAGTGTTAGCGACCACATTGATAATTCATGCTTTCCAAAAATAAGAAACCAATTAAGAAACTTTTAGTACTAAAATGGACAAAATTTCGTATTGAATTAAGAATTTTTAGTACTATGGCCTGATCCAAGTTTCTCATAAAATGTAAGTCTTTGTAATTAGGAGTTTTTTCCCTCTACGTTTCTAACCTTAATGTTTATGTCGTATTGTATTGTATCTATTTTTATTCTTGTTATTCTTCTATCTGTTGTAAATGTTTTTCGACAACATAAAAAATACATACAACCCAGCTTTTCATGCGGAGGAGAGTTCAGCTGGTCCGTATTTTATGCAAAAAGCAAAGCTGGTCTGCATTTTGACTTTCCCCATGCGTCAAAATCTTTGTTTTTGCTCATTGAAGCGAAGACATTTTGAATTATGGTGGGAGCACTTCAGATCTTCAGTTTCCTTTATCTTGTTTGCGCGGTTTTAGGCCATTGCTGGTCACTCATGTGGTAGAGGACTTTCTCATTCCATAAACCAAGTATTAAAGACCCGAAAATGGAAGACCAACGACAGCAATCACTACGAAGAGACCTCTATATCTGCCAGATGTTTGGCTTCACTCCCAAAGCCTTCGTTGATTTTTGTAAGTTGCATGACTTCCCTTCTTCTGCTTCCCTTATCGAATAGAGGATCCTTTGACCTATCAACTCCAGGGCTCTGTTAATGTCCTCTACCGTGGTAGTTATACTTTCATACTACTTGTTTGTTATTCTCCAAAGCCTTGCTTATTCAATTTGATTATTTTAACGGCGAAGGAATGAAACACTTTCAGTAAACATTGAAACAAATGACTGCTTGGTGATTGATTGAAAATTAACGGCCTACATTCCTAGCCAAGTGTTTTGAAGTCGTACCTCTGGAGGTCCATCCAAATCCGTAAAGATGCTTTCTTTTCAAAAAATGAACTTTTTATGCAGTGATTTTTAATTTTAGATGGTTTTGAGTATTGAAGTATGATAGTGTACACCAGGTTTACCAGTTGCTTATTCAAGCATTTATTTTTTTGCTAAGTTTACTGACTCTGTTGTACTATTGATAACAATAGTCAGGGAGTCAGGGTTGCCAGATGACTGAAAGGGGTCACAGCCAGAGTTTTTACAGTTCATGGCCAAATTTGAAAACCAAACATACTTCGAAAACATCCAACCAAACAAACTGTCCAAAAAAGCCAAACAGCCAAATTATGTGCAGCTGAAATGTAACTGAGAATGGTTCTTTGGCTTTGCGCTAGAATACTTTTCACACCTTTTTCTTGAAACCCTTGGATCATGCTTTTCTTGTTTTCCGTTTTTAAAAATTTCTTTATACGAAATTTCTGACCTTGGATTTGGATACAGCACCCCAAGTTTAGTCCAATTGCGAATTTTCACATTCCCGGAGTCCACGATTTTGATTTTATGGTGATAATAAATTTGAGGATTTATAAGAGATTTGACCATGCAAATCGTTAGGGGTGTAACTTCATACCCTCAGTCATTATTCATGGATGGTAAAATCCCCTGTAAATTTTCAAATTTGTTACAGGACCGTAATGATAACAGTATGTTTCTCATACTGATAGGTTATTCCTGTATAAAAATTCGTGTATTATTATTATTATTTTTATTATTATTATTATTACCCTCATAAAATTAAGATTGCTAACAAAGATCATGAAAATTTGCAATTAGACTAATATGAGGGTGCTGAATGAGAATCTGGGCTCAGAACTTTCATATCACACAAGCTATAAAATTTTAAAAATTCTGAAACAAGGCCGCTTAGTTGAAAAGGTGTATTGACGGTCCTCATACTTACCGCCAAAATCAACCAACTTTGCTTTTTCAGCCAAATTGTTTTTTGACAGCCAAGGGTTTTGAAAAACAATTTAGAATTGAGAACTTTGGCTGTCAAATGGGCCAAATGGCAACCCTGCAGAGAGTGCTGCACACTGGTTATACTCAGAAAAGTTGTTGTCAAAATGTTTTTGACTGTGGTTGACAGAAATTCATGCATGCAGTGCCTTCACATAAGAATTTTCTTGAGTCCCAAAATCATTAAACCCCAAAAATAGTTACTAGGTTACAGTCAGGTTCTCTTTTAACAACCCTTTGCTAACCATGATCCGTTTTGGTGCCAAAGTCAACTTATTTGTTGGCCTTTTCTGACAAAAGGCCTATACAGCTATTATTGCCTCAACCCCCCCCCTCCCCACCCCAAGATAGGCAGGGCATGTGCTGGGTCATTCGCTTTTTTCTTCAATGGAAGTCAGTGATATCCTTGTCTATTGGGGCCACATTTTTGGTGAATGGGGGGCAATAGCTCGCATTTGGCCCCACGATATGATAAGCGGGGCATAAATAGAACTCCTACCATTTGTTGTGTATTTCATCAAGTTGTCAAAAAAGTAAGGACACAAGAATATGCATCAGCTTGCTCAAACAATGACAAAATTTTAACCAGCTTTTTTCCCAGCCTTGCATTCTTCTTGATGTCACTTTTGAAAAGAAAAGAACGCCACTGCAAATGATACTTTTGAACACTGCAAGGGAAGTGAATTTCCCAGGGTGTCCCTGGCCCCAGGGCAAACTTTACAGTGAATAAGAGCTAAATTGCCCCACCACAGCCCCACCTATCCTGGGGTGAGGGTTAGGGCAATAAAATTATAAATAATAAAATAATAAAAATAATTTAATAAAAATAAAATCATTTGCGGGGTGAGTGGCCGAGTGGCTTATACAGTCTTTGTCAGGTGACTTAAGTTAAGCTTGGTCGAGTGAGGTCAGATTTCGGTTGGGTGACCTTGGAGGCCTGACCTCGCAACTCACCTCGCCATCCTTTGGAAGGGACGTTAAACTAGGGGTCCCATGCCTGGATGCGGCATGCACAGTGGGCCTAAATTAGCTTTCAGTACTTAGAAATCCTGACAAGCCCACTCAAAACAAATTGAAAAGCAAACAAAATTATAGCTCAATTAAATTGTCCCTTCAATCAAGAGACAATTTCATCCCACCCTGAGTCCTTGTGCCTTAAGAGAGGCCCTGGCTACAGCTGCATGACAATTAGGTATATTGCCTTTGATTAAATCAATTGACCATGCAAATAATACTTTTTTTGTTATGCAGAAAATAAGGTGTTGCTTTCATACTTTCCACGCTGTGCAGTGCACCGGTGTCTATAGTGGCTACAGAGAACTTGATTTCATTTGACATTTGACTGCCACTGTAAGGCTAGCAAAAATTGTTGAAAATATACCAACAACCAGTAGAATTGATTGCAAAGCTATGACACAAGCATATTATGATGGTGATGATGTTGGTGATGATGATGATGATGATGATGATGATGATGATGATGATGATGATGAAGATGATGATAATGATGATGATTATGATGATGATGGTGATGATGGTGATGATGATGATGATCTGACAGAAGTCTGTCACTACTTTAGTTTCCATGGTGCAAAGTTAGAGAATTACACCACTGTGCCGCAATACCTTCAGACTTCTTCATGTTTGTCATTGACTCGCTTTTCTCTTGTAGTTTACAATGCAGTGTCAAGGGTCGCTTCAGATGCATTGGTGGAGATCAACAACCAAATAGGTGAACAGGTACAGCCAATTTCTCACATACATGGGTTAGCTAAAAATCCAACCTGCAAAATATGTGAAAAATCTTTCAATGTGTTTAACATGTCAGTTTGGTTGAGGATCATGTTTACACTTGAATGAACTTGTTTATGACATTTGATCATTTCGTTGACCTCCACAGCACCATATACACTGAAACATAGCTACGGTGTCTAACTACCGATGGTTGTTATTTTGCTTACGCTAGCTCCTCCGTAGTAGCAAATAATTTCATCCTCCGCATAAAACAAAGCATCAGTGAAGCACAAGTGCAGTGTCTAACCACCCATGCCTGAACTACAAGTAATTCCTTGATTCCTGCACTAAAATGCAGAACAGATCATAGAATTGAGAACCCAGAATACCGGGTGAGTCAATTAAAACGCCCGGAGTTTGAAAAAACTCTACTCCCTTAATATCAAAGCAATGATATTGAAAACTATCTTATTTTTTCCCCGATATGTCAAATTAGGCTCAGTAACTTACCCGACCTTAATCAGCCATCAAAATAGGAGATTTTCTGCAGAAAGCCTCCTTCGAAAACCTGCAGAAATGAGTGAAACACCAAGCAAGATTTCCCTTCGTTCTCCTTCCTAGCAATAATGTCTCTTGGATGCGTTCATGTATTTTGTCCTCATGGGAGGATGGAATCCCCCTGAATAAGTTATTCATACTAAGGGGAAGACTTTTCAAGCCGTCAAAGGGAAAGCACGTGCTAAAGCGCGCCGAAAGTCATCGCTGTGAGGTTAACGTATTAGGGATTTTTGCTTGTAATTTTATCATCTTTTTAAGGTTTCTGAAAGGGATTCATTTTAGAAAATTGCTTACAGAATCTGAACGGAATGACCGATTTTAGCCAGAAAAATTTCTAGAAATAATGGAACATGTTAGCTATTCAATCAGGTATTACAACATGCCACTGCTTATATACTCAGGGAGCAGTAGCCTTCCAAATGCCGGGCGTTGTTTTTGCCTCACCAGGTAGAGCTTGCTAGGTTTTGAGACGTGATCCACCAAGAACTCCCTGAAGAAGACCCATTTGTAAAACCGAATGCTCAAATCATTCATCAAAGACATTTTTATTCTGTGATGATGCTCGTGCTGTTGATTTGCTTCAAAGGAGTAGCAGTTTGTTTTGAGTGGGCTCGTCAGGATTTCTAGGTATTTAAAGCTTATTTAGACCCATTATGCATGCAGCCGTGGCATGGGACCCTTAGTTTAACGTCCCTTCTGTAGGACGGCGAGCTGAGTTGCGAGGTCACCCTGTCGGAGTTTGACCTCACTCGACCGGGCTTAACTTCAATCACCTGACGAGAACTGTATCAGCCGCTCGGTAACTCACCATGCATGGATAAATGTAAGATCGTGCTTCTGTCGCTATTATTTCCATGAAAATTCCAGCGAGCAGCGCTCTATGTCAAATTCTTGACCACTTTCGGACAGAAACTTCATTTACAAAAATTTCGAAATTCCTGCCGAAAGTTTCTTTTTCTGCCGAAAGTTGTCGTTTTAATGTGGCAAGATGAAAGTTAATAACCATATTTTTCTTTTCAATCTAGCCAGAACTATCCAAAGATATTGATCCGGAGATTCAAAAAGTATGTATGCATTTGAACTATTGTTGGTAAACCTCCAAACTTCAATGTCTTTTCTAGTCCAGTCTAAGTCTGATTCGTGAAGCAAAGGTTTATCTTGTGTTCAAGGCCTCGTTCACACTTCTCCGTTTTCATTATGATCCGTCTTTGTTGCATGGAAGCTACCTGTTCACATTACTCCGTTTCTGTACAAAAACGGAGAGAAAACCATCCGTTTGCTTTCCATTGACATCGATCGGCCTGATAACAAATACGGAGCCAAATATATCCGTTTTTGTGCGTTCACATTGCTCCAGTTTTTATGAAGCTCAATGTTGAATATTGGAACGTTTTCAAAACCTCCGTTTTTGTGCGTTCACATCGATTCAAACCCTTTTTTAAATAGCTCCGTTTTCGTATTATCTTTGATAGCATTTTCGAAAACCTCCGTTTTGTGGCTTTTTTTGCGGAGCAGTGTGAATGGGGCCTAAGAATTCTCATGATATCTCTTGAGGCTCAAGAAACTGGCATAGAATTGAACGAAACTCGACGTGAATAATCTACGATTTTATCTACTTCAGAATCAGCCCAGTCTAAGATTTAGCCTTGTGTGGCAAATTGCATACTTTTTTAGGACATAAGTTACTCAGGCAAGCATCAGTTGATTAAATGAGTGGCTATGGCCTGGCCTTTGTAAGTCCTTTTCGTAGTTGAAAATGTAAACTGAGATAACAAAATAACGCTGAAAGGTGCCTGTGCGATAAGTAAGGAACTCTAAAACGTGCTTAGAGGAAGTTGGATATCTCTCTGCGTACTTCACGGACATCATATTTTTGAATAGGATTCCTTGAATGGCTAATGCATCTTTCGCTTAAATTTATGTTTTGAAAGGAACTTCTAATCCTCTGCTATGATTGTTTCCGGCGGGGGGATAGTTGATTTAAATAGTTATGGGAGTTTGCCTGCGAAAAATTTTTTTACCCAGCTCTAGAATTTCCAATTGAAATGATCGCCGATTCTAGACAAAATTAGTCGAACGTATACCCCAAAGCTCAAAAATTGGACCAAGAAACAACCCGATCTAGAAATATTCCCCTTTTGCCCTGAAAAACGGTACATCCCCATCGAACAATACTAAGTATCCACTCCGGGGATCTTTAGTTTGCAATATTTGATAAATCTGCCGGGCGACTCCAAAAAATTTCTTTCTCTTTGAAAAATCATTGCTGCAAAAGTAGAGCTATAACCATATAAATTGATTTTTGTTATAGCTAAAAGTGTTTTTAATTTTTTTAGTAATTTTAAAAGTAGTAGACCCCTGGTAATTTTGAAAGATACAGAAATCTGTCTTGCAGAACAGCAGAAAATGGGCACAAGCGCATAACCATATCTTCCAGGTGTTTTGAAATCCATTAATCTTTTCGAGCATTAGAATGATTAAGTAAATGAAAGACTGAAATTGATATAGAAGCTGAAGCTCGTAGCTTATTTATTGCTCTGAAAATAGGAGCCCTGGATTTAGGAAAACTGACTAGTGTCAGGCGCAGTCTGGCCCGGGTGGCAAAGTGGCGATCGCAATTACTATTTTCAATTACATTTGGGTTAAGTTTACTCTGAAACATCCCACATGTCACTGATTATTGGAGGACTTTCTTGAGTAGGTAGATGACGTGTGCAAGACAGCTGCTCTTCCATCACGTGTTTTCGGGGAAATTTGCTTTCTTAGCGATCAAAATTTTGTAAGAGAAAATATTTTGATTATTTCTATCTATGAAGCGTTCTCGAAAGCCCATAGGTCGCCAATTATGGATCTCCATTATTCTCAGTTCTGTGATTTCCTTTTCAATTGTCAATATTCGTATGTGCTGGTCCACTCTTTGATGTCATCTTTCACGTTCTCCGAGGTCTAGTATAGCCTGTCATTCAAAATCACTCTGGCTGTTTTAGGCATATTGACAGAAAGGTCTTCTGGCCATTTTTTCAGGTTAGGAAATAAAGCACCTAAGATTACGAGAAAAAGCTCAGAATCTCAGTTACCAGTACGAAGATGAAACTGAAATTTCATAAATTGGTTTCATAGCTTCTCCTTTACGATTTTTCAAACAGTAATTGATACATTTTCTCATTCACCTACTAATATTTCAGCTACTCATGTGTAATCAATATGTAATCAACAAGATCGTGTCACAAGTTGTCTTCTTTGTTTTATGATCCAATAAAACAAACTCGAAAATCTACATCTATTGTGCCTATCATGGCAGGAATTGACACTACCGGGTGTCCCAGAAAAACGCAACAGATTTGATCTTGGCTATCAGCAAGAAGTTAGATCCAATTAATTCAGAATCATTTTTATAATAATCTTCCATAGTTAACTGGAAGATGAATACCTCGTTGGTTGATGTTGGTGCATTGACAGAAGGAATAACCTTGATCAATCTTGAAAGTAAAATTTTGCCTCCACTTCCAAACCAGAGCTTGTGGTGTTTGGCCTAAAGTGCAAACGCGCCATTTAGGGAATCTCCGGAATTACCGCGAAATACGAGAATAATGCCTTGTGCTGAGGAAGATATTTGAATAGAATCAAAAACTTAATTTCACAAGCAAATACATTAATTTTGCGCTCAAGAGAAATCTTTCTTTATTTAGAATTACATCTGTTAAACAGATGAACCAGTTCCCAAGTGTCAGCGCGAAAAAACAAGTTATTTCTACAACTCTCATTGTTTGAATGAAATCCGTTCTGTCTATTATCTGTCTCAGTATTATAGCGAAAAACAACCAAATATACCCACGGGAAAAGTATCTATGAATAAGATCATTGAAAATGCTCACATACATGTGCTTGGGCTTTGCGGATGCACTGTGATTGACAAGACATATTCCTTCGTGTATATATGCAATGATATGTTTGTCCATTTTCATCTCTTGATATGTTTGCTCGCTCAAAGTATGGGTTCTTGCTCATAACTACTACGTTATGCTTATGGCTGAGGAGATTTCCCTATATCCCCTAAACAGCGCGTTTGCAGTCAGGTCAAAATCCGAAAGCTCTTGTTTGGAAGTGGAGGCAAAACTGGACTTTCAAAATCAATATTCCCACCCTTAATTTATCAATATCAACAAAAAAGGTATTTATCTTCAAGTTGACTACCGAGGATTGCCTTAAAAATTATTTTGGGTTGATTCGATCTAAATTCTTGTCGCTATCCCTGATCAAATCTGTTGCGTTTTTTCTGGGACACCCGGTAGATCATCGGAGTTTCCACCACGACACACAATTTCAATTAAAAACTTTACAATATTCTAAGAAAAGAAACTGCAATGAATAATAATAATGTCTGTCTCACATTAGATGTCATAAGTCACAAGTTTGTGATTCATCGCTGATCAAACACACCAAACTCTTTCTTGCCTCACCCAGCACACTCGATCTGTTTACAGGAAGGTTTTGAAAAGCTTCGAAAGCTCTATGATCGAAGATTGGAACTGAATGTTGACAGATTAGAGGTGAGCATTACCAAACGTTACTCGTGTAATTCTAGCATTCCTTTCCTTCTGTCTATTGATCACTTACAGCATAGGCGTAGAATCCTTGTAAAACCTTAAAGGCAATGTGTTCATACATAATTAAAATGTATGCACGAACCATGAATCTGCTGATACGATGCTCACATGCATCTTGCTCGAGAATCTGATTGGTTAAGCCGGCTGTTTCAAATTGATCACATAAAACTAAGAGCCTCGTCGAAACCATAAGAGCAATGGCGGAATAGAGGTAAAACAAGCTTCGATCAAGCGAACGTCTTTGATGCTTTGATGCTCTGAACGTCTTTTCAGGGACGAAACGCAGTTAGTTTTAAAAGCATTTCCTAGCAGGAAGGATGAACAGGAATCGCAAGACAATGTGGACCCAACAAAACTACTGCCACTGTCAGGGCCTAATCCTAAAGAACTGGTCACATGAAAACACGACGAAAGATCACGTTTCTGAGATACCCCTCCCCCCCCCCCCCGAAGCGTTCTACTTACATGCACACATTGCCTTAAAGGGACAAGTCCAGGGCTGACATGGTTCATGCTACAAAGGAAACTTATCATCTGCGGACGCGAATTCTTAACTTTGTTTCACATTTTGACCATTCCAACGGCTGTCGGTTCCAAAAGCGTTTTCACAGTTTATGCCACATCTTGTCTCTTTTTCGTGATTTTCTTGTAATTGCACACGAAAACGCAGTGGCGAACACCTGGCGGCGAGGGGATGCGATCGCCCCCCCCCCTCCCCCAGTGCTGACTAGAACAAAGATCTTTTGCTGAAAACAATTGAAATAAGCAATCCTTTTTTACTTAAACTATGGCTTCGCCCCTCAATATTAGACAAAGTGTCCGCCACTACGAAAACGTGGCTAGGAACGATAAGGAGGCGAGAAAACAATGGGACAGTCTCGTGTTCGTTTCCGCGATATGACGTTATTTCGCTCAGATCGCTCAATTGAATACGTAATTTTTCAAGGAGAAGGCGAAATATTGTAGGAAAAGTGTGATACACCAATGATAGCAGTATTGTCTTGTATTTTATCACCAATCCTACCAACCGTAGCCTGCGTGCAGACTCTACAGTAAGTGCGGAGGAGCGAAAAGGAGAAGAACTGCAGAGTCTGCACGCAGGCTAACCAACCGCGAACTTGCCTTTAGTATTGGTTGTGAAATGTTATTATCCTATTCTTATAAGCGAATTGCTTGAAGGAAAATTTAAGTAATTTCCGTAGACAATATGTTTGAAATCATCATTATTTTCAAAATAAACTATGTTTTTATTGAAAATTACTTTATTTTTCGTCAACAGGTTTAGAAATTACGATAGTTCCAACTTCTTCGTCGAAAATTTTCTTGAATTCTTAAAAGAAGAAAAACACAGTATTTCTGAAAATATTGAAGATTTCAGAAAAGTCCAACGGCAGATTTACTGCAAAATAGGTCAAGTTTATTTAAGCCGTTAAGTTGAAGAAATAGGTCATAGAATTTTACGCCCAGCTTTTTAGAAATTTGAAACCCGTGCTGTTTCTTTTTCAGTTTTATCTCATCAAAAACCTCTTCCGAATTCCAGACAACGTCGTCCTACCGTCTGACAAGGTAATTGCGAGTTTACGAAAACACGACGGCAACTGCAACGCAATGTTGCTGCTGTTTCAGAACTGTAGCTCTCAAAGATTCCTTGTTTTTCGTTCGAATGCGCGTCCCTTAAGAGACTCTGAAGTTGTCCTTTCAATTTCACGACTTGGATACTCCATTTCTGGTCTTCTGTACTGCAGATCTAGGCCTCCAAAGTGAAACTCAGTCTTTTTTAAAAAGTTTTGCTCTTTGACAACATACACTTAAAAGTTTGTTGTCAAAGAAAGATTATGGTTTTCAGGCATCTCTGAGTTATAGGAGGCCTTACTTGGCCTTGTGGAGGATTTATTAACGGTAGCGTATGAAAACGAAACTTGCTTTGCCGAATATCAGATGACATTCTGGCTTGCGTTGCCGTCCTACATTCGTAAACTCCCAAATATTGGAGTGATACGACTGATTTTGAAAAAACCAAACTTTCCTAATCAAAATTTATGTCAGCAACTAGACTTATGACCTGGAGGCCCTTGTTCCCCTGTGCTCTTTGCCGTGATGGTGGCGCTTCGGTCAACAGAAACTCGTAACATTACTCTGAAAACCTGACCCTATTTGGCAGACGTATGCCTTTTCGTCCCTTGTTTCCCTGCGTTCTTCGATTTTCTGATATCAGTTGGTCAACAGGGACTCGTAACATTACGCTTAAAAAGTTGGCCCAATTTAGGACCGTGTAGAGTGATATCGTATTTCCCAATCACGTCGCAAGACTTTAGCTGTAAACCATCATAAGGCACTATTCACACAGTTGTTGTTGTTGCATACAAAAACCGTTGGTTAAGCCTGGAGTTCTCGCAGCTTCGATTGATCTATTGTGCTTCTACAGAGAAAGATTACTGCTTGAAAGGTATGGATTTTACGATTTATAAGTCAAGACAGCATCATTCTTAAACTAAAAATTTGCTTTTCAATTTTTGAGCTCTTTAGACCAGATTTTGAAGTGATTTTGTTGAGTGTACGAGAACACCCTTTTGCTTAGGCCATTTTGAAAAATTGGGCCCACTTTTTAAGCGTAATATTTTGGGTCCCTGTTGACCAAGTGATATCAGCAAATCGAAGAACGCAGGGAAATAAGGGACGAAAGGTACAAGTCTACCCATTTTGTGCCAAACTATGAGCTATCAATCATATTACGAGATGTGTGAATTACTATTACGGCAAATATCTTAGAATCCTCGATTCGATTGAAGAACTGGTAACATTTAGACGAGACCATGATTCCGTCATAATTCGTTTGATGAATGCAGAATATGGTCAGCTTTTTCACCTTTTCATTACGAGTTCTTCTTGAGTAGGGTTTACTGCAGGGACTCAAGGGACCCATCGTCATAAGTCTAGTTCGCTATACTGGTATTATCAGTTTATAAGAATGTAATAAATAGCTCTAGAGCTGTGCGTGGGCTTTCAACTTCTTCGATGTTTCTAAACAGCTTGCATTCTTTCTCTGACAATGGACTTTCAAAGAACTTTTAGAGCCGCGTTAAAGGGAGTGAGCAATGGTAAATAGGCTTCTCTATAAATGGAACAAAGAAAATGCGTAGTCACAGCGTTGTTTCTTTAGCTATCAATGATTAACAACACGTGTGGGCCATCGATTTCAATGGGCTATTTTTAGATTTTTCTTCTCTGTGCAAATGCAGGCTTATAGCCTTGCACAACCCCTTTAATGTTTCCTTTACTATTCAAGAGAATAGTTTCCAGGTGTCAATAAGTGTTTATTACTGGGTTGAAACTACAATCCTTGGCAAAAGGTTATGGGACTAGTTGCGTTTTAGAACAGTATTTTCAATAATAAAATGGATTTATATGTTAGAAACCCTTTCCCCCGTATCAATGCTGTGTAAAAATGATTCCTGAATGCATGTTGGTGACAATCGATGCGTTCCAGCCTCAAGCAACATTGATAGGGCGGGAGGGGGGCATTTTGAACCCGTGAAAGTGTCAAATTGCTTTGTCATCTCATAACTTTTGTCCAGGATTGTAGACTTGCCCTAAGTCATACTTTCAGTTACACTTATTACAGATGCGTTCCAAAATCTTGCAAAAAATTCAAAACAGAGCTGCAAGAATTGTAACAAATAGCCCATACGATGCTTCTGCTGCTCTACTAATTCAGAATCTTGCTTGGCCAACTATCAGGAATCTTATAAGAAAAGAGACTGCCACGCTAACATATAAGTCTTTGAATTCGCTTGCATCAGCCTACATGAGAAAACTATTTACAAGATATTCAGATGATAGCGAAAGGTCGTTGCGTTCAACTGAAACTGATCTTATGTTACCGTTGCTAAAAACTGCCACTGGCCGAAAGGCTTTTTCATATCGTGGTGCAAAACTTTGGAACAGTTTACCAAGAGAAGCAAAATTGGGACCTTCCCTAAAAACTTTCAAGGAACGAATATAGCGGGCGGTGTAATTTTAATTTCTATTTCAAGTCTGTTATATTTCATTGTAAATTAGGTATTATAGTGTAATTGTAAATTAGTTTTATGAAATTCTTATGTCCTTAGTTTAGCCTCTTTTCCTTTGTTTTATTATAAACAGGTCAGTTTGAAAAATATGTATATGAAACTTATTACCCGTGTAAATATTTTTTTTAAATGAATGCAAAATGAATGACGAAATAGACTTAGGGCAATTCTACATTTCAACCAACAGATATGAAATGAGTATTATAATTTGTTATCCCTTGTCAATTTTAAATTTCATCTTAACACAATTATGCAAGTTCGAGCCAGCGGTACGAAAATTTGTATCTCTTTGTTTGTAGTTGCAAGAAGAGCATTGTTGTACTAAAGAAGAAGAAGATGAAATTGACCAGAAAATGACGGAAATAAAAAACAAAATAAAAGCGGTAAGTAAATATATCCCACCAACGCTATGGGTCTGATGCAGGTCTGATGCAGGCTTCCTTAATTAAACATTTTCTGTGCCTGCCGAGCAAATGGTTCGGAAAAAGTGCCAGCGCAAAAGGTGTCATGATTTTTTGTGCCTACTATCATACAGTCCTGTGCGAGGAGGTTCCTCATGATTTGGTCAAGTTTTTTTGTCCCTTTTTCAGGCATTCCGCATCCGAAAAATTTTGATAAAGTTGAATTTATCTACATTTCCAGTGCTCATAAAAACCACGGGCTGTAGGAAAAGCAGCATTTGGAAGAAGCTTTATGATTGATACATCGAGTTACTCCTATTCTTATTTATCATTTCGTTCATGATATATCGACTTGTTTATGTGTGTACTTCTTCTGCAAAGGCGCCATTTCAATTCCAGCTTGTGGCGGTAGATTGACGTGATCTCGAGGTCCCTGGAGAGATTATCCCACTCAAGTGTGGTACATTCAAGTGGAAAGATGAGAAGATCCTCCCTTTGAGGAGTTTTCGTTTGAGTGGCATAATTTCTCCAGGGCCTTTGAGGTCATGTCAATCTGCTGCCATGCATGGGGATTGAAAATGGCGCCTTCGCTCGAGAAGTACAAACAGAAGGCAAATAAGTCGATATATCGCGAATGAAATGATGAATTAGGATGGGAATAACTCTATGTATAATACCTAGATCTATTCCAAATTCAGCGTTTCCTATAGCCCGCGTAAAAACGCCAGAAAATTCACAAAGCACTTCGGTTTTTCGGCTTCACTAGAATTTGAATCATCCAGATTCATCAACTTTTCGGAAGGGGGAACTTCTTGTGGTTTACCCAGTGTTCACCTCCGAAAAGTTTTAGTTTGTCAAACTATCGTGATGATCTTTCAAACCATCTTTCGTTTTTCACTCTGAGAGACTCATATTATCATATGTTTATCTTCTTCACATTTTTGTTTCAGAGCTACCAAGCTAGAATCGATTTGCAGAAAGAATCATGCACGATAGACGCATTACAGACACTGGTATGTTGTCGAGTATATCTTATAAACCAATTGAAGTCTTGACGTAAGTCGCTGCTGAAGACAACTGCGGGGAGAGTGGCCGAGTGGCTTATACAGTCTTCGTCAGGTGACTGAAGTTAAGCTTGGTCGAATGAGGTCAGATTTCGGATGGGTGACCTCTGAGGTCTGACCTCGCAACTCACCTCGTCGTCCTTCGGAAGGGACGTTAAACTAGGGGTCCCATGCCTGGATGCGGCATGCACAGTGGGCCTAAATTAGCTTTCAGTAGCTAGAAATCCTGACAAGCCCACTCAAAACAAATTGAAAACAAACAAACAAACAATGCTCCTCGTAAGCTCGCAAAAATGTTGTAGATTTCGTTGTCCACCTTAAAATTAGGGTTAAGGTTAGTTTCTCACAAAAACTTTCACTGCGCAGTTCAAGATAGAATTCGACGCGTATGCGCAGTTCAAGGTCAAATTCAAAGGACACAGCATAAGAACATACAGTAGGATACGACTTCTGACTCCTAGAACAACAAAGACATGACTGAAAACAACCAAAACGAGGCCAACAACAACGACAAGAACATTTTACTTTATACCGGGTGAGTCAGAAAAAAAAGCCCGGCGTTTGAAAGGCTACTGCTCTCTGAATATGTAAGCAACGATATTTTGCAATATTTGATTAAATAGCTAACATGTTCAATTATTTTTAGAAATTTTTCTAGTTAAATCGGTCACTCCGTTCAGATTCTGTAGGCAATTTTCTAAAATGAATCCCTTTGAGAAACCTTCGAAAACGTGCTAAAGCTACAAGCAAAAGTTCCTAATGTGTTTACCCCACAGCGATGACTTTCAGCACGCTTTAGCACGTGCTTTCGTTTTGGCGGGTTCAAAAGTCTTCCCCCTAGTTTGAAAAACTTATTCAGGGGGATTCCATTCTCCCATAAGGACAAAATACATGAGCACATCCAAGAGTCATTATTGCTAGGAAGGAGAACAAATGGAACATTTTGCTTGCTGTTTTCGCTCGTTTTTGCAGGTTTTTGAAAGGGGCTTTCTGCAGAAAATCTCCTATTTCGACGGAAAGGAATGACCGATTAAAGCCGGGTAAATTATTGAACCTACTTTGACATATCGAGGATATAACAACACAGTTTTCAACATTATTGCTTTGATATTGAGGGATCACGAATTTTTCAAACGCCGGGCGTTTTCATCGACTCACCCGGTGTAAACAAAATGATTCGGCGCATGTACGCAATTCAAGATCAAATTTGACGCATCGTTGCAGTCCAAGATCAAATTCAAGGCATTACCGAAATAGCAAAGAGAGATAGCATTCTCATAATAATTTCAGCATATCATTTCACTTTATTTTCAAAGATGGCAAATCCAAGTGATGTACATATTAATTGGGACGAATCCATTGACAAATTCAGGTGATATAACTTTGTATTCGTCCTAGCCAGGATTTGTCAAAAGGACTCATCCTAATTAATACGTATTTCACTTTGATTTGTCATCTTTGAAAATGATGTGCTCAGATTAATGATGTGCGAAATTACTATGACAACATGATTCTTTCTGTCGTCGTGCTTGCCTCCGTTTATTGTGAGACTGCGATTTCCACCAGATAACATTCTAAATGTTTCTGTTTTTGACCTTCCTAGTGACAGGTGAAATAGATCTCTGAAGTCCACACTACAATGATAGTTTGATTTACTTTCTTACGTTGATGACCAGCTTTATTGACAAAAGAACTTCTTCTGGTAATAGATTTTTATGATTTTCAATCCAATTCACGACGACGAACTCTAGAAGTCACGGCGTAAAGAAATTACGGCAACTGAATCTAGAGCCTGTGCAGGGACGTAGGAAGCATCTCAAACTTGGAGGGGCACGACACTTCTTGGGCACTTTTTCCTTAAGAAAAAGGGACCATTTTTTTAAGTAAAAACGGCACTTCTTTGTTTATTGGCTGTAGATGTCGTGGCTGAAAACTGTGGCACGTACCACCTGCGACGACATATTTTTTAACTCTACGCCGCGCGATACACCTTCCTAGTAGCGTCGCTACCACGGTACTTCGTCTTTTTAGCCTTGCTGCTACCTTTACATGAGATTTGCGAAAAACAAAACTGCTCATGTAAAACTCTTTATTCGTTTTTATTTGCGGTTATTTTCGCGTGACATTAACTTTGAGGCGTACTAAAGTTTTTTCAAATTCTATTTCCAGGCAGATGAATTTTTAGAAAGATTTGAAACAAATCAGAGTCACGGTAAATATATCTTTGATAGAAAATAAAATTATACTATTCTAAATAAATCAACCTACTTTTTTAAAATAAATTTATAATTTTATACTTTTCTATTTTACGAGGGGGGCCAGGGTTGGTTCTTGACTTTCCTCCAAACCTGAATTTAAAAGTCCCACCCTCTCTATTTCAAAGTTTTATCATTTGTTATACGGACAATTTTGGGATTTTACGGCCTGTAAAGGAACTGTCATGAATTTGATATACTGTCAATGCTCCGAGAAACAGAAGAAAATCACTAATAATACTTCAGTTGTTTGACTATCAATGAAAGTTTGATTCATTTTCAAATTAGCAAGTATTCTCCATACGACAAAAACCGTTAAAGCTCTATTTAGCTCCCCTCCCTCGCTATCAAGCCCCTCCCATCTAAGCCAAAATTTTGAATAAACCTCCCTTCTAGACTTATGAAGATGAGTCCCTTGTATCCCTGCGGTAAACCTTGCTCAAGAGGGACTCATAATGAAACAGTGAAAAACTTGGCCCTGTTTTCTTCAATCACCAATGGAATTGTGAAAGAATCACGGCTTCGAATTTCCATCCCGTGGGACTGTTGTCAATTCTTCAATCGAATCGAAAATTCTATCTGATTTACACCTTAACAATAGTAATTCACAAATCTCGCAATGTGATTGGTACGTTAGGAATTGCGAAGTTTAGGCCTAAATAGGGCCAAGTTTTTCAGAGTAATACTATGAGTCGCTATTGCCTGTAGCGCCATCATCAAGTCAAAGAGCACAGGGCAACGAGAGAATCATCGTCATCAGTCTACCCCCCTTCCCCACTCCACTCATATCGAATTCCATAAATCACCAAAGACTTTCCCTTTATTTTAGCAAAACAAGGTGCCTATTGATTTGGTATGGCTTCGGATAGAAGCGTGTCGAATTTATGTATTTGACATGTAAGATTTTATGTTGAATCCACAAATTACGGGGTAAAAAACTGAGAAGCTATTTTATATATCCTTGCCATTTGAGTTCTTTGAATAAGCCCTTCCTCTAATAAGCTCCCCTCTCCTTTAAGCCTTCCTCTAGAGTTACCGAAGTTAAATAAGGCTCCCAGGGGGGCCTTCATAGAGCTTTTACGATATTCAAAAATATAAATGTTCTTTGCTGCACAGACTGCGTTCACACGATACCGGAACAATTTGAAAACGGTAGGAAATCTGACAGTAAAAAACTCGTTGCAAGACTTTGATGCCAGAGTACTTACACTCTAGGAATTGATCAGACTCGTTCCAAAAGCATTGAAAACTGTTCTTTTTGATCATTTTTTGAGTGCTCACACGATACCGTTTCCAAAATTTTACCGGTTAGAGTTCCGATTTCAAAATCTACCGTTTTCGAAATCTGCCGGCAAAAAATGTGCCGTTTTCGTGTGAACGCAGTCTCAGAGTCTCAACAGAAATGGTCGAAGTTGAAACATCAACCAGGCCTTCGTTATAAAAGTCAAACCCGTTACACTTTTGGATACAAATAGTTGAAATCATACTTCCCTTTTGCAGTTGCTTACATAGAGGAATCATGCCAAAATGCAGAAATTTTGATAGAATCTATGAAGGAGCTTGAAAAATTGCAAGGAGAAAACAAGGAAGGAAACATGGTAAGGTTTGTTTGGGTAACTTTGCAAATGAACGCAAGCCAGTGAGCATTCTAGGAACAGCCGAATGTATCGGCCGCATATTCATTACCCTGGGATCGGAGAGCTTTAGTATGTTTGGAAATCTATTTCTTGTAACTCCAGCGAGAGGTGAAATGCCCTTTGCGTATTGCTCCGTTTTAGGCGATTCCGTACTATATAATCAAGTGTTTCAAGCCCTTTTTCAGGGAATTTGCAACCAAAAAAAATTTTCTTAAATTCGAATTTTCCTGTATTTTCAATGATCATAAAACGTGAGACAAATCACAAAAATACCGTGGTCTTTCGGCTTTTAATTTCAGTTAAAACGTAGAAATCTGTCCTGTACTCTTGGCGCTACGAATTTCGAAAGCGGTACATTTTCCCGGCTTACCTTGTATATTTCTCTAGATTGGGGGGAGGGGCGAAAAAGGCCCCCATCTACCCTAGCTCTTGACTGGTAATTGGCAAAGAAACCAAATTTGGTGCACTAATAGCCTCAGACATGAAGTCTGTGAGCATGTAAACATCAACCTAGAATTAGACTTGAATTTCGCTCCCGTCAGTATTTTTCCTTGTATGGTCAAGAAAAGCGGCAAAATTGGGATCCAAGCAGATCCAAATTGGGAAAATCGTGATAAAATTATATTAGGAACACAATTTCCATCCAGACATGATAACTACGAAAGGATACATCAAATAACATCCCACTACAAAAGAGTTTTGCAAAATATTCAAATTCCGCTACTTTTTCACGAAATTGAGATTTGAGAATTTGTGATTTTTCGAGGGTCATTCCCAGAAAATTGTTTCCCGCCCCTCATTTGCTAAAACATTTCAATGAAACTTTCTGACAAGTTACACAAAAGGCAGCACCAAAGAGTCCAGAAGTTGCATGGCCATAATCTTTTTCCTAACAAGAGTTATTTAAACAAATCTCATGGGGGGGCTGCGGGGTGAGTGGCCGAGTGGCTTATACAGTCTTCGTCAGGTGACTGAAGTTAAGCTTGGTCGAGTGAGGTCAGATTTCGGATGGGTGACCACTGAGGCCTGACCTCGCAACTCACCTCGCCGTCCTTCGGAAGGGACGTTAAACTAGGGGTCCCGTGCCTGGATGCGGCATGCACAGTGGGCCTAAATTAGCTTTCAGTAGCTAGAAATCCTGACAAGCCCACTCAGAACAAATTGAAAACAAACAAAAAAACTTATTTGCCCTGCTCCAGCCAAAATTGGGTTGAAAGCAAAAGTCATAAGGGAATTGGTAAACCATTGATAGAATGTACGACCTCTGAGAAAAAGCTGCATATTTTGTTTACAATACATCGTCTTATCCAATTGACTCTGGTCTTATGTAGGTAGGGTATTTTCTTTTATAACTTATTTAGGTTATACTTATCCATTGTCTTTCAGGAGAACAATAACAGCAGCACCATGGTTACTCCTAAAAATCTGAAACAAGCAAAGACATCTTGATGCCAACACCGTTGCAAAGCATTCTGGGACTTGAATTCGTTTCTTCTCATTTTTTTGACGACACAGGTAGAGGAACGCTTAATTCACACGATGCCGGCACATTTTGAAAACGATGAAAATATGACGGATAGGCCTCCCGTTCACACGAAAACGGCACTTTTTTGCCGACAGATTTCGATAACGGTAGATTTTGAAAACGGAACCCTAACCGGCATAAATTTGAAACAGCTTCATGTGAACACTCGACAATGATGTAAACAGAACATTTTTCGACGCTTTTGTATCGAGACTGGTCGATTCTTAGGGTGTAAGTTCTTTTCTTTGGCACCAAAGTCCTGCAACGACTTTTTACCATCAAATTTCCTACCGTTTTCAAATTGTACCGGTATCATGTGAACGCTAGCTCAAATTTTGCTACTGTTACTTTTTTCACCGTTTTCAAAATGTGTTGGCATCGCGTGAACGCGGTCTAAATGTCGCCGGAATGAGCTCTTTCAAAGGGTAAACTATTCGGAACTATTAAACTTTATCCTAACAGTTTTGCTGGTTTTAAAACCTAGTACTTACAAGCACATTTGAAATTGAAGGTCTCCTTCCAATTCGGAAGCATAATTTGAAATGCAGCAAAACTTTCGTCCGGCACTGTCAAAGGCAGACCATTCAGAAGTTTTATTTTCTGATGTTTACTACCAGGTGAACTCTGTTTACTTTGACACTTAACGCTTTTATGGATCTTTTTACAGGGAGCTTTTCACCTTCCTGCTTTACTTCCCTTTCTTTACCTCCGTGCATTTTATTCAGAAGTTTTATTTTCTGATGTTTACTACTTGGTGTACTCTGTTTATTTTGACACTAAACGCCTTTAAGGATCTTTTTATCAGGGGGGATATACACCTTCCTGCTTTACCTCCCTTTCTTTACCTCCCTGCATTTTATTCAGAAGTTTTATTTTCTGATGTTTACTACTGGGTGTACTCTGTTTACTTTGACACTAAACGCCTTTAAGGATCTTTTTATCAGGGGGGATATACACCTTCCTGCTTTACCTCCCTTTCTTTACCTCCCTGCATTTTATTCAAGACCATTGCCGACGTTACTTTTCTGAAATACACTTGAAAGTTGATAAATGAAAAATGATTTGCATATTAAGCCTATGATAACTGTTTTCCAGGGCATTACCAGAAAATAATAACATGAAGCTGTTAGTACAAAACCGAGGTTTCAAGGTTGCGAGGTTTTGTGCAGAGGCTAAGGGTTAATATTTTTTTGTATTGCCCGAAGGAAACAGTTAGTAGATACCGGGTAAGTCAAAAAAATAGTTTAGGCGTTTGGAGGGCTGTGGAATAAAAAGTATGTGACTGATATTCAAAACTAAGGTGTTAATATATCACTCAAACGCCAACTTAGATGACAAAGTTTTGCTTCGTAAAATCAAACATCTTTCAGACCTAACGATAATCAAATACTTGTAAGGGGTTGTATGGGAATCGAGAATTCCACATTCCATTCTGGTCCATGATCTATGTGGCATTTAAGTTTACATTGCCAGATTGAGATGCTGAATTCGAATTTCAATAGGTAAATCATGGACCAGAATGGAATGTGGAATTGTTGTTCCCAAACATGCCATGTACCAACATTTTCCTAATTTCTATGTCTGTAAGATGAGGGATACTACCAACCGAAATCTTCTCATCTAAGTTGACCTTTGACTGATAGATGAACATTTCAGTTTTAAATATCGGTCACATACTTTTTATTCCACAGCCCTTCAAACGCCTAAACTTTTTTTGACTCACCCGGTAGTTTATTACCCTATGGTAAGGGCAGTGTGCAGGCCTTTCGTTTTTAACAAGGTAAAAATATGAGTTTAACGCTAAAATTGTCATTGACCTAGCATGAAGCCATTGCAGACGAAGCCACTCGTTGCTTTTCGAAACTGTTGCTCGACACGCTCGAAGCACTGATGTGCGTTTCGAATTCGAAGCTGAGTTGTGACGTAATGAGTGGGTTGTTATGCCCTATCATTACGTCACATTCGAACGTTTTCAGCCAGTCAGCTTGCCGAAAAGAGTTGCTGCCCTAACCGAGCATAGGGTAATAATCGATATTTCAAACCATCCAGCAAGTCAAGGTAAAGTAACTCCTGATAATTTGGAATCTTCGGAGACGTCAATACTTTCTTGTGACCCCCTTTTCCAGCCCCCCAAGACCCCCAATATTCGGATTCCATTTTACTGTTTCCACTTACTTGTCCTATAAATATTGTGTAAATAGTTGTCAATGGCAGTAACAAGTGGGTCTTTACCCAGTTTAAGGGTGTATTACTATCCAATCATACGGGGATGTGCGCTGTTCCAGGTGGCTTTTGGCACAAGAATTCTGGGAATGAGATATGAAATTCTGGGAACTCCTTTTGTAAAAATATGCTAGGCTTGGGTTCTTTATTTAAGTAGAAATCCTGGAAATGCCCAGATTAGGGATAAACAAGAATTCTACTAGTGTTTTGCTGTTCAAAGTCAGACAGCTTATCCATATTCTGGGGACTGGGTCTCAGAATCCCTCTTACAGAAATTTTACAGCGCACATCCCAATATGACCACCCGGTGAAGTGGCCTTTGGCTATCTTAATTTATAAACTGATTTGAAGATCATTGTTTTTAGTTTGATTTTAAATAGTCGTATTGGTTTTTAAAATATTTAAAAGAATGTCCTTTATTCTATGCAACTCTTTTTGTTTATCTTATTTGCAGCACATGGCTGTACATTTTGCAACTAACGAGTGAGTCAGAAAATGTATTCACTGTTTGAAACAATCTTAATTCGAAACTTTTCTTTTTGGTAAAGAACCAAGATTGAAAAAAGGATAATTTTAGAAAGAATATGCAAGCCTGTAGGGCCGTTTTTTGACAACTCTGGATACCGGAAACAGGCCAATTTTACAGAAAAGAAATATCCCATACATTTGACCAGAAATCGGCAATTTGGAATAAGGCCTATTTTTGGAAAAAAGCAAAGGGTATACTTTTGACCTTACTTTTAGGGTAGCCTTACTTTTGACCAGAAATCGGCAATTTGGAATTGGGCCTATTTTTGCAATAAAAGCAAAGGGTATAGCCTTACTTTTGACCTGAAATCGGCAATTTGGAATTGGGCCTATTTTTGCAAAACAAGCAAAGGGTATAGCCTTACTTTTGACCAGAAATCGGCAACTTGGAATTGGGCCTATTTTTGCAAAAAAAGCAAAGGGTATAGACTTACTTTTGACCAGAAATCGGCAATTTGGAATTGGGCCTATTTTTGCAATAAAAGCAAAGGGTATAGCCTTACTTTTGACCTGAAATCGGCAATTTGGAATTGGGCCTATTTTTGCAATAAAAGCAAAGGGTATAGCCTTACTTTTGACCAGAAATCGGCAACTTGGAATTGGGCCTATTTTTGCAAAAAAAGCAAAGGGTATAGCCTTACTTTTGACCAGAAATCGGCAATTTGGAATTGGGCCTATTTTTGCAAAAAAAGCAAAGGGTATAGCCTTACTTTTGACCAGAAATCGGCAATTTGGAATTGGGCCTATTTTTGCAATAAAAGCAAAGGGTATAGCCTTACTTTTGACCTGAAATCGGCAATTTGGAATTGGGCCTATTTTTGCAAAACAAGCAAAGGGTATAGCCTTACTTTTGACCAGAAATCGGCAACTTGGAATTGGGCCTATTTTTGCAAAAAAAGCAAAGGGTATAGCCTTACTTTTGACCAGAAATCGGCAATTTGGAATTGGGCCTATTTTTGCAATAAAAGCAAAGGGTATAGCCTTACTTTTGACCTGAAATCGGCAATTTGGAATTGGGCCTATTTTTGCAATAAAAGCAAAGGGTATAGCCTTACTTTTGACCTGAAATCGGCAATTTGGAATTGGGCCTATTTTTGCAAAAAAGGCAAAGGGTATAGCCTTACTTTTGACCTGAAATCGTCAATTTGGAATTGGGCCTATTTTTGCAAAAAAAGCAAAGGGTATAGCCTTACTTTTGACCAGAAATCGGCAATTTGGAATTGGGCCTATTTTTGCAATAAAAGCAAAGGGTATAGCCTTACTTTTGACCAGAAATCGGCAATTTGGAATTGGGCCTATTTTTGCAATAAAAGCAAAGGGTATAGCCTTACTTTTGACCTGAAATCGGCAATTTGGAATTGGGCCTATTTTTGCAATAAAAGCAAAGGGTATAGCCTTACTTTTGACCTGAAATCGGCAATTTGGAATTGGGCCTATTTTTGCAAAAAAGGCAAAGGGTATAGCCTTACTTTTGACCTGAAATCGTCAATTTGGAATTGGGCCTATTTTTGCAAAAAAAGCAAAGGGTATAGCCTTACTTTTGACCAGAAATCGGCAATTTGGAATTGGGCCTATTTTTGCAATAAAAGCAAAGGGTATAGCCTTACTTTTGACCAGAAATCGGCAACTTGGAATTGGGCCTATTTTTGCAAAAAAAGCAAAGGGTATAGCCTTACTTTTGACCAGAAATCGGCAATTTGGAATTGGGCCTATTTTTGCAAAAAAAGCAAAGGGTATAGCCTTACTTTTGACCAGAAATCGGCAATTTGGAATTGGGCCTATTTTTGCAAAAAAAGCAAAGGGTATAGCCTTACTTTTGACCAGAAATCGGCAATTTGGAATTGGGCCTATTTTTTGCAAAAAAAGCAAAGGGTATAGCCCTACTTTTGACCAGAATTCGGCAATTTGGAATTGGGCCTATTTTTGCAATAAAAGCAAAGGGTATAGCCTTACTTTTGACCAGAAATCGGCAACTTGGAATTGGGCCTATTTTTGCAAAAAAAGCAAAGGGTATAGCCTTACTTTTGACCAGAAATCGGCAATTTGGAATTGGGCCTATTTTTGCAAAAAAAGCAAAGGGTATAGCCTTACTTTTGACCAGAAATCGGCAATTTGGAATTGGGCCTATTTTTGCAAAAAAAGCAAAGGGTATAGCCTTACTTTTGACCAGAAATCGGCAATTTGGAATTGGGCCTATTTTTGCAATAAAAGCAAAGGGTATAGCCTTACTTTTGACCAGAAATCGGCAATTTGGAATTGGGCCTATTTTTGCAAAAAAGCAAGGGGTATAGCCTTACTTTTGACCAGAAATCGGCAATTTGGAATTGGCCCTATTTTTGCAAAAAAGCAAAGGGTATAGCCTTACTTTTGACCAGAAATCATCAATTTGGAATTGGCCCAATTTTTGCAAAAAAAGCAGAGGGTATAGCCTTACTTTTGACCAGAAATCGGCAATTTGGAATTGGGCCTATTTTTGCAAAAAAAGCAAAGGGTATAGCCTTACTTTTGACCAGAAATCGGCAATTTGGAATAGGCCCTATTTTTGCAATAAAAGCAAACGGTATAGCCTTACTTTTGACAGTGGCCTTACTTTTGCAAAAGATCAAAAGAGCCTTGCTTTTGCCCAGAAATCGGTGTCTTGGAAATAGGCCTATTTTTCAAAAAAAAGCTAAGGGTAAAGCCTTATTCTTTGGCCAAAAATGAGTCATATGGAATTGGGCCCATTTTTTGGAAAAAAGCAATGGGTGTAGACTTGCTTTTTGGCCAAAAATCGGTGTCTTGGAAATAGGCCTATTTTTGCAAAACGAGCAAAGGGTAAAGCCTTACTATTTGGTCAAAAATGTGTGATTTTGAATTGGGCCATCTTTTGGAAAAAAGCATAGGGTATAGCCCTGTTTTTTGGCAAAAAAATCGGTGTTTTTGAAACTTGGCCAATTTTTGCAAAAAAGCAAAGGATATAGCCTTATCTTTGGCCAAAAATGCGTAATTTGGAATTGGGCCCATCTTCTTGAAAACAGCAAAGGGTATACCGGTTAGGCTAATTCCAACGAAAACGGCAAGCCTATGGCCGTACCTTTTGGCCCTAGAGGGCGGGGTGATGCAAGACAAGAGAAGAAAACAAAATTTAACTATAATAGAGAAATCAGCCCATTTTATTAATTACTAGATCTACCTTATTATCAACCATATTCCTACATATGATTACCAGACTATTAAATACAAATAGCATAATACAATCAGCACAATATATACCACATAAAGCAAGAAGATCTTAGCTTTCTACTATCACAAACGCGTTAACGAACCATCGCCACCCAGGTTAGGGTCTTTTGCGGGCAAGCTGAAATTCCGAACTGTCTTGAAAATCAAAGCAAAGTTTTCAAATCTTTAAAAAGCTGGATGTAAAATTCTATGACCTATTTCTTTGAACTGAACGGCTTCAAAGAAACTTTAGCTATTTTACAGTAAATCTGCTGTTGGACTTTTCAAAATCTTCAATATTTTCAGAATTACAGTGTTTTTCTTCTTTTTTAAGAATTCAAGAAAATCCTCGACAAAAAACTTAAAACTATCGTAATTTCTAAACCTCTTGATGAAAGATCAAATAATTTGCAAGAAAACCATAGTTTATGGATGCCTACAATATGGTATCAAGCAAAACTCTTTCACTCTTCTGGTTTGTAATTTAGAAATTCGACGACGTCACATCATAAAATGAGCTGAAATATAAAACAGGCTGTAATTTCGACAAATATTCAAGATTTCTGAAAAGTCCAACGATAGAATCATAGAAAAATGGCTAAAATTTCTTTCAAGTCATTCAGATCAAAGAAATAGGTCATTGAATTAAGCACCCGCCTTTTTTCGTAGATCTAAAGATTTGGAACCTATGCTGAAAATCAAATTTGATGAGCGAAAACACTGCACCCACATCCACATTGTAGTGGTTGAACTGGTCGAGAAGAGAAGATTTACTTTAGTTGCATCTATTAGCTATCTATTAGTCTATGTGTAATTATAAGACACGGAACGCACGTCATTTCATGTCTTGTTAAAAATAATACATGGATAAAACAATGGTGAACAGCATGTCAGTTATCAATGCACCTTGATGGTTAGCCTTCTTTGTGGCGCTGTATTGGATTGGTCAAGATCAAGGATGCAAAACAAAACGAAATGATTATCATCTGAGAAACTGTCCAGAAAATCTAATTTGCAAGTACTTTCAACGAGATATTCGATTTAAGCATGATCTTCGTATATCATGCGTTAAAATATTCGAGGGCTTCCTCACTGCAATACGTTGGGGCTCCTGCGCTGTGGCTAAGCAATGTTCATTGCGCAAGTGCGCTTTGATTTCAATGAGATATGTTTAGATACTTTTGCTCTTTGCTAATGTAAGCTTCAAAGTTAGCTGACGGAGATGAGTAGTTAACTCAAGAGCAGCATTTGCGTATATAAAATAAGCCTGCTGTTTTTGATGATTTTGACACGTCAATGAATACTGCATAGCAAGAGACACAATAGTATGCGTAGATGTTTCCTTTGTCCTATCTTAGATAATCTCTGCTGAGCACCGTCGACTAACATCATCTTGCACACAAACCCCGTAAGTCTCCAGCGTGCATTTACAATCCAACACAATCAACAATGGCAAAACAAACTATGTAAAATCTAAGAAAAATTTTGGTGTTTAAAGATTCTTGACTAATATTAAAGACACGTTCAATATTTTACATCGTACAAATTTGTAGGCATAACCTTGAGATTGTGCGCAGTTCAGCCAGTAACCAAGCAGCTTTCCACATTGGCTAAAGTAATATGAAGGAGCAGTGAGGAGGGAGCATTTTGTGAACACAAAGAAACTGATATAGGGAAGGCTCAGCTCTAGGCATGGGTGAGAGAAAACTAAATTTTCATTCTTTAATAAACTGTAAAAACCAGTCATACCTTTCTCTGTCGCTGTTTCTGTCTGCCTTTCCTTCTTGCAGTCTCAGCTCAATTCAAACCATGGCAAGACATAGCCTAATTTCGTCTCTGCAAAAGCGAGGCTGCCCTCGTTTGCAGTTTGCACAAGACTGCAAAGGGAACAGCCTCGCCTTTACAGACAAAAAAATAGGCCATTTTTGTCATTGTTTCACCATGATTTGAGTCGAACTGAGACTGCAAGAAGGAAAGACGGACAGAAACGATGAAAAAACACAGGCATGATTTGTTTATACATTTCATTAAAGAACAAAGATCTTGTTTCCTCTCACCCATGCTACGTGCAGTACGTGTACGTCGCTTTGAAATTGAACAGGTTTACTCTTGATTGATTGATTGATTGATTGATTGATTGATTGATTGATTGATTATTTGTTTAATTGACTAATTGACTGATTGATTGATTGCTGGAGTGTGACATTTGGCTGTTTAAAATTCCACCCCTTTGAAAAATTCCACAGATCTCAAATCACGCTCGAAGCAGAGCTCCACACGAAGCCCAAATCCGTGAAGTAGTCCTGGTGCTATGAATTTTCAAAGTGAGAACTTTTTTCTGGCACACCTGGTATTGTAGAAGGAAGTTTGAAACGTAGATGAACGCTGTATAGGAGCTAACTGTTCAGCCGCGCAGGAGCCATTTGAATTTTATTCCCAATAATATCGAGGTAATAAACCTTAACTGCTTAGCTAAAAACACGGTAAATTATAGCCCATGCATCAGCCCGTGATTTTAAATGGTATTCCAGGGTAATATTCTCTCTGCTGGGCTGCTATGTTTTGATTTAAGATGAAAAACTGACGATAATTCTAGATGGTTCTGGAAAGTTTCCTTTGAATTTTCAGAACATCCTATAATCAAATCACCCAAAGTTGTCTCGATTCTACCCAGCAACAAATGGCAAGTAATGCTCCTTCACATCCCCGCCAATATAAGAAAAGCAGCAGGATTGCTGGCAATTTGTAATCAAAATGGTGCCAAGCGCTTCACTACTCGAATGTCAACAAACACGCCTCCGCTGTCTATATCTTGTTTCACCCAACTACCAGGGGCTCGTCATCTGAGAAACGATTGATCATTGGCGCATCTTCTCCTGAAGACAAGAGAGATTATGATATGCGTCAATCAAGATGATAGTAATACCTGGAGTTTGATTGATTGATTGATTGATTGATTGATTGATATCTTTGACCGGGTTTTCAAATGTGCATTCAAACATTCTAGATTAGTTCTTCAATATTCTAGATTAGTTCTTCACAGGACACACGTTGATAACAGCAATGTTGTAATTGTTGAAGTGTTTATCCCGTATGAATATTCGTTTTATTATTATTACAGGCTCAACAGTACTGTGCTGACGAAATATAAACTTTTACTGAAATAAAATTGAAATCAGTGACATTTTGAGTACGCATGCCTTTCTACGAAATCTTGGACAAAGCCAACATGCACTTAAAAATTCTATAAAGTCAGAAACTATAGTGTTCTTTACGAATTAGCAACATACAAAGCTTTAAAAGCACCGACGAAGTAGGAAGAGGTTACAATCTTTTGCCAGATATCAATCCAAGCTTGAAAAGTTAGTCAAACTTTATGAAGATTTTACTCCTGAAAAGTAGCGCCGAATATTCTCATTCACTTGACAGTATGATTCCTCCAGGGGGTGAGAGAGTAACCTTACCAGGATGATAATAAAATGTGCACAAATGTTGAACAACGGAACCTACTGAAATGGTATCATAAATGCCACCTCTTCCAAGACAATATGATTCCTTCAAGAGGGGAGGGGGATGAAAAAAGAACTCACCTGGGTGAAAAGATACAGCTACGTCATCGTCTTCCTCATCTGCTCTGTTGTAGCCTCGATTTGCAAATGCCATAAAACTTCGTTGCAGACTTCTATACTTTACAAACATGACAACTAACGCAACAACGAGCACGAGGACGACTAATGCAACAGGGATGGCCCAGACGAGGGTCTTCTTTGATTTGCTCTTACCACCTGTTCGCGGCTGTACTTTAGGTTTTTCAGCACCTGTTAAAAATACATGTAAAATAACTATTGCAAGAAAATCGAATGCATCGAAAGGTGATTCATCTCAACCAACTCAAAGCGATGTAAATCACAAAGGGGATCCCTGCTCGTTAACACAACTCTTTCCTAACAATTTCACTACCCCTGGTAATACCACGTGTACCTGTAACTTTGGAAAAGCCAAAATGCTGAAGGGGCTTGGTCAAAGATTTCATTAGTTTGCAAGACTCTCATACAAGGTCCTTCGATGAAAACGTCTTTGAAATACTACATCAAGTAACCGATATGAATAAGGAAAGTTTTATGGTCTAAGGGACGCTATTGGCAACACGGAAAATTTATTTCAGGTCGATTAGGTGGCTACGAACGACGTTACTGTCCACCAAGCACCCCCACAATTTTATGACTCACCCAGTAGGGGAAATTTTGTTTACAGAAAATCTGTAACTTCGTAATTCGTGAGAAAAGGTATCAAAAACTGAATCAAAATCATAAAAAATCTCCTTAATGAAATAAATTTCATTTCTCGACGGAGTTACCAATCAAATCTAGAGAGCAGGAACAGCGTATATGGTCTAATACTGTTGCAGACATCACTTTTTAAGCCTTCAGGGAGACGACATTCTTGCTTTCAATTTGATTTCACTTTCATGCACTTTGAAAACGGAACTCATACCTGTATTAAACCCGAGAGGGTCAGAGCTGATTTTCTTCGTGTGATCTGAAGTAAACCATATTTGAACCTGTTAAAGTAAGTTAATCAAAGTGAGATCAAGGTTACCAATAATAAAATTCATTTTATTCGATAAGAGATCTAAATGATAATTCAGCCTTAATATGATTTGGACTCGGTGGGGGGGGGGGGGGGGTACTTAGTACATCTGTCCGATGAGCAATTTTTCTGCGGCCGGTTTGTCAAACCATATCAAAAGGGGAAAGTTGAAAGATCGGGGAAAGATCGGTTTGTTATTTTGTCCAATTTTGTGGTTTTAGGTATATTTTTGACCGATTTTTTCTATAATCGGACATCATTTGAACGGAAAAATTCTGGAGCCGGGTTGAAAAAACTTTTGCCGCCGACACATCCCCGTACAATCTTAGGTCAAGTATCCCCTCCCCCGAAATTTAAATATCATATGCTAGGCTATTTCATAAAACTACACACAGAAATCTGTCGAAATTTCTCTGAAATTTACAACAAAGATAGCAAGGTGTTTGTATAGCCTTTCAGCTCCGAACACATAAGCACTGCTTCTCACCGTTCCTGGAAAGCATCTTCAGATGCTATGATTTTCACAAACAAATAAATTTAGACACAAACAATCAAAGAAGCTGGCAAACTGTTAGCATCTACCATGCAAGCAAAGCCTCACAACTAAACCTACTATGAGCGATAGGAAACATTTGGATTGGACTTTAGAAAATGCTGTGGCCATAGATTGCGGGTTTTAAGATTGAATTAGCAGCGATGTTTTCACAGCGGCTACCCGTTATTAGCCGCTCGAAAACCTGACCCGGCGGACACTTCTACGCGTTTAGACTAGCCCGAGGATGGACAGCTTTGCAGTTGCCGGGTCAATCGTCAAGTGTGGACCAAATAGCAGATCGTGGCTAATCAAATCTGCAACATGAACATGCGACCAAAAAGTTTCCAAAGTGCAGTTCAAATGTTTCCAATTGCTAATGAACTTACAGAGCAAGTATACTTTGAGTTTGGATGCAAATCAGTAAGCTCTACTGGCGGTCCCCTAACACCTTTCGTGAAGTTTCCACTATGTCCTTTTGCATCAGTGTATTGACAAGTGATCTGTAGAACAAATAAACAGAAATATACAGATGGATATAAACAAAGCGATTACTGCAGCCAAGGCCCAGTTTGTACGTTACTATTTTCGTTTTTGTTCGGTAGACGAGATAGGCTGTGTCCGAAGAAAGTTATGTGTTCCCCGTGCTATGGGTTAAAGCACATGTGCAGTAGCGTTTTTGGATCGGAGCTCTGAGCACTCAGACCCCAAAATGATACCGCGCATGAGCTTTAACCAACTGCACGGAGGGACACGTAGGTTCCTCTGACAAAGCTTATCTCATCTCCCAACAAGTTTCATATCGGATTGGCCCCCTGTTTACACGAGAACGCACCAATTCGATATGCTACATCCCGTTTTGCGTTTTGAAATGTAAACGTTCTGAACATGGCATGAAACCAATCCGATATCGTGTAAACGGTCGAATCCAGTGTTAACTCAATACGGAACCTCATCATCGATTCTACAAGCCTCCCATACATTTGGGGCGCTGCGCAGAAAGCGCAGTAGGTGCAAAGGGCATACAATGAAACTACTGTAAAGTGCAAGGTGAAACGGTGTCGTGTAAACAAAACCCCGATCCGATATGAAATAAAAACGATATCGTGTTAAAGGGTCCTAATTCTAAGGCTAAAAAACCTGGCAACACTCACAAAGTCGGCTAAGGTCTGTTTTCATACAAGTGTCAGGTAAGCAATATCTTGACAAAATTTCTTTTAAATTCTTGAACATATCAAATGTTCAAATTTTTACAAAAATTGTATACCACACCTACAAAAACTGTTTATTCAATATAAAAGCTTGCAATGACGAATTAACTAAGACACTGACTACAATATTTATAGCACTACAAGGACGATACCATGAGGAGCAAAATATCAGGACTATTCCCCGGTATTTCATATGAATCTGAAATACAATTAATCATACAATTACAGAAAGCTACTTAGTTAACAAAAAAGACATTATAAATAAACAAGGAAGAAAATATTAAGGGGAGAGGCGAATCACATATTTTCATTACCACCTTATCAAAAACTTTCGGAGGCCTGGATAGCCTCCAGCGATGCTGTGAGAAACTTTCACATTTAAATCAAACGATAACTTTTCATGGCCGTAGAGGATGATTTTAGCAGGTTTTTAGTTGAAAGACTTCTCAAATTATGCGGCAATAATATTGCATTTACAACGTTGAGAAGATCATGTCTATTTGATTTGCTTCTAAACCTACGAATGATTTAAACAAATGAAAAACCACCAATTCATGAATAATCAAGATACAAAAAGGGCCATAGCAGGATTACAGCAACCTTCAGTCCCCTTCAAGACATTTAACTCAAAGAAAGCCATGATCGAGTTTACACCAACTTTCTTTGAAAATTTGGAACCCAGGACCGAAACCAATGGGGGGCGAGCGCCCTCGCCAGGAGACCATTTGTAGGAAAATTTTGGTATCTGATCGGAATATTTGTGATTTAGATGACTAGTTTTGGAGAATTTTGAGAAGAAATAGCGCATGAAAACATGAATTCATTAGTGTTAAAACTTAAATTCCAACAGAAATTATTGAATTTAAGGCATGTTTTTGACTGATGTTCACTAACTGTGTTTATTTCAAGGTTGGATTTCGAAATGTGGCCAAACTTTAGTTACTGTGTAGTTAGATCGGTCATATAATGCAAAAATTTAATGTATGTTCGTACAACTATTGTTGTTGCTGTTTTTGTTGATGGTTTTATCGTCGGAGAATTTTGGATTTTCGCCGTAGGCAGTCAAGGCTGATATCAGCCCCATTGGAACCTATCCATTACGTCACTCACCCGTCTCAATCCTGGTTTACAGTAGCTGCCCTCTGTCCAAGTGAAAAACCCAGAACGTGGATTTAACGCTGGCTCAAAGCCAAACTTGCTTGGTTTGAGAAGCTCTAGGAAGAGAAAATTTTGCACAATGATCGTGTAAAGTTACACCCGGAACGATTTTCACGATCAAATCCTTTATAAATTGTCAAATTTGTTATGGCCATAAAATTGACACCAAAAACTCTAGGAATATAAAAATATGTCTTTTCATGTCTATTCATTAGCCCTTTAACGCCCGGCTAAAATAAAGCTGAAGAGGAACACCTTATGTAGATTATCGTTTTCAAGGGGGTATCATAATCAGTGATTCAGTAAGCAGTAGATAAATGAAATGTGCATAACCTTTCAAATCAGTCACAATTCCAAATGCTTTACCCCCTGAAAAATTTGCAGTTCTCAATGAATAGTGTTGGGCCATATGGCCCTTCCGGGGGTGAAAGAGTTAAGAGTGTGCTTGACTGGTACCAACTCCGAAAATGGTAGACTTGGAAAACTCGGAATTCGTGTTTGAAACGATTTCCTAGCACATTCTGTTTTGATGCATCGAAGCGTTATCTAACATTTGTTGTTCCTTGTTTGTGCCTTTTGCTGCTGTTTCTCAAAATACCCTTGAAAGTTCTCACAAATATAATTCTCTAAACATTTACGCACGAGTATATATGCCCTGGTCCTTTTGGCACTGGTAACTGATTGAATTTCTTTCTCAGAAGTTACAACAAAATCTTACACATACTTTCATTAGCTTCTGTGACAACACTCGTAACACTGTAAAGCCAGTCGGTGGGTGGTAAATTCTTCATCTTAACACCAAGTGCTATTTTGTAGTTAGTGCATCCGCGAAGACCAGTTAGTTTGTGTAGATACGATCCAGTTGGTATACTTGGCTCTAAAGAACCTCTATGGTTATCGCTCCTGGGAATAAAAATTGCTGGATGGATTGAGGTAGCCCTAATGTCATCACATCAAGTCAGCATTTCAAGACAATTAGTTCTCTAGGAAATACATAAGAAAGGCCAGAAGATAAGTATTCGTGTAGCAACGGGAACAGTGTATACACATTTATTATACATCGTTCCCTTACAACCAGAGTAAGACTTCCAGACACAAAGCAAAATCTGCAGCTTCTTTTTGGGGTCAAGGAAAGCTGGCTTTCTCCTGCAGTAAAGGGAACGGTGTGTACACATTTGGTAGAATACGTTCCTGTTAAGCCTTATCCCCACTCCCCACACAGTGGCATTCTGCGAGCGCGCAAAATTTTACACAATAAAAAGTCGCTTAGTCATAACCTTCTTTTAAATTCAAACCATATGCTCGTGAGCATTTTCTCCATGGAAATTAAGGCTTTACTGCGTGAGTAAGAATTCAACCCAAAAAATAACAAATTGTAACTTCCTTTGTAGGTTCAAGGGAAAAGTAACTTTCTTGTATAGTAACGGGAACGGATTATACTCACTTAGCATACATCTTTCCTGTTACTGTGTGAGTAAGGATTCTACCCATCAAGCAAAATGTGCCACCTCTTTTTGAGGTCAAGGGAAAATCCTTCTCGTGCAGTAACGGCAACGGTTAATGGGCATTTAGTAAGAGGTGAAGCCAATACCATGGGTACCAAGAGCATGGGGTCAAGTGAGAATGGCGCTGTTACTTGAAAACTTGACCCCGTTAGGCATGATAGGCAAAAGAATAATAGGCATGTTCCTTGAAACCTCTTTGGGCATGAACTGTCCCAATCTCGTCAATTGCTATAGTTCAAAACCCCTAAAATCAATTACTAAATTTAAAGGCAATCTGTCTCACTCATAATTGGTTGGGATTGTAGAAAGGGATTAAATATTTGTATAGCAGGATTATCAGAAAAGAATTGGAAACAGGTTGTTTTGCGAATTGAACTGAATTTTTATCATTTGATTAATTCAAAGAGTCTGGGTTCTAGCTCCTTCCCTTTGTCTAAGCTTTGTTCTCTAAACCAATCACCTGCCTGAAAGAGCTCCTTTAATCCAGAATTAGCTATCTGAAACATTTTGTCTTCAAGTACAAAGGGGGGGGGGGCAAGAGGAGCCATTGCTGACGGGGGCCTTTCCGGCTCCTGCTCAGTAGCCCATACCAGTCCACCCTGTAAATAACGGCTATAAGCAACAAAAAATGGCTCTTTGGCACAAACTGGAAAAGCTGAATGAAAAGAGGTTACTCGTACTTATAAATAATGCTGTATCCAGCAACATTTTTCAAAGTCTTTAATGTTTTCCATTGCAGCAAGACATAACTTGGCTTTGTCACAGCTATAAGTCCATTTGCTCTAACAGCAGAGGCTAAAATGAAAAACAATCCTTGAAGGAAAAATGCGTGGAAATGCTTATTAAAGGGATTGTTCGTGGATTTCATTCCACCCAATCTACCATCCACCTTTTCAAGATAAGAAGTGCAAAAGCAAAAATCTTCTGTTGCTTCAGATTTCATGCATTCTAGGGGATAAAAACTTGTTCTGTGTACAGAGTTTAGCAAATGAGACAAATTTTCATATTCATTATTATCTTCAATTCGAAATCATAGTGATTATAAGGATCTAAAGTCATGAGGGCTTAGACCGTGAAACCATAGCCTTTCGGTGAAATCAAAGTTGGGACAAATTTTTAAATCAAAGTTTGGTGAAATCAAAGTTTGGAAAGATTTCACAGACAAAGCCCTTATGAATGCAAATTCTTCATATCACCATAATTTCAAAATAAAGATACGTATGACAATGGAAATTTGTCTCACCAAAAAACTTTCCTTTGTACGCAGAACAAGGTTTTGGTCTCAAAAATGCAAAATCTCAAACGACAAAATATTTCCGCTTTCGCTGACCTCATCTTGAAAAGGTTGATTAAAGTGTAACGATTAAAACACACAAGGAAAAGTGTGGCCACATCTAGAAGCCCCATCTGGAGCTGCTGGGACGTCCTGCTAACTTGAGCGACATGGGAAATTATATTCAAGCAGCATACAATAGACCCCTTTCGCAATGACGTCAGTTCTTTGAAATATTTCCAGGAACATCCCTTGCCTCCATTTTATGAAGGTCGAAATCTCAAAAGCGTGCATTGCTCTCAGCAACGCATGAAATTTTTTGGACGTGTAGTTGCAACTTAATGATACGATGTAGATTTCTCGCTGCACAGGGAATCACATCTTTTGCTTCGAATTGAATGTTATTGTGAAATGGGTCTATTAGGCAACATCCACAAACAGGCCGCCGGTTGATCAAGATCCTTGAAAGGAAAATCTGGGGACGCAATAATCAAAGTTATAAACAAGGTTTTTCTACTCATGAATAAGATTCAAAGTTCTTTTCTAGTCCTAGCTCTTGACTTTTCTTCGACCAGATGTGGAAAGTTAGGCCAAAACGGACTAAATCTTGGCGCCATTTTCAAATTTTCTACAGCAACATCATGATTTAAAAGGAAACAAGAGATATTGCTATCTGAAGATTTGCGTTCTATCAGGTTATCGTTTACGATAAAGGAGGCATATAGAAGGAGTCATGAATGCTATTTTGCGAGAATATTTTACTCACATTAACAATTGGCAGCGTAGATATTTGTCACATACTGCCGAGTTGCACAGAAAGTGAACGTTTAGAATGCAAAGTGAAGTGATGATGAATCTTTGGGCAAAAAGTTAATTTAAGACGGGCCATTAAAGCATATCAGTAAATTTATCGTTACTCTTTGTGCCATCGTTAAGTAAATTTATTGCCGAGATTGGGTTAAGGACATATGCCTGCAATGGATTCAAAAGGGAGTACTGAATTTGGATCTTATTGTTCCTTTATTCCATGCCTCGTGACCCTGTTGGGGACACAGTGGGCACAGATACGGAAGTCAAGGGAAAATCGAACTCTTAGCCCATTCTTAGAGAATTCAAATTTCATCAAAATTTCTGCAAACTAAATAGATTCTATGGACTCTTTTTTGAAAGGCGCGCCCATATGTCTTTCCAATATCTCATCCTGAAACGTCCAGGAGGAACAGGCTAACTTTCAGTGCAGAAGAATCCATGCCCATGTTTGGGATCTGAAATCCTTCATTAAATCAATATTTGGGGGCTTTGAATAATGGCATAACCAGGTAAAGGGTACCATGACTATGGGGGTACTGAGTATATTTGGGTATCGGAAGAAGGTAGTCTCTCTACACCTGGTTGTTAAGACGTGTCAAAAGGGTGTATTGTGTTAGAACTGGTTATTACTCTGTCCAAGTTTTTTTCTGTTTCTGAGTATAAATTCCACGGATGTTTCCAGATTCGGCAATCGTTGTGAGGGGAAAATTCTGGTGACTTGGGGCAAGTCTAATACATCCCAGAACAAATTTAGATGTAATACCTCCCCCTCCCCATTGGGGCATAAGAATAATTCATAGGTTGGGGTCCATAAATTCGAAAAATGGGAGGATCTTATCCTGGGTACCAGAGCCTCAAAAAATAAACAAATGAAGAATTTTTGAGGCTATGAAACCCAGGGTAGGAGGATCATAGTGACCCATTCGATCAGTAGAACGACCCCAGTGTTCATGTGTTTATATAGACAACAGTATCTGGGGTCTCCAAAATATTACACTCGATATTTAGGTGTCAAGAAAAGAAGTACTGGCATAACCTTTAAAATCCCTATGTTGAAAGTCAGGGAGCACCCCTTTGAGCTAAGATGAGGAGAAATTGAAAAAAAATTCTTTGTATCACTCAGAACCTGGCAACTGTAAATTGTCAAATGTGTTTCGATAGCACAGACGGTTTCTTGGACTTAAAAACCAGGATTTTCTTTCACCAATTCCAACTGTTTGAAGTCAAATTCCTCCCCTTGACTTCCTGAATACCTAATCGTGCCATTGTGAGGATAAAGGCAGAGCCAACAGTTTATTGTGTCGAGTCAATGCCGATTGAAAATGTGATTGAACGTAAACATTTAATCACGTCATTACAGTATTGTGCAGCTGAAAGAATTTGAACGTTGCTCTTGGGTCGCATGAAGGCAGCCACTCGATCTCGTAGTTCTTTGCATGATGTTTCGTCTCTTCTCCGTTTCAAAGCCAAACAAAATAATGAATGTATCAATAGAAAGAAGGAACACAAGTAGAGAGCTGCACAAACTAACTGCCTGCTTGTCATGACTCAATGAGAAAGTTCGACTGACTGCCACTACTCGACCCAAGGCCGCTCGCCATCATATGATCTGGGATATGTCACTTTGCGTGTTCAGTGTTTATCTCGATGCAGACAATCAAGCATGTTAGAAACAATGGCAATGCTTGCTGACAGCGTCACAAAACTGCGTACGCATATGAAAAAACGCATTATTTACTAGTTGTGTCTGTTTGGCATCTCGCCGTGTGCAAATTGAGCATAAGCCAGCATACTATTGTTTACTTATTGTTTACTTTCATCGATGTTCGCCTATCCGCGCTATAGTCCGAGTTTGTTTTGGAACCGAATTTAAAGATTTGCGTGCCCTTGGCAACGCAAATCAAATAGAAATAAAAATCTGTCGGATGAACATTAGATAATTGGAAACATGATACTCACAACAAACTGTTTTATTTTGATCTGAAGAATCTGCACAATCATAACCACCATCGCATCTCTTTCCTGCTGGTAAGCAAAGCTCGCCATCTGAGCAATTGAAACCGAAGGGAAATTCATCACAGCGGAATGGTGATTTCGTGGCTGCAAAATAAAACATACTTATTTTTCTATACATCTACATTCAGTTACTGTGTAGACGGACAAGGACAGATTTTTTAATCTATCAGATTTTATCTATCAGATTCAGATTTAATCTAATTTAATCTGACACCTCAGTTCAAAGCGATTAGCGACTGCATAAAGGAAATTCTCTTGACAACTGGATCAAAATAAACAAGACCGTGAAAGTTGCCACGAAACCGGTAGGGCAAACTCTCGCCTTGTGCAAGCGAAATGTGTTTTTTAAGAGGAGTAATGTGCTTAAAACGAAGATAGGTAAATCTAAAGATCTGTCTCACAGAATTTGTTTATTTGATTCACGAGCTGTATGGCAGTAGTTTCATTTCAGCCCTAGATACGTAAAAATCATAATGCCTTCTGCTCGGTTCCTGAATCACAAAACGAAATCCGCGAGACAAAAGCTTTAGATTTACGATTCTTCTTTCGTAATAAGCCCATAACTAGACTTAAAAAAGACTTTTCGCTTGCACAAGGCGAGAGTTTGCCCCACTGGTTTCGAGACAATCTTCGCGGTCGTGTTTGTTTTGATGTACCGGTTGAGAGAATCTCCTTTGTTTACAATCACCAATCACTTTAAATGGAGGTCTCAATAAAGCAACTGTTGCTGTTGTGTTACAAAATCTGTCCTTGTTTTGTATAGGCGAAGAAGTGGAGGAATCTGTACAGGCTGTGCCAAAGGAATTGTGTCTCGTTTGTGTGGCTGCGTTGGCCTTGATTATCTTTGCTTTTACAAACTTAGATAGGCCAGGCTTCAACAAAGATTTTGGCCCAATTCACATTTGGTCTTTTGATTAGTTGGAGTTGTGCAGAAAGACCCAAACGACAAAGGATTCACGCAATGAGTCTTTATTTTGGGTCTTTCTGCGCGACCTTAACGATCCAAACGACCAATTATGAACCAGGCTCAAATATAAAAAATGTGCTTGCCTAAAAAAACAGCATTTCTATCCTTCTCTAGCAATGTCAAAATAAAAGACCCTGTGCTCCCTGTGATTCTTTCTTGTCTGACAATGAATTTCATTCTGTATGAAAAAGATTATGGCCTAGCAATCGCAAAGTTGTGCATTGCCGTGTCAACTTTCCAATGAACATTACGTAGTTATCGGTTTGAACTCAAACAAAAGACATCCCCAAAAGTAATTGAAGGATTAGGGAAGCTGTCCTCCTGAGAGCTACTCATTTCCCCATATTCTGTGGTCGAAGTGCGTTGTTTACAGTAACTGTGATGCTTTGCTGGTTTGTGCGCATGCAAAGGATCTTGGGGAGCACAGGGTCCTTCACTAAAGTTTCAAAGAAAGGGCGAAAGAAGATGCTGGAGGTACGCACAGACAAGACAAGACATTTGTAAGGACTTTCTATGTACGTAATCCAAAAATACATATATCGAATGATACTTACGACAGTTCAATTCATCAGACTTATCAGGACAGTCTGGCTTCCCATTACATCGTGCGCTTGAAGGAATGCATTTTGGGAAAGTTGCACACTGGAATTCTCCAGGACATGAGAATGGCGGAGGAGCTAAACGGAAATAAATATGATAATATTCTTTGATTCAATTTTCTGTATAAAATTGCTTTCATACCGTGCAGCAACATCTAATTGAGGATCACCCAAACTAAAGCCTGGTTTTCATCGAATCATAATTCATCGCCGATCATTGTCTTGGAGTATCGCAGATCATCACCGATGCTGTGAGACAATGATCGGCGATGAATTACGGTTTGATGAAAACCAGGCTTAACCCTTACTCTAACCCCAAACCAAAACAAACCCCTACCCCTGAATTACCAGACGACGACGGGACGACAGGAACTCATCGCCGATTCACATTTTTTGCCGTTTTTACAGCACTAGGGGAAAAAGGTCCTCAGTGTAGTGACAACAACAACAATTCAGCTCAGCGGTAGAAGCGTAACGTAAGGGTCCTTACGGAGTGAGGATCACGATGCAATTTCTTAGAGGTGGGACTTTAGTGTAGCTATCAAATAGCTGCAAATAATCATCGCCAACTAACCTTCAGTCAAACCAAATACAGTTAAAACATAAAGAAAAAACACAATGTCGTCCCCAAAGTGAGTTCATTGTTCTACCTTTACTATGGGACATTACAGCCCATTTTGCGACTTGCTTGGGTATTTGCACACAATAGAAGACATAAATCATTTCTCGAAAACTCTCTACTTATTCGAATCCCAACAATCACCAAGCAACAACAATCGCAATGTTTGGTATCGAGGTTGCATAATCAGCGTTGCCTAGCAAACTGCAAATCCATAATGGCTGCTAATGCACCCAATTTTTGCGTATTTGATCGAAATGTTCTAGGGTGTTTAGTTGGCTTCGTGATCAGCCTATGACGTAAGAACACTCTGGGAACGGGGTTGAGAAAAGCAAGAGGCCTTACTTGAACACCCAATTTCATCTGAACCCTTTGGGCAATCAAACACACCATTGCACTTCATATAACTTGGAATGCAGCTACCATCTAAGCATCTGAATCCCCAGCATCTTGTATCTGGTAGTAGCGTGGAATAGGGCGTCACTGCTCTCTTGGTCGTGGGGCCTAAAAGAGGATAGACGTCGAATTATTAGAAAAAATTGCAGTTTCAGTTTAATTGACAAATATACCCAAGTAAATCTCAGGATACAATACGCAGAGGTTAATTTACAGAGCTTAATTTGAAACATATAGACCACAAAATTTGAAGTAAAATTATCATTGATTAACTCTCGGAAAAGACACCCCCGCCCCAAGTAACTGTCGTATTTTTGGACATTTTTGGGACATTAGAACCCAACCAGTCTCGTTTCATGTTTGTCAATTGTGCACAACGTCTGTTGTCTTGTTGTTGTTCTGTGTGTAATTTCACTCGCATGGTTGCAATCAAGATTCGAAGCACGAAGACGGACATTCTTAACTCGTTATCGAAAGACACTCTTAACTCGTTGGATCGTTGAACTGAACTATTACTATCGAATAAATCATTTGCACATCGAAGTGGTCAAAGATATTGTACATAAAGAATTCGTAGATACTCTGCATCATTCTCAGGTGACCACGTTTCATTGTTCACGTATAGTTAGAAGTTTATTCTCGCAATTAACTGTGAAAGATCGTCGAAACGAATATATTTCTTGGTTGTCCTCTTAGGGCAAAACATACAGTCCTCAATCTATTCAAAACGCATGAAAGTGATCCTGTTTGAATAATCAATTTTTTCTATAGTAACGATTCCGCTGAAACGATGCCCCGCCAAGGTAGTGGGATGGATGAGTCATCAAGAAAAGTTTGTTTCCAACTAAAATTTTGAATTTAAACACTTCAATGTTTTTGTTTCCCGCTGAAATTTATGCTTCCCCATTAAAAATGATACAAATTCCATCAAAGACAATAGCAAAAATGTCAATTTTTTGCGCTGAAAATGTAAAATTTCATAATTTCTCCGCTGTATTGTTAATGCCTGGCGGGCTCCTTACAGGGGAACCTGATAAGTGTCCCGAGATCCGGAGAAACTTCATGCCATAGCAAGCAATGTTTCTACTTAGAACGGGAGTCATATTTCTGTCTTCTTTCTCAAACTTTTCCAGATTTGGAAGCACCATCCAAGCCTCTTTTCTGACAACTAAAATGGTCTATCGTATAAATAGCTATTGTGTCTTCCTTTTAATTTGATGATTTGAAAGGAGCTTTGGCTAAAATGGACAGATTTTGTAACAGAATAGCATCCAGTTGTTTTTGATTGATACCGCAGTTCAAAGCGATCAGCGACTGCAAAGGAATGTTCCGCGAATAAAGTTTAGCATGGGAGCAAATTTTCACTTTCATATCTGTCTTCATTTGGAAATTATGGCAATTCAAAGAACTTGAATTCCTAAGAGCTCTGACCGTGGAATCAGATATTTGGACACATTTTTGTCCAATTTTGATTTCACAGTCAAAGCCCATATGGGTTTAAAATATTTATATCGCCATAATTTCGAAATGAAGACAGACATGAAAGTGAAAATTTACCTCTACACTAGATTTTGTACGTAGAACAGGATTTTGGACTAAAGAAATGCAATATCTCTAACAACAAAGACTTCCGTTTTCGTGCCTCTTACCTCGAAAAGGTGGATTCAAAACAACAAAGCGGTAAAAGTTTTCCGAAGCCATTGGAGCAACCTATCATCTTGTGCACGCTAAAGGTGGTTTTTTAAGAGAAGTCAAGAGTTTAACGAAAGGAGAAAGATCAAACTAAAGTTGTGTCTGGCAGAAGCTGAGCGGTAACTGTTACATTTACGCACTACAGGGTGTCTCAAAAATTGTTCGACGTTTGACTCTTGAACGTTTGAATATTGAAAAATTACGATACCGACAAATGGTTCTTGGGAAGAGAACTGTCCCTAAGATTTTGAAAAAATTTTAGAGACCTGGTTCGTGCAAATCGGTTGAAAATTCATTGAGTTACGAGCTTTGAAAGATCACAAATATGCGACAGCTGAAACCAGAGACCCCCAGATTACTTGTAATGCAAAAAAACTCAAAGATCGAGGTAAAGAAGGTTTTCCAGCGTCATACCTCTAGTTGATATCAGAGCAAACTAAGCAAGACTTCTAAAGTGGTTCAATCCTTAACATCATTGTCATAATTTGTTTAAGATTGCATGTATCCAAAACAGTAGTTCAAAACATAATCAATGACTGAACTTTTCCTCAAAGCATTCATGTGCTTGAAAGTTAGCTTATTGAAAACCTGTTTAAATCCCATGTGGTTTGCCCTGATGGCCTGAAACCATTGAGAAATAACGGAAATGATGGTCCATGGGACTTCTACCAAAAACCCCCTTTGGTGTCAGTTTTCGCAAAAACTTGAACTTTCAAATGCCTATAACTCCATGAATCTTTTGCCAATCTGCAAAATGCTGGCGTCAAAGATTAATTTGAAATCTAAGGAAAAGGGCTACTTGATCAAGTGCCCAGTCACAATAACTGTTTTTTTTTATCTAATCATATGTTGAACAATTTTCTTGAGACACCCTGCAAATATGCAACCATTGCGACGCCTATTGCTCCGCTACTGAGTCAAATAAACAAAAATTCCCGCAGCAGATCTTCTGATTTATTCTTCCTCTTCTGTGAAACATAGCGTCGTGAAATCTGTTTTTCTGATAATGAATCGCTTTGTCTCCTCGCAAACCTACATCTTTCTGTTACAAAATTCAACACTGCTCGTTTGACATGGGCTTTAGGGCCTCTATAATCATACTTACACATGTATTCATCGGAGTTATCGCCACAGTCATCAAATCCATTGCATAGCTCTTTTCGAGGTATACATTTGCGTCTGTATCTGCACTTGAATTTGTCGCTTGAGCAAGTCAAAGCTGAAAATCATTACAAAAGAGATTATTGGGTGGGTGACAAAAACGTGGGGTTTCTAGCGGACCATAACGTCGCTTGTAGCCACCCGATAGTCATAAACTAGATTTTACGTGCAGCCAAAAGTCAAATTTAGATCATAAATGTTCTCCCGGTCACTTGATGCATTTATTAGAAATGATTTACTTCGTAAGATCCTGTGTGTGAGTCTATCAAACTGACAACAATTAATTCAGCATTCTGACCTTGCCGAGGTTACAAGCACGTGTAGTATTAGCTGGGGAGAATAACATCGTTATAAAATAGTGTTTCTCACATGAGATGCCTTGTCATAACTTGCCAGCCCAGAGAATATGTTTGAAAGACATAAAAACGTGTGCTTCTGTGTTTCTTTCAACCAAATCGCGCTGCAAGTCACAACGAGAGTTCCCTGCTCGCTGAAAAGAACCTTCCTGACTGCTTCATTCTCCCTTGATAATACTATGTGTATCTGTAACTTTGTTCAGGGTAAAATAAAAAAGAAGCCTGGTTTAAGATGTCATCAGTTTGCATGACTCCCTTACAAGGTCTTACGAAGAAAATCTGTTTAACTAATCATCAAGTGACCGATTTCAAAGGCTTGCTGAACATGACATCAAAGTCTACCAAACACAATCCGCCATGTTTTTTCTGAATCACCCGGTAAAAGATGACAACTCTACGGTGCCCTGGTGCCCCCATTCCCTGTTATCAAATGCAACGACTTTCCCTTAAACTTCAGTAATTTCCCCAGCCCACTCCCGCAGTCATATTGGGACCTCAGATAATTGATTTCGTCATAAACACGACCAAAAATTTCCTTAACTTGGGCGAAATCTTACAAAAGCTGCAGAAACAATGGCTGCGGTCACACTAGGCGGTTTATCCCGTTGTTTCCTTTTGAAACAACGGGATTATAACGCTGTTGTATGTGACCGCTCTTCCTGTTCACATACAACGCTGTTACAACGTTTCGTTCTTGGGGCAAGGGTCTTTAAAAAACCATAGTGTACAAAACAAGGGGATAAACAAGACCCTGACCTAAATTACAGCGTTGTTTAAGAAAAATTAACCAATCATGATTTACCAAGGTAATCACGTGACAATTACTTTCGCGCCAAAATAGTTAGCCACAACACTGCCAGCTTTGCAAAAGACGTGACGGGCACAGTGTGACCGGGTATCTTCGTATCGTTATAGCGCCGTACTTTCCGACGTTAAAGATGAATTTCAAGAAAGTGAAACAACTCAGATTATAACGGGATGAGATTCTAGTGTGACCGCAGCCAATACTTTGATTTCGAAAAAATGCACAAAAATAATCAGCAGAATTTGGTTTTCAAGGGGCCATCCGATCAAAACACTGATTGCAAACTAAGGCAACAAAAAAAAGAAGTTGTTAATCAAATCAAACGACAAACCCTATTTGCGACTTGTAAAATGTATGTAAACAATAAGTTGAAAATCTACAAACAAGAAGTAAGAAAAAAGTACCGGTTCCTAAGTCGCTTCGTTAAAACTACACACAGAGGCTGCCTACTTAGACACGGCTAACAGGCTATTCGATAGTTGCACCTCCGTATGGGAAACACCTCTGAATCGACCAAGTCACGTGTCAGAGCTCTTGGAAAAATGAAAAGACTATGCAGTTATCAAACGGTTACGAGGTCAATGCTTGAAAATATCTGGACCGCAGTTTGAAGCACCGAGTCAGGTCCGTGGAAATAACAAAGGTCCAAATATCTTCCCGCATGGATCGAATAACCGTTTAATAAAGGCTTTATTCTATGGCAAAAAATTTGAAAAACATTTTTTTTGCATTATTGGACTATTTACTACGTTGTTATTCTCGTTCGGGATTGTGTTTCTCTTTTCGAAGTCGAACAAATTCGCCTTCTTTCTCGCAAATGATTTCGAATTCTTCTTTAAAATTGACAGAAAGGTGTCTTCGAAGATAATCTAACCCTTGGATGTCCTATTTGGCGGCTATGGCCTAAACAAAGCAACATTTTGTTCTAATCCAGCACCGGTTCAATACAGCTTCAAAATACGGCTTTTGCAGACTGATCAAGATCCAATCAAATTGCTCCGTTCCTTATCATGATTTATTTTGAGTAGGCTAGTAGGATAACATGACTAACTATGAATATGGATAAATAACTATGTTGCATCTGATTGAGGCCAACCTAATACAATTTTTAGAATATCTAAAAGAAATTAAGAACAATTTACAATGTATATGTATAAATATAAATCACAAAGATAAAACTACTACCCTGTTAGGAACCTAACTTGCGGAATATAAGTCTTGCAGAGTCTACATTTGTATTCAGCACCTTTCCAGCATGGTTGCTGGTCAAAGAAGCCGTATTTTCAAACAACTTATAATAAGGATACTTACTGCATCCATCAGGTTCGTCTGACCCATCAAAACAATCTTGAACGCCATTACAATAAGAAGCTATTGGATAACATCGGCTATTATCTCTACAGCGTGTTTGACCAGCTTGGCAGACCAACGGTGTTGATTTCCGGGTCGGTCCTGGAGTGGTGTCTGCGGGGGAAGGACTAAAAATGAGCATACCATAAAAGATCTATTTAGCCTTCTCTCTATCACGCCCCTTCTCTATTAAGCCCCCCCCCCTTCTATCAAGTCCCTCTAAGTCAAAATCTAAATAAGCCCCCGTGACTTAAACCAAATTCCAGAGGCTTCCAAAGACTGTCCATTTTCCTAGCTCAGCAATATTGTATGTTAACTTTGATATGTTTTGGGATAAAACTGTGCCGACTTCATGTATATATTTCACTTGCATGAATAAACGGTGAAGAACTGATAAGTAATCATATACACCCTGGTCGCTAGATTTCGTGAATCACAACCACAGATTCACTTACTATATGTTGGATGTAACACTGCCCACTCCCCGATAAACATCAACGAACATTTAAATTTTCTAAAGTAAATATTGGATGAAATGTTGGTTCCGTCCGACCAAAGTTTATGAACAATGTTTGTCCATCTTGTTTTAAAAGTCTCGACTTACAATTGAAGCAATTGATTTCATCAGAGTTGTCATGGCAATCATTATCTCCATCACAGCGCCAGTTCATGAAGATACACCGTTTGTTTCGACAGACGAACTGAGTCGGTGAACATGTGATATCTGTGAATAAAACACTTGATTTCAACTTTTTTGTAACACTTGTTTTCTGGTCTCAAAGATTGTTAATGACATTGGTAGATTTTTGTGTTTTAGGAACTATTTGCTCTCGAACTACTCACCGTTTGTCGCATAGCGAATTAGGATCAACTGACGAAACTGTTGTGGGTACAGCAAAGCTGCAAACGTGCTGTCCAGTTTACAATTCTTTCAAAAATTGTACTACAGTTTTCAAAATGAAAAATTTATGAGGCAAGCTGACGACTTGATTCCACGTATTTGTTAAATATTTTACAAATTTGAAGCTTGAAGCCATAACCATCATTCAATTCGATGCAAAAGACATAGGCTCAAGTAATCATTCTATTCGTGGGATGTCTTTCAATTCGTTACTCAGGAAATGTAGCTTTAGGATGAATTGGATAAATAAGAATGCAACGAAAATCATGTTTTTGAACCTTTTTAGGACCAGAGCAGATAATGAAAAATGATATTTCAGTTCTTAATTCGACGAGACATATTCCAGCTGACAAATAGTTGAACTGATGATGACTTAGGAAAATGCAGCCTTGATATAAATAGTAGAATGAGAACGACGATGAGCAAAGACATTTTTTGGTGAAAAGACAATCCAATTACATGATGAAAGAAAACGCTTTACAGTCCAATTGAAAATATAAAGCCACATCCAGGATACTTACTTTTTATCAAGGTTATGACATGATTCGGCACGTTTCAATTCTGACTTGTGCACAATTTGCTTCGCTGAAGATGACTCTAGCCAAACTTGTTTTGACTCAGATAAACAAGTAAATAGCATAAAATATATAAGCACTTTGATGCGAAATGAAAGAAGCGAGGTTTCGAGCATACCCCGTTATCAAGCTATTAGTATTAGCTTTATCAAGCTATTAGCTATTAGTTAGTTAGTTATTTGGCTTGATAACGGGCTATGCTCGAAACGTCGCTTCTTTCAATTTGCATCAAAGTGCTTATATATTTTATGTTATTTACTTGTTTATCTTTGTATGATGGCACTACACGCAGCAAAAGATTTTTTCATTGTTTTGACTCACCCGGTAATCATACTTTGCTTGTGTTCCTAACGCTAGATTATCTTGAAACTAGGCGTGATCTTGCTCGTGAAGTCTTTTTGGGGTTCACCCGGTTGCTTATTTTATCATTATAGAATATTTATAGATGATTTTGTCTCGGCAAAAAGGTTTATTTGTAAGACAAAAGCATCAGTTGCTTTTGCTGACACCTAAATTCAGAGCAATTAGCGATTGCAGACAAAGGAATCTGCTCAACTAATAGCTCAAGACAAACAAAGCCGCGAAAGCTTCCTTGAAACCCAGGTAGCTAACTTACTTGTTGTGCATTCCAGAAATACTTTATAGGAGCTAACACTGGCATGTATCTAAGGAACGAGGATATATCTATACATTTACCATGGTCATCTTATTAGTTTGGCGTGGAAACTGATTTTGGAGGCGATTCAATCCTCGCATTTCTTGGGTGTACATACAAAACTTACAGCTCAGCTGCTGAGCCAAACAAATAAAATGCCCACTGTAAATGTTTAGGTATATCCTCCTTCCTTCGATATATACAAATATTTGCTCTTATAAACTATTCCCCGAATGCATCACAAGCCGACAAGCTACCTAGGTTTCAAGGAAACATTTGCGGCTTTGCTTGTTTGAATTACTTGTTGAGAGAATTTCCTATGTTCACGATCGCAAATCGCTTTGAATTGCGCCGTCAATCAAAAGCAAGTCATTCTTCTTTGTTACAAAGTCTGTCCTTGTCATGTGATTCAACTTACGGCATCCTATTTCATCTGATCGGTCACCACAATCGTTATCTCCATCACAATGCCATCGTTGTGGAATGCAGCGTCCACTCCTACATTTGAACTTGTCTGAACCACATGTATCATATGCTGTAGCAAACAAATGTCAAAAAATCAACACATGAAAAATCTAAATAAGGGAGGTCTACAAAACTGAGACTTCATGCTAGTGAGGAACAGCTCGCTAATTTGCAATAGCATACCTCCTGCGGGTAACTTCAACAGGCAGATGACGGGGTGTGCCATTTTGACTCGTGGAATCATTCCCTTAAATCTATAAATTTTCTACAAATGACACCCAAAATTTACGGGCTATTCAATATATATGAATATACCGTAAAATTATGATCAAAATTCCAAATTCCAACCAAGTATATGAAAATAGATCAAACTCAATTTCCTAAGGAATTATTCAGGAGAAATGGAGCCCAAACATTTATTTGTTTGTGATCTTTTCAAAAATGGCCGCCTAAAATCTATTTTCTGCCTGAAAAAGGCACCATATATGCTACTGCCCACTAGGACCATTCTAAGCCACTTTTAAAGTACCTTGTCTTTAAATTGTGGCAGTGTAGTTTTATGTGAGGAACATCTCTGATCTTGAAATGTCGTAAGTTTTGACAAATATCCCTTTGTTCAAAATATCTCAAGGGATTTCTCAAATGAGTGATTTTACTTTTTCCACTTAATGACAAATGGATAGTTATACCATTCCACTCCTCGTGGCATTGCCCTTGAAGCGACCTGATATGTTTGTAGGCAATTTAATCAGTAACGTGCCTGGTAGCTTTAGACTATGTTCACACAATGCCGGCGGTGAAAACGGTTTTGAAAACGGTGAAAATGTGACGGTAGCGAAATTTGAGCTAGCGTTCACACGGTGCCGGAACAATTTGAAAACAGTATGAAATCTGACGGTAAAACACTGATTGCAAGATTTTGATGCCAAAGAAATGTACCTACACCCTAAGAATCGATGGGTTTCTTTCCATAAGCGTCGAGAAATGTTATGCTTTCATCATTTTCTAGTGTTCACACGATGCCATTTCGAAAATGTGCTGGTTAGAGTCCCGTTTTCAAAATCCGCCGAAAAAAAATGTGCACTTTTCGTGTAACTTTCCGTCATATTTTTCACCGTTTTCAAAATTTGCCAGTATCGAGTGAGCACCATCTTAATCGAAAATAAGAAAAAGATTTGGATCTTAATTAGGTTGCAGGCAGATTATAACCAAGAAAAAAGCATAATCTGCGCAACGCAGCTCATTTTCGTATAGTGCTTGCCGAGGGGCATTTCACTTCCGAAACTTTCGTACACCTTTAGCAAAAAACCTTTTTGTTTGCAGGACAAAATCCATCCAAAATCCTATTGTTCTGAAAGAAATTTGCCCGCTTTTGGAATGAGATAAATGCCCCTCGGTGCTTGCCTTAGCATGTACTTCATAATAGAGATCACAAAGGAAACTTATTCTTTTTACAGCCAATAGCATCGCTTTTCTGGGAAACGAGGAAGCAATCATATTTGAGGATAGCTATCATTTGATAAATCTCGGGTTTTACTTTGCTGCCAAGGCAAATATCATTAACAACAATATTCTGGAATTTTAAATATCCTAGGCAGACAATGAACGGACGCTAAATAGAAAGGCTAGTCATTATCACGCTGCTAATGGTGACACATACAATACACGATGTTGAGCAGCGTTGCACAGACTAAACCTCTTCCTTTGGTATGGCTTGCACGGAATACATAAAATGGTTCGTTACTCTGAGGAATCAATTTAATGACATACCACAATCTCGCTCATCAGAAAAATCATGGCAGTCATTATCAAAATCACATCTCCAGCGACGTGGAATACAATGACCGTTGTCACACTTATATTCTCCAGAACCACAAGTGCCACCTGGGATTAGAAAATATTTCAAGTTAAGAAACAAACATCTCCGGGAAAAAGGTCTACGTGTCCCGTTTCTACATGTGGCCACAAATGCTTCTCTTTTTGGAGGAGCGAAACTATGGAATGGCCTGGACGCAAAATCAAAATTAATGAAAAATTTCAGAAAATTTAAACCCTGTCTCGGAAATTCCAGAACATAAAGGAACGGGAACCCTTTTTATTCCCGCTGATCGTTCCTGTACTTTTAACTATTGTTACTTGTACTTATTTTATTTGTACTGTAAATTTTAAGGTTTATATTTTTCTTTTTACATGGCAGTTTGGAAAGCAATTATTTACATACAATTGATGATCTGTCAAAAGCAGATAGTTCTTTTCGGCACACCCGGAATACCATTCCTTTTGTATATAACATTTTCTATCTGGCAAGAGATTTGCCATGTAAGATTTTCCAAGTGGTTTTTCATTAATTTGCCTTTGCTCTTACCTAAGTCTATTTCCTGAGGTCCGTTTGGCAGAACCTCTTCTTAAAGGCGCAGGGTCATGTAACCGTACACAAACCTGTTATCTCAATAATCTATATTGTTTCCCACACGTGGCCATAGTGTTCAGCACAGATTTTGGTGGATGGGGTGAATGCACAGGAAAGTTACTTACAGTATCTCTGCATTCGTACAATATGAGTGTTTTTTTTTGTTTCTCTACAAAGCTCAAGAGTCCGTCTTCAAAAAAGCACTATCATTTTGAGAAATATAGTTGAAGATCTCTGTGATACGGCCTATCAAAAATATTGCAAAATCGTCATTTCGAAAGAAGTTTCTTTACATTACGTGACCCTGCCCCTTTAAATATTCCTTCCCTTTACTAATCTCTGTCTCAAACATCATTCTAAAATTCTGTAATAGAACAAACCAGTGCCTTGACGGAATGTGGGAATGGCAGATCCACGAACTACAGCTAAGGGAACGGTCAGACGAATCGAGGAAATAGAATTGGGGCAAATTAACCTTGCTCATAGAAACAAATATTTTCTGAGAACTGATAAAACAGGGTGCTCTCCTGATAATGAAATGTAATGGATAGTATGAAATTTACCTGATGCTGTGCATTCTCCCTTGATCATTTTAGTTCCACTGGGACATCTGCAATGCACGTGACCATGTGCGTAAACTGTTTCCAGGTTATCAGGGCATGAACAGTTAATACCAGATGGGTTTCGTAGGCACAGATATCCACACTGGGCGGCAGAACAATTTCCAGTTCCTGAAAAAACAATTTCGAGTGCTTGTGTCTCATTGATTTTCTTGCACTGCACTGCATAGTTGTTCGAATGCAAGAGTTTGATGTGAAGTAACTTGCAGGTACACTAATTAATAGTTACTATTAGTAGTTCGAATGAATAGTTAGTAATTTATGAATATTCAATAGGAATAGTTAGTCATAAGTAAACCTTCAAGCTACTTCACATCGAATACTCGCATTCGAGCAATTATGCAGGGCAAAGCAGAAGTCAATGAGACACGACGCAGCCGTGGAGAGGTGCAACAAATTACACACACAGAAGTAAAATACCGTGTGAATAAAAAAAAAGATTACGGGTTTGGCACGCTGTGAAATGAATAGTATCAGGCCGATATTCAAAACTGAAATTTTAATCCATCAGTCAAAGGCTAACTTTAGATCACAAAATTTTGTCTGGTAATACCACTCGCCAGTTAGACCAAGAAATTAGGAAATGCTGGAAAGGGGCATGTTTGGGAATAACGATTCCAAATTCCATTCTGGTCCATAATTTACATGCTATGGAACTTAAAATTCTATTTCTGAAACTGACACTGTAAACTTCAATGCCACATAAATCATGGATCAAAATGGAATGTGGAATGCTCGATTCTCATAAAAATCCCTTTAAGGCATAATTCTAATTGCTGGGTCCTAAAGATGTGTGATTTTACCAAACAAAATTTTCTCATCGAAGTCAGCCTTTCACTGATATCGGTCATACACTTTTTGTTCTATAGCCCAGACTCGACGGGTACAATGAACAGTTTTAAGATTGTGAACTTATTATTTTTCCGCTAGTCACCTAGGCTTCCTGGGCTTGCTGTGCTGCACATAACAACAAACCAAACATTTCAAGAAATCCTAATAACTTGGCCCACTTTAGGCCCAACCAAACAACATTTGGGTCCCATAGTCTGTCGAGTATAGGGCCACAGATTTGGAACGGTCTGCCAAACGAAATAAAGTCAACAGAAAATTTAAAGAGTTTCGAGGCTTTGATAAAACAATGGAATGGTCCGATATGCAAATGTAGTGCCTGTAAATCCCTACCAGCTTAGTTTATATATATTTTAGAAAAATATTTATTTTGTTTATTGTTATTTCTTTGTAATTTCGATTTGGATTAGTCAACTTGTATGTATTTAAATAATATATTTAAATAATGTATATAAAGTTAGCTAGTGTGGAAATGGAATTAAAATAAAGTTACATACACACACACATACACACACACACTCACACACATATTTAGTGGCTTGGTCGCTTGTCTACCATTCGACAGAGAAGTATACAGAGAAACAAAGGACTCTGATAAGAATCTCTAAACGAACCTTGTTGAGATGAAGGTCCAAAGGCTTTCAGTTCCATGATTCCCCTGACGTAACTCTTAATAGTGCTTCTGTCACTTGTCACTGATTTGGAGCCTCGTTCAATCGAGCTAAGTGACCAATCATCCCAGTATAAGTAATTGTCCAAGATAGAAATGGAATATGGATGTCTGATGTTGTAAGTGTAGAGTCGCTGCAAAGAGAATGACATAGTTCAGCATGACGATAGAGAAAAATACCTGAAAATGGCTAAAATTAATTCTTTAGTGAAAAGAAAAGTAGAATTTTTACAATTTGTAAATAGACGCTGAATTCCTTTGATTTTAATATGTATTTCTTTTGGTTATTTGGTGTAAATTAGATTTATTTTATAGAACTATGTATAAAACCAACTTTATATGAATATATGCTTCAATACCGGACAAAACTCGTTGAGACAAATGAGTTTTGTGTTAAAGGACGCATTCCCACCATTAAACTATCACCTGTCACTGCTAAATATCCACTCCTCCCTTTGCAATGTTGGTAGATTGAAGAAAACACACTCCTGAACTCATCTATGACATCCCATCAGCTTCCAACATTACAATGAGGGGCAGGGGGGATTCCAACTTAAAATTTGCCCCGAAAAGCAGAGTGCCTCTTGAGTTTTTCCGGGATCGTAGCTATGCATCTGTGCAGCAAATTACCTGGGTAATATGAAAGCCCGATTAAAACTGCGTTCACACGATACCAGCACAATTTGAAAACGTTGAAAATGTGACGGACAGGTCTTCCTTTCACACGAAAATGGCACATTTCTTGCCAGTAGATTTCGAAAATGGAAAAGTAACGAGTAATATTTTGACGCCATTCATCGCTTTCACGGCAACATAGCTACATGGCCATAGATTTTCAAAATCAGTCCAGTGTACAATTTATCGTGGCCTGTTGAAAGTGGATGAAATATTTTGGCACTCTGTCACAACTGGAGAAAAAGTGTGAACTCTGCAGGGCACCCTAATTGTTGACCTTGATTGATTGATTAATTATTGATTGACTGATTGGTTGATTGATTGAATGAATGACTGATTGAATGATTAATTAACGGATGATTGATTGATTAATTGATCGATTGACTGATGGGTTGATCTGCCGCACGAACCTGTCGATTATGGCCATCAAAGTCAGCAACTTCAATCCTGTCTTTACCAGCATCTGTCCAATAAATCTTCGAGCCAGCAATGTCAACAGTCACGCCATTAGGCCATTGCATATCTGTTGAAACAATTGCTTTCCTTCCATTGCCATCCATATTTGCACGTTCAATTCGTGGAAATGTACCCCAATCTGTCCAAAACATATACCTGAAACAAACAAGAATGCCGTGCGTTTCCTTTCATGCAACCTCTGCAAAGTGGCGAACACTTGGTGGGAGAGAGGGTTAGATCGCCCCTCGCTCCACCCCCTCTCAGATGTTGGCTACAACAAATATCTATCGATCGAAAACAATAGAACTAAACGATTATTTGTACTGAGACGATAGCTTCACTCCCTAATATTTGGCGAATTGTGCGCCACTGCCTTTGTGACGGCACCATGAACTACATGGGCAAAAACACAAAGTTAACACAACGAACGGTCATACATCGGAAATAAGAAGAGGAATATCGACTTGGAATTTTCCTAGACACAATTTTAACTGCGACAAAGCCAATGTGAACCTGAAGGAACAATTTTTCGAGCGATATGCTTTTATGAAATTAAGTGAATGAAATACATTAGTAGGTTACGTAAACAGACCATATTCAAACGCGGACACTTCCTTATGAATGAAATCAAATGAAACTTTGTCCACTCCCGTTAGCATACGATGATATAAATCTGTCTGCTTCCTTGAGTTAGTCTCCCTCATACTACATAAGTTTCAGTAACCATTTTGAGTATGCAGTTTTTTTAAACTAACAAATATGTTCGCCGGTTGGTAACAGATGTGTGGTGTTCTCTCCAAGGAGTTTCAGTTAAGTGGAATAATTGCTCCAAGGCCCTCCAGGTCACGTCAATCTGCCACGCTCGGGGATCGCAATGGCACCTTCGCAACAGATGTAGAGACAGAAAGGAAATTAAATTACGACTATCTCGAAGTATGAAACGTAAATCGAATCTTTGATTCATAGTTTCCTGCAGCCCGTTATAATTTCAGAAACTCTTTTACCTTGGTTGGTTACTTTTTTGCCCAGCCGTTTTCTTTGCCTCAACGGTATATTATCTCCAAATACGTTAAAAGCTCTATTAAGCCCTCGGGGGCTTATTCAATTTTTGCACTCCAAAGGGGCTTATTGGAGAAGGAGCTTTATTCACAAGGTTCGACTAAAAGGGTACATATGATAGCTTCATCAATCTTTGCCTCGTATTTTGCGGATTCAGAATACAATTTTACGAATCAAATACATCAGTTCGACAAAATTTGATCCCAAACGATATCAAATTAAAATGCGACCATTCTGAAGCTAAATAAATTGAGAATCTTTGGTAACGTCTGAAATTTGATGTATGGGGGGGCTAGAGAGGGAGCTTATTTAAAATTTTGGCTGAGACAGGAGGGGCTTATTATAGAGGGTGGCTCTATAGAGAGAGTGGGATCTAATAGAGCTTTCACGGTAGACATACCCTCGTACAGGATGAAGAGCAATCGCTCTTGGCTGGCCAAGATTTTGTGTAAACAAGACTTTGGACATCTTCACTTCGCTATAGCCAGGCGTAGGATATGCTCTGGTAACTCCAATTTGCTTGTTTCCCGTATCACTCCAATAAATGTTTTCACCTAACCAATCATAGGCAATTGATTCAACGTGATAACGACTTTCGTTGAAGCCAATTATTTCTTCTACATATCCAGCTAATGAAGAAAAAGATATTTCAGTTTTTATTTTCAGTGTGGCATCTTATTTGCGACTGACTACAGTATGTCCCCAAAAAATTTTTTAAGCGGATGCTGCGAAGGAACTGTCGTATATGTCACGCTTCAACTCAGGCCCAGTTTACAAGATACAATTTTCATTTCATATCGGATTGGGCCTCCTGTTTACACGAGAACGCACCAATCCGAAACGCATAAAACGATTACATCGTCAGTACATGTAAGACTTTAAGCCTGACAACATGAATGTTAGCTCCCTGAAACCTGATTATAACAGAAGACTCGTCAGAAAGGCTCTAAAAAATGCCTAAGAATACTGAGATATGTGTCATACAATGGTTCAGCTGAAATCATGGGTGGCAGGAAAGTAAGTAATAGTTTTTGATATAATATATAAACAATCATACCGGTGTCTTTTATCATGGTTTCCTCCACTGGCGTTCCTTTGCATCTCTAACTCAGCTCAACTTGTTAATTCCATCTTAAATGGCCTAATTCAGTTTTGTCTGTAAAAACGAGGCTGTCCTCGTTTATTATCAATAAGTTGAGCTGAGTTAGGGATGAAAAGGAACGCCAATGGAGGAGACCATGATAAAAGACACAGGTATGATTGATTATATATCATATTCAAGAACTATTACTTATTTTCCTGCCAACCATGCTGAAATCTGGCACAAGACAAAGTAGGAAGAGTTTTGTTTGACGCTCCTTGGATAGACTTATGACGATGAGTCCCTTATATCCCTGCGGTGAACCTTGCTCAAGAGGGACCCATAATGAAAAATTGAAAAACTTGGCCCTATTTTCTTCAATCATCAATGGAATTAGGAAAGAATCACGGTCTCGAATCTCCATCCCGTGGGAGTGTTTTCAATTCTTCAATCGAATCAAACATTCTATCACATTTGCACCTTAACAATAGTAATTCACAAATCTCGCAATCTGATTGGTACGTTAGGAATTGCGAAGTTTGGGCCTAAATAGGGCCAAGTTTTTCAGAGTAATACTATGAGTCTCTATTGCCTGAAGCGCTATCATCAAGTCAAAGAGCACAGGGCAACAAGAGACTCATCGTCATCAGTCTACTCCTTGGAAGCAAGGCATATATATTTTCTACGACTGCCATTTATGATAACAGAACGCTTTGAATAAAGATTACTCAAATCCATACAAAGAACAACCATGTGTTTTTATAATAGTTTCTTTGCTGGTAATCATGTAATGTAATGTCTCAAGCAAGCTTGCCACCAAACAGTGGCGTAACGCAGTTTAGGGAACCTTAGTTCAAAAGCTAAGGGCCCCCGACCAAAAGGGGCCCCCAGCATGTTATCAAATCATCTTCAAGTTGGTGCTGTGGCCATGATAAAAGACTAAGAAGGGCCATTAGGCCTGCATGGTATATGATATGGAAACCTTAGTGAATGGATAGTGATTTTGATTTAAGTGGCAGTCGTAATCTATTCTCTGCAGTAATGTGATGTGTTCTGAGGCAAAGGATAGGGTATGTCTTAAAAATTTTGCTGATGATTTCTCCCCCAGACTCCATTATTGTCGTCTCTTCCCTACTGATTCGCCTTCGACACACTGCGTGCTTGGACAACGCATATGTTGACTGTAATCATTGCAATGTTGTCTGTCATATCATATGCTCTTGCTGCGCTGGGGGCCCCGAGCCACAAAATGCCTGAGGGCCCCGACTGTCTCCGTTACGCCACTGCCACCAAATAACCTAGTTTGAATTCTTACCATGTTTTGCTCTAATTGGTTGCAGGCTACCTTCACTTGTACTTTCACTAACCGCCTGCATTTAATAATTTCCTATTCGTAAAGGTTATGCGTAATTTTATGTTGCTTTTAATTGCCTTTAGAGTGGCCACAGGGTACATATAGTATTTCGTTCCCTGTGGCATCGTCCCTGTAGCATTGCATAGTAGTTTCTAGTTACTGTAATTAGTAACATTTGTGTAAACCTTCTAATGGAACATAAAAGAACTAAGATAAAATGATGAACAAACAGTGTACGTACATCCATTGAGCTTCAAACGCATGATTTTATCCGTTGTGATATCTGCCCAAAACAAGACCTTTCTCTTCATATCAAAATCAATGGCAAGAGCATTCTTCAATCCTTTGATCCTGAATGAATAATCTCTGTATGGTTTACTATCCAATGACAATCGATGAATCGTTGTGCGTCGAGCGTACCATAAGAATTTCGAAGGCTCTGTATTGAAAAAAAGACGATTCAAATGGCAATTTAAAGGGGCAGGGTCACGCAATGTAAACAAACTTCTTTCGAAATGACGATTTCGCTGTATTTTGATGGGGCATATCACAGTGATTTTCTACTAGTTCTCTCAACATGAAAGAGTTACTTTGGAGATGAACTCTTATATTTCGCAGAGAAACAAACGAAACACTCATATGTTGTACGATTGCAGAGATATTAGTCGATTGTTAGAAGTAACTTTCTTGTGGATTCACCCCATCCACCAAAATCTGTGCAGAACACAATGGTCACGTGTGGGCAACATTATAGATTCTGGAGACAACAGGTTTGTTTACGATTACGTGACCCTGCACCCTTAAGGGATAATATGTACTTTGACACTAGGACCACGACGAACATCTTGAGGGTCATTACAAAGAAAGACAAATCAGTATCGACAATTCCAGTTTGACACTTTGACACCATTTTCGTTACCATACAGGGCGAGACGGAAAAATGTATTAACTGTTTGAAAAATAGCACAGAAAAAGCAATGAACACAACTGGTAAAATCTCAACTCTTTCACCTCACTGAAGCTTCAACTGAATTCTCAAGATTTTCCCATAATACTGAGTGTATCATTTCCTCCCGAAATTTGGAATCAACCATACTTCCTATTTCTTGATACACCAAAAACCAATCGCCCGTGCATTATCATGCAAATTTTGACTTTTTGTGGCCCATCATTGATACAAAGTTTTCACGTGAGCCTTCTTTATACCATTCACACTTACGTAGGTATCATCAAAACGTTTACTATTGATTTATATGTATTTCATGTAACTGTTCCTTACAGCTTATTAATTTTAGTTGTCATGTAGCAGCAGTATTTTAAAACTTTACTTTAGCGGCCCGCGCTAGAGAAGCTTTGCTTTTTTGGGTCGCGTATAATACATTTGAAAAAGTCTCTACTTTGGTAGCAATTTTGGTTTTACAAATGAAATCGAATTGAAATTGAATTGCATCGAATTAAAATTGAATTGAATTGAAATTGAAATTGAATTGAAATTGAATTGAAATTGAATTGAAATTGAATTGAAATTGAATTGAAATTGAATTGAAATTGAATTGAAATTGAATTGAAATTGAATTGAAATTGAATTGAAATTGAATTGAAATTGAATCTATGGTAAATATAACGGGCCCGTAGGAAGTGGGGACGGGGGCTCGAGCTCCCAAAAATTCTGAAAACAACGGTGCTGCGTCACAAGTATTAGTTAGATGCATTGTTCTCCATTGTTTTACAAACAATTGCCACTATCTGCCACCATCTATAATCATAATTTAAAATCGCATTATATTCTTGAACTGACCCTTAAAAAGGGTAGACCACCGCACCCCCTTGTTAAGTGTTGACCAAAATAGACTCGAAACACCTAATAAAGAATCGAACTGGGGAAGTAATGGCGAATAGAGCTTCAGCATATGTTTTGTACCCTTAGTGTAACCAATATTTTGGTCTTTAATCGATGATCAAAATACTGGAGTGAGAAAAAAGATACTTTAGATTCAAAGCTCTTATTACGACGTCAGTAGGGGCCTGTTAAAACGATCCCTCCTTGCCAGGATACTTCGCCTAGGCGGGATTTCATTTCATTTCACTTCATTTTAAATTATTTATACACGGTGACCCCATCACTCAAAGACTGCTTTAAATGGGGCCGTGTTAAAAACTTACAAAATTAAAAATACACTTACCTCACAAAAGTATTGCACCACTGTAACCAAAATGGCGGCCAAAAATGTCATGTAACTCAAGCAACAAAATTTGCGTAACAAAAGCATCAGCATTTTAAGGATTTCCCTGCCGGGTGTTTTGGCGGGAAAACAATTGTCTGTCTGTTTACTTCTTATTTAACAGTAAATGAAATGTTGTTTTGTTGCTTTACTTGATAAATTAACAAAAACCTGAGGACAACATTGAACAGGATTTTGGCTGGATAACTGGAGGACTAGGCCAACACTTCATTTTACCTTAATTAAAGAGAAGATGGATAAGCAATTATTTTCAGTCCAAAAACACCCAGTAGAGAAACCTGGAAATGCTGGTACTTTATTATACAAATTTTGTTGATTGAGTTGCAAGAAACTTTAGGCAGCCATTTTGTTTTCGATGGTGCGATACTTATGTGAGGTAAGTGTATATTGCTCAAATAACTTAAGATCAAAACCTAAAATAACCTAATACAAGTATACTTAAAAAGTCAAACTAAAGGATATATGATAAAAGAAATAAAAGGAGTAAAATCAAAACTGGTGAATGGATCGAAATATTTCATTCAAAAAGTAGGCTGCAAGTGGCACTTTAGTTTGCATTTAATTGAATTAAGGATATCTCGCCTAGCTGGGACACCCCGTTCACTTTGCATTTACATGGGGATTGTCATCTTGTCCCGTCATAGCGGAATGTTTTCATCCCGTCTCGGCATGGCGGAATATCCCGCATGGCCGGGATGATTCTCTCCATGTAAATAGAAACAGGTGGGAGAGCCCGCCCGACCGGAAAGAAACTGACGTCAATACGCATGCAACAATGATCAGTCTTCTGCTGAGCGTTTGTTAGACTAACTGATGAAACTTCATAAGCGTGGATAACCTTTATTCCATCCAACCTCTGTTTCTCGTGTAAAGGCAAACAGAAAAATGTTCCGACATGGCGGGATCATGTAAACAGGCCCTGAAGCCACTCGAAGGTAGGCACATATTTTCAAACACCAAAAATAACTCCTCTGCTTACTCACCGGGTGTTGAACATAGTGTTGGAACAGCGCTATATCTCTTCTCTTGGCCTCCAGAGCATGTATCTCCCGGAATTTTCCGATATCTTTAAAAGCAATGCAAAAACACCGGGTGAGTAAAAACAGTCAGTCGTTTGGCAGACTGGAAAAAGGTATGTGGCTAGCAACCAAAACTAAAACATGTGTCTATCACTCAAAGCCTGACTTGTTTGTGAACCTTTGTTCGATACAACTCACCTCGTCGTCTTTCGGAAGGGACGTTATACTAGGGGTCCAATACCTGGATGCGGCATGCACAGTGGGCCTAAATTAGCTTTCAGTAGCTAGAAATCCTGACAAGCCTACTCTAAACAAATTAAAAACAAACCAAACATGTTGACAAACTGGAAGTATTGAGATCTGAAAGGCACCTACCCTCTGGTCTTGTTATAAAAGAAGCCCGGTCTGCAAGTGCTTGGTTCTTTGGTTGGATCATAACCATCATAAGGATCATCAAGACAGATTGTTCTCCACCATGAAAATCTCTCTTCATAACCATAGTCACTGAAGAGAAAAACGAATCATTTAGATATTTCGTAGTTTATCTTTTAACCGAACAGATGCCGCTACAATAGCGGCTCATTTACCTATGCTTTTGGAAAGGGGTTAGCCTCATTCTGATAACCTGTATACTTCAATATGGCTGAATGGTAGCTGCTCCTACTAACTTTATACTAACGAAGAAATTGAGAACGTCCTAGGCGTGATCTAGCTAGTGAAGCTTTTCTTGGATCACCCGGCATTTACAGAATCTTTTTGAAAGATTTAAAACCTATGCTATGACCATAATTACCCACCATTCGAAGTCTTCGCGTGTGCAAGGACAATTATAGGACAGAACAGGCCTATCGTAGTTTTGTCCATTGTAACATAATTCCTTTGGAGCACGTTTCTCGAACATCTGTCTCTTTCCAAGTAAACAGTCTTCTGTGTTATTGGCCGGGTCAACGACTGTCCAATTCTTGTACTGATTTTGCGAGCAAGGTTTTCCTGTGGTATAAAATTCAAAAACATTGGTATTTAGGTCTCCACAACAACTTGTGAATTTTGCCCAGAAAGCAACAAACCAGAACCTTGCAAAATCTGCTAAGGTTTGTTCTACTCCTTTCAGCTCATGTGACCATACTGTTGGGAAGCTTCAGAATTTCACTACTTTTTGTAGTCATCGCACAAGTTTTCATGGCAAGACTAAACGTTACAAATTCAAAAGATATTTTATCAAGAGACTGATCACCTAACTTGAAGTGGTGCAAACAAATTTAGTCGATCATGGCTGTCAACGGTGGTCTAATGTTGTGTTTGTTGGTTTATTACCATGAGTCCGTCATTTGCGGCTACTTTAGGGGCAGAAACTTTCGCGGGCAGAAACTTTCGCGATTTTCGCGTTCTTCGGCATTTTTTGCGAAAATTTCTGCCAAGGCATAATCTAAAATTCACGACTCGCCAAAGTTTTTTCTATCCAATTTTTTCGTTTCTTCAAGTTTTTGCTTTGCTCTTCCTTAATCACCCCGATCTTTAGTCTCGCGGGCTATAAAACATTGTAAATTGTCACCGTGACTGTGAGTAGTACTGAAAATGAATAGAAAATTATGTTTTTCCCCTCACTTTTCTTCAGTCACGAATCTTTCTGCTCCTAAAGTATTTTTAAAGAAAAAAAGGGAAAAATTGTTGATGGGGGGGGGGGGGGACAGACCTAACACATCCTTCATGTCAACTTGTACAATAAACCATGAGTGAACTCTAGTGTACGATCCAAATATGGTAAAAATTGTTGTCTTTTCGCCAGGTTCTGTCAGAAGCCCATACACTCGCACTTTCGAAGTTGAGAACTTGTAATTACGCCAAGTTTCACCATCATCCCAGGAGTACCTGTGAAAAAAATGATCTACTGATCAAATCAACGAGAGTAACGTGAGACAACGAAAGGTTCTATGCCTATTTTCGGGTAGGTGTCAGCATTGTCAAAACACCGTTGGCTAAGGCCCCGTCCACACGTATCCGGATATTTATGAAAACGCATCTTTTTTATCCGTATAAAAAAATATCCGCGTCCACACGAGGAGCGTTTTCGAAAATATCCCCATCCACACAAAGACGCTGCTGCATTCAAACTCCTCTGTTCGAGCTTTGACAAAAGAAAACAAACAATTAAAATGCCCTTGCGTGATCCCCAAAGATCCCTGCGCATGCTCTGTTACGTTGCAAATTGATGCTGTGACGTCAGCGTTTTTGAAAAGCTCCGTTTCACCCGTCCACACGACAACATGAAAACGGCGTTTTCAAAAAGATCCACTCTGGAGAGCGTTTTCGAAAAGCTTCGTTTTTGGTGACCGAAAACACTGTCTCCGTGTGGACGCTAACCCAAACGGATAAAAACAGATGCGTTTTCAAAAATATCCGGATACGTGTGGACGGGGCGTAAACCAAGTTTGTAAAATGGATACCCTTGCGTAGACTAATTTATTGGTAAATATTGCCAAAATTTTTATTCGTTTGAAAGAAAGGGTTCTAATATCCTTCTCAAATCTTCTCTGTATTTGTGGATAAACGATATTAACAACTCTTAGAGGATGCAGAACTTTTAAGATATCTCCAGATCCCATTCCTCTGTAATAAATCAGTAATCACTGGTTAGACTGGCATTAAACAAGGTCTCCCATACACTGATGACGATGAGTCTCTAGTTTCCCTGTTTGCTTCTGGGAAAAAAACCATTGTTTGCTCCCATAGACTGATGACGATGAGTCTCTGTTTGTATGTGCTCTTTGACTTGATGATGGCGCTTCAGTCAACAGAGACTCATTATATTACTCTGAAAAACCTGGTCCTATTTAGGCCCAACCTTTGAGTCCCTCTTGAGCAAAGTTTACCGCAGGGATACATGGGACTCATCGTCATAAGTCTACTCCAACTCTAAATTGATGCCTGATCTATGCAGCTGTACAGAAACCGAGGCAGTTCAAGCTAGAGCTCCGCCACAGCAGCCTCAAAAACGGGGCACAATTTTTCGGACAGCATGTACAGTACTCGGTTCTTTCGAATTAGATTCCTAATAGAATGACTATTCTCAGTTCTTAAAGATGAAAATAGATAGCCAACCAATGATTTGCGTTGTGAAAAGACGCTGTATCTAGCCTGTTCATTCATTCATTCATTCATTCATTCATTATTATTGATACACGATACCCCTTCAGTTAAAAACCTAATACAATGTGAGTGAATAATACTAAGATAAAATTAAGAAAAAAAATGGACTGTTCTTCCAGGGGGTCGTGTTTCAGTGCTTTGTTCTTGGCATTCTCAGCTCGTCAGGTGCGCTTTTAGTTCTTTTTTGAAGCGCCCTAGTGTTTGGATTTCTCTGATATTAGCTGGGATATCGTTCCAAGCTTTTAAGGCAGAGTAGTAAAATCCTTTTTTGGCATGTTCAGTTTTAAGCCTTGGGATTTGGAGATCCTTACAATTCCTTGTTTCATAATTTGAATACGCGGATCTATATTGGTACTTGTCCCAAAGGCTTTCTGGGCTTAACTTGTTCAGAATCTTATATGCCATCACAGAACGATCAAATCGAATAAGATTTTCAACACTTAGCCAATTAGATGACCATTCGTCCTTTATGCGTGCATTTTCTATTATTGCATGAGCCCTGTTATGCAGACGTTGGAGAGTATCTAATTTTGTTTTTGAGAGACTCCCCCAGATAACATCTGCATAGCGAAGATGACTTTCCACGATTGCGTGGAATACACTACACAGTTGCGATTGCGGTATGATATTTTTTAACTTTTTTAAGGCCGATAAACCACCGCAAACTTTGGACTTAACAGCTTTAAACTGTTCGTCCCATGTGAGACTTTCATCTATGATGACTCCGAGAGATTTGGATTTTGGTACCCGTTTGATTTCAGTGCCATTTAACAACAGAGCATCCGAGATTTCTAATTGCTTTATTCGACGGGGGTGACCTATTGACGGGGGTGACCTGTGTCCCAGTGACCTGTGACCTGTGACCTGTCCCCTGTGACCTGTGACCTATCGACGGGGGTGATCTGTGTCCCAGAACATCACCAAGGAGGAGAGTGATGGTCTGGAACACAGGCTAACAGTATCAAGGTTCCTTTAGAAACTAGCAACATCAGTAGTCAGTAGGAGCTGCGTAATGATTTTATTCGCAAAAGTGGTTTCATAACTTTTTCATGAATTTCGTTCCGTTAGCGTTCCTTGAATTGAGTAGCATCACAAAGCAGTATACTGGCTTTGAGGCGAATGACATGATAGGACACCAGACGAAGAAAAAGAATCAATGCTAAGAAGGCAAATTCCCCTAAAGGTCACGTTAAACAATTTGTGCCAAAAGCAATAAAGCAATTCGGCTAGTGGACAACCAGGCTATCAGTCTACAGGAAAATCTCCACAAACACAATTGCATTGATTCTGCTTCGCGAGTCAAAATGCAACGGTTACAATAGAGCAACAAGGCGTATAGACTTATGACGATGAGTCCCTTGTATCCTTGCGGTAAACCTTCCTCAACAGGGACTCATGATGAGACAGTGAAAAAGCTGACTATATTTTTTGCCTTCATTAATCTAATTATGATGGCATCACGGCTTCGAATCTCGAATCCCGTGGAAATGTTATCAATTCTTCAATCGAATCGAAAATTCTGAATCACATTTGCCGCAACCATGGTACTTCACAAATCTCACAATCTGATTGGCACTCTAGGAAGCTCAGAGTTTGGGCCTATAAAGGGTCAGGCTTTATGAGGCTCTGTTGACCGAAGCGCCATCAGCAAGTCAACGGGGCAAAGGGAAACAAGGAACTCCAGGTCGCAAGTCTACAAGGCATATAGCTTCAGATAATATTCACTTACGTTAATGTGTCAGAGATTCCGTATCTTTTGACTGCAACTATTATACCCCCATGGTCAGCAAATCTGTAAAACCAGTGACCCTTAAAGATCTGCGAATTGAAGAAGAGCATGTGTCATTAAATGGTCTTTTACAACCGGCATGCAACGCAGCCCTATTTGCAAAGTTGATCTGATTTTACGCTGCATGAAATAATCTTGCGATGGTGATCAAGTAAGCACCCTGCAGAAATATCTGAAAAGAGCATTCGATCTATTAGAATCTTCAAAGGTGATGCTTGGAATAAGAACCTCATGAGCATAAATCAACTGATGACGTTTGGCCAAGTAGTTATGACTTATAAAATTGTCAATCAGCTCTATCCTGAAGGCCTACAAAATAAGTTCATCGAAAGGTGGGTCATGCAAAAATACAACAAAAGGTGTAGGAGGGATCTACATGTGCCAAAATATCAGCCGTTCTACCTTTCGCATGCACAACGCGATAGTTTGCCTAACTGGTTCCCGGGCAGTTTTTGCGGCTTTCTTGGTGCTGAATTACTGGTTGATAGGATTTCTCCTACGTGCAGCTGCCAGTCTCTTTGAACTAAGGTGTCAATCAAAAGCATCTCCGTGTTAACTAGCCACAGCAAATTCTCAGATGAGATCAAAGAGAGGTGAATACAAATAAAACTGCGCACAAAGTAGAAATTAGCCAATGACGAAAATCAATGGAATTCATCTCATTTCTTACCTCTCTCCAAGTGACCCCAGCATCAGCCGATAGATAAACATTTGGGTACGTCTGAAGACTTGTACCAGTATTACCTGCATGATGAGAAAAAACTTGGGATTTATCGTTTAAAAACCAGACCAGAACAGAGAGCACAATACAAATCAGATTCCCGTATCCCTATGGAGAGTGTGCTATCTTAGCTTGGAAATTTTCGGAACTTTTCTGTTGCTTTCTTTAATATTAAAGTTCTGGTTAGTTAAGAATAGCTATTCTGCTGTAGCATTTTCCCCGAAATTTCCCTAATTTTCAAGCCCGTTTTGAAGAATCCTTCTCCGAAGATCTTTCCTAATTTCTGAAGGGAGTTGGCAATAGACCCCTTTCGCAATGACGTCAATTCTTTTGAAATTCTCCCTGTAACATCACTTGCCTCGATTTCATGTGCATCGAAATCTCAAAAGCGTGCATTGCTCTCAGCAAGGTATGAAATTGTTTTTTACGTGTAGTTGCAATGTAATGATATGATGTACATTTCTCGCTGTGCAGGGAATAACATCTTTTGCCTCGAATTGAATGTTATTGTGAAATGGGTCTATTTCGGCAATGCAAATATTGAAATGTAAGTATACATATGTATTTATTTGCCACTAAACAAAAAATAAAATTTACATGTTTTGAAAACTAAATTAAATACATTACAATTCTAATACAGGTTAAAAAAAAATAGTTGTAAAGGCACCCCTAACCGTTGTGGCAGATACCATTAAAACGGCCAAATCGACCTTATTTCCATAATGCTCCACTTGGAGCTGGGGACCATTATGGACTATCAAAATTAATTGATCACGTCTGCCATTTCATTTCATTTCATTTGATCTTAAATCTTTTAAACATGGTGGCCCCTTGTATTTCTCTGTCTTAGTTTGCGGTTTTAAAAACCATTATTGTGCGAAGGCGCACTAAGACAAAGAAATACAAGGGAGCTCTATTCGAACAACTTGAGAGCGCTTGGGCCTAACCACGCTCAGTTGAAGACGAAACAGAACAGAAAACAAGACAACAAAACAAGACACATGGATCATTCATTTCATTTAATCTTATTTAAGCACAACATCCATTCAGTTAAATACGATACCAAAGAAAATAAATCAAAACAAGGTAAATGAGTAATCAATCAAAACATCCGTGTCCTAACATCCTTGTTCAAACGACGTATGTTTTAACATCAGTTCAGAAGATATATGTGTAGGAGGAGGCTAAACATCATCGTTCTACCATAGTGATGCTTTAGTGTGTAATTCAAAAAACCTTTCCCGCTGAGTGGATATTCAAGTTCCAAAATGTGGCTCGCTTCTCTCGCATTCAATTTCGGCCGCAATCCACTCAGCACACTCCAGTATGTTTCTTGTGTCAATGTGCCTTTACACAAAAACTTTCCAAAAAGCCGAGTTATGGCTGATTTGGCAAAGTTTTTTATGTATCTTCCGTATCAGAGGGCCCCTGAATAGCTAAATGACTAAGAACCCCGCGCTGCCCGTTACCCCGCTAAGACACCCTGTAGGGCTTGGTTGACCAAACATCTTTGTAAATAGGCCCTTACTGAATATTATCAATTGAACATTACCTTGAGCAATGATGAGTCCAGGAGCGGATTTCTTGGAAATCATTGGTTGGAAGTTCGTATATATTCCATACGTCCCAAATTTTTGAGAAAGATGCAAAGAACAGCCACGCTGTTACGAGAAAAAGTTAACTTACATTATCATAGTAAAATACAGTCGTATGAATTCCTTTTCATTCACTTCATTTCATTTTATAAATATCAATACAGGGTAAGTATTCAACGTATAACAAATAGCTGATTTAAAAACTGCCATGTTAAAAGAAAACAAAAAATTACTATATCATGATAAATACTATGTCAAAAATTTATGAGTCCAAGGAAAAGAGAGATAATGCTGCGGATCTGGCATTTTTCAATGACAATTTGAATTTGATGAAAGTATTGGCTATCTTACTTTCTCTATTTATTTCATTCCAAAGTTTTGCTGCTCTACACGAGAAGCATTTTTGGCCACATTCGGTTCTTAGAAAAGGTACATAAAGGTCAGAGCTGGTAGTACGAAGCTGCTTCAAATTGCTTACAGGGTTTGTGCAAGATTAAAAGCTTGCATTTGCACAGAGCAGAAATTCTAAAAATATCTCATTCAAATCGAACTTGCACACAAGGTCAACAAAGGATAGTGTCACAATAAGATTTTTATTTCGCCACGAAACAATGCTGTGTCGGAGTAATTTCTTTGTTCTATTTATAGAGGAGCCTATTTACCATTGCACATTAGCTTTAAGCTGTTTTGGTACGAATGCAGTCAAACCAGTCAAACATGCCTCATTCTTGATTCTCTTTAAAGGTATTGAGTCCATATAAATAGCACTCTCATGACCAATATCAACTTCTTTTCAATCATAAAACAAAAGTTGCTATTTAATCCCTATTAAACTTAAACCAAAGAAATTCCTAAGGATAATGCAAGGATTAAGAAGTCTTTGGTCTCCACTGCTAATGACTTTAGCACTATTGTGTGATAACAAAGAGCCGTCAGCAGTTTGTCAGCAAAAATTCAGGACAGCGTTAAAGGCGCTGGGTCACGTAGCCGTAAACAAACCTGTCATCTCTATAATCTATATCGTTGTCCACACGTGGCCATTGTGTTCTACACAGATTTTGCTGGATGGGGTGAATCCACTAGAAAGTTGCTTCCAAAAATCCACCAATATCTCTGCAATCGTACAACATATGAGTGTTTCGTTTGTTTCTCGACAAAGCTCAAGAGTCCATGTTCAAAGTAGTACTGTCATTTTGAGAAACAGAGTTGAAGATCTCTGTGATACGGCCTATCAAAAATACTGCAAAATCGTCATTTCGAAAGTTTGTTTATATTATGTGACCCTGCCCCTTTAACGCTCAACTATTTATGTGGACTCAATCCCTTTAAAGACAAATGACGGATATATAGCGTCTAGTTTAAAAATAGAACAATAGATGGGCGCCTGCCATTAATTGTCCAGTTGTTTTGATAGTCTCTTCAGATCATCAAATACAATGGAGTACGATGGGCTATATTTAGATTGCCCAGGCCCCTGATTTAAGTCACCTTATATCTCCGTCATTTGCCTTTAATGTCATCCACATAAATCTATGTAATTTTCCTCCGCAGAAGCATATATGCAGGAACATTATTGCAGTGTCTAACTACCCATGATGAAAACGGTACGCTTACCGAGATATAACAGTTGGTTCGTGCCCCATTCGAATCTCGGGCTGGTGCAGTAATGTTCATCCATTCTCCACCTTTGTCAAATGACACCACTGTTTTTAGTTTTCTTTTGCCACGGGGATCGTCTGTTAGTTGTGTAGCAATGTAAATTCCATAGATGCCTTTTATTGGGTATAAGTCGATGAATGAACTGTTCAAACGGGAACTGATGAAAGAAAACAATTGAATTGAATTTGATTGAATTGATTGAATAATAAGTTTAACTGTATGATCTGACGCGGGTGCGATGACACGCGTTTCCGCTCCCACTAACTATAATACTGATATTAATAAAAATTTTATTTAAAGTTGGATAAAATACCACAGTTTAAGAATAGGCAACTAATTCAAACGAACTGTTTTCAAAAATACAAGATTTACAGTGTCAGCTAATTACAGATATTTTGATTACAATTATCTCCATTCCATGATTTGATCTTAATTTTGAACGAGGCTATAGATTGGCTGAACTTTATCTCATCAGATATCGCGTTCTAAAGAATACTGCCTATGAAGACAACTGAATTTAAGTCGTTTAAAACAGTTCCTGCATTAAGTAGCCATCATAGATCCTTCGCCCCGAGGTCATAAGTCACAACCTCCCCTATAGACAGACCCATACGAATGCCGGACTCTGGTAATGCAAAGATCCATGGACCTCAGTCATCAGCTAATGGAGGTTTTATATATGGACTGTCTATACATTGCTTCTTTGTAGAAGCTCTTCAAATGAGGCCTCTAAATCCCCAAATCATCACGAAAACGTTCTCTATTTGTCCATTCATGTGGAGTCTTTAGAAAAGTTGATCAACGTTTTATGGACATTCAGTGTTTTTTAAATCAAAACTTTTAAGAAATTCGCTTGTAGCGCTATAAATTGAAGTCTAAGAAATATACAAAAAATACTAGCATCTGATTGAGGATCTTTAGATTTATGAGTTCTTTTGTGGATTTTGAAGATTTATGAGATACTGGCACGTAATTGAGGATCTTAGCTAAAGCTTAACTCATAAATCTTGAAAATCGGTCCAGTATACGATTTATCGTGGCCTCTCAAAAGTACATAGTTTATTTTGGCGTACCCGTTACAGATCGCACACAATCTTCATCAGAAGAACCTGCAGTTGTTGTTGGTTGAAATTTTTAAAACTGAGGATAATCTGAATCCAAGCGTCATGAAAATATATTTGTTGAAAGAACGGCAAACTATTATATAAGAGGTTGCAGTACCCTGCAGTTGCCAAAAGCCAGGACAGCAACATATGGCATCGTATCTGCATTAGTCTACGAGCAGACTCTTGATAAAAATTGAATTTCTTATTAAGAGTCTGCACGCAGGCTAATCTGAATCATTTCCGGCTCACTTTAGATATGAAAATCGGCGTTTGACACAAATTACCATGACGGCAATTACTCTGTGTATAATATCACAAAAACAGGACTGCGTATAAACATAGTTCTGACAAGGTAGCCGCCCTTGGTTGATGCATCTTTATTTGCTTTTATGGCTCAAATAAAACTGTGGGTATTTGTTTGTAAGTGTTCATTGCCAAACTTTGATACTTTGATAATTTTCAGAATTACAGTTCTTTCTTTATTATCATAAGTGAGGATTTCTTTATGATTTCATAAAGTGTTTTAGGCTGTTTTCAGACATCTTGCAACCATGAAAATCCAGTAGGCCCACCTCGGCATGCATTGCCAGAAAGTATAAAACAATCAGAAAATCTTGCAAAAATTCAAAAGAAACTAAGGAGGTGGAAAAGACTGGACAGCAACTGTCGACTTTGTAAAATATATATTTCAGATTTGTGGTATTTATAGTTAATTTTCAAGATTTTTGTAATGTGATACCATGTAAATAGGTAGACAGTTGTCTTTAATTAGCTGCAGTTAGCCAACTGTAAATGAATCATTGATTATCAACATTATTATTTTATTATCATTATCATTCTTACGTCATATTCACAGGACAGCAATTGCTCTGAGCACTATCTCACGAAAACTATCGGGTGAGTCAATAAAAACGCCCGTGAAAACATCCTGATCCCCGAATATCAAAGCAATTATATTGAAAACTGTCTTGCTTTATCCCCGATATGTCAAATTAGGTCCATTAATTTCCCGGCTTTAATAGGTCATTCCTTCCCATCGAAATAGGAGATTTTCAGCAGAAAGCCCCTTCAAACGCCTGCAAAACGAGTGAAAACACCAAGCAAGATTTCCCGTTGTTCTCCTTCCTAGCAATAATGACTCTTGGATGTGCTAATGTAGTTTGTCCTTATGGGAGAATGGAATCCCCTGAATAAATTATTCACACTGGGTGGAAGACTTTTCAACCCGCCAAAAGGAAAGTACGTGCAAAAGCGTGCTGAAAGTCATCGCTGTGAGGTAAACACATTAGGGATTTTTGCTTGTAATTTAGCACGTTTCTTAAGGTTTCTCAAAGGGATTCATTATAGAAACTCGCCTACAGAATCTGAACGGAGTGACCGATTTTAGCCAGGAAAATTTCTAAAAATAATTAAACATGTTAGCTATTCAATCAGATATTGCAAAATATCATTGCTTATGTATTATGGAAGCAGTAGCCTTTCAAACGCCGGGCGTTTCTTTGAATCACCCGGTAGACTTCAAATAAACCAAATTCATTTACCTGACAGGCAGTGTAGGATTATAATCCTTATTGTAGTAAACAATCCTCCGTAAAGATTCGCTGTAAACCATTCCAGTTGAATCTGATATATACAGAGTTGCACTTGTATTTCTGTCAACTGCTACAAATATCTGGTCTTCTGACGCATCACCAAATATGTAACTCTATTAAAAGAGAAAGTTCACTTGAGTTGAACTCAATTTTGAACCCAAATCACAAATTAACGCCAATTAGACGCACCATTGAAAGCCAAGAGTCTGCAGATTCCTTGCTACATCTTGATATACTCAGAATGTTTTTAGCATGGCTCAAAGCATTTTAAGGAAGTCTGTCACCAATCTGACTGGTTTTAAAAAACATAAGCGTTCAACGCAAACAGTTGTCTTGTGAAGCATCCATCTCATGTGTCCAACACACCATGACTAGTTTATTTCGACATCCCTAAATTGAAACCTCTTCTGAAGCGATGTTGATCGTTGATCAACTGGGTTGTTTTTGAACAATAAATTTACAAGAAACCGCTAATAAACCAAGAAGTATCTAGCCAAACTATCGGCAAAGAAAATTCTCCATCAAAATGTTATATTTCAACAAATGCTACATCAGAGGTGGTTCAGCTTGGTGGATCCGCTATGTAAACACAAAGAAAACATTAATCACGATGGATCACCAGAATTCAGGAGGAGCTTGTCATAGTAATCTTTGTTCAAATTCCACTACAAACTTACAGCAGCTGGTCTTCCTCTTTCTTCCGGAAATTTTGCCATGTTGAAAGCTCTTCGCCGAAATGAGATCTGTATATCCACCCCACCAGTTGTTGCCTGGCAAAATTACAAAATCCTTTAAGAAAACACACAGATAAATCTAGACTGGTCATTTAAATGATGTTCTAGTGAAAGATTTTATTGTATTGTGATAAAGATTTCACGACGGAAGATCTTGATAAAAATATATTACTGCTAACTCTGCGTTTTATCCACAGCACCGGCCGGTTTGATTAGGAAATCGGTAACTCAGATAAAAGTCACACAACCACTATGCCTCTTTTTATGTGTTATTATGATGTTTTCTTGCAGTTCCGTGTAGTTTGACGTGATCTTTACTATTCTGTTTCTTTTTTTAATTCAGTAACATTTTGCAACTACTAGTCAAGACATGTGGTGAAGAGAATACAAACTTCACTTTTTCGTGCTCCGGTAATTGAGAACATTTTTAGCGAATCTAGTGGGCTCTGCTTATATCTGAATACATTAAATAAAATAAAACACATTAAAAGCAAACAGTTTCAGACCTTAATATTTACGGACATTTCATAAATCATTGCAAATGCTGAGGAGTTGATTCAAATTTGATGTCCTTCCGTGTTTGTTTCTGTTGTTCAATTCCATAAAACTAGTATTTGTTTAGAAACTGCGGTACTGCACTTTTAGAAGATGTTTCATTTGTTTTGATAGGATGCACAAGACAAGAGCAGGGTCACGTAACCGTAAACAAACCTGTCATCTCTGTAATCTATATTTTTGCCCACACGTGGGTTCTGCACAGATTTTTGCGGATGGGGTAAATCCACAATCAAGTTATTTCCAAAAATCCACCAATATCTCAGCAACTGTACAACATATGAGGGTTTCTTTTCTTTCTCTACGAAGTTCAAGAGTCCATCTTCAAAATAACACCTTCATTTTGAGAAAAATAGTAGAAAATCTCAGTGATACGGCCTACCAAAAATACAGGAAAATCGTCATTTCGAAGGAATTTTGTTTACATTACGTGACCCAGCACCTTTAAAACTTCATTATGTTGCAAATGAGAGCGTCTTTAAGAAACTGCTAAGAGACATTAAGGACTCAAATATGAATTCTTTCAAGGACCATTCAACACCAAATAGTATTTTCCGTTTTCAGCAAAAGAGTCTAGTATCGTCAACTTACATTTCTCTGTGATGCAAACATGTACTTGTCCTGTAAATCAAAATCTTCGACATTTGACAACATCGTCCTTGGATACCAGTACCAAAAGTAATGTTTCATGATTCTGGACTTCTGGCCTGTAAAATAAAGGACTGCATTTGTACCGAAAAATCACTTCAGACATTGCGCACGAGATTTTGGGATCCTGAAAATCTCTCAGATTTTCAAAGACTTTTTCTGAGATTTGCAGAGATTTATACATTTTTCAATATTTCTATTAGACTTCTCGAGATTTGTTTTACAAGACTTTTGAGACTTAGATAATTAAAGGATTTGTCGTCTTCCAAGAATCGCCTTTCTTCGACCGTCTTTGACCGTCCACACGACAACGTGAAAACGGCATGCTTCTGAGGCTCTAAAGAGCCCCTCCCTTCTAAGCCGAAATTTAAATAAACCCCCTCTCTATTAAACTCTTCGACACTTAACGTCAAATGCCATAGGTTACCAGAAATTTTCCATATATTTAACTAAACAAGCCTGCAAGTTGAATAGCCTGGGAAAAAGCTGTGTCGGGCTTGTAGATTTGACTCATAAAAATTGTACCGGATGTCCGAGCAAAAATGCAATAGATTTAGATTTGACTGAGGCTAGCGGAAATAACTTTGCCTGAATCGATTGAGAATGATTTTCAAAATAATCCTCGACAGTTAACTTGAAGATAAGTACCTTGTTTGTTGATATTGGTGCATTGAGAGTGGGAGTACTAATGTTGAAAGATCATCTTAACTCCACCTCCAAGCCAGAGCAGAGCTTGTGGTTTTTGTCCTAAACTGCGAAGTCGCTACTTGGGGAATCTCCGGAATTATAGCGAAATTCGAGCATAACGTCTTGCGTTAAGAAAATTGTTTGAATAGGAATCCAAACCTTAACTTCATGATCAAATCCATTAACTTCGTCCTGAAGAGACAACTTTCTTTATTCTACAAAAGTCTCTGAAAGTTAGGCCAAAACCCGAAAGCTCTGGTTTAGAAGTGGAGGCAAACTTTGACTTTTATAATGATTATTCTTACTCTAAAAGTACCAGCATCTATAATCGAAGAATTCATCTTTAAGTTAACTATCGAGGTTTGTTTTCAAAGTTGTCCTGGATTGATTCGATCTAAATACACCTTTTCAACTAACGGCCTCGTTTTGGAAATTTTTGAAAATCTCTTGATACGAAATTTCTGACCATGGATTTTGATTCAGCACCCCAAGTTTAGTTTAATTCCAAATTTTCATATTCCTAGAGTATGCGATTTCGATTTTATGGCGATAATAACTTTGAGAATTTGTAAAGGATTATTTGACCGTCAAAATCGTTTGGGGTGAAACTTTACACCCTCAGTCATTATTCACGGTCAAATCCCTTATAAATTTTCAAATTTGTTATCCTCATGAAATTGAATTCGTTAGCACTAAGATCATGAAAATTTGCAATTAGACTAAAATTTGGATGCTGAATTTGAATATGGGGTCCGAAATGTCATATGACGCAAGCTAAAGAAATTTTGAAAAATTTCAAAACGAGGTCGCTTAGTTGAAAAGGAGTATTCTTTTCACTAGCCCCGATCAAATCTGTTGCTTTCTTTATGGGACCAATTCCGCAAAATATGGGGTAAAAAGGCTAAAGAGATATTGTTAATATCCTTGCCATTTGATTTTGTGCATACACCCGCCTCTTTTATAAGCCCCTCCAACTTAACCCCATCTTCCAGAGTCAAGACTGCTGTCGGCAACCTTATGGCACCTTACGGCTATATGGAAACCAGGCTTGAATGAGCCCATTGGGGGCTTAATCGAGTTTTTACAATATCAACTTGGACTGCGTTCACACGATTCCGGCACATCTTTTGAAACATGAACAATATGACGGATAAGCCTCCCGTTCGCATGAAAACGGCACAGTTTTGCCAGCAGATCTTTACAACGGTAGACTTTGAAAGCGGAGCTCTAACCGGCACATTTTGAAAAGGCATTGTATGAACACTCGAAAATGATCAAAACAGAACATTTTTAACGCTTTTTAAACGACGCTGATTATTTCCTAACAGCGTGGATCACCGATTTGGGGCTGTATACGTGATACTAAAAGTGGCAGCTCACATCTTTCTAACGTTTCGAAATTTTGCCGGTACCGTCTGAAAGCTACCTCAAATTTGCTACCGTCAAATTTTCACCGTTTCCAAAACATGTAGGCATCCTGAGAAAAATTTAGTTAGGATCAAGATCACGAATATGCATTCGTCGTAAGGAGTAGAGAATTGCTTACCAGGTAACCGCTTTTCCACGTAGAAAGTACTGTAATAATCATATGGCTTCACTCCCCTGTTTAGAAAATGGATAAAACTTGATAATGAAAAGGCACAGTATAGACGATAGCCAGCGACATTTCAGGCTTAGGACCTGTTTATAGAGAGGTTACGAAACCACGACGGCAACTGCAACGCTATGTTGCTTTTGTTTCAGAACTTTAGATTCAAAAGATTCCTTGTTTTTCGTTCGAATTTGCTTCCCTTGAGAGACTCTGAAGTTGTCCTTTTCAATTTCACAACTTGGAAACTTCAATTCTGGCGTTCTGCACTGCTGATCTAGGCCTGTGAAGTAAAACTCAGTCATTTTAAATCCTTGTCGTCAAAGAAAAATATAGCTTTCAGTCATCTCTGAGTTATAGGGGGCCTTATTCAGGCCTTTTGGATGGTATTTCAAAGGTAGCTTACGGAAACAATGCTTGTATTGCGGAATTTCAGATGACATTCTGGCTGGCGTTGCCATCCTCGTTTCGTAAACTCTCTTATATGAAGAAAACCATCAGACCTGGCGCTGAAAAACGATGTAAGTTTCAGTCACTGTTTGCATGAGATTTTTCACCTCACTTGTCAGTCCCGGAGGAGGAGTAAAGTCTCTCTTCCGTGACATCAGAACGAACTGATCAATGAGAATCAACCAATAATTCCTATTCACCTCACCATACCGGTGGTGTTTCGTTTATATGGAAAAATGTCACCTCACCCAGGCGAGATCCCACTTCTACTGAGGTGGGATTTCGCTACACCGGTGGTGTTGCGTTCGTCATACAAACGCGCAATGAAAATAAAAAGGATTCTATGGGAAGGTGGAATCTCACCTCTCAGCCCCAGGTCTGGCAGATGAGGTGTTTTTCCTCATATAAGCAGGCCCTTACTACCAAGCAAGGGAAAATTCGCCTCGAAAAAGTCAAAAAGAGGTCGAAAAATACCACTGAATACTTGTGCATTAATTTCCTTTGCTCATCCTCTCGAGGACCTAATTAATATCAAAGCTCTTGGGGTGTCTCAAAATCTCATTGAATTTGTTTGGATCTGTGCGCTTACAGTCGTTACTGGGGTTTGCCATATTTTTGTCAATAATGTTTCTTGGCGTGACGAGATGGAACCCTACCGCTCTGCCCTATTTTACTCTCTTGGAATTCGACTCGATTAATTCATCTTTCCATGTAGAACCTGAATTTTGATGCTTTTTTTGAATTTTTGCGCCAATTTCCTATATAGTCACAAAAAGATCTATTGAAATTCTGAAATTGTCACATATTATAATGGTTCTGCTGACATGTGGTGTGGGCACTGAAATGTGTTGCTCATCTGGATATTATATAAATCAGTGCACAATTCATTTCTATGAATTATTTAGAAAATATCCACACTCCACGCAAAATATTGCTTCAGGGAAAAAATGGTGGAGGGCCTTCAGTCCACAACTAGCTATGGCCATACGTTTAAGACCAAGTCGTCATGGCATTCAAATTTTGCTATCAAGGGTTGTCGACAACAGGGATGAATGAAATCATTCTATTCCTTGAGATTAGATTTAAACCAAACATATGAAATTAACATCAAAGATGTCCCACACCAACGCAACAAGTAATGTAATTACAGAAGAGTTTGGGTGATACGATATTGTGAATTTTGATGAATAATTTAAAATCTTACCAGTAAAATGACCTCACATATGTTGATTTCAGTCTCCATGATACACCAAAATTATTGGATACATACAGCTAAAAGTAATCAAAATAAATGTTAAGGGGTCGTAATGTTTAGCATAATTATCAGATTTGGAGATCTACAAGTGAAGACCAGGGCATGCAGTTGGTTTGTTAGAGAACATACCCTCAGGATACCGGCCACTATCACAATTAGCACAACAGACCTTTTAGCTATTCAGCAAAAGAGCCTGGATCGAGCGTTATTTTGATACATTCTTATACGCTAGGCTCGATCAAGTGGCATTAGAGCTTCTAACACTGTTGAGCACATTCGAAAATTCTATAAAAGGTAGCAAAGTATTGTTTAATTGAAATTCTTTATCAGAATAACTTAAAGATCTATTTATATTCTTAGGACAGTACAGGGGTCATCGACAAAAGATTTTCGTCCCCGCTAACTAATGATGGCACCACGGGGGAGACTATGAGGGACAAGTCCCATCCCCACATGCTAATAGTGGGGAAAATTGTCAATGAAAAATGACATGAAACTAGCTGGGTATACAGGGTGTCTCGACAAAATTGTTTGACGTTTGATTAGATAATGAAAAGGGAAGATTATTCATGGGAAGGTTACCCTGTCCCTAGGATTCTGAGACTAGAATCTTGCGAATAGGTTGGAAATGCATTGAGTTGCGAGCTTTCGAAAATAAAAAATACGTGACTGCTGAAACCAGATACCCCCAGATTACTTGCAGTGCAGAAAAGCTAGAAGATCGTCGTCAAAGAGGGTTATCCAATGTCGTAATTCTCATTGATATCATAGCAGACCACATAGGAATTTAAAAGTAGTTTAATCCTTATAAGCATTGTCGAAATCTGCTAAACATTGCATGTATCCAAATACAGTAGTTTAAAACATAATGAGAAACTGAATCTCTTTTTTTTATATCAATTAAAAAAACTACAATTACTACAAAAATACAGCTACATTAACTGTGACATTTATGGCGAGGAAAGACACGAGGTCACCGGGTCCTCACCATGAATGCCACTTACATTTCAACTGCAAATTAATTCAACGAGAACAAAAATTAAGTAGAACGAAAAGAAGGGGGTGCTGCTGCTACATTTCGACATTAATTTAACCTTGCCGAGGCTTTGATGAATGAGATGGTTGCTTCTAATATGATTCTGTTTGCAACTGTACCCAAATTTTGATCGCCAAATAAGAGTAAAAGACAAAGTTCTTTCGCATTGACATCGGCAACATTGAATCCATCGATATCTGAGAGCTGGTCAAAGAGATCTTGGCGCAATATGCTGTATAGAGGGCAGTGCGGGAGAAAATGTTTATTGTCCTCTGTACCAGTGCCGCAGACACACATTGGACTTAAGCAGACGAAGTTATGTTTAAATCTATGCCCATTTAATGCACTAAATTCAACCCTGAGCTTGGTTAGAAGTCTGATACCCAGGATGTCACGAATGTTGTAAGTAGGATTTTACTTGGCCGTATGATACCAAGCAGATTCTTTTTAAACTGGGAAATCGAAGAAGAATTTCTTACCTTATTATCCAGTAAGCTCCATTCAGATATGGTATTTTGGAAATACGAGTTCGAGTACCGAATTGTTCTTCCAGTAGGTTGTTCTTAACAATGTGGGTTTCTTAGATTATAGACCAGATTTCGCTGCTGGGGTATCTCAGAATACAGGTAAGCCGGTGCTTTGGATTTGCACAGAGAATAGAAATGGCATAATCTGCGATACCATCTACGATGGTACAGGGTTTCCCATCCTAATTCGCTATAGAGTTTTTGCCTACTTGTACCTCTCCAAGCTCCCGAAGCTCCCGAATCTCTTTCCTCAAAGCATCCATACGCTCGAAAGTTAGCTTCTCAAAAACCTGTTCACATCCCATTTGGTTTGTCCCGAAACAATCGAGAAATATCGGAAGCAATGGCCCATAAGGCTATTTTACCAAAACTGCCATTTAGAGGCCTCTGGTTCCAGCTTTTGCACAAACTTGAACTTTAAAGGCTTGCAGCTCCATGAATTTTTAGCGGATTCGCAAGATTCTTAAGTCAAAAATTAATTCAAAATCTCAGAAATAGGGTTACTTGACCAAGTGCCCATACTAGATATCATTATTTTTTAGTACTTTAGGGGCAGAAAGTTTCGCGGGCAGAAAGTTTCGCGAGAAGAAAAAATCGCGAAATTAAGGGCATAAACTTTCGCGAATGACGTTTTTTCCCGCAAATTTCGTGACAAAAAATTTTACAGTCGAGAATAAAGATGCAATTTCGCGTGAAAAAAACTTCCTCGACTGAAGAAAAGTGAGGGGAAAAACAACACAATTTTCTATTCACTTTCAGTATTACTCACAGTCACGGTGACAATTTACAAGGTTTTATAGCCCAAGAGACTAAAGATCGGGGTGATTACGGAACAGCAAAGCAAAAACTTGAAGAAACGAAAAAAATTGAATAGAAAAACTTTCGTGAGTCGAGAACTTTCTGTAATTTCGCGAGCAAAAACTTTCGCGAATTTTGAATTTAGATTACGCCTTGGCAGAAACTTTCGCGATAAATGCCAAAAAACGCGAAAATCGCGAAACTTTCTGCCCGTGAAAGTTTCTGCCCCTAAGGTATCTAATCAAACGTCGAACAATTTATCAGAGACAACCTGTAACTTTAGACTAAAAGATTACGTCAAAATCCCAAACCAGCTTCTCTCAGATTTTTCAGAGCTAGCGCCGCCACTGCCGTTAACGGACTTTGACCGTTGGGGGGAAAAGTGGGTCTCATCTGAATACGTTTAGCATTGTCACTTTTGGGGATCAACGACAGCTTGACGAGGGCAGCGCCCTTGTGCTTACGATTACCGTTTTGGTAATCCTCATATTCACTTGCAATGAGGGCAGTTGCCCCCTTGCCTCCCAGCCACCACGCCACTGGCTCTCAGCAACGCCTCAAATAGCTTTGTTTGTGTATGGTGTAATGATATGGTGTAGATCTCTTGCTGTACAGGGGGTCGCATCTTTTGCCTGGAACTGAATTCAATTGTAAAATAGGTCTATTAATGCAAAGGGTGGATACTGTAGAAATTACCTTATTCATTGGATGATCTTCATCATATGCGAGAAGATACCTCCATTGATCAGGATGGAATTTTATCTTCGTTGGAACAAATGGCACACTGTGTGCTCTGAAGCTGGCACAAGCGTCAGTAGAGACAAAGATGTATTTGTGGAACTTTGCTGTGATAATGTAATGTTGATTGTTGACAGGGCTTGGATAATAATCATTGATAACAGCCAATGTACCATTGAGCATAAATTTTGAAGTAATATTTTGAAAACTTCTTCCGTAATCTCTTGATACATAAAAGTAACTTGGTCTTGTTGGGACAGGTGTTGGATCCCTCATAAGCATAAGAATGACAGAACTGTTGGATCCAGCCCAATGCACTTCTGCCACGTAATGATTGTCATTGAAATGGTACTGTGGAAAAAAGAAACAGTTTATTAACACACACTTTGTTCTTGATTATAATTCTCATTTGCAATGGTAATGTTTCATTCAATTCTTACCCTGACCACCTCTTGGGACACCCAAGGGATTTGCAGGTGAAAGATTCCTGGCCCCAGGCATTCAACTGCAACTTTTCCCTGCCACCAGGGCATTACATAGCACTAGCAGAATTTGTTTATAAAATTATGGGAATGTGAGCTTTCCTGTCTGGCCCCTTAGACTTGCCCCAGTATCGTTTGCTATCTTGTTTGGGTCAACTCGATCCTTTCTGCTCCCTCTGCTTGCTCCACTTTTGCAGCTTACTGCCGACCGAGAAGGCCCAAATAAGATAACAAAGGAAGACTTGGAGAAAGTCTGCCAGCCCTCAAGCATTTGTGCAAGAAATTTTTGCTTCCCCCAGGCTGCCTGGGGATGGTCAGGGCAGGAATTGAATGGATATAAGGATCTAGCTAAAATTATTTGTAGAACATGCCAGTGTAGCATCAGGCAGTAAATGCCTGGGCATCATTAGGCTTATGCAAAACATCTATACCACAAGCTATGACATTGGATACCACTAAAGATAGTATATCTGAATTAACAGTGATTTTGCAATATAATGTACTTAGGGGCCTACTTGAAATGAATTAATAATGATGATGATGATGGTGATGATGATGATGATGATGATGATGATGATGATGATGATGATGATGATGATGGTGACACTATGAGGTATGGCATCACATATATTAGAAAAAAAGCCTCTAAGTACAATTCAAGCTTGCACACATAAACACCGCTTTCTGACTTATGTTACTCATGCTTGTTTTAAGTGACAGCAAAAATGGGGCACATATGGTTATTCCTGACCTCTGCTATCAAAGGTGACATGAAAGTGAAGGCGGTGAGAAATTGTATTGAGTCATAGTGACCACTTTTCATGACACTCAAGGGCTCCACCTGGGATCAAACCCTATCCACCTGACTAGCCTGGCTTCAAAATCAGCTGGTTACATCATCATGCAAGGATTATGTCAAAACTTTTCAAGTAAATCATGAAGGAATTTCTGACAATATGTGTTCTAGAATGCAACCCCCCAATACCCCAGATAAAGGCATAAGAGTTTCATTTGGTGTGCTAATTGCATGCTGGCAAATGTGTAAAGACATGTAAACAAGACGCCTTGCGGGACGCTCACAATGAGTTTGCATGTCTGTAAGATTGAATTGCTACACAGTGCAATGCACAACAAACCCAAATTTACCCTTTTGCTACCAGGAACTAAAATATTTTTACTCTGGTTGTATATTAAATTCATCAAAGTACTCCACTCTTAACAAACCCACACAGATTATGCATAGGGTCAAGTTTGATTGAGTCATTAATTCTGAGTCAACCTTGCAAAAGATACTAGTATGTTAGATGGTTGTATACTGTAAATGTAGATATGACCATACTATACGCATACTAACCCGTTTTGTGTTGTACAGGAAAATATGAACTCTTAGGTATTAAAAGTACAAACTGAGCTAGCCAGGTCTATGCATAAAAGACGGAGGGCTTTATATTTTCCTGTATAATGACAAAACCGGTTACTATGAGTTTCATTACCTGATAGCTTCTACTTTTGACTAGTATCATGTAGTCAAACACATTTTGTTACTGTCGTGTCATTTGAGTTTATTTTAAATCTCACAGACCTAAAAGCAGTTGCTGCGATGACAAACGGCATCCTTGTATCATATCATACTAAGCTAAAGGAAACCTACAGGGAAGGTGTGATCAACCAATAGGAGTGGCAAGCTTCTGTATTGCCTTGTTTTCGAAACTGCGGTCAGGTAATAAAGCTTGTCGTAAACTGAACTTAGAAGGTTGACAAACAAACAAAAACAAGGCAACTTCTTGTCAATTTTTCAGCCAAAATTTGACTTCCTCTAAACAAAAGCCAATTTGCTTGTTGGTCAACTTATTTCAGATCATTTCTTTTTACATTAGGTCCAGCTGTCTTATGTCTAGCTTACTTCATTTACTAGCGTACAAAGTAAACTAATCTGAACCGATTAAAATACACACATACTGAGAAAATGACCAACCAGGAAATTTCAAAATTAACATCAACTTTTTAACTTCTTTCATTTTTGCCAAAGTAAGTGTAAAACATCATCGATTTTTAGGTAAATTTTATCATTTCAAGACTTGACAATGAAATGGTAAAATATATTTTTTTTGCTTTGTAAAATCTACAAACCATAAACATTTATATACAAAGGAATGATGAAATTTTAGAAGTATTTTGGTAAAAGCAAGGGAAACTAATGAAACTAGTTTAGAGCACCCTGCAGAGCTTCCTTCAATTGTTGGCACAATAGTGCTTTAGAGTTTTTTAATGGAAAAAAATTTGTATGGCATTTCCAATATATAAATGATTCATGGTTTTGTTCCTTGCTGCTATATTGAAATAATCACCATTGTTGAGAATTTGTACAAAACACTGTATTGTTTGCTTTCCAGTTTAACAATTAATATAATCAAAAGCCATGAACCCATCACAAGTGGTTATTTTTATGAATGAGATGACAGGTACCACAACAAATGCTTTGCATATTTCAAAGTATTTCTTTTCTTAGTAGTTACACTAAAGGCTGTAACTGTGCATTAAAATTCAGCATTGAGGTTATCCTATGCTGACTCCTACACCGTGAAGGATGTATGCCTTCCTGTACAACACAGTTAGCCAGTACTTTAGCATACTATGGCCATACTGCTCAACAGTTTAGAGGTTCTCTAATAGTAGGAATAACCAGGTATCAAAAGCATACTATCAACCTATTTGAAAGAGTAACACAGGGCAAATGTTCTCTCCTAACCTACAACCCAAAATCTGGAACAGTCTACACACTGACCTAAACTCTGCTAAGAATGTCAACAGCTTCAAGCATAAGATCAAGGCTGATCAGGGACAAATTCTTGAAGGACCTTCAAAATCAAAGGAACAATCCCTATACTGTACATTATATTAGAATCCTAACAGATGTTACAGACCTGCCTATCGTCAACAATCTTCAACATGCAGTATTTCTCTCAACTTTTGAGATTAAGAATATTCTTCTTGTCATTCATGAACATACAGTACAGAACATAAGGAACCTATGGAGGGACCATTATGGAAATGCTAACTATTTTATGCTATCCCTGCCATTTTAAACTGGGGGTGCTTTAAAGAGATTCTCAGCTCTTTGCCTATAAATTGTCAGCAAATATTGTAATTAAACTTTTTCTTTACAAAAATGCTTGACATTGTATTTTGTATTCAAACTTTGATTTTTTTAATTAATTGCATTTTTCTCAAAAACATCAATAGGTATGGGCTGGTACTGAGAAAAACATATTGAAACACAAAAGGTCTTTTCGGGCCAAGGAAACTGTGACCAGAGGCAAAAAAGGTTTGTCCATTGAGCAGAGGAGGGGGAGGTTCAGCTCTGGACAAAATTTGTAAATGGGGATGAAAGCATGTTGTCAAGGACGTTAATTCAAGCACATGGTCTGAAGCTTTGAAAAATTAAGCCTTGCTCTTTTTCATAAACCACTTCTTGCAAAACAATGGTTGTATATAATTTTTACCAAAATATGCTGTAGGCTGTAGGTACACACAGGGTGCATTTCATGTGCTTGGGCCCTAAGATCCTTAGCGTAGATCTGACCTTTTTGTTGGTGTAGCAGCGTCATTTCTTCAATAAATTGATTCTTAGCATGATGGTGTAATTGAAAATCTGCCCACCTTGGTGTGAATGTGAAGCTGTCCTCAATCTTTTAGCAGTTTCTATTGATGATACACATATCTTTTTTATAAAACAATGGGATGATAAAAAATGGGATGTGCCAACTTGCAGCTGTAATGCCTGTAGCTATCATTGAAATATGCATATTAAATAGATATCGTTTGTTAGTTATATATTTGATTTAGATTAGTTTCTGGTGGATTCATATTAGAAGCTAGATTGAAATTGAATAAAATAAGATGACAAACAAACAAATAAAATAAGAGACTAAGAAATTGGGCCAGTACTGAAAGTTTCTTAAAATTTTGAGTACTCAGATTTTTAGCAGCTTCATTCTCCCTGAAAATACTTGGTGAACAAATGCTTAGGGCTTGGTGTACCTTCAGCATAGGTTTTACATGGAATGCACCCTGGATACCCAAGCATGTGCCATGCCTCTCACAGCTGCCACAGTATTGTCTATTACCTTTGATGAGAATTGTTTGAGACAACTAAAGGCAGTGTTGCCTAACATCTTTTCAGCTACAATTACATAATCTGAATCAGTTTGTTTCTTTGTCAGTTATCTCAAATCACCTGATAACAAGACCGAATTTTAAACGAAATTATAGTAATTTTGGGTTTGTTTGGTTCAACCTTTTTGGCTTTGCTATCTAGTTGTAATGATCACGGGCAACATTTGGGTAAAAAATTCCTGTGAGTTATTTCAAAGGCATGGATCTTGACAAAAACAGTTTTGGATCCAGAATTGATAAACGTACAAAAAGAAAGAAGAATTGCATCTCTTTCTTCTTACATGCATGCCATGCCTCTCGGTCAAAGTGCCAAATAAACATTAATTGTCAGCTGCTAAAAAATCACACAACTATTTCTTACATAACTGTGTTTCGGTTGCCCTGGCGTTGACCTTCTAATTCGCTTCGACGCTTCTTCGAAAGCCTTTGTAGCCGGATCAACTTTTGCTTCCTCTTGCCTAGGCCCTTTCAACATCTCATCCATGCTGTTTATTGTGTAGACTTTTCTGCGTTCCCCGGGCTCTGGTGTGTTTCGCATAATTGTTAATGTTTTGCCAACACCTTCCCATCTCTTGCAAGTGCATATTTGAATTAATTTAAGCACGATGAAGTAAATAAGAAGCTTGGCCATTTGTACAGAGAACTTCCTTCTGTCTCCTTGCTGCCTTATCACCGCTTTCTTCTTGTTATGCTGTGTTTAGTGTTGTGTTGTTGCGTTGCGTAATGGGGAAAGAGGCCGGAGTTGTAGCAAAGCAACTCCAAAACCATGACACAAAAATGCTCTCATCCAGTGATTGGGGGCAAAAAGTCCCACAACACCTCTTGATAGCCAGATTGGGTGGGCTAAATACCCCTAGAGCTGTAAAAATTGATCAACAGTTATCTTTCTTACGTCGGCATTTTCCTTTGCGTGGTCAAAAAGCGGCAAAATTGGCCAATAGGGTAGATGCGATGAAATTTACAAGCAATACCAAAAGGCTTTAAAAATGGCTTTTACGAAATTTAACTGAAGAGCTAAGGGCACTATTTCCATCCAAACATGAGAATTTACTCAGCGAGGCAAAACAGATATGCTATTTATTACATTTTTGCTACTTTTTCGCGAAAATTAAGATTCGAGAATTTACGATTGTCACCGGGTCATCCCCGGAATAAGCTGTTTGCCCCCTCATTTCTCAAAATATTTCAGTTAACCTTAAAAAGTAGTTCACACAATAGGTAGCAGCGAAAAGTCGAAAAGATTCATAGCCATGGTCTTCCTCCGGGCAGGGTTTTGGAAAGTCTACAGCCCAAACCAAATAAAGGTTAACAAAAATCTCCGCTCAGTCCTCTGCGTGAAAAGTTTTTTTTCACTTGGAAATTTCCCTTTTTAGGTTGTAAAAACATTTTTTGACTGATTTACTTTTTCAGGAAAGCTTACTAAGTAGTGCATGAAACGTTAGAATTGAAAAACAGACTGGCAAGCTGCTTGCTGATGGTCGTTGTTCTGTAATTGTCATGTCTCACGAGGCGGGATTGACCAGTCAAGAGAAGACTGACCGCGCGAGTCCCAACACGCCAACGCAACCTCGTGATTTTATCCTGTGCTTTATCTTTTCAGAACTGAATTTATGATAAGTCCTCAGAGGGGCTTTGAAACAGCCGACGTTAGCAGCAAGTGAACAAGAGGCCAGACACAGTTTCTCCCCTGAGAAACTTGTATCAGTCTGCATTAGCTCCGCAACCCCTAGCCCCTCAACGAAACAAGCAGTGGAATTTTAATGGAAATATGACTGTGAAGTGACTTCTGAACATGAGGAGAATTACAGCACTGAAAGTTTCTTGAAATCATTAGATTTTGAGTTCACGAGTTCAAGGACTTTATTTTAAGTTCTGTTCTATAATTCTCGCTTCGCGACGCATTCCGTCTCTTGGGACCGACGGCGCCTTCTTACTGCTCCTTTCTCTCCTTTCCGCTTTTTGACCGCTACTTGGCTACTTTTCATCTTAAAATCGCAACGTATTTCGAACTTCCTTTAAGGACAGATAGCGCCTCTTTCTGCTCCTCATTCTTGTTGCAAAGTTCTGCTTCTCATTCTTGTTCTCTTTCTGCTTCTCATTCTTGTTGCAAATGCTTAGGAGTAGGGACAAACTGAAGGTTGCTGCAGTCAAATCAAAATCTGAAATCCTTATGGCTGCATATAGGCAAGTAAGAAATAAAGCAAATAGGATGAATGCCGATGTTAAAAAGACATATTTCACAAACAAAATTCAAAAAGCGGAAGGCAATGTGAAGGAAACATGGTCTACTATCAATAAACTTATAAATAAACGATCGAAAACGACGACAATCCAATCTTTAAGGGTCGATGGTATTACTATTTTCGATTCAAAAGAAATTGCTAACTCGATGAATCAGTTCTTTTGCACTGTTGGAGAAAAACTGAGCAAAGATATACCTGAGACTGAAAATCCCCTTTTAAATGATGAATATATTGTAAATCCTAAAAATGCCACTTTTAGCTTTGCACCTGTTACACCTAAGCAGCTAATTGAGACTATGGGAAAGTTCAAGACCTCTCAGGGCTCTGGCCTTGATTGTATCTCAAGCTTTTATCTTAAAGTTGGGATGCCTGTTTTGGCCGGGTCTCTGAGTCGGCTCTTTAACATTTCTATGTCTCTTGGCATTTTTCCAGACGAATGGAAGATAGCTAGGGTCGCACCTATCTACAAGGATGGCTCAGAAGATGAGAATTCGAACTATCGCCCTATATCCGTTTTACCGGTCATCTCTCGCCTTTTTGAAAAACTGGTTTATGATCAATTTTACGGCTTTCTAAATGTGAATAAACTTCTATTCTCACAACAATCTAGTTTCAGGTTACTACATTCCGTACTGACCTGTCTCTTAAAATGTACCAATGATTGGTACCTCAATTTAGAGAACAGTGAATATACAGCCGTTACTTTTATTGATTTAAAGAAGGCTTTCGATACGGTGAACCATGACATCCTTATACAGAAACTGGAGCATTATGGGGTTAAAAACAAAGAAATACGCTGGTTCCGCTCGTATTTAACTAATAGAAAGCAGTGCTGTAAGGTAAATGGGCAGCTTTCTGATCTTGAATCAATAACGACTGGAGTTCCTCAGGGTTCTTGCCTAGGACCTCTACTTTTCATAATATACGTAAATGATCTTCATTTCTCATTGAGACACTCACATGTCAACATGTACGCGGATGATACAAGCCTTTCGTTCTCTTCAAAGTCCATTCCCTTGATAAATGAATGCGTCAACGAGGACCTCGGATATCTTAAATCTTGGCTTAATGCAAACAAATTGTCCCTAAATGTGACCAAGACACAAAGTCTTGTGATAGGTGGTAGGAAGCGTTTAAACGACATGGAAAAGGTAGAGGGAGTAAAGCCTCTCTTTAATGTAGGGGAAGAAACTGTTTCTATCATAAAGCAGGCAAAATATCTAGGAGTAATGGTTGATCAACACTTGAACTGGAAAGAACAAATTTCTACTATTAAGAAGAAAGTTTCCAGAGGAATAGGGATGTTGAAATACTCTAAAAAGTATCTCCCTCTTCTCACAATACAAAGTATGTATAAAAGTCTTGTAGAACCATATTTTAGATATTGCTGCCCTGTATGGGGAAGCTGTGGCACCACAGCAATAAACGAACTACAAAAACTTCAAAATCGGGCTGTAAGAATAGTTACTAACAGTAGATATGATGCTTCTGCAAAGCCTATCATCAAGAAACTTGGATGGCTCACTGTCAGTGAAATTATTCGAATGGAGACATTGAGTATGGTATACAAATCTATCAATGATCTGGCTCCCACTTACCTTACAGAAATGTTCTCAAGACTCTCGGATAGAAGTAAGAGAGAATTACGCAATACCAGATCTGATCTAGAAATTCCCTTGCAAAAATCTGCAAATGGCCAAAAATGCTTTTCATATAAAGGCGCGACAATGTGGAACTGTCTCAGCCTAGAATCAAAATTGTCCCCGAGTTTGAAAACTTTCAAAAAAAGCATAGCAAACCTTGCATCTAGCTAATTTCTCTCTCACATCACATTCTACCATATCATGATCATATCTATAATTTTTTATGCACTTTGCTAATAGCTGTATAGATCTTATTGATTGTAGTTTTATTTTTGATTTATGTGTAAATTTAGATTCTTTTCTTTTGTAAGTATTTTTTAACAGGGTACATTGTAAACCAGTTAGCTGAATGTTTTACCCTGTATAAATATCATAAAATGAAATGAATGAATGAATTCTCAGAATCTTGTTTTTAGTCTCGACTCCCTTTCCCTTTCCATCTGTCTCTGGACTTGCTTCAAGTCTCTCTCGCGGAAAAAACGGGAGAAGGAAAAAATCTCTCTTGTTCGCCGTTTTGTACATAGTCTCTTTTTCAATAGACAATGTTTTGTATTGGGTAGGTCCATTGGCAAAGCTTTGTTTACACCCATTTCAAGTCATGTGATCAATCTCTTGATAAAACATCTTTTGATTATTTTAAAATATTTCGTGCCATGCAAAGTTGTACCACGAGTGCAAAAAGTAGCAAAACATGACTTGGAATGGGTAAAACAATCTTTGGTTGCCAGAAATGTCGCAGGGCGTGCCATTTCATGTGACACGTCCCATCAACTGTTGTCTGGTTCAGATTCCTGTTTCTTATTAAATTCCTCCTTCTGACTAGTTTCTTGACGTCAAAGAAACTTCTGTTTCATGGTGCGGTCATAGATTATGGTCTGAGCTTTTCTTGCAAAGATCACAGGGAGCCCCCTTAAAAAGTAGCTAAAACCAGACACAATGCGTGCTCTATCCGTCCTCTACCAGTGAGACACATCAAGCGAGCGCGGCATCTGTGAATGAGCAGTGAAGATGGAAGAACGGAGCGAATTCTTTCCCGAGTTCTCGACGGAAGAACGGAGAGAGTTCTCCTCCGCTCTTTCCCTCCTCCTCCGCAATCGCTAACTCGCTACGTTCTTCCGTCTTCACTGCTCCTTCGCCGATGCCGCGCTCGCTTGATGTGTCTCGCTGGTAGAGGACGGGTAGAGCACGCATTGTGTCTGGTTTTAGCTACTTTTTAAGGGGGCTCCCTTTGGCAAAAATGGGATAGATCTGAAAGCTTACATGGCAACAATGCCAACAATATGCTGAACACCAAACACGTTTAGAACACAGACTGAGAAAAATTATGAAAAATACAGTTGAAATAAAATTCATTTCTAACAACATCAACCATTCCTAAAAAAGAAAAGTTAATTAAAATTTACCTCCGTATAAACATCGCTTACAGAAGACCAAGTAAAACCCACAAATTTTTTATTCGATTCAAGACATCATCGTTCGATTAGCAATATCTGATGGGGAGGAAAATCCAAAAGGCGGGCCCGACTGTCGGGACAAAATAAGTCCATAGCAGACTGAGATCATGGACTTCATAAAGTAATTCTCTGATAGGCTGTTCGTAGAAATCGTAGAAATATTGCTTGGAATCCCAATGTTTGAAAGGAAGTGATAAACTTTAAGACAAACTGAAGGTGACGGTGAAGTTGCGGTTTTCAGCGCCAAGCGCTGGGATCGCAGAAATAGCTAAGCGCTAATCGAGTCCGTGAACCCTTCTCATGGCGCTCAAGAGGTGCTGGTGGGATTTGAACCCCGTCCGCCTGACTGTTCTAGCTGCAAAGTCAGTGGATTAAAACACGGCGCCACAACACCTTTGACAGCAACTTTGATCTGCAAAGCTGCTGACTTTGATCTGCAAAGCTGGTGTCTGTCCTGAAACCGAATGGACAAGAAATAATTTCATTTTCAAAGTTTGCTTTCTGGGCAAAGTTAAGCAGTTGCTGAAAGCTCTCGAATGAATAATAAAATTTTGATGCCTAATTACAGAATCTTCAACAAGCCTTCATAAATTTCTAAAAACTAAGGTGACTTTGACAATATCGTTTGAAAGAAGATATTCTTGAGCCCTTGTAGCAGCAGACCTTTCTAGCTATGATGCTAAGGGGTCTGGATCTAGTGATCATTTTTTTGCATATGGCAGAAATCTTACAGAATGTCGATTGTTCACTGGGCTGATGAAATAGGCCTAAGTTTCGCGCCATTGGACTGAATAAAAGGGAACAGAGCAACATCACGACTCATGTGGTAGGTCTAGACCAGAAAGATATAGACCAGGGTCTATATCTCCCTGGTCTAGACTGATTACACATTCGTAGTTACCGCTAATTATAGACTGATAGACGCTCAAACTTCAAAAGTGAGGGGCAAATTTCGAAATATTCCTCAAAGTCCTCAAATGAATCTTTGGTTTGACGTACTTTTGAGGGCTATTAAATTCAGATTTACCGCTTAAACGGAATTACGATGTTATGAAATAAATAATCAAACTCTACAGTAGATCTTTGCCATTAGGAAGATGCGTTTTTTGCATGCTGCTAATCACGCAAGAATTCAAGTTCTTGAGCGAGTACAAATCTAGTTGAATTTGGTAGCGTAGTATATTTAGACTGATAGCTGGTAAAGTGGTTTGCATTAAAATCCAAATGTTCGGACGCAAAATCTTGGGCAAAATTTCTCTTAAATAACGTTCCCGAGAAAAGACGGGAACAATTCCTTTTCTACAGCTTATACAGGTTTGGAAAATATTCAAAATTACCCCATACGAAATTTTAGAGGCCAGATTCGCATTTAGCAAACTAACTTAGAAAAGACAGAGGAGGGACGGGATAAAATGATCCATGCTTATTAGGTTTCACTGATTACCATAACAAAAGCCCAACAACAAAAATTACAAGAGAAAAACCATTCCGGCAAGACGGGATATCCCACCATGCCGAGACGGGCTAGGTATCCCGGCAAGGCGGGATCATGGAGACAAGGCCTTACGGGGCAAGAGCATGTCCATCATAGGAGTGGTCTTTGAAACGCGGTTTGTTGTATTTCTTCACTAACCCGGTATGAAAAGTCTTTTCCAAACAGCGTGGATCTACTGTAAAAGCGTTTTCAAAGCCTATTAACTTCAGTATTCCAGTTAAAATAACAAGTCTTTGAAACAGTGTAAAAAGAAATCATTTACAATACGTGGTCCTTGAAACTGTTTACTCTCTTTGAGAGTAACTCTCTTGCAAAGGTGGAAAAGGAATCGAGAAATTGGAGCCTCGGAACCTAATTTCATCGCAAGGAAATTTTTCAGATGTAAATTGAGAGAGATAATGATAGCTGAAAGCAGGTGATCTATGCATCTTTATACAAAAAAAACTGAATTCTGAAAAAAGGCTTATCCAAAAGCCTTGTCAAATCATCAAGGAAATCTGAAGCCTACATTACATAGCAAAGAAATGCCCGAGAAGGGACACTGTTGAAAACATGCTGTCACATTTCCACAGATGCCCTGAGGAGATCCCATTCAGATAAAAACTATGAAAATTTCGGAAATTTCTGAAGAACAGTAGACTTGAGGGAACATTGGCTGCTAAAAAATTACAAAATTAAAAATGTCACAACTGGTCAACTTTTCGTAAAAATAAATGTGTGATGAAAATTTGAAAGAGCTCCAAAGGCAATTCATGGGGTGAAAATCATAGAAGAACTTGTCTTTCTACTTGAAACCATAAAATCTGTGTCCAGCCAAAATCAATAAAATGAAGCCAGACCTATTTTCCAACTTTCTCAAACTCAAACACTGGCAGAGTCAGACAAAAAATAACGAGGGGGAAAATCCAAGATTTTCAAACTGGTGGTGAAAAGGTAGTATACCAAAGCATTTAAACAGATTCCTAGGTTCCAAGAGACTGAAACTTTTTCCACCCCTGCTCTCTTAAAAATACTGTACCATTCAAACACTAAACATACTATACATGGCCGACCATTAGACTTAATACACTCGTTCTAGTTACCGCTATTAATATCAATGCAGGACGCTCAAACTACAACTCATGAATAGACTTTCAACAAAATCAGCCTGCATTCCCAAGTTTGGGAAACCAATCAAGGGGGCAGTATTCACTAATTACATGATATGATAAAAGGCAAGACCGGTCTTTTAAGGCCAATTTCCAGTCAGCGGAACTTTCCGAGCGGGTGGAATTTAGATAATAGAAAGTTGCTCAGCCGTAACTATCTATTCAATTTCAGAGCGACATTTTCTCTAACAAACAAAAGAATTTCCGTCCGCTCGCAAAATTCCACTGACTGGAAATCAGCCTTTACGCAGGTTTCCTCTCGAATCTTTAAATAGTTTCGCCGTTCTGGTATCATACAGTTTGAATTGGGCCCCCTGTAAGGCAGTCCTCTCGACTGATGGGGCTACAGTGTACAGATGACGAAAATGAAAAATGAGTAAACCCAAACTTCGAAGCATCACAGCATCAACGTTAGAACATCAGACATGAGAACAAAAGAGGTTTCCGAAATTACTCCCGCTTTTGTTTACGTAAGGTTGAGTCGAGGTTTGTGCGTCAGAATTCAACTTACTAGCGATAACAACGGTGATTGCATTACGTATACTTCACCATACACATGAAAACTGAGGCCCCGTCCACACGTATACGTTTACGTCTGTAAACGCATACATTCTTATACGTTTACACCTTCCGTCCACACGTAAACGGCGTTTCAAGTTATCCTAAACGCATACATTCGAAAACGCTTTCCAAAGTGGATACTTTTGAAAACGCTGTTTTCACGTCTCCGTGTGGACGGTCGTAAACGCATACTTTCGTAAACGATGACGTCACAGACTTCATATTCACCAATCATTTGCAGTTTTTTTTAAACACTGTTTTTGCGTTTTCATGTGGACGGTCGTAAACGCATACTTTTGTAAACGATGACGTCATAGATTTCATGCTCATCATTCATTCCCCATTGTTTTGGCGTTTACGTGTGGACAGGCTAAAACGCTCAGTGGATCAGTGTGGACGGAAAACATTCTATGCGTTTACAAACCTAAGCGTATACGTGTGGATAGGGCCTGAAGCACACCAAGCATGCGGTCAATATTTCACAACCGTTTTACCGTTGAACCGTTTACTTTACTCGCAGGCAGTTCACTGGACATGATGAACGCGTCGACACAATCAAAGCATAGCACCGAATCTTTGCAAAAACTAAGTCAAATGCAGAAAATGTTACTGCCCAATTCTTCCAAATGCACTGCTCAGAATAAATCTTAGGCTATTTCCAATAATCGCTGGAAAGCAATTTTCATATCCTCATTCTTCAGAACTACGGCATTTACAAATATTTCTGATAGATTTAAAGTTGTGACTGCATCAAAGTGCTACATCGTAAACTATAAAAGCGACAGACGTGTGCTTGTTATCATCTTGTGGATCTTCAAAAACTCAGTATTTCTTGTGATGACAATGTTGATTTTCCTACTCAGTCTAAAATCTATAGAGCTTTTAATGTTTCAACTGGCTCACTTTTTCATGAACTTAAAAACGTTGTAATTCCAAAAATATAGTAGAAAGTCGCATAAAACAACCTGTTTTTATAAGAACCTTATGGACTCACGACATAGTCCCAGTTGTCGGAACAACATCAACAACAATGACAACAATAGCAACATTTTTATTTTTGCTCAAACTGGGACTTATGGACTTCGACATAAGAACTTGAGACGGAAATGAATAGACGTATGTGTGTCCTCTAGAACGAGGTTGCGGCATAGTCTCAGAAGCGAGGCAAGCAACCCTCGACAGTTGGAAATTCTGCGGTGAAGTTTATGGAAGGCACTAGGCCTCAAAAATAAGGAACCCCTCGTTTCTCGCATTGAGGAAACATTCATCTAGATACTTGCGGTTTTGTTCATGGCTGGTACGTCGGAAAACTTGAATTTTGAGGAGCATCAGAGGTTCGCGGCGTCAACTTAGGCCCATCCATTTCCTGGAACACTGAACCGTTGCCATGCTTTCCAAAATAGTCATGATTTCGATGTGGGGAAGTGTCGTCCCAATTTTCAAGGTGAAAGTCCATGAGTCGTAGTTTGAGCGCCCGTGAGTCTATCAATAGCGATAACTACAAACATGCAATCAGTCTAAGAGCCCAAAGGCTGAACTTTAATCTTTTCAACTGCTTAAACAGGAACCCAAAGCGGCTGTAACTGTGAAAGGCTCTTGTATAATAGGTTTCATATCATTTGATTTTAAAACTTCCACAAGAGTGGAAACATTCAAATGCTGTTTGTGTATTGATGAATCTTTCACAAAACCAAGGCAACACAAACTTACTTTCCAAACCAAAAAAGGTCGAGAGAGCAGTTCGATGGTGTACTGTATATAGTGACATATTAGGACATCTCTAAGAACAAATTCAAGCCTGCTCAAGAAAAATAAAGGTTCCTTCAAGCGGGCTGTTTCTTCATACGGGCTTCTACTGCGCCAAAAATGCTCTTTCTGACATTTATGGCAAAATGCATAAAGTTCCTTTCGATCAACTCAGTTGAAAGAATGAGGAAATAACATTTTACGCATGTGAGTTTCTACTTTGCAAAGATTTGACGCCTATACTCACAATCAAAGCACTGAAGTAGAAGTCATTTGCGTTAGCAACAGTGAAGTTATACATCCTCTGCACAAACAGGGCCATATTTTCCAGTGATACAACATCATCCCTGGTTGTTTTCTGTTCCCAAATCGACATCAAATTACCTTCGTACGTTCCTTCGCGTGTGTGCACGCTCAAGCACTCGCATCAGAGCCACCATTTATCAATAAGATGTTGTCACACTTTTTTCTGAGGCACATCTACAGCATGCGGGGAACGGCAAAACTGAAAAATCAAAGAATTCCATGGTAAATACCACGTGCTAGTCAACAGCCAAAGCTAGGCTTATCACTGGCCGAAGCGAGGCTCAACAGCCGACAAGAGATCCAGCATTGCTGCCCACGTAGCAAATCGGTATCCACTGCCAGCCTAGACAGTGACCCAAATCAGCCTCACTATCACAAAGAGACAGTGAGGCAATACGAGACTCATCAATGATCAACATCAGGCTCATCAGTGACCAATACGAGGCTCATCTGGAACACACACGCTAATGACTCTGGACTCATCATTTCGTTCGGTATGCATAATTCCACGTTGATGCGCTAACGTAGCTAACTTGGCTAAGTTGGGATCCATTTGCTGTGCATTCAGATATGATGATATTGTGGTGCCATCAATAAATCCACTATACGAGTTCACCGCGTTGCCGCATGACATTGGATAACTATTAAACGTTTCTGCGGAATATCCGATCGGATTAGTCAATGAGCTGTACGTTGAAAAACCACCATCCGCACCCGGGAATGTATTTGCATTGGAATGGTAGCCGGTATCTTTTCTTGTTTTATCTTTCGTTGTCCGCTCGGGATCATTTTGCGATTTATTAGTCCTAGTTGTATAATCAATTGAATTACCTATATTCGTTTGGTTCGATTTCGACTCGTTTTTTGAGACGCGCGGATTATCAGATGTTTTCTTTTGCCGCGGGCTATCACAGTCCATATTAACTGAATTACGAACGACACCAGTAGTCGGGTCCGACGACGGACGCGATACCACAGCAGCAGACGAAGCGGCAACGCGGCCTGACAATCCCATCTGTGAATTCCCTGGTGAGGAAGACGCGGTCGTAGTGTTTGTGCTATCCTCAGTAGTCCTCTTAAAAAACAAATGCTGCAATGCTTGGTAAGGCGTTAAACGCGTCTTTGGGTCATAGTCCAACATTCTCAGAACAAGGTCTTTGAATTTTAAGTAATCCTGTAACGTGTGTCCGCCCTCGTCTTTTCTGCGTCCTTGAGGGCCGCCCGTCTCACAGCCTAGGATATCATGCAGTCTCCTTGTGCCAGGGGGGACATATTGCTAAAAGGCAATAAGAAACACATAAGGACAAGCAGGCCTTTATGATGTTCGCTAAACGCTTATCTTCACTCAGTAGAATTCTCCAAGCGGACGAGAAATCTTTGTTTACGAGAGTAAATGTCACTCAAATTTGAATAGATTGGTACGCGTAACGAGCCTTTTTATTATGTAAAATTACATCAGCTCAGAAAATTCTACTGAGTGGAAATCAGCACTAAAATATAATTACTTGAATATCAATTGCTGGGACTTTTACTGTACCAAAAGTCTCCTCATTGCAGGCAGGCACAATTTCCAACCACAAAATAAAATAAAAGTTTTTAGTAGAAACCTGTTACTACCTAGCTATTAGAAAACCAGCAACTTATTTTGTATCGAACTCCCGCATTCGAACAATTATGCAATGCAGTGCAGCAGTCAATGAGATACAACACAGCCGTGGAGCAGTGCAGTAAATAACACACAAAGGTAGTATACAAGTAACGATTTTAAGATTGTAAACTTATCATTGTTCAGTTACCTAATTGCCTGGGCTGCCTGGGCTTCCTGTGCTTCAGCCACCTGACGAAGACTGTATAAGCCACTCGGCCACTCATGTAGTATCAGTATTATTATTACTATTTATCACTATTATTAAATATTTATTTAAATAAATTTATAAAAAGTTGTTGGCATAAAAAGGTATATAATAGCTATACATGTATAAAACAAAATATCTACAAGCATAGCTAATAAAAGCCAACTACTTCAAATTACAAAAAACAGAATGGATAAAAATATCATATAAAACCTTGTTACAAAAATTCGGCAGATTCAACATTGGCATTGGCACTCATTTCCTTTCCAAGCTTTGATTTTGGTCTTAAATTCAATCCAGTTCGTTGAGTGTCTATTTGAAACTGGAAGTGTACACCATAACATAAATAACTGAAAATGAAAACTCCGATTTGACTACTACAACGAAACAATGACTGTAGTCACACTAGATTCTCATCCCGTTCTAATCTGAATTTTTTCCGTTATAACGATACGAAGATACCCGGTCACACTGTGCCCGTCACGTCTTTTGCAAAGCTGCCGGTGTTGTGGCAAACTATTTTGGCGCGAAAGTAATTGTTACGTGATTTCCTTGGTAAATCATGATTGGTTAATTTTTCTTAAACAACGCTGTAATTTAGGTCAGAGCCTTGTTTATCCCGTTGTCTTGGACATGGGTTTTTTAAGACCCTTGCCCCAAGAACGAAACGTTGTAACAACGTTGTATGTGGCCAAAGGGCTTTTTCTTATCGTGGTGCAAAACTGTGGAAAAGCCAAGAAAGAGCAACTAAATTGGCCCCCTCCCTGAAAACCTTCAAAGAACAGCTCTAGTCGGGGATAACTTTTATTTAATTTTTACGTTCTCTTTTATTGCCTTAGTTTTGCATGATATTGTAAATTAGGTTAAGCCAGTAATTCTTTTGTTTTGGTAAGTATTTTTATCTTTTAAAAAGGTCAGGTTGAAAAACATATTGTTATGAACCTTCTTAAACCTGTATATATACTATAAAATGAAAAAATGAGAATGTGAACGGGAAGAGCAGTCACATACAACAGCGTTATAAGCCCGTATAAACCGTCTAGTGTGACCGCAGCTAATATCATTCAAACGTAACGAAAGTTTCAAGCAAGGGCAATGAATCCTGAGGAATACTACAGGACACCTTACCTTCAATTTCAAACGATTATCTTTGTATTTCTTGATAGAGTAAGTTCCATCTGATGATTTTTCAAAATATCTTCCAGCTTTTGGAGCTTTATCTAGTAAGTACGAGGGAGGAACTCCAAGAACTTCAACTATCTTATTAATTTGGTCAACCTAGAAATAAACAGAAATTTGTTCAATACATTCAAGCATGCATTACATACGATAAAACATGTAGCATGGCGCTCAAATCTTTAAAAAGTTGTCAATTCTGCTTAATATCTCTTTGAATTAAATGACTTGAACGAAATATAGCTTACTTTGCTGTGAATCTGACGTAGGAAATTTTTTGTATCTTTCAAAATGGCGCAATTTATTAGATTTGAGGATGTGACACCATCATCAAATTTCTAAATTCGAAACCAGAAGAGCAACAGATTTTTGCTTAGCACAACACTTTAGACCTTCATATACCATGGTTTTCTTGAAAATTGTCTCAATTTTCCTCTATTGGTTTAGGATTTATAATGATTCTAATTTTCAAAGTTGTCCATGACATGATTCCTTCAGAAAGCTAAGAATGCCACCGTTTTGAAAGGGATCAAGATAGACAGAGCAGAAACTGCACACGCATGCGCGAAAACTCGTAACTTTGAGCCCCGCTAGCTCCCTGCAGCAGATCTCAAAATTCAACAACACTTGATATTCTGTTCCTTAGGCCTTAAACTCTTGATTTATCCTTTCAAAAAGCTTATCTTTTCAAACACATCCTTATCTCAGATTGTTCGATGACGTCATTTTACGCAGTTTCTGCTCGGTCATCAAGATATAATAAAATTCCATTACAGCTTTACAGGCAATGGGTGCTCATCTCTCTTAAGAGTTCTAAGACATCAATCTTCAAACATTTACCCAAGATCTTCAGTCCCATGGCAATAAGTGTGAAGTGGGTATCTCTTTTTTTTATACATATAATCTTATAGAAATACAACAGCTAAACAGCTACAACTATGAAACTCCATAATTACACAACTACTACAAAAGATTACAAAAAACGGTGCCAAAAGGAGAACGGAATTACGTAACAACCCTGTGGCCATTTAACATATAAATATAAATCTAAACAAAATTAATATAAATCTAAAGCTAAATTTACAAAGAAGAGATATGTCCATGTATTGGGAGGGGTTGCAACAGGAATTTAAAAGCGCTTGGTTGCATGAATGAATTTCAGGGCAGCCTCTATGAGTCGTTTATTAACGTCAGGTGGTAACCTTTCATTGCCATACAGAATGAATTCAACTAACAATTCATTTGAAAGGTCAGAGATGACACCAGGAGGCGAAATTTCGTTGAAGCCATCGAGAAGCTCGCGTCTAGGTTCTTCATAAGATTGGCAAAACAGCAGGTAATGCTCCGTGTCCTCGACACCATCGTTTGCAGGACACATTGGGTCTATTGTATCACTAAAATTATGCCTAAATTTGTGAAAATTCAGTTTACTGAGACCGACTCTTAATTGTGCAAGAATAGCCAAACCTTTGGGGTCATGAATCCCATATACTGGTTTTGAAGGAGGCCGAATTAGAGCTAATATTTTTTATTTAAAAATACTTAGCGAAGGTGCCTGTCTAACTTCAGGAAGGAGTTTGTCCCACTCGTTCAAAAAATTTGGGTAAAAGCTATTCTTAAATCTCTCTGTTCTCGCCCTTATTTGCCCGATGACATGTTGCTCACGAAGAGAGTACCTAGACTGTTCAAGTTGCGGTATAGGATGCCTTCTATACTCTGGCCCATGTATCTCTCACCCATGAGCAACTGCATTTTCTTTGTTGATCTGTGCGAGGAGTCCTTTTATGCTTTGATCAACGTTTCAGGCACTTTTTCAGTCCTTTTAAACCATCAAATTTTCATACAGTTGAATTGAGCCATATTTCTACTGCTCGTGAGACAGCGAGAAAAAACAAAAAATACTTCGATCGTTTGGCTTTTAACAACAAGGACAGATTTTGTGAGACAATAGCATCAGTTGCTTTTGTTGACACCTAAATTCAAAGAGATTTGCGATTGCAGACAAAGGAAATTCTCTCAAGGGGAAATTCAAAACAAACGAAGGCGCAAAGTTTCTCTGAAACCCAGGTAGCTATCTCGCTTGTTGTGCATTCCAGAAATGGTTATTTAGAGCAAACATGAGCATATATCGAAACAAGGATATATCTAGATATCTACCACGGGCATTTTACTTGTTTGGTATAGGAACCGAATTGGAGGCGATTCAAATCTCGTATTTTTTGGGTGCAATCAAAGCACTTACTTCTCAGCTTCTGAACAGCAAAAATAAAATGCCTGCGGTAGATGTTTAGATATATGTTCCTTCTTTCAATATCCGCTCATGTTAGCTCTTAAAACCATTTGCGAAATGCACAAAAAGTGAGATAGCTACCTGGGTTTCAGAGAAACTTTGCGCCTTTGTATGTTTTGAATTTCCGCTTGAGAGAATTTCATTTGTCTGCAATCGCAAAGCTCTTGGAATTTAGGTGTCAATGAAAGGAACTGCTGCTGTTGTCTTACAAAATCTGTCCTTGTTGCTTTTAACTAGAAATCAAACCATTTAAATCTGTGAAGTTCTCTTGATGCTATGAATTTTCAAAAGTGAGCACCTTTTTCTGGCTCACCCGGTATACCTGAGGTTTGGACTTGCCCCAGTCTCTTCCACCTCCAAGAAACCCAAAAACCAAATACCAAGTAATTGCCTCTGTGAAAGAGAGAGGGAGAAAGGGGAGAAGGGTTTCACTTTTCTCTCTCCATCACAGAGGCGTTCCCTTCCCTCCTTCGCAAATACTTTTCTATCTCTCCTCCGCAGCGGTAACCTTTTCAGGAGGCATTTTTTGTAAAAACATGGGAGAGACTTGGGCAAGTCCAATTTACCCCAAATTCACCCATTTCACCCCCAATAGACCCAATAAAGAAATTGTGTCCACATACTTCATTTGATCCACTGAACAACGGTTCTCCGGTATGCATTTCAACCAGGATACATCCAAGGGACCACATGTCTATTGCCATATCGTATGGTAACCCCAGAAGAACTTCTGGTGATCGGTAAAACCGGCTCTGAATGTACTGATACAGCTAGAGAGAAGAACAATAACAAGGATTAATGTACACGCTGAAACCATGAGTTGTTAGTGGTACATGGCCGCCGCTTTGTCCTGTGCAGAGTAGAAAACTGCATACCTAACTTCCTCCGCATAGATAAAAATTTTCCTCCGCAGGAGCATAGATGTATTTTTATAAGAAACTAAGAATTTGAGCCAGTACACGTTTTTTTTATAAGAAACTAGGATCAGGCCATAGAACTAAAAGTTTCTTAATTTCACATGAAATTTTGTCGATTTTAGTACTAAAAGTTTCTTAATTGGTTTCTTATTTTTCTGAATGCAGAATTAGCAATGTGGTCGCTAACACTGCGGCAGATATGTTTCTTGATATTTAAAACATCATAAAGGAATAAATAGTGTTCTGTTATGTTGCAAACACAAATGGTTAGATAATATTGCTCAAGAATGAAGGTTCAATGATCTATTCGCTATAAAATCCATGCTTTTAACTTTGAAAAGTTTCTTAGTACTTCTCAGACATAGTACTAGAGTTCCTTAAAATTTTGGCCTTCTTGGTAGTTTCTTATAAACCAGTTTCTTATAAAAAACATGTACTGTACTGAAGTTTCTTAAAATCATCAGATTTTGAGTTCTCAGAGTTTCTTGCGAGTTTCTTAAGGGGTTCAAAATGATCTTTCATTAACATTTCAAAACAAGGGTTTCTTGCAAGTTTCTTAAGGGGTTCAAAATGATCTTTCATTAACATTTCAAAACAAGGGTTTCTTGCGAGTTTCTTAAGGGGTTCAAAATGATCTTTCATTAACATTTCAAAACCAGGGTTTTCGAAGCCTCTTCACAGTTTGGACTGGACATTGTTCAAGCACCATCAAAACCATATAAGACGCGAAAAACGTGAAAATAGAATAAACCTTTGCTGAAGATTTACTTTATTAAAATAATAGTTCCCTAAGTTATATTTTCCTAGCACTGGAGTTTCTCAAATTTTTGGCGATTTCAGGGCCCGTTTTCATGAGAAACTCAAATCGATTTGGCATTTCACCCCGATCTGAGGCGAAACTTACTGTGAATGCAATGGGAAATAAGCTGTCTGCCCAATATAATATTCACCCTGGGGGGGGGTGAACAACATGTTGAGGGTACGGGTATGTGCCGCCCATATGGGTGGGTTTTAGGGCCCAAAATTCTCTAAACAAGGGTCCCTTCTTCGGCAGATTTGCCTTAGATATGGGTGGTTTGTCCAGATTTTGGCAAAGAATAGTCAAAAATGGGTGCTTTCCACTAAAATTCATCATAAAAATGGGTATGACGACAAGTTTCGGTAATTAAAAGAGGGTACCTTTCTGATAACCGGGCGGCAGACCCCCGTCCATCCGCAAGTCATGTTGCCCTCCCCCCAGCAGGGCCGCGGAGAGAATTTTTGGGCCCCGGGTCAGAATGCTGCATGGGCCCCTTGTCAAATGAGTTCCGAAAGGTACGCCGAAGGCGTACCCGTGCGCCAGAGGCGCACCCACCTAGAGGGGTCCGGGGGCATGCTCCCCCGGGAAAAGTTTTAAAAGTAAGGTTGCTAGAATCGCTCTGGTCGCTATTTCCGCTTCTAGATACAATCGTAAAATCATATAACAAGCTAGTCATCATGCATAAGAATCATTATATTATAACAATTAACAGACAGTAAACAAACATCTGTATGGGCATCTTTTTTGGTTTACAAGATGTATTTAACTTTTACTGCTTATAAGAAAACTTTGGAACTATTGTTTTCAATCTCTTCTTGATTTTTGAAGCATTATGGCAATTGAGAAATTATTGATGGATGGGCCCAGTTATTAGCACTGGCCGTGGTTTAGAGACCCGCATTTGAGCCTTATTTCGAAAAAACTCACTTACTACTTATGGGCCCCTTATGGCTATGGGCCCCAGGTTTCTGACCCCCCTAACCACCCCTCTCCTCGGCCCTGCCCCCAGTATATTCACATCGATTTGAAATTTCAGACCAATTTGACTCTTTCATGAAAACAGGCTCTCGGATTTGAGTATTTAGTGAGCAATTTCTCATAAAAAATACGTTTATCATAAAAATCCTGGAAAATCTTCAAGTCACAGAATTCTACACCAACAAATGACAACATCAATTTTCGAAAAGCTCTTCCGACAATTGTTTGAACATCTCAAAAATCGTTGAAACCCTCAAAAATCTTGCAATTGGGAAAATCTCAAGAAATCTTGCAAAATTAAAAATAATCCCAAAATCTCAGAAAAAAATATCGAAAAATCTTTGCATGTTCCAATGAATGCTCGAACTGCAGTTTCCCACGATTTTATTTACTTTAGTCTGCAGTTCTTTTTCAGTTTCTTGGCGCTAAGTATTGTGAGATTGCAAGAACTTTCATTAATATTTGGGCATCGTCAAAATAAAGTAAAAGCAAACCAAGACTAAATAATAATTTGCGATCTCCGACTAAGCTTCTTGCAAAAATCATTCCCAGTGTTCGAGTTTCTCAAGTTTTACAGATCTGAGAGTTGTTTCTTTTGCGCGGTTTCTTACAAATTGTGTAATCAGAAAATGACTAATTTCTCACTTTCGAAAATTTTAATCCAATTTGAAAGGCACATTCATCTTTCCGTTTGTTTCGTTTCGCCGCCATTGCTGGCTTACGTCATGCTTATATTTACAGCTTTGAACTCGGCTTTGAAAGTGCATGACTCATATCATTTGCATAAAACACAGACAGGTCTTCAATTATTCAAAACACTGAACGCAAACGTTGCAAAGTTTCCAACTAAATGGCCATTTTTCAAGCAAATTTCGCCCTCATACAGAGACTGTCAACACAGAAATACTTCAAAATGAAGTGGATTTTTATTCGATCGATTTTCATAGACAAAAGAAGGAGAAAACTGGAGAAGAAAAATGACTAGGCCGCCCACACAAATCGCTCTCAGACAAAACACCCGCTCCAGCAGCATGTGACCAATTTAGGAGAAAATGCAGTTTGATATTTCAAAAAGCTTTTTAAGTGTATGTTTGACAGCGACACTATTTCAGTTTCAACGTATCTGTTTAATAGTTTTTATTTTTTCATCGATAACCAGTTTAATATCTAGGCTAGAGTTTTAATTTTACTGGCGGTATTAAGAGTGTTAATCCCGTTAAAAATAACTAAACTGAAATAAGCAAGTTTGTTCTGGACAGTTCAGCTCGCCTCGATCAGCTCGGGCCTATGCAAGCATAACCATGCTGAAATCACGGTGCAGTCTCTCAGCCACGGAGACCAAGCCACTCATGCTGAATAGAAAGCAATAGACGGCAAAGAAGCCAGTTAAAAATCAAGCTTTTCTACGAAATTCTCCGACTGAAATTCTCCGATCTCGAATCACGTTTCCTCTGCTCTAATCGTGCCGTGGTCGTTATGAAGAAACAAGCTAGGACCCCATGATGAAAGACAGGTACCCACAATACTACAAAACAAGCCTATTGATTTTTAAATCTACGTCACAATACAACCTGCGATCAGTGGTCAAGAAACACAATACAGCACCTACAAGCCCATATGTCAGCGGTCTTCAGATACCCCATCTGTCCCAGAAGCCTTTTGGTTATTTTAAAGAAAGGTAAAGTTGCTTTGGGGGGAAGAGATGAGGAATCCTGTCTGAGTCCTGTCTGAATTACGCGTACTTCCTTTGTAAGCAAAAGCTTATAAGAAACAGTGGGCTCAGTGTTTCGAACAGCTAAGAAACTGTTGTTGTTTGCACTTCTAAGTTTCCCAGGTAACTCAACATGTTTGACAATGTACAGTGCCGTAAATCCTCGAATAAGCACCCCATCGAATAAGCGCCCATTATATCGGAAATTATTAAATTAGTGCCCCCTCGAATAAGCGCCAACCCTCCAATAACCACCCACCACCTCCACAATAAGAAACGGGCGCTTCTTGGCAGTTTTCGGCAAAGTGAGTTCTGAGACGTAAGTTTTAGTCTTACAGGAACAGGGAAGGAAGTTTGCCAAATACAGAGTAAAAGTGGACAAGAAAGTTTGTTCTAGTTTTCATACTAGTCAGTCTTAATTTCATTTTCTTTGTCTTCATTTTAAAAGCAAGGAAAACTTTTGAACACGCTCTAAAATAAATTTATTATGAGAACATAAAGCATGTCTTTCGAAACCCCTCTCTTAGTTATTGTCTTTACTTGAACTGCTTTGACATCCAGAAAAATCAAATATGCGCCCAGGTTGAAACAGTAACACCCCCCTTTGCGTCTCAAAATTTAATAAGCGACAGGGTGCATAATAGAGGATTTACGTCTTAGGCCCTTGGGCGTGAACCAGGCTTAAGTGTCTTTGACCCTTTTTCCGGCAAATTGCAAAGAAGCAATTTTCGTAAAGTTGAATTTACCTTCACTTTTAGGCCCCGTCCACGCGAGTCTGGTACCCAGGGTAACGCGTATCCGGATATTTTGAAAACGCATCTATTTTATCCGTTTTGGGTTAGCGTCAACACGTACACGGCGTTTTCGGTCACCAAAAACGAAGCTTTTCGAAAACGTTCTCCAGAGGGGATCTTTTTGAAAATGCCGTTTCCATGTTGTCGTGTGGACGAGTGAAAGCCAAACTTTTCCAAGACGCTGACGTCACAGCATTGATTTACTGCGCATTAGAGCGTGAGTATAGATCTTTGGGGATCACGCGAGGGCATTTTGCTTTTCTGTTTTCTTTTGTCGAAGCTCGAACAACAAAGTTTGCACGCAGCATTGTCTTCGTGTGGACGGGGATATTTTCGAAAACGCTCCTCGTATGGACGCGGATATTTTTCATACGGATAAAAATAGACGTGTTTTCAAAAGTATCCGGATAAGTGTGGATGAGGCCTTAGTTCTCATACAATCATAAAATACAGTCACTCAACCATCTAACAAAGTTCCGTCCATTAAAATCAATCCGGTATCTTTCCGGGTGAATCATAAATGGCCCGGCGTTTGAAAGGCTACCGCACGCTGAATATAAGGGACCATTCATTATCAACAGAGGGGTTGGCACCCAAGAGAAACGAGTCAGGTAAATAAATTTTCTGGCATGGGTAGAACTTTTTTCATGTAATTTCATGTAACTTTTTTCAAGGCTTGGGTAGAACTTTTTTCATGTAATTTCAAGGTTGGGTAAATAAAATTTTCCTGTCAATTAATACTAACTGTTGAAAGTCCTAAATTGTTAAGGTTATCCTCAAATCATCAGCATTATCCATGTCACCTTAGCATCTACTTCCATTTCACCTTAGCACATACTTCCATTGCACCTTAGCATCTACTTCCATTTCACCTTAGCACATACTTCCATTGCACCATAGCATCTACTTCCATTTCACCTTAGATATACTTCCATTTCACTTTAGTATCTACTGCCATTCCATCTTTGACACGAATATTTACAATATTTACAGCACTGAATTTACAATTCACATCGTTTGACATTGAAATCATTTTTATAGGTTGGGTAAAATTCTTTTCAACCGGAAAATTGTTGGGTAGATGTTGTTTCTGTAACCTTTTGAGCTGGGCAAAAAGATTTTTTGGACTAGAAATTCTTTCTCTTCACTACCAACCTCTGTAAATGACGAACAGTCCCTAGTACAAACAATAATATTTGCAAGATCTGACTGAAGAGCTAAGATGTTAAATCATTCTTAGAATTTTCCCTGGCTGAAATCGGCCACTCCGTTCATATTTTACAAGGCATTTTCTAAAAAGTCGCTTCAAGAAACCTTAAAAAGGTGCTAATACCATGAACAAGTCCCGGAGGGGTGCCTCAGCAAATACACATACGGGGAGGTAAGTCAGACATTTTTGGGTCAAACTATTGCCAAAAGTGATGTTTTTGGGTTTGTTTTCAATTTGTGTTGAGTGGGCTTGTCAGGATTTCTAGCTACTGAAAGCTAATTTAGGCCCACTGTGCATGCCGCATCCAGGCACGGGACCCCTAGTTTAACGTCCCTTCCGAAGGACGGCGAGGTGAGCTGCGAGGTCAGGCCTCAGCGGTCACCCATCCGAATCTGACCTCATTCGGCCAAGCTTAACTTCAGTCACCTGACGAAGACTGTATAAGCCACTCGGCCACTCACCCCGCAATCCCGGGTCCAAATAAAACTGAAATTATGTTCATGATATTCTTTTACATCAAATATTATTCAAAGGACAAGTCCGGGCTTGATAAAATTATTGCTAAAAAGCAACCTTACCAACTGCTGAATACCAATCATGAGTTCTTTCCAAGTTTTGATTCCTCCAACTTTCATATATTGGTTAATGAATCTTCATGACTTAGGCCAAAATATTGTCGCCATTTTTTATTTTGTACGAGTGTGCGAAGGCGCGATTAGGAAGCTAGCAATGTGAGTGGTAACATATGAACAGATCTGGCAGCCTCGCTCAGGTCAACGTAAAGTGACGTTATAGAAAATGACGTCATTTCTCACTTCCTAGCAGTTTGAAATATGTAGTTTCATGATTAAAAGATTAAAAGACAACGATTAAAAGAGAAAAAAGTTGATTGAAAAAAGTACTACACATCATTCACACTGTCATCTCTTGAATAATCAACAATTATAACAACCATGGACTTGCCCTTTAAAGCCTGGTTTTCATTAAATCGTAATTCATCACCGATCATTGTCTTAGAGCATCGCCGATCATCGCCGATGCCGTAAGACAAAGATCGGCGATGAATTACGATTTAATGAAAACCAGGCTTAACTGATATTTATGTGTTCGCTAGGGGCAATCCTGACTTCTATTTGCATTTTTTTCGGGACATTTGATGTTCATGAACGGGTTTCTATATATAAATGAGCAGAAATTTTTGGGTCGCAATCAAGCTGAACAGATATTTTTGGGTTGCCTGAAAATTCCTTGGGCTGACCGTACCCCCCCCCGTATGCGTATGTGCTGAGTCTCCCCCTGGGAACAAGTCTCCCTAATATTTTCACCTTATGACTTGAGCACGCTTTAGCACACTTTAGCACATTCTTGGGGAGAATGTAAAAGTCTTCCATTCAGGGGGATTCCATTCTCCCAAGAGGACAATATACATGAATGCATGTGTCATCATTATTGCAAGAAAGGAAAACAAAAAAATTCCTTGTTGTTTTCATTTGCTTTTGCGATTTTATTTCGAATTGCTATTGTTATATTAATTTTAACTTTATTCCAGTTGTATTATGTATTATGTTTAGTTTGTATTTATAGAATCGTAGGTAGTGGAATTTTGCAATATATGAAAGTGAAGTGAACTTTTGCATTTTCGAAAGAGGCTTTGTGCAGAAACCTTCCACATCAACGGGAAGGGACTGCTCATTAAAATCGGATATGTCGCGACAAAACAACACAGTTTTCAAGAACACTGTTTTGATATTCAGGGAGCAACATATTTCAAGCATCGGGCCACTTTATGGATTCAGCCGGTAGGAACCAGGAATTTTCAGATGTCTGCAATTCTTTTCGGCACATCAGGGACAATCAAGGCCGTCATCTTCACTTCACAAAAACTCCCAAAGTTTCGAGCAGTGTGGCTACGAAATAGTCATAATGAGAATCAGAACAGATTTTAGCTTTCTGGCGACATTAGGAAATTTGAAAAAACGTCTTGTTTTATCGTTTGATTTTGGCATCAAACCTTGGGTCGCTTTGAAGACACCCCGCTGACGTTTTCGTCATTGTGTGATAAAAATAGGCTATTTATAGTAAAGCGAATTGCAGGATTGCCATATTTCCACATGACGAAAGAACAAAAGAAAGAGCGAGAGACATTGCAGCTGGTTGATTCGTTTCAAATACTTTGCGGCTAACGCCTCAATAAACTATGGTTCCTTGGAAATTATTGCATGTTTTAAAAAACTCAAAAATGACAATGCTTTCTAAGTTTTTTTCAAAATCCTTCATTGAACCCTTAAACGGAAAAATAATCCTTCTGGTAAATTTGCACCGACACACCTTAAGTTTCTTGGAAGCCTTTCAGTTCAAAGAAATAGGTCATAGAATTTTACGAAGACATTTTGAAATATTTGGATCCCATGCTTCTACCTTATATGCTTCATTTCACACAACATGGCAAAGTTTTTCATCGTCAAAAAACGACAAGAACCTTCATATTGCAACAAAAACTTACCGTATGTCCAAGTTGACAAGAGCTTCCAAAATCGACTATCTTGATTGCACTTCTCTTCGGATTACACAACAATACGTTCTCAGGTTTTAAATCACAATGAATAATTTGGAGTTCAGGAGCCGCCAGAAAGCATAGAGCGGTGCAAAGTTGTTGGGCAAATTTCCTCGTCAGATTCAAGGAGACGCCACGGAAGTTCGTATTTCGTAGTAAATCGTACAAATTATATGACAGTAATTCGAATACTAAACAAAGGTGATTCCGCCACATAAATTGATTCTTTAATCTCACTGTTGAAAGAGAAAAAAGAATTAAAGCGTCTGTCATAAATTAAGCCACGGTCAAGCTGATCAAACATTTCACAAAAAATTTATCAAAATTTCTATTTTGATCATGCTTCAAGTTGTGAGCTGGTGGTCAAATAGAACTAACATGTCACAAAACATTTCACCAAACATTTGGTTCGAAACCTGTGACCAGAGGGTGCCTGTGCAGCCACCGAGACGCTGCGGGGCATTCATAAATACATATTGATGAAAACAAAAGAGAACATTTGGCGAAATGTTTGTTGGAGTGGTGAAACAGACCCAACATTTCACACAACAACGAAAAACAAAACTCGCTTCTTGACCTGGATCAAACTTCGTCCATCACTGCCAATCAAATGTTATGAGACCAAACATGGTAGCCAAACAAGCCCAATAATTCATCAAACATTTATTTTAAAAATGTTAGGTGAAATGTTGGATCTGTTTGACCGGGGCATTAGATGTCACACGAGAATGTCCTCGAAAGAAAAGTTGAGGATTCTTGCATGCGTAATCATACATTATCTAAAATCTCACGTTGACAAGCAGAGACAAATTTAGTAAGACAAAAGATCCATGATTCCATGATTGGCGGCAGTTAACTAGGACATAAACATAATACTTAGTTTGTTCATATTGTGGATTTAGGTTACTGAAATATCAATCCTGAAAGTGCAAATTTGCTGCCACCTTCAAACCCGACCTTTGGCATTTCGGCCGAAACAAATTCTTGAAGCACAAGGAATAAATAAGAAATATTCCTGACAAAATTGGACAAAACTTTATTTTATTCTTCTTGCTAGAAGTCATACATGGTGCTTCTTCATTTTCCTTAATTTCAGTTTAAATTTCGATGAGATTAAGGAATACGGGTTGAGTGGCCGAGTGGCTTAAACAGTTTTCGTCGGGTAACTGCCGTTTAGCTCGCTCGAGTGAGGTCAAACTCCGGATGGGTGACCGCGGAGGCCTGACCTCACAACTTACCTCGTCGTCCTTCGGAAGGGACGTTACGCTAGGGGTCCGATGCCTTCATGCGGAATGCACAGTGGGCCTAAATTAGCTTTCAGTAGCTAGAAATCCTGACTAGCCCACTCAAAACGAATTGAAAAACAAAACAAAACAAAAAAGGCCAACATTCTCGTTTGGAAGTGGCGTCAAATTTGAACTTCCAAGAATAATACTTCACTCTTCAAAACATCCATATCAACAAGGGAGGAGCCTATGTTCAAATTCACTATCAAGGAATAGTCTGAAATTGATCAACCGATGACTGAAGTTACATCTCCACCGCTGAACCTAACAAACTCTTCGTACTTTTTTCTGGGACATCCCGTGTATATGAGCATAGGGAAAGAATCTTTGATGATATAAAAAATGCTCTTTCTGGAATTATGGCGAACGACCTAAACTTTCCTTCGATCTATTCAGTTGGAAAAATTAGGCAATAACACTTTAAACATTTGATTTTAAAGTTTAGTAAAGACTGGAGCCCTCTCCTGTGTATGTGACAAGTTACTTCATTGAACTAACTCGTTCGTGATCGTGGTATACCTTTCCACTATCAAGAAAACCATATTGGAAAACTTTGAACACTTTTTTTTTACCACGAGACTGGATTCAGCACCCTAAGTTTAATCTAATCGCAAATTTTCATAATTCTACCGGATAAGCCAGAAAAAAGTTCCCACTTTTGAAAATTCATAACACCAAGACTACTTCACGGATTTGAATCATTCAAATTCTAGTTAAAAGCCGAAAGATCAAAGTATTTCTGAGATTTTTCTCGCTGTCCTACCAGCACTACAAATATAGGTAAATTCAACTTTACAAAAATTTCATAGTTGCAAAATGACTGAAAATAGGCCCAAAACAACGATCAATGCATAAATGAATGAAAGAAATGCAACTTGTCACGAGTGAGAGCTATCCTTTGTACATTAATTGCCATGGGATTGAAAATCTTTAGTATTTGTTTGAAAATCGATGTCTTATAATTCTTTAGCGAGGTGAAACGGCCATGGCCTATTGTTCGGTGTGAATAGGTCCTTGCGATTTGATCAATGTTTTAGGCCCATTTTTCGTCATTTTGCAACCATGAAATATCCATAAAGTTGAATTTGCCAACACTTCTAGTGATAGTAGGACAGCGAGAAAAATCACAAAAATACTTTGATCTTTCGAATTTTAACTAGAATTTGAATGATTCAAATCCTAGTAATGATTCAAATACTCTTGGTGTTATGAATTTTCAAAATTGGGAACTTTTTTCTGGCTCACCCGGTAGAGCACGCGATTTCGATTTTATGGCGATAATAAATTTCAGAATTTATATGGGATTTGACCGTGAAAGTCGCTGTGTCCATGTAAGTACAGCTGCGTATACACATTGTCAAAATATGCTGACAAGACGCTGACGAAGAAACCTCAAGCAGCAGGCTGTGATTGGTAGAATTTAACTGATCACATGCAAACTCAAAGTCAAATTTCATAGCGAGGCTACGTGCTGTGGTTCAGCACTGGAAAAGCAACCGCAAGTAAGTCATCACTTTGCTTGCATAAGAACTTGCTGTCGCAAAATAATGTTTGCTTCAGTGATCACATGAAATTTCACGTGAAATTGTCATGCCCCCCGCTAAGCTGCTGTACTTACATGGACACATTACCTTTAACACCTTCAATCATTATTCACAGTCAAATCCCTTATAACCTTTCAAATTTGTTATCCTCATAAAATTAGAATCTCCGGCGGTACAATTATGTAAAATTTGCAATTAGACTAAAGTTTAGGTGCTGAATTTGAATCTGGGGTCAGAAATTTCATAGGATGCAAGTTAAAAAAATTTTGAAAATTCCCAAAACGAGGCCGCTAAGTTGAAAATGTGTATTCATAGAAATTGGCTCAAAACTCACAGCTGTACCAGGTGAGTTAGAAAATAATGTGAGCTGTGATGTTGCATTGAGCCACCCGATCGTCGTGAACTATTTTTTGTGCAGCAAACAAAAAGTCTAACTTACGTTTCTTTTTTGTTTGTTAGTTTTCAATTTGTTTTGAGTGGGCTTGTATGGACTTCTAGCTACTGAAAGCTAATTCAGGATCACTGTGCGTGCCACGTCCAGGCATAGGGCCCCTAGTTAAACGTCCCTTCCGAAGGACGATGAGGATAGTTGTGAGATCAGGCCTCCAAAGTCATCAATCCGGAGTTTGACCTCACTCGACTGAGCTTAACATCGGTCACCTGACGAAGAATGTATAATCCGCTCGGCCACTCAACCCTATGTTTTGTTCAACTCCTGCCTTGAACATCCCCCGGGCCATCCCCGGTCATTTCCACATGAAAAATTCCCAGCCCCCGGCATTTGACTGTCCATTTTTCCCTGGCCACCGGGGCATTTGGCAATCCTAAGTGCTTTTGCTTATAAATCTATTGGAATGGCTCTCAGCACCCGGCCCCAGGGCATTCGTTAAAGTATTCCCTGGCCCCCGGGCATTTGTGTGTGGAATTTTTGATGACCCTCAGGCTGCCCGGGGGATGGTCAGGGTAGGAAATGAACAAAACATTAGATCATAAATCTTTGCCCATCGAAATTGGTCACTTGATGCATTCCTTAAAAGATATATTCTTCTTAAGATCTTGTTTACGAGTCTTGCAAACTGATGAAATCTTTAACGAAGCCCCTTCAAAATTTTAGCCTGGCCAAACTTACAGGCACACAAGGTATTATTAGGGGGCATTGAAATAGTTCGGAGAAAGTGTTGTCAGCAAGCGTTGATCTGGCCATCTGGCTGAAAGAAATCTCTGCACACAACACAGAAGCTCACATTTCTAATGTCTTTCAAAATGATTCTCGGAGCATAATTTTGTCATCCGTTTCTCAACAAAATAAAAACTATCACCCAAATGTACATTTGGCCTTTGATACAAAGGCACACAAAGAATTTAAAGGTCTGATAACAAAACATATTTAGTTTTGCGGATTTTCAAAAACGTTTTATTGCCATTATCATTAAATGATTAAAATGGTAGGGTATAATACAATACAATTGGAATTTGTGTTTGATTTGACTCTCAGATTCCGAAAACGGCCAGTTTGGAAATTAGGAAGGCCTGCTGAACTATCTACTCCAAAATGCAGGTTTGGCAGACTTTTAAACAATTCTTGTTTTCATTTGCAAAACTCTGAAAACCAGCCAAATTTGCTCAAGTTGCTATATGATAATCAAGCAAATGTGAATCTCTGTTGCCAAGCATCAGACTCATCTTCCTGTTTTTCAACTGGGAACCTCGTTTTCACCAGAATGAAGAATGTATGTTTGATGGGAAATATGTTTGCAACTCTGCAAAGTCTGCTGTTTTCAGAATTTGGTAGGATTGGAATTAACCAATCAAACACACCCATATGGTCACATGGAAATGAAAACAAAAATGACATACCAATATAGAATCTGGATTCAGGATCATGGCTATTCATCTGTTCAAGCAACTGAACTTCTATTTGTGCCTGATTCAAGAATGGTTTCTTGTTTTTTATTATCTTTATTGCTACCTCCTCTTTCTCTTGGTAATCATATGCTTTGACAACCTGTGGAGAGAAAAATATCAATATTGACATTTTGATTATTTATTTATCCCCTGGCAAAAATATTGATCATGTTTGCAGTACGCTTCAAGCTTGATACCAGTTTATCAAGTGACCCAAAAAAACTGATAAAGTTATACATTGTAGATTGTGCACAGACTTATGACAATGGGCCTCTTGCTTCCCTGACTTGATGAGGCGCTTCAGCCAACACAAAATCATAAAATTACTCTGAAAAACCTGGCCCTATTTAGGCCTAAACTTCACGATTCCTACAGTACCAATCAGATTGCGAGATTTATGAATTACTGTTGTTACGGTGTAAATGTGATGGCATTCTTTATTTGATTGAAGAATTGAATATACTCCCATGGGATTGAGATTCGAAGCCATGATTCCATCATAATTCCATTGATGATTGAAGAAAATAGGGCTAAGTTTTTCTCTGTTTCATTATGAGTCCCTCTTGAGCAAGGTTTACCGCAGGGATACAAGGGACTCATCGTCATGAGTCTAGATTGTACATAGTGTTCCTGATATCTTTTGAAGACAAACAAGGTATCAACTTGTACCAACAAGGCTCAGCTATCTGTTGAGATGTTACTTGGTTGACAGAGCAGAAACTATGCATGCATGCACAAAACTTGTAACTTTGAGCCTCCAACAGATTCCAACATTCTGCAACACATTTGGCAAACAAAAAAAATTCCCTAGACGACTTCAAATCCATCGCAAAGTTGAGTTTTACAAAATGTTGAATGGCAACTATTTCACTCAAAATTTGGAAAACAGAATTCAAAATTTTCTTTTGAAATGTTTTGCTTATTTTGAAGTCTGGTTTCTTGGATGGTAAAAGTTGTTTAAGATCTTAAAAGATAGCTAAGCCTTTCAACTAAACTCTGATACAAAACATTTGACAATAGCCTTTGATTTCAAGTGGCTGGTTATGATCTGGCTAGTGAAGTTCTTTAAGGTACTAGAGTAACATTTGAATATGTTCAAGACACAGGATCAGATACGAAAATAGTCTGATTAAAGTAAGAACCTCCATCACTTGTGCTAGCTGGTGGAATGCATACTCAAAATTGACTCAGGTAGCATACAGTGTGAATGGATTTCTATCTCTTGAGACAAATTAAAATCTGAAGTCAGATTGTTATCATATATATAGCTAGCGGGTGAGCCAGGACAAAGTTCCCATTTTTGAAAACTCATAAAACTAAGATAGATTACTTCATAGATTTGAATGATTCAAACTTTTGTTAAAAGCAAAAAGATTCAAATATTTTTGTGATTTTTCTTGCTGTCTTACCAAAACCAGAAGTATCAGTAAATTCAATTAAAAAATTTAATGGTTGAAAGGGACTAAAAAAGGACATAAAAATTGCATCTAATTAAATTGAAAGGATTCTCCTCACACAGAACAATACGCAATGGGCATTTCACCTCATTTAAGAGTTATAAGACATCCATTTTCAAAAAATGCGAAATATTTTGAGTCCCATGGCAATAAATGTACAGTGGAAATCTCTCATTTGTGAAACAATTGCATTTCCTTTATTGATCTGTGCAAGGAGTCCTTCACGATTTGATTTTCTGAGGCCATTAATTTTTGCAAATTTGAATTTTACCTATACTCCTAATGCTCATGAGACAGCTAGAAAAATCACAAAAATACTTTGATCTTTCTGTTCTTCAAACCTGTGTAGTACTCTTGGTGCTACAAATTATCCAAAATGGGAACTTTTTCTGGCTCACCCAGTAAACTGAAAGCAAGCATCACTCAAGCTCATTTTGAGTTCAAGCAGATGACATTGGAATTTCCTTTGAAAATGGACAGTTCTGCAATATATATATATTTTTAAAGCTTCACCATATCATACTGAAGGTAATCTCAAGCTTGGTTTGTGGTATCTTTAAGAATAATTTGAGTTTGGTGATTATCTTCGAGCTTAATCAAGTTTTCTACATGAGATCTGCAAACTGGCCAACATGATATCAGCATACTACATTCAAGCTGCTATCATGCAAAAATTAAAATGAAATTTGTGAAATCTTATTGCTCCATTCTTTGAACATGATTGAAGTGAACTTCATCCAATTTTTCATGATCCCACGGTTTTTTTACTGCATCATGATTGTTTTTAGAGTTACAGTATTTTTGAGTTGTATGAAAGGATGTATGAGAGGAGGTGTCGCAATCTTTGAAAAACATCAAAAAGCTCCAAAAATTCTAACCTAATTGAGGAAAATCAATCTACTCTGACCAACACAAAAGCTACTCATTGTTGATAGTCCACAGGACTGTAGCAAGCAAAAGTTTGCATCTTTTATGGTTTATGACTTTACAATTTGATGAAGTCACAACTTCACAATATGGGTGGGAATTTTAAAAAATGCTGTAATTCTATAGGTATGTGTAGTAATGACATCAAAAATTATCTTTCTGAGATTATAGTTAATCATGTGAAAATCCCTTTGGCCAATTCAGTTGAAAGAATGGGACAATAAATTTTCCATGAATGATATAAAATTTTTGCAAAGATTTTAACCCTATGATGCTTCTGTGAAGCTTGTGCAAGTATGCTGCAAGAAGACCTTTTTCTGAGGAGTTGGCAGTAGTGCTTATGATAATACAGTACTGCAGAGTCAATATATATATATATATATATATACATGACCAATGAACAAATGACACAAAAAGGTAAATATGATAAAAGTTATAAAACAGTAACAAAACATACCTGTCCGAATGAGCCTTTGCCAATCAGCGTGTCTATTTCATAACGGTCAAGAAACTTCTCTCCACTGCGTATCACATAGTCATGATTTTCATCATCATAACCATCATTATACAACCTTCGCTCTTTCTTTGTTCTGCCCTCTTCAGTTCTTTCCTTTTCAGCCCTCCGCTTTTTCTGAGAATAGTATACCTGAAAAGCAATGAAGAACATGAGGAAAAAACTGCAGGCATTTGACAATCAGAGCCCTCAAAAAAGAGGTTAATTGCATCACATCAAATTTCATTGCTAAAATACAGGGTGAGCAAAAAAATTCTAGGTATATATTTTGATGTGTAACACATACACATTTGGTAGCAGAATCAACCACCCCCCCCCCCCTCTTCCTAGAGCATCAAATACCCTAGGCCTGATAGGGTTAGTACAGATTGTCCTAAAAAAAAACTCACGTGAACTGTGTGGGGCACACGAAAGAAATATAAAACATGTCATACTTCCCAAGACCCACTGATTGAGACACGGACAGACAGAAATCAGGGAGAACAAGCTGCTTGAGTAGTTTGACATTTAGATAGAATAAATCTCAGAAGAGGATGGCCTAAAAATGAGGCTGATTAAACTTGAGTGGAATGAACAAACAAATTACCTCAGCTGCATCCAACAAATATAAAGATCATCGTCAGGGAGTTACAAAGTTTTTTTTAAAACGAAAATCATTTTGTTTAGAAAATTTTGCGGTTTGCTCTCCCAAAAGGGACATAGCTCTTTTCAAGGGAAATATTTTATTACTGGGAGCGCGATCAATCACTCCCAAGTGGACGTTTGGGCGCATGCCTACGTACGCGCAAACTATCGCACACCCCCACTGAAAGCCCTGGGATTGAGCATGCCAACAAAGCAGGATCATTGTTCCAGGTGAGTCAAAAAATATGCTCAATGTGTGAGAGGCTACTGCTCCCTGAGTATATATATAAGCAATGATATTTTGCAATATCTGATTGAATAGCTAAGATGTTCAATTATTTTTAGAAATTTTCCTGACTAAGATTGGTAACTCCGTTCAGATTCTGTTAGCGATTTTCTAAAATGAATCCCTTTGAGAAACCTTAAAAACATGCTAAAATTACAAGCAAGAATCCCTAATGTGTTCACCTCACATTGATGACTTTCAGCATCCTTTAGCACGTGCTTTCATTTTGATGGATTGAAAAGTCTTCCCCCTAGTGTGAATAACTTATTCAGGGGGATTCTTTTCTCCCATGAGGACAAAATACATGAACACATCAAAGAGTCATTATTGCCAGGAAGGAGAACAAAGGGAAATCTTGCAAGGTGTTTTTAATCGTTTTTGAAAGGGGTTTCTGCAGGGGGTTCCAATTTTGACGGGAAGGAATGACCAATTAAAGATGGGTAAATTACTAAACCTAACTTGATGTATCAGGGATAAAATAAGACAGTTTTCAATAAAATAACATAAGACAGTTTTGATATTCAGGGAGCAGGATTTTTTCAAATGCTAAGCAGATCTATTGACTCATCCTGAATATATAACTAACAAATTCTGGACACAAAATTGGCCACCTTGCATAGGGAAAGAAGGTAACATGTTTGGTGGGGTGTGGAATAAAGAGTAGGTGGCTGATATTCAAAACCAAAATTTCAATCCATCAATCAAAGGCAATCTTAGATAACAAGATTTCATTTGGTAAAATCACTCATAGTTAAGATCCAAACATCAGAAAAATTTTTTTCTGTGACAGAGATGTGCAGTATCTTATCTTTTTATCTTGAAGACTGTGATTAGATACTGAAAACAGTAACAGTATCTTGCAATAAGATACTTCTGGTACCCAGTAACTTTATCTTGTAATACGATAATAATTTGGCTGAATAATGAAGTATCTTATAATAAGATATATATTTTCAAAAAGCAACTTGAAGTTACAAGATATCCATCAAATTCCATGAATAAAGCTGAAAGACTTTTCAGCTTTGGGGCATAATTTTGCATCCCAAACGCAGAAAGCAGGAAGGTAGGCTATTCAAGAGACTCCTTATCTTTAAAGGGAGTGTGCAATGGTAAATAGGCTACTCTATAAATAGAACAAAGAAATTTTGCAAACGCAGCATTGTTTCTTTAGCTATGGATTACTAACAACACGTGTGGGCCATCGCTTTCAATGGGCTATCTTTAGATTTTTCTGCTCTGTGCAAATGCAGGCTTTTAGCCTTGCCCAAACCCTTTAAGGTAAACAATGACTTTTATTTAACTTTGAATTTTGAAAACTTTAGTTCACTTTATGAAAACTTCATTGTATGCTCTATCTCCCAAAATCATTCACTGACTTGCCTCTCCAGACCAAAAACGTCATGTTCTGGTGACCTTACTCTCCACTCCTCTGCACCATGCATGGATGCTTTCGGGAAAATGATAAAATGTGGCAAACTTCTCAGGAAAATTCACGGGCTAGTGAACCAAAGTGGAATAGTTCTTATAAATTCAACAAATACGGTCCATATGAGTTGTGTCTCCACAACAATGGGGCATGAGGAAATTTTCACATGATCTAGGAGTACGACTGACTAAATGCACTCAGTTAAGCATTACTGCAATACCTATATGCAGAAGGAATTGAAATATGTGCCACCTATAAAGGATAATGGTAAAAGACATTACAATTTCTAATGGAATGCAAAAAAGATGAACTGCCATGCTTAAACTTACCTCGTTTATATGCTTGTATGTCTTTATCAAATCTACACTAAGCTTTCTCAGTGGTGCTGTACTAGACTCCCTAAAAGTTGTGGGTATCTTTCTAACATAGTAATCATAGGCAGTTTCGGAGGCAGTTGAATCAGGCATTGCTTGTTCATTATGTGCCATCACAGAAGAGCCAACTCAGCATCAACATTTCCTATTAGTTATCCACATTTCTTATTCCTTGCCTTTGTGTGACAGCCAGCCCTGAAACAAATACACAAATTTCTTGATCATGAGTCATTTAAATCAATCTTCTTGAAGATGAAAATAAGACAGACATAACAAGCAAACCTAATCACTAACAGCTAAAAATTGACTTTTTAGAATGGCAGGGGGCAGTTAATGGTTCTGCTGATGTTCTGATGCGCAATTCCAAAAACGAATATATAATACATATAATCTACCCTTGTTAAATAAATATATACTAGAAATAATAGTCAGAGAGTGTTGCGAGCTGGTCTTACTCAGAGCACTCGTTATCAAAATGCTTATGATTCTGATCAACAGCAATATGTGCAGGCAAGGCCTTCATATAAGTATCATCTGAAATCCTGCAACCATGAACTAAAAAATGGTAACAATTGACAAGCTGATTGTTACATTGCCTTTTTATCAAGTCAATTGACCGTGAAAATAATGCAGTTTTTGATTTAGAAAAATGAGATATTGTGATCATACCTTTAATACTGCACATGCGCAAATGTCTTAGGCAACCGGAGATCGCAATGCTATCATGATGCCACTCAACTTATGGCATTGAACAGTACTGAAATTTGTCACCAAGTAATTCATCCATCCACCCATTGTTTCAAGCGGATGACATTGTGCAAGAACATTATGCTGCCCTTCAGGCAGCAATAAGGGAGACAAAAGCCAGGGGTCACTACCATACATACTGGTCAGGATATGCCATTTTTTTGGTGCCTTTTTGAGGCAGAAAATAACTTTAGGGTGTCATTTTTTGTAAGATTACACACAGAAATAAATGTTGGGCTAACCTAAAAATATTGGACTTCATCGATTTTGACCTTGCTTAGCATAATTCCAATGTTAATAGTTAGGGGGGGTCAACAGCCTTACGCAACAATGATGCTAGGAACAAAAATTATTTAAAGTATATACATCAATTTTCATAAAGATTTCGTTCTATACTAATGTGATGAATGTGATGATTTATGATTCATTTTTTTTCCTGAGCCCATTTCAACGCAGTCAGCTCAGTTGGAGAATGTTCACTGAAGCTTTGTTGGTATGCCAAAAATGTTTGGCCCGATACTTGTTGGTATACCAAAAGAGTTTGGCCCGATACTTGTTGGTATGCCAAAAGAGTTTGGTATGATACCAAAAGAGTTTGGTATGATACTTGTTGGTATGCCAAAAGAGTTTGGCCCGATACTTGTTGGTATACCAAAAGAGTTTGGCCCGATACGTGCTGTGTCTTTCTCGTAAGGTCTACCACAGCCCTGACAAATTTGTCAGTTTTGAATGAACCAACTGCCCCCTTACCTCCCTGTATGTGCACATGCTTAGTGCTCACTGGGGCTGCAGCACAGTGATGTTATCCACTAACATGGAGTTGATCAAGTTCCTAACACATTTAGTCATCATTGCCCCCCAAAATGACACTCTAGCAACTGTGGACAGTGAGTCTCAGTGGTTATGACACTCCCTTGTGTCTCCAACCCCATCCCAAAAAAGATTTTCGACCCTTCTTGGTCTCATATCTTCGAAAAGAAATAAGGCAACCATAGTTTGCAACAATGCAGCCACTGCTGCCAGTGACTGTTGCCCAAAGAACTGGTACTGCGGCAGTAGTCACGAGTAAATAAGCCCCCCATTCCACTTCATTCAACAACCCCCAAAAATCGATTTTTATCCCTTGCCTGGTCTCATATCTTTAAAAGAAGATGACATAACCATGTTTGCTAAACTGTAATCATCCTTGCACTAAAATGGTACTGTAGCGAAACGAACACAGCGCGAGTCAAAATTTTCCTCAGAATTTAGGCCTGCCCTCTTTCAGCGTTGTTTTCAACATGGCGCCGAACTCAACCGGCAGTTGCATTCATTTTAACCATTCTTGTCTTTGAAATACTCTCTGTGCAGCATAGAAAACATCCTTGATAGCAAGTCAGCTCCCAATTGAACATCAAAGGTGGCTGGATGATCCAAGTATGCAGCCATGTTTTAAATTAGACTGGCTTTACTTATTAGCCGCCCTTGAGCAAAACTGAAAGCGCGGCAAATTGATAATGAGTCAAGTGGAGGGAGGAAGGTTCACCAACATCGAATCGGCTGATCATCCAAATGATCACAAATAGAGGAGCCCAATGTGTCTGAACTTCCGAAAGAATGTGTCTAAATAACAAGATACCAATGTTGTACGTATATATACTTGATCGCTCGATCACGGAACTGTCACGAGGATATCGAACCGAAAGTTGTTCGGGGAAGCATGGCTAAACAAAGTTGGCCTAATGCCAGATCAAGAACGGATAAACATTCAGGAAGATAGCGCCTTGCAATGATCTTGCCATCATACATACCCGTTAAAAGCCGCTTCTTGTGCTTATTTCCAGCTGCATTGATATCCTAGTTGTTATACGATCACTGTTAATTCTTGCTCACTCAGAATGTTATTCTTTCGATGGGGATCGGATCGATACAATTTCCTTCCCAGTGAAAATCAAGTTGCTCTTGAAACAAGTTCCTCTTGCGAAATCAATCGAGAGATTATTCTTCAACTTTGATCCACAATCCCAGCGATCCTATCCACAACTTATTTCCAATCCAAAAAGATATCGAATAACCAACTCCCAATCACCAATACTGTGTATGTTCAAGATGAAAACAAAGTTGAAAAATCGTCCAAAAATTTCTTTTTCCTTGAATAACAAATTTGAAAATATAAAAAAAAGTTGCGCGCCAGAATGCTCATGACGCGACGCGTTGTTACTATAGGGCTGTCAATCAAAATCGAGAAAATTTAGGAGAATTTACATTTTGATCAGACAATAGACAAAGGGGATGAAATCTGGCGGGACTTTTCAACGAAGCTAATGAAAATTTGTAAACAAAACCTGCAACCAGAACTTCAGAGCCATGAACACACTTTGGGGGCTTGACAGATAAATCGAACAGGCATTTCACTGCCGAAAAATCCCATACGCCTTTGGCAAAATCTTTTTTGTTTTCAAAGGAAAATCGATCAAAAATCCATAAAATCCTTTCGTTTACGAAAAATCTCGAATGCTTTTTCGAACGGAATGCCCCTTTATTTGTTTCGCCCCTCGTTTTTCCCTTTAACTATCAAGGCAGGGGACCAAGCCCTCCTCCAGACCCTTTTTTCCTCCCTCGACCTCTTTAACAACACAGTGATCTAAAATGTCCAAGTTGACTGGGGTTAAATGTGTTGGCTGGGGTAAATGGCTCAAGGGTACCCTGGGTACCAGAGCCAAAAAATAACAAAGTACTCAGGTACCCAGGGTAGCCCAGGGGGTACATGACTTGCTGATGGACAGGGTCTGCAGTCCGGTTTTCAACAAGCTACCCGCCGTGCCGTCACTTCAACTTCTATGACTATTGTTTGTCAATTTCAGGAAAACCCATCCACACTCGAGTAAAATCTGCCGAAAAGGGACCATCACCCTACCCATCATATCCTAAAACTTACAAGTTATCTCAGCTCTCGTTTTCAGAAGAGATTTCAGACTTATCAGCAGGGCTCCTTTCTACATCTGTCTTCCTTCTGCTTCTGTTCTTCCTATGAAACACCATCCCTGGACGGGGAGTTTGACCCTTCGTCTGATGGGCACGTGCCATTTTTCCTAAAAAGTTGGTACCTAGAATTCTGCTCAAGAATTCTAGCGTCATAATTCTAAAAATTAGAAGAACGCCTGTACTATAATTCCACAAGTTATGAAACCTTTCCAAGATTTCCAGCAACTTGACAACTTTTTCTCAAGGACAGGGCACATAATTCCGCAAACTGTTCCAAAGCACCCTCAAAAGATAGCAAAGATACTCCCACCAAACTCGGCCGTGCTCTGGGTACCAGACCGTCCAGAAATTTGAGTCAACAGATGCGCAAAAGTGCAAGTCCCTTGTAACAAATCATGTCACGTTCAAGTTCTTTTTTCATGCCATCTATTTTGTAAGTATTTAGTTGGAGTGTAATGCGTTCATAGAGCATGGGTTGGCTCCGCACTCTCATTGAAGGGCCTTGAAGGAGCTGACAGGCCGAACTGAGGCTTTGTTCTCGTGCTCTTGAAAACAAGATAGGCCATGATACTTGTTCGGCCACAGGTAGCGGGGAAAATTAGTGCATAATGAAATTAGTGTAAAATCAACACAAATACCTCTCATTCTTGGTTCAATTTCTGCTATGTTCGTCTGCCATCACAACAGTAGGCCTTTTGGAGACTGGAATTGGTTGGCCTACTGTTGTGATGGCAGACGAACTTGGCAGAAATTGAACCAAGAATGAGAGGTATTTGTGTCGATTTTACACTAATTCCATTATACAATAATTTTCCCCGCTACCTGTGGTTGGGCCAGCCAAGATGAGGATGATGCTAAATCGACGGGACAATGGAGAGGATGGAAAAAAAGAACACACAAGGTAGGCCTGACACTACTTATTCTTTACAACGATAATTAATCTTATAGGAACTGCTACTTTTCCCACAACCCATGCATAGAGTCGTATTTAGGATTGACTGGTGAGTGAATAACTGAGGAACTGAGACTAAACCTTCCCAGTGATCTTCTTGTGTTTATCCAGTGCCCATGAGCTTCCGCCAAAGCTGTAGTGACGTATTTGTACAAAAACACAGGGATACGAGGACGAATGAAGTTTGATCAGAGTTTAATCAAAACAAGCAAAACGAAAGTGAAAGTATTTGAACAGAGGCGTAATCATGGCGGTGTCGAACGAAGCCACAGAAAGTGCAGCTATGGTTGGAGTTCTTCTTGATCTTTCAGGGTCTATGAAGGAAATGATTAGTGAAAATATCCACAAGGTTGTCCGGGAGACCAGAGCACACGCCATGATTGATGCATTGACGGAAATCGTGAAGAAAGAATCCGAACATAGTAAGGAATCTATGCTGTTTACAGTGGCATTTGGAGTAGATTATGGCGATGTAAAAACACTGGATCTTGTTTCTGCTGGGAATTTTCTCGATCAAGGGGGGAAAGCAGATCGTTCTACATGTAAAGAAATCCTCGATGAAATAAAGGAGAACGGAGCTTGCTACATTTTTAGCTAAATCAATGAAGATGAACTTTGCAATCATCTCAGTCAAAAATTGGCTCAGACTTCTAGACATAATGAGAAGTCGCAAAGATCTTACTCAACAATTTGCCACAACCTTGCCAGAAATGGTCCAAACACCATCCCAGGCATGGTCAACACTAGCATCTTTAGGTGCTTCAATGACTGCAACCAATGCAGTTATTGGGATATTTTTTCCGCCGGCCGGTGCCATCGCAGCTGCATGTGCAGCTCTTACTGCAGCTTCTGGTGCTGTGGCTGGATCAAAACCAGCATTTGATGCTGCTCAGAATCAATTTCAACTGAAGAAGCCAACTGCCCAAGAAATTGATAAGCACGTCAAAGATGCCAAGAATACCTTTCGTCAAGAGATCGATGCGCGAAAGAAGCGAGAGATAGAGAAGATCTTAGAGAGGTGCGAATATCCTGTGCCAAGATTGATGAGTAAAATTTCAAGAGATCTAAATCCAGGTACTGCGTCAAGTAAACTACACGAATACTTGGATGAGCTGGAGCCATACATTTATGGAGGAACACCAATGTGCGCAGCTTTAACATCAGCTCTGGGTGTTTTCAAGAACTGCAATCAGAAAAGGAAGGTTCTGGTAATTATTTCTGATGGTCAACCAGCAGATGGGAACCCTGTGGAAGATGGCCTAATTGAGCAACTAAAACAAGAGCAAGTTTTGATCATTTCATGTTTCTTGACCTCCGAGGACATCGAAAATCCAAGAGAATTATACAGTAAACCAAAAGAATCTTGGAGTTGGCCAGCAAAATTGATGTTTCAAATTAGTTCGAATGTTTCAAACCAGAAGCTGCCATGATCTCTTCTAGCAGCTCGAGGATGGCGTCTTCCCCAAAGTGGAAACAGTAATCTTTTCCTTCAAGCAAACCATCCAGATATTATCAACGAATTTACTACGCTTTTCACAAGTCTTGAGACAAATGTCAATGCACTTGTCAATATATTGGGTCAGGTTAAGATTGATGACATCCTAAACACAAAACTGCATGAGTTGGAGAAGAAGAAACGGGAAGCACAGATAGGAGGGACATGTTACGCCCATTCAATAGCCACAGTGATATACTTGGCTACAAGAAGAATCGTTGGATATGATGAAGAACGTCCTAGTGTACAAGGTCAGTGGATTTCATTATTTTCTAGAATGACCCTTGACTGATTACTCGGAGTCAGATCAGCGGTCGTAAGTTATACTGATTGATCACATATTCTGATTACAGTGAGTCCCAGATATCGCTCACCAAAACGAGACTGCTGCTTCGGCAGTGGCATAACGCATTGTGTGCACTTGCACCTTTAAGCACAAACCTAAGGATCCCCCCCCCCCGAGTAATTTGGCGAAGAATTGGGTTTTTGGATGAAAGCATGTGTTTCAGCACATTCTCAACATTATCAAAATGAGTGTAAGACTGCATATGATTTGTGAGTAAGCACAAAATACTGATTTAAAGTGACATTTTTAACTCAATTGATTCTCACCTCAGAAAAGAAAGAGGAAAGAGATGATGCAAAATTCCTTAAGAAAAGTTTCAAATTGACAGTTTAGGGAAGGTAGAGAGTTATTTCATTTCATGTGCCACTGATCATTAAAGATATCTTTTAGGAAAGCCCTAAACAATAATACTTTGGTTCTAAAACTTGCATCGAATATAGTTAAGCATGAGGGCCCCTAACCACTATTTTCACTAAGGGCCCCATACTGCTCCGTTACGCCACTGTGCTTGGGGTATATCTAGACTTATGACGATGAGTCCCTTGTATCCCTGCGGTAAACCTTGCTCAAGAAGGACTCATAATGAAACAGTGAAAAACACGGCCCTATCTCCTGCATTCGATCATGATTCTATCGATCGAATCAGGATCGAACGACTGCCGTAGCACTGTTCAAATTTCATTCCTCGGAAAGAAAATGCGACGAAAACCACGTTAAGCAGGCGTTTAATCAAAGAAACTTTGTATAAATCAGAAGAAGGAACTTCACTTTATCTGGTAAGTGTGCAGACTGAGTCTCTCAACGCTAAATTTTCCATGTTTCTAAGACCAAACCAGATCAGAGAAATGTTCAACTACCTGCCGGGCTTCCGCAGCAACTTCGTTCAAAATCTGGTCAACTGCATCATTCGAATTGAAAATTTGACAGCATTGTTCTTTGCCAAATTTTGCAATCTGATTGGTACGTTAGGACTTGCAAAGTTTGGGCCTAAATAGGGCCAGGTTCTTGAGACTATTATTACGAGTCTCTATTGACTGCAGCAGACTGCAGCGTCATCATCAAGTCAAAGAGCACAGGGACACTAGAAACTCGTCGTCATAAGTCTAGGGTATATCAGTTTGGTGGAGGAGCGAAACTACAGCTTGTAGTCACAGTCAGTCTAGTCGCAGTCGTAAGTCCCAGAAATCGCTCATCAAAACGTGATTACCGACACCAAACTGAGACGGCAGCCTATCTGCAGCCATAACCATGTTGTACGATTGCAGAGATATTGGTGGATTTTTAAAAGTAACTTCAGTGTGGATTCACCCCATCCACCAAAATCTGTGCAGAACACAATGTCCACGTTTGGGCAATGATAAAGATTCTAGAGATAAGAGGTTTGTTTATGGTTACGTGACCCTGCCCCTTTAAGGATTTTCGTGGTCCTAAACCCATTCTTATCTGCGGGATTTACCCGTTGCTTAAGATATCGAATTTATCCCCTAAGATCTTTGGCTCCCTGTTGAACAAGGATTACCACAGGGATACAAAGGATTTTGCATGGCATTTCGGTATCAGGCATATCGATGAGGCAGCAAAGTTTACCGTGGGTTTGAGCTGTTACATAAATTCAAAGGTTGAGAGGTTAGAAGGGGAGGTAGTGGGTAAGGTGGCAGTTATGAAAATTAGGAATCAAGGAAAAAGTCTATAGGAAATCGAATGAGGCTTTCAACAGCTTGGTTAATACAGGTCTCACGTAGTAAATCTATCTTTTTCTCGTCCAGGCTACATGAAAGGAGATCCCCTGGAATTCCTTAGTCTTTTGAGCCATATTGTAGAAGAATTTGGTTCGCATGGCGCAAATACGGAGAAAGTCCTTGGCAAGATTTGCAAAATATTTGGTCTCCACATGAAAAAAGTTTCTGAAGATGAAGCAAGGGAAGCGTTGAACAAACAAAGGCCTCTCGTTGCTAGATATGCACTATATGAGAATCAATGGCATGCTTTTGAGAAATTCTGGGAATGGCCGAACCACAAGGAAATAATGCAAGCACATAACCTTCCAGTTGGTGATGCCAATACTGAATATGGTGGTCACGCTGTTACCTTGTTTGGCATGGAAGGGGGAGCGTTGAAGTTGCTGAATTCGTGGGGGTCTGACTGGGCTGATCGCGGATTTTTCAGAATTGCAGATGGGACAGTCCTGGGACTGGAATTTTATGATGTCTTTTTCTACGAATCGGAGCTGACACAGAAAGAGAAGGATGCGTGGAAGGAGCAAAGTAAGGCTGTCGCCAAAGACCTTTCCGAATTCTTCCCATCCTGTGCCGAAACTTTGAAATACCAGTGTCCAAAATGCAATAGAAAGAGTTTGCTGAAAGATTTTGGTGGTGACTTCATAGAAGCACAGTGCCCAATTTGTGACCAGAAATTCAAGAATGCAGGACGGAATGTGGAGATTTTCCAAGCACTTTACTACAGAGATAACTAGATTGCTGGGGTAGTAATTCAGAACTGTAACAACAGGACAGTATTGGCGGTTCGCAAACATAGGACTCAAATCTTTCATTTGTTTGAAAACGTGGGTGTGAGGTCATGTCATTTCACCATGAGCAACAGCACACCCAGTGTGTAGTAGTTTCAAGTGTGAAAGTCGTATCAGTAGCGAGTCACCTTAACTTATTGTTTTTCTGTGTTTTGAACTTATTTTTACTTGGTATACAACCACCTTTCACTGTTTCGAAATTTTCAGTAGTGAGCCACCTTAGTGCAGATCCACCTTGGAGCTTTAAGAGTAAGGTGGATCTGCAATTAAGTTGGCTCACTACTGAAAATTTCAAAAATTACGAAGCAGTGAAAGGTAGTGTAGGCTCTGTCAGTCACTAAATGTTCTGGATTTACTCCTCACAAAAAATTTGAAGTCGACCATTTGCCTAGGCCATCGCTGTAACGTCGTTGCTGCTCCCCTGCAATGCAGTTATCCTTACTACCTGAGTCCCTCTTTACACCTGCATAGGATCATAGGACGTAGGAGAAGACTATAAGAACTCAAGTAGTAAGTCTATGATGTACACAATTATGATTACGATTTAGAGATGGCTATGATTTGACATTATGTTTTTACTTCTTTCTCAAATTTCAGTCTATTCTTCTTCCAATGTATTTTTTTAATTTGGTTTATCTTCATGGATGGGGTATAGAACTTTTTACTATTTGTTTATGGGGTTTGGAATTTATTCAAGTAAAATTCAGGGGATCTAAGATTTTCTATCAGCTTTCCCTATCTCCCTCCATCCCCTCCCAGTCATATTGTACGACAGCTCCCTAAATACCCAAAATATAAGAACCTGGACAGGCTGACTTGCGAAATTGTAGGTTCTTGTACGTGGGTTTTTACTGTACACGTATTTTTTCTACAAGACTGTTTACAGTGCTCGAGTAATGTCGAAACATTGGAAATGCTTCAAACAGCACTGTTTTTTTAAGTTTCCGATGGAACAGGTAGTGAACATGAAGACTGTTATGGAACCTTTAAAGTGCTCCTGACACAAAGCGTGCTTTTACATATTCTGGTCATTTTGGGTGTGGTAAAAACGACTAGGGCAAAATAAATGTTTGAAAATGTACAGAAAAGTGGTAATTCGCTAGCGAAATATCGGTAACTTGCGAAATTTTGCGGCTCCAGAGCGAACGCGGCCAATTGCCTCGTTTTCATGTTGTGACGTAAAGCGCAGGAGAAGAAAGCGGGTTGGGAAAGAAGTTTGGTGAGATACGATGGAGGAAAGTGGAGCAGAGAAGCGAAAAGGAGGTAATGTTCATTGCGTTGCTGGCACGCCGAACAAGAAATCATGCACCAACACTAGTAAGAATGAAAATATAAAATTTCATCTTTTCCCATCTGATCCAGAAACTCGTCGTCGATGGAAGAACTTCGTACAAAGGCATAGGCCAGGCTTCGATCCCGACAAATTCTCGCGGCCACACTTGTGTTCCGAACATTTTGAGCCAAGCTGCTATTCAAAGAGGTTTTCTGGCACTATATAATCCCATTGCATTCCTAAACAATTTACAAGGGCCCACACTGGCAACTGGCTATAACATTCTGCTGCTTTGATTTGTACTTTTTTCCCTATTTTGCCATCTCAGAATATGAATTTGGTATTTTTAGGATATGTTGCATGCAACTGTCACTTACTCAAAATCTTTCAGCTGAGCTTGTGATCAGCAGCCTCACAGATAAACTTTCAATTGATACCCTCTGCTGCAAACCTTACACAAATTACTGTATGTGAAATACATACAGTAGACACTTTTTTGGGTTCAATAGTATCAAGCCTCATATTCACACTGGTTTCTATCCATTTATCCAAGGGACACCTGAATTTGACAAACTAGCAGCCATTGTGTCAAATACAAGGCTTCAAAATGATGTTAAACAGTTGTCACCAAATGCTCAGACAAGCTGCTTAGAAGGATTTCATGCCACCCTCAATCACTGGCACCCAAAGATGTTATGTTTCTCTTGGCTTGGTTCTTATTGCAGGCAAGTACAAAGGCACATGAAGTCAAGTATTTAAATTCAGGAACACAATGTAATTACAAATTGTATCTCTGTCATTGTGTTGCTTATGTTCAGAAAGATCAGTAAAAACATGCATAAAGGAAGCTGCAGATTAATAAGGAAAGCAAGACTGATTTTTGGCCAATTATCCAATAAGAACCTTTGTAAAAACCACTGTATAGATATATACAGTACAGGTCTTTCGCAACTTAACACTCCTAATTTCTTTTCGTTTCTTCGAAATTCTTCGAAACTCTCAGAAAGTTTGAGATTTTCTTCGACATTCTCCGAAATTCTCCGACATTCTTCGAAATTCTCACGATTTTTCTCTGAAGAAAGCTTTCGAAAATGGGACCGAGTCCAGGAAACCCATCACATCAAATACTGTTTGCGTTATTCTTAGAAAGTGATCTATTGGTGTATTCTAATTCATTTAATTTCTTAATAGACATATTCTTGCGGCTCTGCACTTCAATGAAAATATCAGAAGGGAGAAGCAACAAAATGAATCTGGAGAAACCCTCTATAAAGTATTTTACCCCAAGTACAAACTTGGTGAGGAAGTTGTGCGGGAAGTGGTGAAACCACCAAGCTACAGTACGTAAATGTGCTCATTACCTCATAAATATTGTGGTGGTACAGAAATTTAGTTGTTGCAAAGAATTTTATAGCCTGCATTGCAGATGGTCTACAACACAGGCTGGTAATTTTTAGCTTTCTGGGCAGAATGTGGAAAATATGACAAAATTAATTTTCATTTCCCAATTATTGAATTTCTGTAGGTATATAACTTTCTATAAGAATTTTTATGTTAGGTTGATCAATAAGCAAAAAAAATTACAAAAGTGTTATACAACAAATCAAAATGGATGCTTTATCACAAAACAAAAAAACAAACTTGTGCCACAAATGAAGGAGTTTGGCTAACACCTAACACACAAATTGCAGGCTATGTTTCAGAAATAGCAAAATTGTTGGCCAACCATGAAAGGAGGGAATTCAAAGAAATTTCTGACAGATACCATGCAAAAGTACCTCCACCACTGTCATCACAATTTGAGACAAAACTGCCCAGGGAACAAGCAATTGAAAAATTCAAAGTTCAACAGCAAAAGGAGGCAATTCCTTTGTTTCCCAGTGGTAAGTAAATATGGTTTTTACTTTGGCTGTGTGCGCAATATTGTGATAGGAGGGATGTGGAGACCTGCTTTCTCTTAGACATTTTGTGTTTGGTGCATAACATTTTCATTTAAAATGGAAAAAAAGGTGTGTACTTTCTTAATTTTTCAAATTTAGCATGCATCCATCTCTTAATATACTGTAATAAATATCTTTAAACTTTGTGAACAGAACTGTGAAAATGACAGCTGTATATAACTTTAGGAGCAACTGACTTTATTTTTCAATGCACAAAAGAAGTGAAAGCCCTTGTTCCTATGTGATAAAGCAGTGCATTGAAAAGCACCAAGCGCATGTGGCAGTTAAAACAACACATTGCCCAAGAAACACACCTAAGGTATTGACTTAATTATACAGTATTTCTTTTTGCACATGTATGTACTCGTTAATCAATGCCCTAGGCCAGTCAACTAGTTGCCTGAGTTGTTGTTACAGATAATATGCTAGCATGTCCTTCACTTATAATCTCTATGATTTTACTCCAAAGCACAAGAGCAAGAGACACTGCATGCAACTCTCTCAGTGACAACACAAGCAGTTAGGGTGCAAACAAAGACTAGAGCACTTCCTAGATGCAAGAAATGTGGAGAGCGGACAAAAGGTCACTCAGATGAGAAGTGCCATGAGATCACTCAGCAGAGAGCCTGAAGATCAGCTTTTTGATCATGTGTGCATTGAAATCACGTATCATATTACTTTGCCACAATTCAAAAAGTCAGTTTAATAAAAAAGTATTGAGTTTAGAATCCCTGCAAAAAACATTGCTTGAAAAATGTGAAAAATTAGAAAAGATTGATTGCTGTTCATGCAACAGTATGTCTGTTACAGGAACCATGCTTCATAGTTCTTTGGGAAAGCTATTATTTCAGTTGATCTCCGTTGTTTTGAAACGAACAATAACTATTCCCCCATGTGTGGGAGCCATTACACCCCTTTACCCCCTTGTACCATCACAGACAGCTGTTTCATGCAGATGTAACATATAATACAATAATTCAGAACTTAAAAGATTTGTTAGTCTCTTTCCTCTGGTGCTGCATAGCCAGTAGAACGGCCAGTGGGATATTTTCTTCGAATGTAGTCATATATGCATGCTGGCATAGGTCTAGTGTGATCCCAGCCCATATAACCAAAGAGGTATCTGGCTACCCATCTGTATCCAACAGCTCTGAGGTACCTACAATACAAAGACATTACAATGTGAAGAGGTTTCACAGTTGAATATTTTTCAGGAAGCCACAATGCAATGCACACCAGAGATTGCCATTTATAATTTTAATCACATACCAAAGTAAATAAAGATGAAATCTATTAGAACCACAGTATTCAATATGTTTCTTCAAGTTGTCTTTCCATAACATGTTTTTTACATGAGGAACTGGTTTATAAGTTCACAAGTACTGTATACCAGGATGGCCAAAAATTTTAGAAACTTGTTTGAGAAGCATTATGGAATTTTTAAAAGCTGAATTACAATGTGTCACAGCAAAGTTGTTCCTAAGCTTATATTCTTGAAAAATATTCAAATTTTTTTGAGAGGAATGAAGCCTTTACTTCCTAAGTATATATTGTGCTGTATGTGACAAACAAGTGAATGGCAGTGGTTGCAAGTGAAGGTGTTGTGGCATCGTGGTGTAATCCTCTGACATTGCAGCCAGAACAGTCAGGTGGAGTGGTTTCGAGTCCTGGCAGGGCCCCACCACTTGAGCATCATGACAAGGGGTCCCCAGTGCTTGGCGATGAAAAACGCAACTTCACCTTCACCCGCAAGTGTATCACAATTCATGCACCCAGAAATGAAAAAACAAAAATTCTTTCGAAACTGAAATGTGGAAACGTTAATGAGAATTAGGAAAAATCTAGTACTGTGGGTTGATCCAAGTTTCTTGTGTAAAAAATGTGTTAGTCAATATGTATTATTTGACACATAGCAAGATCTTTACAGCATATAGTTGTTGTATGGCAACCCTTGTTAGTTTTTTATGCTTTCTATACTTACTCATTTTGTGATACTCCTGGTCGCTTTCTGTAATGCTTTCCACCCTTCGTTTTCAATAATGGTCCAACTTGGAGAAGAACAGCAGCATTTGTCATGGCACGGAAATCCTCATGGTCTGTTGTGCATGATATCCTTTCAATACTGCCATCAAACTGCAGTTTCCCCAATGCTTCGTTTACTTCCCAGCAACATCTAAACTCTCTTGCTCCGACTAAGTGCTCATCGCTGCACTTTCCACATGAACACCTGTCAATGATGAAGAGTCAAGTTGACAAACAACTAAATGGAGAAAAGTCCAAGGAGGAATTTTGATAACGTGAGAACTGCCCAAAACAGTTGAACATGTTGCCACTGTGCTTATTGGCTTATTCAGTGTCATCAAATCCTATTTTGGTGCATAGAGATACATATTTGATTTTACTTCAGAGTCAACCAAGCCAGTGACTTTGGCTGTTTGTTCTGTCCTGCCACTAGTAAAATTATATGGGGCGAGGGTATTGTCGAAGCCAGATGTTGTTACTGGGTCGATGATGCTGGTGGTGCATGCTAGAAGACTGTCTGAATCGAGGGAGAGAGTGAGAGCAGTCAACGAAATACAAAACGTAGAAAGCATCGAGCAAAATTATTCTCATATTTTCTATCAAACAGTTACAGAAATTATCAAACACTCACCATGAATCAACAAGCCTTTCTCTCTCGTACCGTGCCTCGATGGTTCTACGCGTTAGGCCGTCTTCGTCTCTCACCTCTTCGCCTGCTTGCCGTGGTTCTTCTGCGACTTCTGCAGGATCCGCCAGTGGTTCATCCTCGTACGGCCTAAATCTCGTCTCAAAGACCATTTCATTTACATTTTCCTCGGATTGTGCGGAAGTAGTGCTTCGCATGCTATCATTACTGATTTCGCTTGCAGAATCCATGTTGACTTCGCGCTTTTGAAAAATTTGAAACAAAGCTCTCCTGCGCTTTACGTCACGCGTTGATGACAAAGCCACATTCGTTCCCAGACCTCGGTGCCACTTTCACCGCCCCATTACTGTATTAAAAACCCCCCAAAAGTAGGGAAAGGGCTCGAAATATGATAATTTGGATGCAATTTTCGAAAGAAGCAGCTTCAAATTAGGTGATGACCCAAAAATTTCGTTTCATGTCAGGAGCACTTTAAAGGCAAATGACGGAGATGTAAAGTGATTTAAATCAGGGTTCTGGGCAGTCTAAATATATATGCCATTATATTTGATAACCTTGAAAGATTATCAAAAGAATAGAACAAATGATAGCAGGCGCCCCTCTTTAGTTCTATTTCAAACTAGACTCTATATATCCGTCATTTATCTTTAAGAAACTCATAAACTCCAAGTACTCAAAATTGTCAATCAAAAATAATCAATGCTATTGGGTTAGAAAATCTGCCATATTTCTCTCAATCTGGAGTGATATCATCAGGCCTGTAGTAGCATTTTTCAGATTAGGGGGCACCGATTCGTGAAGAAGTCGCGAAGATCTTGGGGGTCTGGGGGTAAAAGACCCAGGGAAAATTGTTCGGGCCACGCCCTCCTTTCTCTTAGCAATGCCCTCCTGTAAATCGCTGAAAGAGCATTTTATGTTTGGAGGTCGTTGCGGCGAAATAAGAATTTAATGGATCCAAGTATTTCAAACAGGCCAGCAGAAGTTGAATTTCTGGACAAGAATACTTTGTCAAGGACATTGTGTACGTTGCGTCGTACCAAAGTTTTCCATGACATTTGATTTACAAAAGCCATCGCGAATTCTCGTAGATTAGATACAAGTTAGACAGGAAGTGCTTCTGCCGTCAGAAGGGCGGCACTTTCCAAACTTAATTTTCTTGTTTCGGAATCTCCAACGAATTCTCTTACAATGCTGACAGGGCCGAGTTCCCGATAGGAGTGGGGACTTCTCTCACATCTCACCTCACATCTCAATCTCACCTACTAATAGAAGGAAGGCACAAGGAAACATTAGTTTGGAGAGGAAATTTCATAATTGGGTCAATCACTTTTCTATGCTATTATGACGAATAAAAAATTGCAACTTTTCGAAATTATTGGAGGGTATATGGCCCGACTGGCCCCAATAGCTGCTACGGACCTGTAATCACACGTAGAAAAAGGAATGATCAGAAAGACGGTGAAGAGGAGAACAAAGTTTCGCACAAACATAATAAATTGGAAAAAGTATTCAACATTTCCTAATTTCGATATTACAAAGTCAGAAGTTTTAAGGATGCGATTACGGATATAGTCAAGGAATCATATCAAAGTCCCGTCCTCTAATTTTGAATTTTTATAAAGCTTAGGCCTAAACGATTGTCTCAAGTCGCATAATTAATTTAAAAATCTTGGAACAAAAGCTATCAAAAGTTACAAATACTGTTGTCATTTTACAGGAAACTATGGTAACAAATAACAAAAGATGTTCTTGAATCAAATGAGCAGTTAATACCTTACAATTCGAAGCTCAATTTTCTAACATCTACAAAAATATTACAAACGGCCCTACCCTACCAGGTGTCCCAAAAATAACGTCCCAAAAGGTGTCCCAAAATAGTACCCCAAAAAGGCCTCAAAAATGTCCACATTTGGTCACATAGAAACGCTTGGTTAGCTCTTGTGACGAGTCTAAGGCAAGTGTAACACGCTGCTACACGCTCCAATCATTTCTGCAACTTTCAGTGAAACAGGTCGCGCAGCTGTCAATGTCATGGAGACTGGGCAGGCTAACTTCATTAAATGCACGTGAGTGAAATTCAGGATTGCAATGCAAGTTGCAGAAATAGGTGTTACACGGTGAATGACCCCGAAATACTTGCAATCGCTGTAGCAAGTAGAGCTGAGCTCTGCTTCTGGAAATCGCTGTAAGATCAAAATATTGCATTGCAAGTTGCTAAGTAAATATGTTCGGCTAGCAACTTATATCGCAACAGTGTTGCGACACAAGCTGCTAGATAACTGGACCGTGGAACATTAGCTTAAATGAAGATGTGAATCTTGTGCCTAAGTTCAGCTTTGGGAAAACGAAGTGGTGCTGTTTACAAAGTTTGATGAAAGGAGGGAAGGAGTGATTTTCTAGGACACCCAGAAATTTGTATGGATTTTGAAAGGGGAAGGGAAGGCCACAAGGCCGCGAGGATGCCCACTGTCACACACATCATTTTGATAAACAAGCTTAATAATAAGTCATGTTCCATAAGGGATACGTTAAAACACCTCATTCAGATTTTTATTCCATCCAAGGAAACAATGACTATTGACACTGAATAAAACTACAGATAGTTGCATCCTTCCTGTTTCAGGTGCCATTTACCATGGGCTGTTAGACACTACAGTTATATTTCAGCATGTACGCCGCTGCGGATGAAACTTTATTTGCTTTGGCGGAGGAGGTTTCTTTAAATTTCTCACATTAGCTCCTCCATAGTAGCAAAGAATGTTTTCCTCGGCAGCGATACAACGGCGGTACCTAACCATCCATGTATTTACTAGCGAAGTAGGCCTAAAGCAAGCATTAGCAGGGAGTGCGCATTGGTAAATTGGCTTTTCTTTACTCGTTTCTTTGGCTATCCCCCATGGCCAATGGCGAATGTGTCACATCACTTTGAACTGGATAGTCTTGCATTTTTTTGCTCTTTGCAAATACACGCTTCTACCCAGAACAAAGCCTTTAAATTGATCTGATATTTCGAACATTTTTTTTAAACCAATATTTGCAAACAATGCGTTTGTAAGCACACCAAGGCCTTTCAAACATTTCTTCTCTTCAGAGTACCAACATTTTTCAGTCTTACTGTGAAGAGAACATAAGCTCGAAAGGCCTTGATTAACGTCTTGTTTCTTTGTCTCCATCTTCTTTCAAAGTTTTGGCCAACAAATGGCGGTATATTCATCTCCAACCTACGTCAGGGTTTCAACGATAATTCAAAGAAAAAATCTGTGATTAGCCCATTTGATAAATTTTGACAATCCCATGAAACGTGCCAGGCCTCACTCACCCAATAAATCCTAATCAACAAAATTTGGCCTCAACATCTGGTCTGGATCATCGGTGGCTGTGCATTTATGCAAAAATACGAAAAGTAATTGTTTGCAAATTTTCCAAACTGTTGTAGACATGTTCCATTTAACAAACTACTAATAAATACTGGAACAAAAGCCAGCACAATTACATCAGTTGGTACATATACTTGAGTACTTTAGAACACTTACTCGGTGGCATAACAAAGGGATTTTGATGGTAGTAGCACTATCCGTTCTCTTTACGCCTTAAATAGAATTTATTCGAATTAAACTAGGTAAAACGAATCGCGCTTATTTCTAACCCTGGTGGCAACGCCCTTTTCTAAATTAACGAGCGATCTTCAACGCACCTAATGAACAAAATCTTTTGGCTTTCAGCTTCTAAATTAATGTCGCGTTAACGCAATGTTATTCGTGATAACCCTCGTTGAATTTATCATCTTGACAATGAGAGTGTCCCGAAAAACGTACCCCATCTGTATGAGGTGTAGCTTCAATTGCCATTCTTTTACAAAGTTGTATAATTCAGGCTTCAACCAAGAGTTTGACACCTTGTTTAGTCAATCTGATAAGTGGGACATCCCGTAGAAGAGACTTTCCCATTAGAATGGGAAATACACGCGATGTTTAACAACTGGTTTAGCGCGAACACGAACCATAGTGCCTTGTGAGAACGAAGATATGATAATGGTGTGGCATACGGCATGCGCAGAGCTCTTTCCGTTATTATTGCTTAAATATCGTGTGAAATACCCTTGTAACGCCACTGAGCTTTCTTAAACATTTGTTATACAAAAACATAAAGAATAGTCTTTTCGGTTCTTCATTTCACCACATTTACTTTTTCATTATCTATTCTGACTTGTAGATTGAAGTCTCTTACTTCCGCATCGTTTTCCAAGAATTCCGTCGAAATCCCATTAAATATGATTTAATTCTAAGAACTGCTTTAAGGCACATTTCCGTTTGATGGCTGCTTCATGCAAACTTGGCATTTGCTGACCCTTCGTCGCAAGTTATCAGCCTTGATTGTGTCTTGTTGTGGAATCCTGAACTGGTTCTGGTCCTCTATCGTTGCAAGCCAAAAACTAAGTGTTGGTCCGTAATAGAAGCATGTTCCTTTGCCATGACACTCGATGTATGGGCGTGCACGGAAATCTTCCAAACATGACCCTGGTGAGGCAAGTAGTTGTCCATCTCCTTGAGCTCCAGCACTATTGTACTGTAGAGGGAAACAAACATGCATCAGTGACAAGTTTTAATATCCTTGGGTGAAAAAAGCAAGACCCGTCATTAAAATAACGTCGAGAATCTATCCCTTCAACGCCTGGAAGAGGGTCACGTCGAAAACTCGGAAAATCTAGTTTGCATTCAGAATGGGACTGAAATGAAGTGAAAAGTAAAAAAAAAATGTTTAGGCCAACGATTTTGAGCGAAACAATTTCTGAATTTTATTTTCTGTGTTTCGAGTTTGCATTGGTTAAATCAAAACATGTTTGCGTCGTTAGCAAAGTATTCCCGAGTAAAGTCCCTTGTAACCTCGTGGTAAGTCTTGCTCAACAGGGACTCACAATGAAACAGACCAAGATATTAGTCTAAGCGACCACATTTCCGCAACTTCAATTCGCTCAGGACCAACCGTACGGAATATAATGCTGTGACATTTAGGATTTTCTTTGCAGTTGTGTGTCGATATTGTGTTGATCAGGATGTTTTTGATCTCCATGAATGAATCATTTGCTATAGCTATTAACGCTGTGACACCCCTATCACAGTGCCCATCAGAGTAGAGACCACGTCCTTTATAATTGAGACTATAGTCTTGGAAATGGAATGTGCCAGCTGCTACTGCACGAGATAAGACTCCAGCACCCTTCTAACTTTAAAAAGCAAATGTTTTTTTTACATTCTGATAAGAATTTACGATGTTGGTTACATTTTACTATACCTTCTAATTATGACCATACGACACTACTGTTGTATTGTTGTATTGTACTGTCACACTACTGATGTAAATATTGTTGGTAATAAAGCAAATATGGTGCTGGAATGGTGATAATGCAACTGCAGGCTTTGCAAAGTATATATATGTACAAATGGCTGGCTTGATAACAGAATCGACTTTTGTGAATATATCATGTAATTAGCATTTGCATTTGTTTAGATAAAATTGAAATGTATGTAATTAGTACGCCTTAATTAGCTGCAACTTAGTTATTTTGTTTTTGCTTGATGTAAGTTAATGGATGATGATGATGATGATGATGATGATGATGATGATGATGATGATGATGATGATGATGATGATGATGATGATGATGGTGATGATGATGATGATGATGATGATGATGATGATGATGATGATGATGGTGATGATGATGGTGATGATGACGATGATGAAGATGATGATAATTAAGACGCTGATTATGATGGACGATGATGGCGATGAAGTCATCCACCTACCAGGATCGTAGCTGGTCAAATTTGTTAGATCGTCTAAAAGTGATAGATATTACAAAATCCTTACCATCAGGAAGCTGTATCCTTGCCAAAGACTGGTCCAGCCTGAGGGGCAGTTCGGAAATTGTAATGACTGACTATGAACGGCAATCACGTGTGCGGGTGCTTCGCAAACTGCACATCTATGGAAAAATCAAGTAAGCGTCTTCAGACCTCGAGTATCAAGAAAATAGTCATCACATATTCTATTAAAATCCTAAAGCTGCAAAGGAACTGTCTGTAATATCTGAAAATCAAATTTGCTCTTAGCAGAGAATCTGGATCGATTCTAGACTTACGACGATGAGCCTCTTGTTTCTTTATGCTCTTTGATTGATGATGGCGCTTTGGTCAACACAGACTGATAATATTACTCAGGAAAACCTGGCCCTATTTAGGTCCAAACTTCGCAATTCCTAAAGTACCAATCAGATTGCGAGATTTGGCAAAGAACAATGCTATCGAATTTTCAGTTCGAATGATGCAGTTGACTAGATGTTTAACAAAGTTGCTGCGGCAGGTAGCTGAAGCTGAAGACTTCCCTGGTATGTTTTGGTCTTAAAAACATGGAAAATGTAGCGTTGAAAGACGTATTTTGCATTCGCCAGGTAAAGTGAACTTCCTTCTTCAGATTTATGCCAAGTTTTTTTTATGAAACGTCTGTTTGAGGTCATTTTTTTGGCATCTTTTTCCGAGTGACCGTTGTGCAGAGCTACGATGGTCGTTCGCTCCTGCTCGAGGTTCTTCGTCAGCGCCTTGTCAGCATATCATGACAGAGTGTATACGCAGTTGTCCTTACATGGACACATTATCTTCAACTGATGTAAAAGTTCGACTTTAGTCGATGCTGAATTTACAATGGACTGAAATTTCTCGCGCAACGAGCCTCTAAAGCTTACCTGCTGATGTAATTTTCTAGTTGTGCACCTTGAACTGGCATCATAGGAACAGGCTCAGGTGTGCTCAGCCAAAAACTGTAATCATTTCTTGCTGCTACTCGGCATTGGTTTTGAATATTACAAAACAAGAAAGGCATTGTGCTAAATTTCCTTATACATGATCCAGGTTGTCCTAAATCTTGCCCATGAGCGCGGCCATTTCCTTGTACATACAGCAAACTGTATCCGTCCCAAATCTTCGTCATGCCAAACGGACAATCGGGTACCTGCACGGAAAATAAAAAGTCGTTGTGATTTAAAGCTATTTCCTCGAAGGCTAGAATAATGAGCATGGCTGGTCCCACAAGCTGATGATCTCGGATCATAAGGCTTTTAAACCATTCCTGCTAAAGTTATCGCCCCGTTCTTTCAACTGGATAGATCTAAGGGGACTTGGCCCCGTTCACACTGCTCCGTTTTTGTACAAAAAACGGAGAGAAAAACATCAGTTTTCGTGAAAATGTTCAAACTGATTTGCACAAAAACGCCACAAAAACGGAGGTTTTCGAAAACGCTATCAAAAGTGGATATAAACAAAAACGGAAGTTTTTGAAAACGCATTTGATCAATGCGAACGCACAAAAACGGACATCTTTGGCTCCGTATTTGTTATCAGGTAGATCAATGTGACAGCACAAAAACGGATGCTTCCCTCCGTTTTTGTACAAAAACGGAATAATGTGAACGGATAGCTTTGATGCAACAAAAACGCATTATAACAAAAACGGAGCAGTGTGAACGGGGCCTTAATCTAATTTGCCATACCGTAAAAGCTCTATTAACCCCCCCCCCCACACACACACATATATCGAATTCCAGAAATTACCAACGATTTTGCATACATTTCGCTAAAAAAGCTTGCATGTTAGTTTTGATAGTGTTTGAGATGGAGAATGTGTCAAATTTATAAATCTGACTCGTAAACTTGCATGTTTTAATAGATCTTTTACGGTAATCCGGGAGAGATCATCTTTGATATCACCAATATTTTCAGAATTACAGCGTGTTTAAGTTTTATCAACGGATATACAGCAGAAACCCGTATAAAAGAACCTGTGTTTATCAGAACTTTCTGGCGGAAATTCAATCTTTTAAACTCCCTAAATAGGAACTCCCAGAGCCAGGTTATAAAACCGGTTTCAAGTCTTCAGAATTCCTCACAATTTTCAAGAATTCTGGACCTTCTGATCAGTTTATTCAGTGATACAAAAGAATGTCAGATTTTAGCAATAATTCTACCCTATGAAGTTATGAAGAATTCTCAAAATCACCTTCAGATTCCTTGTACTGAAAACAGCATTAATGTGTTCAAAACGTGTACTGTATATAAGAGAATTTTTAAGAACCTTGCAGGTTGGAAGTTAGAATAACAGCCATGCAATTAAGAATATATTCAGGCTGCCCAAGGAAATCCTTAAAACGTTTTTGCGGGTTTCTCCTGTACGGAAGATTTAACAAACATTAGAAGCTCTGTAAATTTTGAACTGACAGGGGAAATCAATATGACCAACACAAGAAATACAGTAAAGTCCCACCTTTAAGAAATTGCATTATAAGAAACTCAGGCCCGATTGTGCTAAATAGAGTACCTCTCTACGAGAAAAAATCCAGGCTCATTCATGCTCAGTTTCTTTTAAAATGGTTGATAGTAATATTTCATGGCATGTATTTGAATATGTCTTCTATAGGTCTCAGCTCTCTAGAAACACGAAGAAAAATTTCAAGCCCAGATTGTTACAGTTTCAAGAAACTGTCAGTGCTGGCTCAAACTATTAGATCCTCGTGCAACAGTGCATATTTTAAAAAGCTTTCTTAGCAATTTTGGTTGCTGTTGGGAATGTAAATGTGTTTCTTATATCATGGTATACACACCAGGTTTTGAGGAAGTATGTCTTAACATAAACTTTGTGGCCTCGGTGGCACAGTGGTAAGGCGTCGGGCTCACGATCCAAGGGTCGTGTGTTCGAAACCGACACTGGTCATATTTGAGGACAGCATCCTTGGGCAAGGTGTTAACACAAATTGTGCCTCTCTCCACCCAGGAGTATAAATGGGTACTTGGTCCGTAGTTATGAGCGCCGTCTGTGGCTGCACCCTACTATATGCTACTAAGCATAGTGACCAGGGGGTATGGTGTAAAGTCGTTTGAGTAGCTTTTGGCTAGATAAAAGACTATAAAACTACTACTTACTTACTTACTTACTTAAACCAATCAGGCTGTTTTGTGAAACGAGTTTCTTAAAGGCGGGACTTAACTGTAATGAAAGCTATCATAACATTTTCTCTTTGATCTCTTTAATCATTGATCAAAATGCATCTAAAGGATGATAAAATGTTTCTCTTCATTACTTGGAGGGTATGAAAAAAACGCCTTGAAAATCCTCATTCTGAACCAGAGCACAGAAAACGTTCAAAAGTTCCTCCGGATTCTATTTTTAATCGTGAAATCTACCTTATTTCATCATTTCATAAAGTTAAAACAAGATGTTCACACTCACTCCGTTGCTCATAGCTCTACAATTGATGAAATTTGCCAAAATAACGCAACATTTTCCTTCATGCCTTACAAAAATTATTAAAACCTCCTCAAATAGCCGTGATGGAGCCGTGAGATATTCTACGATCTGTTCTGAGCTATACTCTATAAGTACCGCTTTTCATCTTGCCTCTAACACCCATTATATTGAAATCTTTCATTATCCTTCAAGTCTACGATAGCATTTTGCGTCCTTTCTGACATTTATGACCAAACGAGAAGGTTGATATAACAAAATAAATTGCTCAGCTAATCATCAGTACTTTCTGCAGCTTGTAAATAAAAGAAAAAAGAACTTACACGTCTGGTTTGACTGTGTCTTGTTAAATAGAATCCAAAAGCGGATGATCCACTTGGTCCGGGCTTTCCTACTGCTCCTTTCTCACCTTTGGCACCTTCAGAACCAAAATTACCACGTGGTCCAGGGTTTCCCTTTGGTCCAACGTCACCTATGGTGGACAAAACTCTTGTTAGCTGAGGTTCTAGCCTGTGGGCAGACTCAATCATTGTGGAGGAGTTTGAGTTACTGTTTTACTCCACAACAGTGAAGTCTGCAAAGCAGGCTGTATCAGTTCTTGCTTCAATCCGGCGAGATAGAAAAAACAAGTGCTGTTTGAAGCCTAATAAACGGGGAGCCTAGATTCAGTAGCCTGCGTGGTTTCTAGATTTATGTCCTGGCGTCCCTTGTTTCCCTGTGCTCCTCTGATTTGATGTTGGCGCTTCGGCCAAAAGAGACTCATGACATTACTATGAAAAACTTGACCCTATTTAGGCCCACCGAAACTCTGAACTTCCTAGAGTACAATCAATCAGATTGCGAGATTTGCGATTTACTATTGTTACGGCACATGTGAGTTGATCCATCATAATTCCCCTGGTGAATGCAGAAAATGGGGTCAGCTTTTCACTTTTCATCATGAGTGCCCTCCTAACCTCCTTATCGCGCCTTCGCGCACTCGCACAACATGCAAAATGGCAACGATATTTGGCCCAACTTACGAAGATTCATTAACCAATTTTTGAAAGTTGGAGGCAACAAAGCTTGGAAAGAACTCACAATTGGTGTTCAGCAGTTGGTAAGGTTGCTTTTTAACAATAATTTCATCAACCCAGGACTTGTCCTTTAAATTTCCCAAACGAAAACGAAAACTTCCCAAGTAAACAATAGAAGCCCAGCCCGCTTGGAAATTCGACAACAGGAAATCAAGTTTAATGAGAGTTCTCTCTTGGACGATTTAAAATTTTTGCCCTACATACAGCATAGACTGATGACGATGAGTCTCTTGTTGCCCTGTGCTCTTTGACTTGATGATGGGGCTTCAGGCAATAGAGACTCATTGTATTATTCTGAAAAACTTGGCCCTATTTAGGCCCAAACTTCGCAATTCCTCCAGTACCAATCAGATTGCGAGATTTGGCAGAGAACAATGATGTCGAATAGACCATTTCGACAATTAAAATCGGAGACTGATGAGAGCGGTTTGTTCTGGTAAATGGCGGATGCAGTTCTGGTAAATGGCTGCCGCGGCGTGAACCCGTTGAAGTGAAAAATGTAAACATGCAATAGCTACTGCATAAAAACGCAGCAATGTAGCTGTCTAAGAATTTAGCCAAAAAGCTGTCCATGCAAAATACAGACAAGCGTGTAATTTACGTCTATTCGCAACTGATTTCCTTTTCAGCCTTTATTTCAGTGCTGCAAAATGCAAGGCTTACTTCGAGTTTAGGCCCTTTCCGCATAACTTGACGAAATACATGATGCATTTGAAGTATTTAGAATAAGGCAGCTTACTCTAACTTCGATTTTCAAGTAAATGGAATTCAACTGAAGTTTTCAACTTCAAATAAACTTGTTGAATTCGATTAAAATTGATGAGAGGAAAATGTTCGAACATAATTCGAATTTTCTTAATCTGGCGGTTGAACGTACATCAAAACTGATATTTCAAAACTGAAATTCTAAAACAGCGCCGATGCTGTCGCGATCGTTACCACAGCTTGCAAAACTCAATGTTTACATTATATTCAGTTCAACGGCCCAACTACGCGGCAGCCATTTACCAGAACTGCATCCGTCATTTACCAGAACAAACCGCTCTCCCCAGTCTCCGATTTTAATTGTCGAAATGGTCTATTCTCGATTCGAATGATGCAGTGGACTAGATTTTGAACAAAGTTGCTACGGCAGGTGGCTGAAGTTTTCTCTGGTTTGTTTTGGTCTTAAAAACATGGAAAATGTAGCGTTGAAAGATTCAGTTTGGACTTACCAGGTAAAGTGAGCTTCCTTCTTTAGATTTATACTAAGTTTCTTTGATGAAACGCCTGCTTAACGTGGTTTTCATTGCATTTTCTTTCCGAGGAGTCACCGTTGAACAGGGCTACGGCAGTCGTTCGATGCTGATTCGATCGATTGAATCATGATCGAATGCAGGAGATAGGGCCGGGTTTTTCACTGTTTCATTATGAGTCCCTCTTGAGCAAGGTTTACCGCAGGGATACAAGGGACTCATCGTAATGAGTCTAGATACAGCATAATCTGGCTGCTATGCTTTCAAAGAATTTAACAGCTTCTTCTCAAACATTACAGAGCCTAATGTGGCATCATAAATCTATCACGGTGACAGTTATCCAGTGGCCAGGCCACACAAAAAAGGGTTTAAAGTTCAAAACTTTTTGAATGGTGCGTAAAAAGATACACCCAGTCATTTTCATTCTTCTTCTTATGATGCCTTATCAGTTCCTGACGTTGGCGACCATGAGCTTAAACCTTTTTGTCTATCAGCTACAGCATGAATTAGCTCACTCGAAGTTAAGTTGCCAGCAACCGATGATGTTAGACCTTCCATATAAGTTCTTCTTTGTCTTCCTTTAGCTCTCTTTCCAGCTATTTTTCCTTCTATCGCCAGTTTTTCAATGCTCTTTTCTCTGATGACGTGACAAATACACTTTAACTGCCTTTGTCTTGTTACTCTTTATAACTCTTATCAATGATCTTTCTTCATTACATCCTGCTAAAACATCAATATTGCTCACTCTTTTTACCCAAGGTATCTTTAATATTCGTCTGAAACATCACATTTCCATTGCTTCTAACTTGTTTTGCATTACCTTATTCATTGTCCAACTTTCGCACCCATAGAGTAATGTTGACCAAAAAAAGCATTTTAAGGAATCATTTTCATTGCATTTTTCAATTACAATTTTAGTCATACTTTTGAAAGGGAAGGGTGTATTTACCCCCTCATACCCTCCCTGGCTCCGCCATTGCCATTATCAAAGATTGCTTAGCATTTCTTAAAAATTGCCATCGTATCCTGAGTAGAACCAGATAAGAAACAAGCAGACAAATAAACAAGCAACAAACAAATGAACAAACAAACAATCGAACGAACGAACAAGCAATTTTTTTGTCCATTCCTTCTAAATGCTTACGATACACATTACAAGCAAGCAAGCAAGCAAGCAAGCAAGCAAGCAAGCAAGCAAGCAAGCAAGCAAGAATGTACGCAAAGAAACAAGTATATAGACAACTAAAAAACAGAAATCTTTGCTTACCTCTAAGTCCGTTTAGTCCACCCCTTCCAGGATCTCCTTTAGGCCCTGGCGGTCCATTTGGTCCTTGGAACCCACGATCTCCTATTGGTCCCGCGGGGCCTGGAGGCCCTTCGAACCCTCGAAGACCTTTGTCACCCTTGGGTCCTGTTGGTCCTGAAATTGAAGACGAACAGCATTAGTCGTTTTGGCCTCAATAAAAGGCATTCTATAATTGAGGCTCACAGGTCCAAGCCTAGGGTTTTTAAGAATTAAACACAATTTTTTGAAAAGACTCAAAAGCATCGTAATTTCTACACCTGTGGACGAAACATGAAAAGATTTAGAAAAAACCATATATTACGGATGTCTACATTATCTTTGCAAACTGCCGCAAACAAAAACAGGGATATGAGCAAGAATCGCTGTCCTTTAGAGGTAGCTTCCTCTGGAGCACCCTTGATGATACCATTAAAAATCAGCCAACACTTGCGGCTTTCAAAGGAAGGATCAAAGACTGAGCTGGTGATAAATGCACCTGCAAATATGCCGCTAATTATTCTTTTCTTTTGTATAAGGTATGTTTTTTCTTGTAAATAGTTGGTGTGAATTAGTATGCTATTATCTACTATTGTAAATACCAACTTTGAATATGTGTTAAATGAAATGAAATAAATTTTCAAGCAAAACTCACAAATCTGGTTTACAAATTCATGTCACACATGACGTCACATCCTCAATTGATTTTAAATATATAATATGCCGTACTTTTAAAAAATATTGAAATTTTTTGAACGATTCAATCATGAGCGATCGGACACCCAGTGTGTAGCAGTTTGAAATTTACATCAGTGGCGAGTCACCTTAAAGGGGCAGGGTCACGTAATGCAAACAAATTTCTTGCGAAATGACGATTTTGCAGTATTTTTGATAGGCGGTATCACAGAGTTCTTCAACTATATTTCTCAAAATGGCAGTGTTATTTTGAAGATGTGCTCTTGAACATTGTAGAGAAACAAACGAAACACTTATATGTTGTACGATTGCAGAGATATTGGTGGATTTTTGGAAGTAACTTTCTAGTGGATTCACCCCATCCACCAAAATCTGTGCAGAACACAATGGCCACATGTGGGAAACAATATAGATTACAGAGATAACAGGTTTGTTTACGGTTACGTGACTCTGCGCTTTTAACGAAGGGTTTTGAGTTTTAAACTTATTCCTATTTGTTATCTAGCCACCTATCAATGTTTCTTAAGTTTGAAATTTTGAGTAGTGGGCCATCTTAAGTGTAGATCCTCCTTACAAGGCAAAAATGAGAAATTTCGCAGGAATAAAATTTTGCAAATCGTATACTTAAGGAAATTGTACTTTCGCGAATTTCGGTTTTTCGGAAATATGCAGAATAAGCTTTCGCAAATTTCGGCTAAAACACGAAAAACACGAAAGTTTCTTGCAGCCAAAGTTTCTTCGTTAAGTCATTACGACGATGTATACCTGTTATTGATGCAGGTGATCCTTTTTGACCTTTGAAACCCTTTAATCCTGGTTCACCTTTCTGTCCCTGATTTCCTGTCACTCCTCGTGGACCAGGAGCACCAGGATCACCCGAGATACCCGATGGTCCTCTTGGTCCTGGTTCACCTCTTTCACCTTGTGGACCTTGTGGACCCATCCTTCCTTTCGGACCAACAGATGGTTCTCCCTTTTGTCCTGGAAGACCTTCCGGTCCACGAGGTCCAGTGCTTCCCTTGTCTCCTTTATCCCCACGTGCACCAAGTGCGCCATCACAGGGTGGTCCAACTTCACCTACAGGGAAGAGAACAAGCGTTTGTGTGAATCTGGATGATTCAAAAAATACAGTAAATCCCTTCATAAAAGAACCTACTTTTTTGAGGCAGATGCTGAAATAGGCTCTTATTTCAAAGGTACTGACACTAATTTCAAAGTGCAGAGGTTCTTATTTGAACGGTGCCTTGTGTAGGCCCTTTTAGAGCCTCACAACAGCTGTTTGAGCGAAAATCAACTAAAGAACAGCAATCAAAAATCAACTTTGCTACCCCTGCAATAAGAACCTATCTTTCATCAAACTAAAAAAAAGTTTCTTAACTGCAAGGTGCATAATTTAGGAAAAACAGCCTCTAGGCTCTTATTTCGGTAGGTTCTGATATGTGGGTATTTACTGTAGATCACAAGTTTGGCAGACTGTAGACTAAAATGTACGCGGCCAATATTCAAAAATGAATTATTAATCTATCCGAAAGAATGAAAATCTGAAAGTTCTGTCCAGCGGATTTTGTTTATCTGCTTCAATTAAGCCAAACCTTCATGAGAATTATAATGCTTTTGGTTCGGCTTCTGTATCCAATAAAACAAAATTCACGAAAAAGAACTTTAGATTTACCCTTCTTCTTTCATTATAAGCACATAACTTCTCTTAAAAACCACCTTTCGCCTGCACAAGGCGAGAGCTTGCCCTACTAGCTTAAAGGGAAACTTTTGCGGTCGTGTTTCTTTTGAGTTACATGTTGAGAGAATTTCCTTTGTCTGCAGTCGCTAATCAATTTGAATTGAGGTGTCAATTAAAGCAACCAATGCTATTGTACTACAAAATCTGTCCTTGTTGCAACGGCAATTTAGGATTATGCTAAAGATGACGGCTAGGAATTTTTACAAGGTGCATTGCAGTCGAATTAGAAATCTTTGATGAATTTTTTGGGATTCAATTACAGAACACAATACATCATGGTAAAAAATTCCTCGCCACCATTGATAGTGTAATCGTGTATTTTCTCCATTCCATTTGTAATGTATGCCTTGGAGGAACAGGCGGAGGTGATAATTTTTGTATCAATGGGCAGGGAATTCCGTAATAGACCTTTTAGCTATTCTACAAAGAGCCTTGATAGAGGGATATCTTTAAACAATTTTATACGCGAGGTTCGACTGAGTTGCGTAAGAGCTTCAATCGCAATTGTGCACATTCGGAAATTCTACTAAATGTGATGAAATATCGTTCGATCTAGATTCATTTTCAGAACAGCTAAAAGGTCTGTTACCTACCATATAAGATATCGTTGCCATAAGCAGTTATTTTAGTTTTACGAAACATTAACAGATTCTTTTGATCTTAAACTTTAATTATTGTCTTTTTCGGTGAACAAATCCGACAAAATAGAAGGCTTTCCTTGTGTTACACTGCTATAAAACTCAAGAATTAACATTTGTAAGTTCTTGTGGTGAATGGTGCACTTCTTTCCTCTGTGTAACAAATAATCAAAACGAATGCAACAAAGGAAGGAAAAGCGAAGTCTCAATTCCAGTTAAATCTTACCTCGGAATCCTCGTTCTCCCTTTTCTCCAGGATTCCCCTTTTTCCCCATGGGTCCCATAGCTCCACCTTTTCCAGTTTCACCTTTCTGGCCTACTGGACCAGGTAAGCCATCACGTCCCGGGCTTCCAGGTTGCCCAGGGGAACCAACAAAACCTTCTTTCCCCTGTGCCCCTGGTGGTCCTTGGTTGCCCTTCGGCCCTTGTGGACCATCTCTTCCATCTTTACCCGGCTCTCCCTTTGAACCTAAAAATGGAAAGTTATTTTGTAAGTCATCTACCTCAATCTAAGGTATCCTATAACTAACAATAAGATAGCACATAGCTCAAACCTTTCAAATCTTTAAAGGGTGAGTGCAAAATTCTGTTACCAAGTGAGTAAAAAAAAAAACGCCCGGCGTTTGAAGGCTACTGCTCCCTGAGTATACAAGCAATGATATATTGTGCAATACCTGACTGAATAGCTAACATCTTCAATTAGATATTTTTAAAAAATGTTCTGACTAAAATCGGTCACTCCGTTCAGATTCTGTAAGCGAAATTCTAAAATGAATCTCCTTGAGAGACCTTAAAAAACATGCTAAAATTATGAGCAAGAATCCCCACTTTGTTAACCTCACAGTGATGACTTTCAGCACGCTTCAACATGTGCTTCCCTCTTGTCTGATTGAAAAGTCTTCCCCCTAGTGTGAATAACATATTCAGGGGGATCCCATTCTCCCATGATGACAAAATACATGAAGACATCCAAGAGTCATTATTGTTATGAAGGAGAACGAAGAGAAATTCTGCTTGCTATTTTTGCTCGTTTTTGCAGGTTTTCGAAAGAGGTTTTCGGCAGAAAATCTCCCATTTCGACGGGAAGAAATGGCTGATTAAAGCCGGGTAAATTACTGAACCTAATTTGACATATCGGGGATAAAAATAAGACAGTTTTCAATATCATTGCTTTGATATTCAAGGAGCAGGATTTTTTCAAACGTCGGGCGTTTTTTTTTTTGACTCACCGGGGTACATATTTTTGGATTCTCGAAACGAATCTAAGGTTTTTTGATCAAAATCAGCTGGTTTTTTCTTTTAATTCATAATTTTACATAATATCTCATTAGTTATAAATTAATATAAAACATGTTACAGTTTGATAAAATTTATCTTTATTTAAATCATTTCATTTTTGTTAAACTATTCATTTTTTTTAAATCATTCATATTTTGATTATTTTCAAAACGGCGGAGTTAGAAATGGCATACCCCTTACCTAAACTGGTCTAAACTGTTAAGTGTGAGTGTGAATGTTGAATTTTTTGACAAAAATTCTTACCTTTAACTCCCTGTAAGCCTTTTCGACCTTCAGATCCCTTTTCTCCTTGTCTCCCTATGTCTCCAACCATTCCCTTGTCACCTTTCATCTGATTTAGGCCTAGTTTTCCAATGTCGAGATTTGTCAGGACATAGTCTTTTCCTTTCAATCCGGCATCGCCTTTTGACCCTTTTGCACCTAAAGAGACAAATGTGCATCAGGCCTGGTTCAAACGTCACGCTTCTCACGTGTCGGCTAATTCAGTTTGGAGCGACACTTTGGCATGTTTAGCCTGTCTCCCGTTTCACACTTCGAACGTGGCTGGTCCAAATATGTTTTTGAGTTGTTACGTGAAGTTTCTAGTTTAGCTAATGCGCGTGAACTCAAATATCTCAATGCATTTGTGTATTGTATTCAGCACATGAAAAAGTGTAAAGATGGAAAAAATATGGGCGCCTGCTGTCATTTGTCCAATTGTTTGACAATCTCTCGAGATCATCAAAAACAGTGAAGCACAATAGACTATATTTAGCTTGCCCAGGCCCCTGATTCAAGTTTCCTCATATCTTCGTCATTTGTCTTTAATATGGCTTTAAAAGATAGGAAGTGTCCTTCATAAAAGGAGGACTTCCGGACTTTGTTTTATAAATTTCGGTCATAAGCAACTGTTGATTCTTTACGTGGATAGAGACCAAATTCCTTTGCTACAGAAGAGGCTCAAAACCTATGGTCGTTTATATGAGGCGGGAGGCGGGCTGGCTCGCCAACGCTAAGGCGAGATCTGAGTGAACAGAGACATCCAAGCTGCGTTTATATGAGGAGCGGGCCACCCCGGTCAGCCGATATCTAATGCACCCTAACATGCATTGTTACGAGGCCAGCCCGCCTGGCCGGGATAGTTTTCTCTCATATAAACACGAATCAAAACCATCCCTCTTAGGCAAGCCAGGCTGTTCAAGTGGGCTTGCCCACTTCATACATCAACAGGCTCTAATAGCTACAATATTAAGAATTTTTGTATCTTTTTGCCACTTTTCAAACTAGTAGCTGCGTACTAGATTAAAAATTTCACAAATGAAGTTTTGCTAAACACCGTGAAAATGGCGAAAAACAAACGACTTAAAGGCCTCTTGACACAAATCATAATCACAATAAACATACGAGGTAACTGATGCGATGACCGTAATTTTACAGCTGTGCGGGGGCTTCATAGATACGAACGATAATCCACCAAAAAGCTTTACGAAGTAAGCAAAACACTGCAAGCCGATCGCTTAATGCACCACGTCAATTAAGAACATCGTTGTGGAAATTATTCAAAATTCTTTCACATGAAAGTTTATAGGTCAAATTCGATTTTAGCACCTAAACTTTAGTCAAACCACAAGTTTTCATATTGCTATCAGTCGTAGTGTTAATTTTATGGCGATATAAAGTTTGAAAATCTGCAAGGGATTTGACAGTGAAATGACTCACGGTGTAAAGTTTCACCCCGAACGATTTTTCACGGTCAAATCCCTTATAAATCTTTGAACTTTACATTGTCATAAAATCAACATCACAAATGTCAGCAATTTAAAAATGTGTAACTATACTAATGTTTTGGTGCAAAATCCGAATTTGGGCCGAATCGAAATTTTCATAAGGACAATACGAAGGAATTTTGACAAATTTCAAAAATGGGGCTGCTTAATTAAAGTGGTGTATTCCAGTTTTCCAGTTTTCCGCAACCATGTAGCAATTCAAAAGCCGTATACGGAACTGATTTGTTTGCAGCAACCATATTCCGCATCCAAAATACGGGTGAATCCGCCTAACCCCATGGAAATCTTTAGTTAAACTCTCTATTCGAATAAAACTTTACTTTTTTACTCTGAAAAGGCAAGGCCAGCAAGAAACTTTTTTTCGTTCGTTAATGTTATTTGCAAACCTGCAGCTTGAATTTGCGCCTCCTAGTGGGCTCCTAGTCGTGATTTATTCTTGCTGTATGAGTAATAAACGAAATTACCTTTGTCACCACGTGGCCCTTGTTGCGGTAAACCTCGTTCGCCTTTTAGTCCATTTGGACCAGCATCTCCTTCATCACCTCTGTCTCCCTTATCCCCACGCGGTCCAGCAAAGCCTGGTTCTCCTTTCTGTCCTGTCTCCCCAGGCAAACCTGTTGATAACAAAAACCAGCAACTTTACTGTTTAACGCACGAACTGACCGGACGAGTGTGAAACAAAAAAGCCTTTTTGGCTATACAACGTTACCTTGGTTGCCCTTGGTTTCAGATTAATTCGCTCTCTTGTAGAATTTCACAGTTTTCTCCCTACTTAGGGCCAGTTTATATGGAGAATGTTTCCCGAGCATTGTTCCCTTTCACCGGGAAAATTGCTCTGCCGAGATCCCGCCGCATATGAGAAAACATTTCCCCGGCTGGCCGAGATCTCATTTGAACTCTACCGGGAACCCCCCTAGCCGAGGAAGAATATTAAAAGCCGTTGTAATTTCTAAACTGTTTATCAACAAAACATAGAATAACTTGAAAAAGCTTACGGATGTCTACAATAGGGTATCAAGCAAAATTTTTCACGCTTAAGTTTTAACATCTAGAAATTTGATGGTTTCACATACAGACTGACTGCATATTCGTAGTTATCGCTACTGAAAGACTGATGGACGCTAAAATTGCGACTCATGGACTTTCACATTGAAATTTGGAATGAAGCTTTCCCCTATCGATTTCATAACAAGATATAGAAACCATAGCAACACTTTCCAAACTCCAGGCAATGGCGAATGGGCCTAAGTTCCCGGCTAGAGCATCTGATGCTAAAACACCTCAAAGTTCAAGTTTACAGTGATATTGGCCATGTACAAAAGCAGCAAGTATCAGTTAACTATTTTCTCCACCCAAGAATCAACAAACGTTTCACTGTGAACCAGTAGTTCCTCATTTTTGAGGCCAATTAGACTCAATGAACTGAACCGCAGCAATGACTTTTTCCCACTGTCGAGGGAAGCTTGGCTCTCTTCTAATACCGCATTCACACTGACACAGTTAAACCAGCTTAACCTAAACCAGGTTTAATTTCAACCAATCAAATGCATTGGATTTGCTACACCTAAAGACTACACCTTAGCATCGTTTAGAGAGTAAACCTAAGTGTGTTTTTTCCGTCGCAAAATTCTATATGAAAATCCATAAATCCCAGATTGAGCAAAAATATAAAATTTTGTTGTTATTTGATATTTGATATCATATTTGATGTTTGATTTTACGTGCAATCCAATGCATTTGCTCAATTAGATTTAATTGTTCAATTTGTTCAATTGTTCAATTAAATTAGGTTCAAGCAGCTTTAATTTGATTTTATTTTATGTTTGTATATTTGATTTGTTGAAATTAAACCTGGTTTAGGTTAAGCTGGTTTAACTGTGTCAGTGTGAATGCGGTATTAGAAGCGAGCCAAGCTTCCCTCGACAGTAGGAAATAGTCATTGCTGCGGTTCAGTTCATTGAATCTAATTGGCCTCAAAAATGAGGAGCTACTGGTTCACAGTGAAAGATTGTTGATTCTTGGGTTGAGAAAATAGTTAACTGATACTTGCTGCTTTTGTACATGGCCAATATCACTGTAAACTTGAACTTTGAGGTGTTTTAGCATTAGATGCTCTAGCCGGGAACTGAGGCCCAGTCGCCATTGCCTGGAGTTCGAAAAGTGTTGCTATGGTTTCCATATCTTGTTATGAAATCGATAGGGGAAAGCTTCATCCCAGATTTCAAAGTGAAAGTCCATGAGTCGCAATTTGAGCGTCCAATTTAATTTAATTGAACAATGTTGTTGTTGTTGTCATCAGTGGCGGCACAAGCTCTGAAAAATCCGAGAGAAATGGGAGGATTTTGACGTAATCTTTGAGCCTGAAGGTATACCCAAGTAATTTTATGCTATTTTTCTTTGACAATTTTTGCCGACTTTAGGGATTTTGAGGAAGGACAAGTCCCCCCAGTCCCTCTCATGGCGCCGCCACTGGTGTCATTGTTGTTGTCATTGTTGCGATGATTAATGTCCCATTCACACTGCAAGTTAAACCAGTTTAAACTAAACCAGATTTTCGAAAAAGGCCTTCTAATTGGTCAATCCAAAAAATCCAGTCATTTGATTGGCTGAAATTTAAACTGGTTTAGATAAAGCTGTTTTAGCTGTGTCAGTGTGAATGCAGTATAAGACTATGTCGTCAGCCTAAGAGTCACATCCTCAAACGAGAAATATTCCAGATTTCTGACAGTCTAACAGTATAATTAAAGGTGAGAAGTTAAAGTTTCTTTTGCGCCATCCAAAAATAAGAAACAGAGCAAAGACTTTTATACACAACTTTTCCTCTTCACACAGATTCAAAGATCTGGAAACTACGTTCGCCTCGGAATATTTTATGGAAGAATACTAAAACTTACCTCTTGGTCCTGGGTCTCCCTTGCTTCCAATACTACCAGGTTTGCCTTCAGCGCCCTTCGCCCCTTTTGCTCCTTCCCTACCAGGTGGACCGGGACGGCCTTCAGGGCCTCTTTCACCTTTGTCACCGACTGATCCGGCGGGTCCGGGCCTTCCTGCTGGTCCTCTACCACCCTGTTCTCCCTTTCTTCCATTCAAACCAGGCTCACCTTTAGCGCATGTTGCTCCCCGATCACCTTTTTCTCCTGAAATAGTGAGAATAACAGGACTTCAGATTTCTGAAGGATGTTATATACATCGCAAAGGGGCACGCAAAATTTTAGAATTAAACGAGTAGAATGGTATACCCTAATTCTTTCTATTGAATAGATCGAAGGGAACTTCATGTCATTCGCCACCTTTTGCGTTACTGTATAACATGAAAAAGTTTATTTCACCAATTGGTTTTTACTGGGCTGTTTGGATTTCTAGCTGCCTGAACCTAATTTAAGCCTACTATGTTTAACATCCCTTCGGAACTTAACTTCAGTGACCTGAAGAAAACTGTAAAAGTTGCTCGGCAACTCACCCCACGGAGGTTTTCTTAGTTCACTTTCCTTTGGGTGGTTCCAATTATTGCTTAGAGCAACAGCTATGCAACAGGATACAAACACGTGACTATCTTTGTCAAAATCTCTATTGACGAGTCGACACTAAGCAATGTCAGCCCTAAGTCCCAGCATTTGAAATGTAACGGAAAGGACGCCGGAGGCCTGGGGGCAGCTAGTGCCCTTAAAAAATTGCTTATTTTCCATATTTTAAAACATTTACGAACTGTGAGTAATTCAGTGGTGCATTTGATCCAATTCTTCGCGACTGCAAGCAAAGTGGACATAGGCTACTTTTAGGTTATACAACTAGGCAATTAAAAAGGAAAGCTTTTAGATCTTCGAAGCTAATCGGAAGTCAATCACGCTTTTGATGATTTAAAACAATCCACGCAAGCACACAACCTTAGTAGATTTGCATGCTTTTTGACAAAAAGTACCAAGACATCTTTTTGAGCACTGTCGTTTTTCGGTTACAAACTAGAACTCTCGATGCTTCACAACACTGCCGTTAAGTTTTGCGAGCTCTCGTCTTCCTCCCGGCATCTCCGTTTGATGGGATGCAAACATGTTGAAATGAAAACTTCTCTTCTGTATTCCACATAGCATTTGAAGGTAGTTTTAGGGCGCTGAAAAGATAAACTTATCGAAACAGTGTCATGGCGCTTCCTCTTGACGTGACTATACTACGTGATTTAATATAGAAAAATCCTGTTCATGCCGTATTTTCAGGCAAAATGAGACCGTATTATCCGGTTCATGATAAAGTCCAGCCGGATTCTGAAAATCCTAATCCGGTACACCCTTTACCACCACCCTTCAGATAAGTAAACAAGCGTACTACAACTGAGCCATCCCCGCAATTAAATCCTTCGCTAACAAAAACAAATACCTTGAAGTCCTTCTGGTCCAGGAGTTCCTGGCAATCCACGCGTTCCTTTTGGTCCAACGACATCACTTGTTGTTCCTTGCGCTCCACGAGCTCCTGGGTCTCCTTTGACTCCCTTGTCCCCTTTTCCTCCGATGCCAGCGGGGCCTTGGTCACCTTTTGGTCCTCTGAAACCTGTGAAAGAGAAACAAGAATTCAATTGTTGCAATCATAAGCTATGTTTGTGGTAGACCATGGTACCAAACAAACTTTTACATATCAAAGTTAGCCTTTGACTGATCAATCAACATTCTTGTTCTGACTATCAGCTACGTAACTGCTATTCCACACCACAACAGACTTCTATACTTTCTTGACTCACCCAGTTTATAAAGTGTTTACATCCCCTTACCTCGTTCTCCCTTTTCTCCAACAGGTCCGGCTTTACCTGGATCTCCATCTACTCCGGAGATACCCTGTAAACCGATTTGCCCACGTTCTCCTTTGCTTCCCTTGAAACCAGGTTTTCCAGGAGGTCCAGGTGGTCCAGCATCTCCGTCCGGTCCCCTTGGCCCAACACGAGCTTCCCCAGCAACACCAACAGCACCTTCCGCTCCGCGTGGACCCTGTGGTCCTCTTTCCCCTTTATCTCCTTTAGGGCCATCATTCCCTGAAAATGAGACAACAAAAATGATAATGTCTAGAAATAACAGCCAAGCCATGGAAAAAGTTGATACTAGGCCTTTCTCGGCCTATTGCCATTACAAATCCGAAGATCGATGGCTGGTTCTTACAGTCAAATGTGTTTACAATCAAAAGATCAATGCCTGTCTTCCCCCACCTCAAGAATCATTCTTGTTGACAAAAACTGAAATTGTTTTATTCCGACAAAGCAGAAACTGCGTACGCAAGCGCAAGGACTCATGACTTTTAGCTCCCCCCTAGTTCCTTGCAACAGATTCCGAAATTAGGCAACACTTGATATTTTCTCCCTAGGGCCTTGAATTCTTTATTCATCATTTCACAAAGCTGACCTTTTCAAACACTTCCTTATCTCAGATTGCTCCATGACGCCCTTTTATGCAGTTTCTGCTCTGTCTTCGATTTGATATTCCACAACATTCCAAAAAACGATAGACAAATCAAGAAGGCTTTGTTACAACTGCATTTGACTTTCGATAGCTGCATAATCTAAACAAGGTGTTTACAAACAATTTCGTTTCACTCCCACTGCAGCCTCGTAGCGGAAAAAGACTCGTAATTTTCTAATTCATTTCATACTACCGAAAATAATAATTTTTCTCAGCGATGTCATAGCTTAATTCATTACGAAATCTTTTAAAATAGAAATTTTAATGGCTGAGCTGACACAAAATTTTCTTCAAATGCCACGTGAATGGTAGCAGCATAATTCAAATTTTGCCTGTTTACGTGAATTAATTCGTGAATAAAAAGCCGATTTTGATATGCAAGGTCGCAAAAGCTAAGTTAAGAACTCATCCATACCAAAAACTGAAAACGAAGAATTTTCAAACCAAAGCCCCTTCGCAGTAACTGCTCAAACGCTTTTACTTTTTTGGGACATCCCCGGTACAAATAAGAACTTACTTCAAATCTCAGGCTGAATGGGTTCTTATGTAATGGGGGTCTAGCTTCAAGATTTCGGCCTACAGGCTCTTAATCACTGGGCTCTAATACGCAGGTTTCTACTCTACGGGAAGATTTCTGAAAAGTCAAACAGTAGAATTACCGCGCAATAGCCAAAGTTTCTTTGAAACATCCAGTTTAAGGAATAGGTCATGAAATATTACAGCAAACCTTTTCAAAGATTCAGAAGCTATGCTGGGGAGAGGGAAGGTCATCTACTGAATTTACACTGGCAATTTAAACCAGCTTATCTAAACTAGTTAAAATTTATACAAATCACATGACTGGATTTGTTAGACTGACCTATCAGAACACCCTGTTCGAAAACCTGGTTAGTTGAAGCTGGTTTAACTTGCAGTGTGAATGGGGCAATAGTCGCTTACCTTTAATGCCTGCTGGCCCTTCTGGTCCAGGCTCTCCAACTTTGTATTCACCTTTTGCTCCTTTCGCCCCAATCGATCCAGGAGGCCCAGGCTCACCTTTTTCAGCTTCGAAGGAAGAAAGAAACAAGAATATTTTAATGCAGGGTATTTTCAAACTAAAACAAATTAAAAGGTCAGCAAGGACCTTAAATGAATCAATTCATCGTAGACCAAACCAAGCTACTGTCGATAAAAAGATTGATATTGTTAGGACCACAAACTGGAATGCTTTGCCCGAAGAGATCACATTAGGTTTTCTAAAAGCGGACATTCGACTTAACTACCACTGTTCCTCTTAACCAAAGCCACTAAGCTTTGCCTAATCTTTTTCTGCTTCGCAAGTTTCTAAATTTTTTGGTGATCTAAGAGTTGAGGCTTTATACAGACTCTTTATCACGTAATACAAGCAGAACATACGCCATGTTGTTACAGCAACGTAGAAAACATGACACCATCTTGTTGGGGGGGGGGGGATCTACGGAAAAATTCTAGCATGATTCCATAAAGATTATGAAAACCGTTGTCAAGGCTTTACTTGAAATGAAACTTCCGAAGAAAACGCAAACTACCTCGGTCACCCTTTTGTCCAGTACGTCCCACACGTCCAACTCTGCCAGGGAGCCCAGGGGTGCCTTTCTCGCCTCTGTCTCCTTTTTCACCAGCAGTTCCAGGTGGTCCCTGTGGACCACGAGCACCGAAACCTCCTGGTAGCCCAATCGCTCCTTTGTCTCCCTTTAGACCTTGTGGTCCTGTACTGCCACGTTCACCTGGATCGCCTAAAATTTGAAAACAGTATGTGACGTAATTACATGAGTAAACCAAAAGTCAAAAAAACAGAAATAGAACGTTGGCACACAGTAAATCCGCGCATATAAGGAATGGACATAAAAGAAACTGCACATGCCATCAAAAAGAACACTCTCTCCTCTAGAGAAAAACTAGTGTACCTAACCGTTTTCAATTTCGCATAACTGTGAAAATGACGAAATAGATTTTATTGCAACATTGAAATAGCATGTTGGAATATCCCAACTTTATCAAATTTACGATATTCAGTGTGGTTCTAAAGCCTGGCTTTCATTAAATCGTAGTTCATCGCCGACCATTGTCTTAGAGCATCGGAGGTCATCGGCAATGCTGTAAGACAATGATCGGCGATGAATTACGATTTAATGAAAACTAGGCTTAAAAATACACATTTTGACAAAACACACGATTTGA